>OX638268.1:5456368-6172201 GCA_951806755.1 Brenthis hecate | reverse complement strand
GCTCACTGCTTACTGGGCGGTTTACACGTGTTAAGTAGTTTAGTAGTTAACTAAATTTTATACTAACCATACAAACCAGAACTAAGGGTTGCTCTTTATTACTTAATTTTTACCCTTTATTAAAGTTTGTGGTTGAAAAATAATGTTATGGGTAATAGATTGAAAGCCGGTTCTTAACACGAATTCCATTCTTTATCTGCAAAATTAAATGAAGAAAATAAAAATTCAAAATAGGTACAGTCGTAAATATATAATTATGTTAAATAGAGTTATTTTTTATTTCAGATGGTTATATATTTAATATTAATACTGATTTTTCATTCAATATTAATTTAACAATAAACATTTTGACAGATTTTAACACCTAATTCACTTGAGACTTGTTTTAGTTATTGACATTGTGTTTATTATACTTACTTTCGTCAGCTGACCCAGGGTTTTTTTAAAATTTAATGTACACTCTGTGTATGTAACACATTTTACATGGTTAAAATATTTTTTTTAAGTTTATTGAATTTTTTTATACAATTAATTGTCATCTAATACATATAAAATATCTCAAAAGAGCCACCGTAATTTGGATCAATAGGTGGCGCTGGGGTCACGCACCCAGCGGTTAATGGAACCTTTGAAAAGTAAAACATATTAAAATTATAAAAAATGTTTTATTTTAGAATGTCTGATATTCACGTAAATCTAAAAAAAGATATTTTAAGATTTTTATGTAGGTACGTTACATTTTTGGGAGCTTAATTTTCATTTATAAAAAAAATAATACATGAAAAGAATGGCGCTACTGGGAACACGAAGTGGATTATTTATTTAGCAATATAATTTCCTTTCTAAAACTTTAACAAGAAATATTGTAAAATAATGTTCAAAATGTTTTAGCATCTTATTTCTATATACATAGCGTAATAATAAAATAATTTGTAATATTAGTAGTATTAATACTAATTTTAAGTATGTATATAAAACTATTATTTTTCTTAAACACAAATATGCTGAAATAAAATAAATTATTAGGCTTAGTAAATAAAACTAAACTGAAAATAATAAGTACCTACTTATACAAACATTTGTGATTAAATTTTTTTTTTATATTTTATTGAATAACTATTTATTCTTGCTACGCACTGGTAAAGAGATCGTGAGGATTATCATTTGGAACTTATGCCAATTATTGATTGATAGAGAAAAAAATAACATTGTACGAAAATAAAAAATATTAAATATTCAGATTTTTGAAAGAAAATATTGATCCTTTTTTATAAGGTCCTCTAGGTATCAATTCGCAAAGGACTTGATATTTGTCTTTGCAAGACACAGTTTTCCATGTATGGTGTTTTGTGAGGATTACACAAGACATATTGTTGTTTCGTTGTGGATGTCCCGGGGCCCAGGCACGGTATGTTATGCAATCCAAAGAGCCACCTAAAAATCAAGAGTTGATGATTGCCGTGGCGCAGTATGGCACACATCTATACATATAATAAAATTGTAACTAAGTCGAATCTGTACATTAAATATTTTTTGGAAAATCTTATTGAAATAGACATTATTATCGATACAGAGTCGGAAACCTTAGTTTTTAGAATTTTTGTCTGTCTGTCTGTCTGTTAACACATCACGAGAAAACCACTGGACAAATTTTGATAAAATTTGGTATAATGATAGCTGGTTATCCGGGTCAACATACAGGATACTTTTTACCGCGGGAAAATATCTCATTTTTGAGAAAAAATGCAAAAACTGCATTGTAAGATTATAGTAATATGTAAAACCTAAGAATTTGATTTTTGGTCATCTGAACGCGAGCGGAGCCGCAGGCAATGCTCATTATTTAATAAGTCTGAGTTATTAGGTTCGATTTCTATAAGTAAGGAATCTATATTCTATTTCACATCTATACTAATATTGTAAAGAGGAAAGATTTGTTTCTTTGTTTGTTTGTTCGTACCGAATAAGCTCCGAAACTATTAAACAGATTTAGATGAAATTTGGCAAGAAGATAGTTTGAGGCCCTGGAACTTTTTATTGCGTAAATCATTCCTTAAGGGGGTGAAAATGGGGATGAAAGTTTGTATAGGGAGCAACCTAGAAACGAACCCGAGCGAGGCGAGGGTAAGTCGCTGGTGTACAATTTAAAGGTATGTGAAATAGTTTATAGAGCTATCGACTAACTTTGGTGAATATTATAGTTAAATTGTGTAACAAAATTTGTATTTATAATATTATAATGTACAGTGTACATGTATGTATATTTTGTTTATATAAAATTTTATACCATTTTCAGATAAAAAAAATCTATTGCTGTTCCTCGTCATTCCAACATATGCTGCTTCTGCACTCGCCACCGCTAAAGCTTGCGCCAGCGCATCCGTTCGGTGCTCATCAGCAATGTCAGCAAGCACTGCACTAATATTCTTACAGTGTTTTCGAGATTCTGTGTAATTAAATTTTTTCGGCGAGATTATGAACATGCCAGTTGCTGGGACGCACGTAGAATTTATATTTGCTAAAATAGCATATTATTATTTATTATTGATAAAGGTATCTTATTTTATAAGCCCCGAAACTGCTCTAAATTAAAACTCACTGTAGCATGTTCCCTTTTTTCCCCTCAATATATTAATTAATGCTTATAACCGTATAAATTAAAAAAATATTCTTATTGATTAAACACTCAAGAAAACTTACGTAATGGATTAGCATATATACTGTAGTAATCGTATCTCGGGTCATTAGTTAATGATAGTCCTCCCTCGGATTCAGCGCATTTGAGAACCTCGCAAGAATAATGCAATGGCTTACTTCTGTTGGCATTATGTGGACTAAAGTTCAAGGCCAGAGCCCTCTTTTCTATGCCAAGCCTTTTACAGCTAGTTAAAGAAGAAAAATTTGCTCTTGCAGTTATGCCTAGCTTCGATTGGTGACATTTTTCTATTAAATGGTATTTCGGAATAGTGTTCGAGGTTCTAGTGGAACACTTCATATTAGCCAGTGCTTTTACACCAAGAAGTATCAAAAGGATGACTTGATTCATCATGGTCATTAAACGAGCAATATTTTTTGTTGTTAAAAAAAAACAATTTAAATATCACAATAAAATTAATTTGTTGAATTGTTTATTTATTTTGATTTAAAGCACTGCTCTTAACTTGGTTTAAGATAATAAAATATAGAAATGCAGGAAATACTACGTGACTACTCTCGAACTGTCGGTTTCCCTTGTCACACTGATGGCCATATCCTCTGTTTTGTATTGTGGTGAATGAATATTGAAATGAGATCAATTTCGCTGTCAGCAGGACGTTTAAGTTTTTGTATACATCATTTGTAAAGTACGTACCTAATGATAATAAAGCTAAAATTGGTATTATGATGTAATTCAACCTTTTTTATATCTGTACTGTACTGTGGTTATGTAGAGACGCATCAGATAGTTTATGGAGTGACGCAGGATAACTTGAGTTAGTTAGTGAATAGTTTTTAAGAAACATGACGTATAAGGCAGTGTTAGCTTAGTGGTAATGCGCTTGCTTGGGAAACCGAGTGATGCGGGTTTAAATCTCGGGTCTCGCACATCTGATATGATCATGTGCGAATCATTTCCAACAGTTTTCAAAAGGCATATGAAGGTAATTGAAACGCAACCATTGGTCAGATTGAATATGACGTCAGAGTTACAGTCACAACAGCGACTAGCGATTTTGTCCCTTACAAATTGAGTCGTCATTTCTTTGTGTATATCATATAGTGACGTCACGCCAAGCACGCGAAATGGCGAGCGTTTAAAGTATCCATAATGGTATGATATTTAAAAAAAAATTATACTAAATTTAAGTTTTTTTGAACTAGATATTTTTTATAATTATATAAAGGTGTAAGCTATTGTATCAAAAAATTATGAATACTCCCTATTGATATGAGTATGGCTAAGGCAATTCGTTGTTGGGCTTTGCTACATACATCATGTAGGTTTCAATCAAATCAGAGTGATTAGGTAGGTTGTTCTTCTGTAATTTATAGGTTGGTATGCTTGCTACCCAAAGATTTTTTACACAAATATTTTGTTTAAGGACATATTACCTTTTCGGTTACACAACTAAGTTTTTTATAGATTCTTACCAATTTAAGCGAGTAATAACAAATAAAAACTTGCAACTTGTTTTTTTTGAATATTTTTTTTTAATTAAGAAGACTGGTTAGTATGTTTAAGATGCCATTGCCATTTCGAAAACCGTCAAAAATCTAGACGGTTCCTTTTCAAATTTTGTCAATTTGGTAATGTCATTTTATTTCACGAATTTAATTATTAATTATTAATTTTACAATCATTAGTGAGTAATTTATTTATAAATAGAATGGGTTGCTTTTATTCTAGACGTATAATGACTGAGGTAAGTAAGAATATTCATATTTTAAAAAATAATCATAGTAAAGTGAGGCACAGATATTTTTTTATTCCTACGTAGGATAATGTGGTGGCAATGATGGATTAAAAAAAATCTACCTAACTTAAAGCGATCTTAGTGAATGTTTTTTGTTATTTCGCCTAGGGTCCAAGACGGTTGATACGTAGCACTTTAATTTTTTTTATACCGATTAAATTTATAACTGGACTGTGTTTAACATTTAGTCGATTATAATTGATATTTTCTTCCTCATAAAATAATCAGAAACACTTACTAAGTACTAGTAAAAAGTTTTTCTCATACATTTTTTAAACTAAGAAATCGTTAGTAACTCTGCAGTACTAAATAATTAAGCTGAATGACAGATTCAGCTCTGATATGGTAGGACTAGCTCTCGTCTTAAGTTTTTCGGTTGGTCTTTTTTGAATCCATAATTATATACTTATCTTAATGATTTTGATGAAAATATTTAGTAAAATAATTTATTGGAATCGGAATATTAATATCGAAAACTAGGCTGTCTCAAAACATGGGCATTTGTGGGTAAGATCTAAAACATCTGTTGATAATAATATATTTTTTTCGCGCCGCGATTGTGCAATAGGTTTTATGTTATATGTAGGTACACATAAGCATTTAATTAAAACTATATTGAGAATAGTAAACAGACTCGCAAATTTTGTTATAACAAGCTTTACTTCGCTCAGGCCTGACGAGTTGATTCAACATTCACTTTTGTTTACTTTTTATCTGTTTTATTGATTTTGGATGATAATGTGCCTATTTGTAATTTCCGCAAGATATTATTTGTCAATTTTAAACACGTATGTTAGTTCGTTGCGTAGTTTAGAATAATTAACCGCAGAAACTGAGAGGTGTGGATAGTGATATTGTTTTATAGTATTTACGAGCGAGCTCTAGGAAAACAAAAACAAACCTATCCCACGGGGACCGTACATTTTTCAGGTATAAAAAGTATATGTGTTATTCCAGACTATAATCTATCTCTGTGCCAAATTTCATCCAGATCCGTTCAGCCGTTCTGGTGTGAAAGAGGAACAAACATCCAAACTCACAAACTTTCACATTTATAATATTAGTATAGATTGAGGCTAACATAATCAAATGCTCTATTTCTATATCAGCAAGAAGGTACGATATATGACATGACACCGATCAGGCATTTACCAGTAATCTTCGTGAATGGGGTCCCGGGTGCGGGGAACCAGACGGTAGCAGAAACTATTTCCAACATAACTGGTTACACCATGATCAGGCCGGGGGAGCTGATGAGGACTGAAGCTGAGAGGGACACAGCCAGAGGACGCCTAATAGCAGACAAATTGAAAGCTCAGGAAGATATACCAGAGGTGGGTAAAGATTTAGGGTTTTTTTAAAACAAAAGGTTTAACCTACAGGTACTATTTTAAATCTTGCTGCTCTTGGTCATTATTAAGGTAGTTTGTTTTTGGAGGTGATATGAGAGTATATGAGCGATAAACAATAGTTTATCTTAGATAGTCGTCACACCATCCCATAAACGTCAAGCATATGACAATTTCATAAAAACTTATTTACTGTCAGTGCTGGTATCAAACCCAAGACCTCCATCATATTGGACAATACCAGTACTCTACTAACAGTGAAAATATTTTTTTCCATTCATCTAAATATATTACAAAATTGATATTTTAATGTACTAATTTAAATCTAATTAAGCCCACGTAAAATTGTTTCATGAAATTTCTTAACGTCGAGACTCGAGATTTTCAATTTTTCGTGACAGAAAATCTAAGCATCTATCCAACTTTTTGCTACCTTATAATTTTGTGTATACATAATGTAATTTAACATAACCTTTTAACAGCAATTAACCGTGGATATTATCAAAGAAACTATGCTCATGAATCAAGACTCTAAAGGTTTCATTTTGGTGGGTTTCCCAAAAAACCATCGCATGTCAAATATATTTAATCGACAAGTGAAATGGCCGGAAAAGGTTGTTGCTTTAGAAGTTGATAATGAGGTAATATATTAAATTTATAGAAAATGATTTCATTGTTATATTATTTTTTATTGTAGAGTTTTTTCTTTCATTTTTTTCTTTCGTTTTTCAAATGTTGTTGACATTGGTAACCTGATTAAATTATATCGTATTAATAACACCCATAAAGAATAAATAGAGAAAAAGTAGTAGTAGCTATATGGTACGTAAATAAATAAATAAATATTTACGGACCTTCGCTACAGTTAAAATTTCTGAAGTCTCGAAATACATTCTAGCAATTTATTCGGATATAAAATAACAACAGTTGAAAAATGTATTTTTTCATCTATACTAATTACTAACATTATAAAGAGGAAAGATTTGTTTGTTTGTTTGTTTATACCGAATAGGCTCCGAAACTGCTCAACCGATTTAGATGAAATTATGTAAGAAGATAGTTTGAGATCTAGGGAAGGACATAGGATAGTTTTTATCCTGGAAATCATGCCTTAAGGGAGTGACAATGGGGATGAACATTTGTATGAGGAACCAACCTAGAGACGAATCCGAGCAAAACGAGAGTGAGTCGCTAGTATATTATATATCAATATTCAGGTGGCGGCAACGCGATTGCAAAGCAAATTATCAGAGTTGGGTCGACCTGAGTCTGAGATAAACGCAGCGAGGCAGATAGTCAAACAGGCTGCACACAAAGTTAAAAATGTACACAAGAGATTTGGCGGGCATGTTGTTACGGTATTATACAAAAATCTTATTAAATAATTTATTATTAGCTATTATTATACACTATAAGGTATTTGCTTCAAATAATAAAACAAACTTAAGTTACTGGTCATAATTTTGTTCCAGATGAGTATTATATTCAGCATATGAATTAATCATTTACTTACCTCCTACTAGGGTAGATTTTTTTTTAATTTTTCAGTATAAACCTGTTTTAATAACACGATTGCAATAGGCATAAAAATTTTTTTGATTAGTAACATTTTAATAATATAATAAATTTATAGTTTTAACAATTTAATATTTAAAAAGGTTAATATTAATATTAAAAAAAAATAGTCATTTTTTCTTATTCAGGTAACGTTCTTATAAACACAACCTTCTCCACAGCTGGATAGTAGCGGGAATCCAAAGACATTAGCCAATACGTTAAAGGAGATTTTATCGGATACAATTGAAAAAAGCCAGATGTTAGAAGAAAGCCCACCAAATGCCGCATCAGCTCCCGCTGTAGTTCGGAACACTCCCCTACTAAATAGGTCCATACTACCACCTGAAGTTATAGACGCGGTTAACTGAGTGTAGCTTTATACATAATATTATGATTTGTTTTAAAATTTGTTATAATAAATATTATGTTTTTTAAGTTTGTTCATTTTATTTATTTTTATAGTAGGTATACGAGCTCGAGCTCGTTCCTATTTGCGTTTTAACGTTTAGTATAGATTTCTCAGAGATGAGATATTTTCCTGTAGTAAAAAGTATCCTATATGTTGACCCGAATAACCAGCTATCACCATACTAAATTTCATCAAAATCCCTCTAGTGGTTTTTCCGTGATGCGGTAATAGACAGACAGAAGAAAATTCTAAAAACTATAGATTCGGCCTCTGTATCGATAATAATGTTTATTTTAATAAGATTTTCCAAAAAATATTTAATGTACAGATTCGGCTTAGTTACAATTTTATTATATGTATAGATTATAAAATTATACTCGTTTAAACAGTGGTTACGGAAGCGATTAGGGTGTGAAACTAAAAAATAAAGATAATTATACTATTAAAATATTAAGAAATTGTAATAATAAGCCCTGAGGGTGTTAGCATAATATTAGTTAAATCAGATAATAAAGTATTTCAAACGATTAACAATCTTCAAAATTTATTTTTGTTCTACCGGCATTGGTGTACACATTTTGCACAGCTCGACATATAACCTATTTTGCTTTAACTCTGACATTTTCAAATACTGGCCGCATCGAATTCTTTTTTTCCAATTTTCAAATAATCAAAAATTGCTTCACCGTGACAAGTGACATACGTCGTTGTCAATTGTCACAAAAACGCATCGATTTTCAAAACAAAAAAGTGGTCAGTACGTTTGAGGCCACCAATCGCCATACAACACCACCCTTGAATTTCAGAGTTGTTGGTGTAAACTGAAAGAAATAGCCACGCTGCGTAAATCAGTCATAAAAGTCATGAAGATCAAGTTACGTTAGTAGTCAAAACTAGTTTAAAGTTACCGCCATCGAGCATAATATTGAAATTCTATTGATTTTTTTTTGTTACAAATTGGCGGCGAGATATTTTATTTAACAAGACATTTTATGAATACGTTAAATATTTCAAAATTTACACATTAATGCATAAATATTTTGATTGCTTTATTTTATAATTTTAATATAATACATTTTTCCTTTAAACTAAATGTTATAAATAGCAAGTTTTATTTATTTTTTATTGTTTATGTTTAGCAAGGGATCGTTTTCCATCAACGTCATCAACAGAAGACAACGAGAGTGGGAATGACTGGGAACCAGAAATGCGTCCGCTCATGCAGCCTCGTTTACCTCCGCCGCAGGCAATAATCGTTGGCTCCGTACGCAAACGACGAGGAAACTTACCAAAAAACTCTGTCAGAATTTTAAAGCGATGGCTTTATGACCACAGATATAATGCCTACCCTAGTGACGCTGAGAAACTGGCTTTAAGTCAAGAGGCCAACTTAACAGTACTACAGGTAACATTAAATACCTTTTAACAAATTATTAAAATATATTGACCATAAAATTTTTGCATTACATATCATAATTTTAAGTTTAAGTTTGTTATTATCTAGGGGTATATCATTTTTGTTTTAAGAATATTATTTATTCATTCCTACTGTCATAACCATTTCTAATGCCGCGATAGAGAATCTTTCATTCTACAATATTTTCGTTTTAATTTATTAGTCTTTTAAGATATCTGTAGAAATGATATAAAACAAATTTAGTGTACTCATACACTAATCGCTTAACTTGTCTTATAGACCCAGACAAGAGGTCTTAACGCCTACGGTACTTGTATTGCAATGTCTCTAGTAACTTGCGCCAACGACGACGTCTGGTTCAGTAAAAATATGAAATCTGAAAGATTTGAACTCTCTTTCTGTAGTTATTAGAAATATTTTAAACCATAAAGTTAAAATATTAACTTTTAAAAAACGATTTCAGTAGGAATAAACAATTTAGTAGTAGCGCCGAAAGTCTTTATCCGGTTCCATTAAAGCAAGGATTTTTCAGTAACTATACTAAGATAATTTATGAGTAAATGAGAAATGAGATTTTATCAATTTGTATCGATAATGTAAAACTAATAGGATGCAAACCCCCAATTTTTTAAATGGCTTAAAGTATATTATAATATATTCTTAGATAAATTTAAATTTTTTTTTTACAATATTATAATTTATTTAATTGCATTTTTCCCATGTACTATACTGTACCTACTATATTATACTGGTTATGTAATATTTTTAATACTCGACATCAAACTGCTTACTTGTTTCTTCTAAAACTTCGTGGAACAATTTAATGTAGTAGGACATAATTAACGCATCTCTTGTCTTATAAACTTTATAAACAAAGTATATCAATTATTATCGATACGTTAGCTGCACAGCTCTATTTCAATCTAGGAAATACACGCATACTACCTTCCTTCATGTGGTTATGTGGGGGCTCACTGTGCGACGTAGCCAGAAAACTTATTAAAACCTAATGTTAGCGGTAAATCAACGTATAAATTTATTGTAACTAACATAACGTCATAGATGAGGTCTACTTTGCATGGAAGGACTTAAGACAAAAGTAGGTACTCTGAATAAAATTTTAAATAAAAGTATCCTTTCACGCGGTCGTGTGACCATGATTGCTGTTTAAGCATTTGACACGTCGCGTCGGGAACAAAAAATAAAAATAAATCCGCAAAAAAATCCGACAAGGTATTTAAAATATCAAATATTCGCGTAAATCTATAAAAATATTACAAGTACTATGATCAAGATAAAAATGTAACTTTAGATAATATAAAAATAATATGATTTTTTATAGGTTTGCAACTGGTTCATCAACGCTCGCCGACGAATTTTACCGGAAATGATACGTCGTGAAGGTCACGATCCATTGAAATATACTATTTCACGTCGAGGTCGGAAGCATCCGGGTTTGGGAGTGCATTCTATGGGATTGGGTATGGGGCGTATGGGGGCAGGTCACATGGGATTGGGACCGATGGGTGTGGCAGGGTCTATGGGTGTCGGACCTATGGTGGGCCTTGGATCTGCATCTACGTCAGGCATGGTCATGCCTGGAAATGTGACTGTGGCTGGATGGGAAGGCGTTGAAGTACAAGTAAGATTTTAAGCATTATTTTTAAAATGTGGTAATCTAATTTATTTGTTATTGTCACAAATCACTAATTGCTCTACAAATACATAATGTGTTTGTTATCCACTTTACCTTATTTTTAATTTTTGCAACTTTCTAACAGAATATAGCGGACCAAAACAGGGTTGGCCATGACTATGGCGACGGTCTTCTAGTATATCAAGAGAGGGACGCTCTCGGTGAGACTGAAGAGGGCTATTCAAGTGCAATAAGTGAAGAAGAGGTTAAATACGACCCCTCAGTGTGGCAGTCGGTCATTCGTTACGGGCCAGAAGACCAGGATTTGCACACAATCGATAATAGAGGGTAAAGGTTTACCTATTTGTTTTTACCTTACAAATATACCCAGTCAAGCCGTTCTTGTTAAAACCAGCAGTTTTTCCACTACACTTTATTACAGGCATGCCATAATGAGCCATGATATCAACAGCCTTTTATGGCTGAAATAATGTTAACTAATTTTGAACATTTGTTAACAGTTCAGTAGTGACAATGGCGACAGAATCTGAAGAAGTAGTAACTGGGGATGTCAACTCATGGCACACACAAGGTCACCTAACATCTCGTCAGGTGAGCCCGCCACCGCCAGTGGCGGTTGAATTAGAAGTCGCTACCACTGACATGTGGTGTCACACCTAGTGTTGCTAACTTGGGAATTTTGTATATCTCTAAATATTTAGCAATATTAGTTTTTTTTTAATGGATTCACACGCTCCTCTTAAAGTGGGCTTAGTGATGTGCTTTATGTCACTTTTTATTTTTCAACGGAAGCGCCCAATAACATGACCCGTGATTCTATCGTCTTCTTTAATAATATACCCATAACTGTTAAAAGTTCAAAAACTTATTTCATACATTCAACGATAATGTTCTCCACTTTAGAATGATAAATTAAAAGAAAATTGCCCGCGGCTCCGCGCGCGTTCAGATGACCAAAAACCAAATTGTTAGGTTTTACATATTAGTAAGTTTTTGTATTTTTTCTCAGAAATCAGATATTTTCCCGCGGTAAAAAGTATCATATATGTAACCCGGGTAACCAGCTATCCCCATCACAAATTTCATCAAAATCCCTCCAGTGGTTTTTCCGTGATGCGGTAACAGACAGACAGACAAAAATTCTAAAAACTATTGATTCGGCCTCTATATCGAAAATAATGTCTATTTTAATAAGATTTTCCAAAAAATATTTAATGTACAGATTCGGCTTAGTTACAATTTTATTATATGTATAGAATACCAATTGATCATGAAAAAACCAAGCAAAGTTTTTGGTCGATTCTTATGTGAAAATATTTTAGATGTTCTTAATTTACGGGTGTTGATTACAATTAAATTAATAAACCGATATGGCGACGTCGGTGTTAAAGCATGTAAATCAGACGTCGTACCGTTGTAAAGACAGCCTTAGTAGTAAATAACGTTTAAAGTTATAAGAAAATGAAAGATTTTTTGTTTTATTTGAGAGAATTATTCTTGAGTTTGATTATTGTAATAAACTTTTGAGAAACATTCTTGTCTTTTTTTAAAGAAAACCATTCAATGTTTTAACGCCGGCATCACCTAAAATTGTTATTTTTCCAATAAAAGTTTTTGGATATTTCAATTTCTTAGAATGTATATGTTTATTTGGAAATTAAAATATAAAATGCATATTTAGGTGGTGCGGCGTGACGGGGAGGATAGGGATCAGTTCAAGTGTCTATACCTCTTGGTAGAGACGGCGGTTGCTGTGAGACAGCGTGAGAAAGAGCAAGAGCGAATAGCCTGTTAGGACCATAGACATAGAGAGTGGACTGTTTCTTTGACAGCTATCAGCTTAAAATGGCGGTAAAGCGACAGACAAAACGAATGTGCGGACAGAAGTCTTCCGTATTAATTGAAATACAATTAATCAAGATGGATATAATCGTATTTATTACATTTTCATTACAATATTATAATTTTTTTACATTTCATTTATAAATTCAAATTGGAATAAAAGACAGGTATTGGCCGCAAGTTCGCTTTCTCTCTTTCTAGAGATAAATTTCATGATAGTATTGCTCAGTCCATTCTCTACGTAAATTAAATAAAATTGGTATAACATTGAATTTACAAAATTATAATTTAAGTTGAACGATAGACTAAGTATATGTATGTACCTATTATAATTTTAGTATGAGTGGTAAGTCTTAAATCTCATAAAATATTTGTTTAAGTGTAATACGAAAATACTGGTCGTGGATACTTTGGTTTGTTTCAATCACTCGTTTATGGAATTTTAAAGAAAATAATAAATATGTAGAATTTATATTTTATTTCATTTTAAAACATTTTGGTGGACCACTAAATAATGGTTTAGAAGTCTCAAATGTGTTTAGAAAACTTTGAGATGTGAAATATTTAAATCAAATGAAGCGTTTAGTGGCCAAAAAAAAACTTATTTTTATATCTATTGTAAAGTTGTAAGGATTTTATGAAAAAATAGGCAGTATCGATTATTTTTTTATTTTAAGTAATATTGATAGTGTCAAGTCAATGTTCGCAGTTATTTATGAGTTTATTATATAAATCTAGATACTGTATTTTCTAGCAACTGCATTGGGGATATTAATTATTATTATATTATAGGCGTGTATGCGCACACGCAAGTGTCTCTTTAATAAAGCTAAAATACGTAGAAAAAGGTCTCAAGTATGTACTGAAAAGTGTTAAATATACTACAGCTTACATTATTTAACAAATCGTATTTTTTATTAGGCAACCTATGTGTAATATTATATTTGTTTCACATGAAATACTTTTCTTCTGGTATGTAAGCATGTGGGTGGAGATCGATATTACTTGGAATTTTCTTCGTAGCTATTATCATCAATGTCTACAATTTTGTGATTAAACAGATTTGTTCCGCTAGATTTGTTTTTTTTTTTAATTTTATTACATTGAACTACTTACTGAAGACTTAATAAAGAAAATAATCAAGCATCGTCCGTATTTTAATTCGTTCCTGCTACTAATTTAAAGCTGTATAGGATTGTGATAAAGATATGTAAATCATCGTAAAGGGATTTTTCTGTATTCGAAATATGCCAATTACATTTGCTCTCATGAAAATTATTAGAATATACTCGTATTTTTACTAAAATAAAGTTGATTTTTTAAAGATCTAACCGACGTTATCTAAAAAAATATTTTTAAATTTAAATACTGGTCAATTTATTCAGATAATGAAGTAACTATAGATATACATTGTACATATGTATTGTATGTGTCAGGCGATTAGAGGGTTAATAAATTGCGATATTTGACTGAAAATGGCCTCCGCTGTGCCTTCAGCGCTTATCTGAAAGAAGTATAATATTAAGATTATTTTAATGATTTCCTTTAATACAAAAAACACTTCGAGAACAAAAAAGTTACCAGTTAAATCTGATTCAGAATAAATTTTCTTTAATTACTTTTATTTAAGTCTAGCTTGATCCTGATTACTGATATACGATATCATTCTTAAGGAATTTTTGCTAATCGAAAGACAATATATACTAGGTACCTATTCTTATCTAATTTTTAATCTTTTCGCGACACAGAAAAAAATTTTTGAGCATGGAGCGTAAAGAGTATCGAAGCTAACGATTTTTTTTTAAAACTCAATTGTCTCACAGTTCTGGAGTTGATATATAAAAAATAAATATTCTACTACTAATAGCTTAACAAAGTACTAATATTTTTTACATAAGCAGGAATCGAACGCGTATATTGTAATGTATATGCTTAAAATATGTCACCCGTTTGATTTTGTTCGGCCAGTGCTCGAGGATCTGTTCATTATTTTCCAGGAATGTCTTGAGTTGTAGGTCTATAGTGCTCTTGTCATTAGTAGGAATCAATTTGGCAAGATTTTCTGGTGATACTTCAAGGTAGATTATTACCTGAATTTTTAAACATAATTATTATGCCTCTACGTTTTAATTAAAATAAAAAATACTAATATTCCTTTATAACAAAGCATGTAAGAAGCGACACCAAAATTAACTACATGTTTGTTTTAAATGGCTATAACTCATAAATCACTTCTTTCTACACTCACAGAAACTGGTGTGATTTTCTTCTCGAAGAAAATACCCTGTGCCTTTTCCCGTGGGAAATTTTTAATGAGAAATCCTTTAGCTTCACTAGCCATCGCCAGCATTGCTTTGTTTAGCAAGTCCACTACCACGTCGTTTGGTACTAATTCTCCTAAAAATCACTCAAAATTGAGGCTTGGTGTAAGTTTTTGTTAGCAGACAAGTCGTGTATAATATAAAAATGGTTAAGTCTGACTAATAAGCTTTTAAAAATAGTTTTAGTCACTTGTATTTAAATTAATCATATTATATGTAAAATATTTTGGATATCTTCAATGTTGTACAGTTGCAGTTTACTAATCTGTATAATATATATATATATATATATATATATATATATATATATATATATATATATATATATATATATATATATATAGGCAAAAGTGATTGACTGATGTAGGTATCAACGCGCAGGCCAAACGCCAACGCCAGTTTGTTGTATTGTTACCTATATTATAATCAGATTAAAGATTAAATTACGTTTTGTTATGAAAGGGCGGGGTCTCCTAATACAGGCAAATATTTGCTTAAAAGGGGATCTCAACCACAAAATTTTTAAAAACTACAATCTCTTTATGCAAATAAAATATTATTATTAAATATTATTATTGTTTGGGCCATTTTTGCCGTTCTTACCGTTCGGCAGAATGCTTATGACGTACGAGGGAATGCACGACCCTTGTTGTTGTCTATACTCGTGCGCATCAACCGCGCCCTCTCTCTCGACCATTAGCTCGCGACGTGGACGGACGTAATCTACTTTTATAATAACCGCTAAGGTGTGACTATAAGTTCGCGTGTGGCCTTTGTACGGCCGCTGAATTATTTTTACAGCTGCAGCAGTGTTTTAGCACTGGTGCACCCGACCCTTGTGAATCCCAGGCGCCTGGAACGCGCGGGAGAAGAAGACACACAGGTGAGTGCTTTTCTCTTTTCCGTTAGGGTATCCTTGCCGACGGGGGATCGGGGAAAGTGGCCTTTAGTTGAACTGCGCACCGAGGACACATGATCCACCCTTACCTTCCTTGAAACTGCTTTCGAGGATGGTGTTTTGCGATTGGCGCGCACAATTATTATTATTAAAAACCCGTAAGGCGAGAAAATTGAAATTTCGCACACGTATTCCTCATATGACGAAGGCATCCACTAAGGAAGGATTTTTCAAAATTTAACCCCTATTATTTTATGAAACCCACTTTTTAGAGTTTTTTTTTGTAGTTTTAGTGCGAGCGAAGGCGCGGGTTCTGCTGGTAGTGGATAAGTTATTAGTTCTTTATAAATATATATTATAATTTCAAGGTATATATTATGCTACGGGCCTCCGTTTACATATTTAAGATTTTTTGTAAATATTGCCTGGAATAAATGGTTAAATAAATAAATAAAAATTAAAAAAAAAATTTTTTTAGCTTACGACGTTCCATTATAGTAGTTAAGCACTTGGCCCTATCGGAGCCACTCTTCGCCTCCGCGCGGAGTATGTCGCCGGTCGACAGCGGAATAAAGCCATACTTGGCGGTGATCATCTGACACTGAATGTCTGCGCCAGACCCAGGGCCTCCCAATATCCACACAATGGGAGTTTTGTTTGAGTCTATGGGAGCCTAGATTATAATAATTTATTATAGAATAAAATTGGTTATTGAAAGAATCTCTTTTTTCTTTAGATATGAATTGAAAAAGGTAATTATAATATATTCTGTAACGTTTGGAATTACGATGGAACCGCAATTTTAGCATTTTTGAGCGCTCATTTGAGCACTTACAGTATATCTCAATGGTCTCAGTGAAATTGGTAATTATGGCTAAAGTACAGTTAGAACAAGAGTATTACATACTATTAGTAGTACATTTAATTCAAAATTATATATATTTTTTATGTACCGTTCTCTGATATGCCTTGCATTTAGGGGACATACACTGCAAAGGACAGGGCGGGTACTTCTCAATAACTTCCTGTTCACATGGATAGCACGGCTTGTCCTCCATTTTATTTTTTTGTTAAATAAATATACCTAATAATAAAAAAGTGGAATTAATTATAGCGTTGCATAACAATGATTTTGATTTTTTTAATAATAAAATGTTTTCGCGGTTCACTGTTCTGTTGACGTGCTGTCAGTTATTGAATGTTTAAATTATCTTTAAAGCGTTTTGATACAATTTTTCTGTGATACATTTTTAAAGCATATTTTTAATTTCGTTTTGCATAACATCGTCCCGTTTCCGTCTTATTAAATACTTTTACTAAAGGTTGTTTGGTAGATTGCTTTTAGGTATAAGACCGCTTATGCCTACTAGTACGTACTTTATTTAACAACATCTGTAGGTACTTTTTGTTCATATGTGTGTGTAATAAAGATAAATGAAAAAGAAAAAAAAGTGTAATATTAATTAACTGACATTAAAAGGATTTTAAGTAACGCTACCAAGTTTTAAAAACGAACTAGAAAAGATTAATTTTTTGATAGCCCTCTGGCGTAAACTTTATACAAGATCACACTGCGCCTTAGAAGTAGCAGCCTATCCACTGTTTTGATTAGTGTGTAGTGCATCTCTATTTAGTCTGTGGTACGACTTGAGAAATAGAAAAAAATAATTAAAAAATTAACGGTCTCATTTATTTTAAAAAAGGTTTTATTTAAACAATATAATTAGCTTATAATCAATCAACAGGTAAATAGACTAGTTTTATGCGACGAGCGGGTCCAGGATCTGCACCACTTGACTGAAGATGGAGTCGACAGTGTCTTCCGCGTTTATCTACAAATATATAAAAATTATAAATAAAAATGCTCTTGAGATCTATACAATTGACTACAAATTGTAACTAAGCCGTATCTATGCATTAAATATTTCTTGAAAAATCTTACTGAAATAGAACATTATTATCAACATAAAGGCTATAATCTAAAGTTTTTAAAATTTTTGTCTGTCAGTCTGTCTGTCTGTGACCGCATCACGGAAAAACCACTGGAGCGATTTTGATGAAATTTTATATGATGATAGCTGGTTATCCGGGTCAACATATAGGATACTTTTTATTGCGGGAAAATATCTCATCTCTGAGAAATCTTATACTAAACGATGAAACACAAGTAGGGACGAACGAACCCGAGCGGAGGGAGGGTGAGTCTGTAGTTTTAGAGAGATAATAGGTGTTATTATTATTCTACACTAGAAACTTGTGTGTGCCTTTTTAATTTATAATGTTACATACTGGCCATTGCTATCTTTTAGCTTTTTCACCTCCTTAAGGGATGATTTCTGGGATAAAAAGTATCCTATGTCATTTTCCAGGGTCTCAAACCATCTTCTTACCAAACATCTAAATCGGTTCAGTAGTTTCGGAGCTTATTCGATACAAATAAACAAACAAACGAACAAACAAAAAATCTTTCCTCTTTATAATATTAGTATTATTTAAAATTAGTAAAAATGTGTTCTTACCCGCTTAAGTTTGTCGGGGTACTGCGCGAGGACCATGTCGTTGTTCTCCAGGAAGGTCTTGAGCCGCAGCTTGATGGTGTCCTCGTTGTCGTCGGCGCGGCCCGAGCTGGCGGCGCGCCCCAGCAGCCGCTTCGTGAGGGTCTCTGACGACGCCTCGAAGTAGATTATCACCTGGAACACGTTATACATAATAGCATTCCTATTAAAATTCAAAATATTTCATTAAACATTAAATTATTACAATTTTTACCCCACCAGTTCGGTAAAAAAGCCTCAGCCCTGATAAGAACTGGTGAAAAAAACCCAACGGGACTAATGTCCCACTGCTGGGCACGAGCCTCCCTTCAGTACCACGGATCAGGCCACAGTCCACCACACTGGCCAAGTGCAGGTTGGCGGACTTCACATGTCTTTCAAGAACTTACTAGGATCTCTCAAACATTCAAGTTTCCTAAAGACGTTTTCTTTCAAGGCAAGTGGGAAAATGATTCACACATGAGAATATCAGAGGTGCGAGACAAAGGATTAGAATACGCTTCAATTTGTTTCCCAAGCTAGTATTAAGATAAGCCAGTGATTAAAAGAGTGTGTGATTGCGTGAGTAAGTAATAACTAATAAGTGAATGAGTGTCACGTGAGTCGGGTTCTTCTCCGACGTGACCCACTTCGGTGGGCGGTGGGAGATGGCCCTCTTCGGTGGGCGGCATACCATGCCGGTTGCTCCTGGTACTTCTCTGATAGCAGAGTGGATCTTGGAGCAACCCCATGGTTATGGTATGCTTCGGCAGACCTGCCGTCGGGGCGTCGTAGTTGAATGCGACGCCCCATTAAGACGGGAGAAGGCTTCGTTGGGTTTTAGTGGGTAGTACTGGCTTTGCCGGTGAGTCCCACACCTCGTGCGTACATGCATTTCCCAACGTTAAAAAAAAGGTTTCTTCTCCAAAACTTACAGTAACTGGAGCAATAGTTTGTTCGAATGCGATGCCTTGCGACTTCTCTCTTGGATAGCCGTCGATGAGGAAGCCCTTCGCCTCACCGGCTTTCGCCATCATCGCTTCTTTAAGCAGATCCAGTACAATCTCATTGGGTACTAGTTCACCTAGAAATATATAAAAAAATAATATCACTATTCTGTTCTTTATGTAAGAAAATCAATGTAAGTCTAAGTCAATACAAAAAAAATGTCGGAAAATAAAAAAAAAATTGTTGGGTCTTTAAAACAGCGCCACCAGCAGTAATATTTCTAAGAACTATCTCCTCTACCTCTATAATAGACAATAAAATGTCATCTAAATCGGACCAGCCGATTAGGAGAAATGTCACGAACAACAGAATTTTATACGTAAAGATTAATTATGCACCCACGAAACAATTATGAAAATTGACAATACGATCCTGTTCAGAATTGGCCTGTTGGTAATGTTTCTAAAAATCATTTTTTAAATACGAGTATACTTTTCTGTAACAAAATTCTAACAAAATATAATTTAAAGAAATTTATATAATACCATGATATGAACATTAAAAAACAGTATTTTATTTAAACAAATATTTAATCATCATAATAGTATTTTATTTAAAATAATATTTATTCTAAATTAGCCGTTAGATATAAATTATACTTAAATCAATTTTTTGAGTAACTAACCTCGTTCCATAATAGCAGTTAAGGCTTTCGCTCTTTCGGAACCACTCTTGACTTCAGCGCGAAGTAAATCCCCGGTGGAGAGATGGGTGAAACCATATTTGGCAATGATCTTCTCGCATTGCGTGCCCTTGCCGGACCCAGGGCCTCCAAGAACCCATACAATGGGGGTTTTACTGGAGTCGATGGGAGCCTGGAATAATACAGTAACATCTTACAGTCAAACAGATTTACAGTATTTAAATAAATTTACGTAATTGTATAAGGAAAAAGAGAATTTCTTTTAATTGTATATCAATATAAAATATCTTTAGATAACGATATTTTCATAATATAGGTATATTGCTAATGTATTTATCAAGAATATCTTCAATAAGCAGATCTTCATATATATATATATATATATATATATATATATATATATATATATATATTTACATCCCGCAAACAAACTTCCGTCCGCTGAAGGCGAAAGTGCATTTAAACTGGCGTCCACCGGCTTTTGACGTCCGTATACCGGACGCCACTTTTTTGGCTAGTGTCACTTAAGTCCTATTGGTCCTGGCTAGCTGTAGAACAAAAATCGATAGAAGCCAAAAAGTATGTCAAATGGCTGCAATTATATATTGAATAGTTCCCGAAAAAATCTCGGCACGGCGTGAGGCGCTGTTCATCGCGTATATCTACAGCCGTATACCTCGGTGATTTTCTGACGACGAATCCGCGTATTTGGCGTCCGCAATTGCGACGTTGCCGACTTACAACAAATTTAGTCGTGGGTTATAAGAGGTCAAACTTGATATCTGTAATCTGTTATTCCTGTTATTGTTAAGCTATATTAACAGGTGTCAATATCTGTTATTAAATAACAGCCTGTTTTTTTTTCAAAGTAAGATCTGTCAGTAAATTAATCACGTTAAAGATTAGAGGATATGACACATATCCTCTAATCTCTTTCTTTCGTATCATATGAGCACGGTAATGTGATGCATAAACATTACCGTGAGATGAGTGTAGGTACATTATAATATTAATTACACTAGTTTACAAAACAAAAGTTATGTCCTTCCAGTGAATTTTATATTATTTTATTCAGTTACAATAACTAAACTTTTATAACTGTATCACGTCAAAAACTAAAGTTATCATCACATATATTCTAGCTACCCACAAGTTGGTTTTAAATTCATTGCAAAATGTTGATGTAGTGTAGTGTTTAATTTAATGAATATTTGTTTTTAAAACGTCAAAAAGGTTGTGTAAAGTAAATCCTGACCGTTTTTGTTACGTTTGTGGTGAACTCATTATATTTAAAAAGGAATATCCCATAACGGAATCACTCAAAGAAGCATATTTTTGTTATTTCATAATATCTGCCTCTCACCAAGACAAAGAGGGTTTACACCAAGACTTTATTTTTTTTTTTGAGCAAAATTATCAAGCATACTGGGACCAGGCTACGTTAAGTCACTATTGCTGGTCTATTTTAAGAGATACAGATGCAAATAAATACAAGAAAAAAGCTAAGGCAATTCATTTTTAATTTATTAAATATTTTTCTATGTATTTTTTTTGTAAATTAAAATAAATAAATTTTGGAAATTTGACGTGTTGGATTATTTAATTAATTTATTTTCAACTCAGTGGACCTTAGTTGCTAGGAAAAAATACTTTTCATTTCAAGGACAAAAACCATGTAAACTAGTGTTATTATTGTTAGTTATCAACTAAACAATATATATATAGGGTTGACTTGCATGCATAACGTTGCGGCCAGATTTCAATTCAATATTTCAATATCGCCTTTATGTTTACGTTTTAAAGTCGTAGTTACCTTGAACTTTTTGTGACCAATGCCGTCAATGATTACAAGCACGTTCGGATACGCGCTATTATTTTTAATGTTGTGTTTCGAGTAATTTCTGTAGTAATTTTATTATAAATCAAAAACTATTAAGATCTTATATATTGATAATTTTATGCATGGAATAGAAATTAGAATATATTTGATCTTTTTATTTTACATACCTACTAGAGAAAGTAATACTTTGACTTTCTAAAATAATATACAGATCTACGTAATAATGTTAGCATTATTCTTGCAGCGTTTCCGAATTGAAAGTTAGGAATGGAAATAGTTGGTTGGCACTTTTCAAGAATGATATCTTTTTGTATAATAGTACAATTTGATATAATACTTTCTTAGATTTACGCGAATATTTGACATTTTAAATAAAACTATCTTTTCAGATTTTTTCGCGGATTTATTTGGATTTTTGGTTCCCGACGTTTCGAATGCTTTACAGCATTCATGGACACGGGAGAGACTGTAATTTACACATAGAACAATTGTATGGCTTAAATAATGAATACTATATTTTATATTTTTCTTTATGGTTATAAATATAATAATGGCAACACTAAATATAGATTACCAATTAATATTTTAAAATTGTAATAATTATAATAATAACAGCAAAATTAAATAAATAATATTCCATATTCAATTATAAAACTAATTAAAATTATAAAAATGTTTAAAGTTAAAAAATATTGCAATTTTCATTTTGTTATTTGTGGGTAGGCTGTCTGTAACAACTATACCATCGAGACATGTAACACCTCAGTCTCTTCCGTGACCATGAATGCTGTAAAGCATTCGAAACGTCGGGAACCAAAAATCCAAATAAATCCGCGAAAATATCCGAAAAGATAGTTTTATTTAAAAAGTACAATTTGAATTTTCGGCTAATAATACTAGGTGCTTCTCGTATTATGCTATAATCAAGCGGGTGTGAGCGAGACAGATTAATACGCCTCACTCCGAAATACAACATTTGTATCTGGATCACTGAAATGTTCCGAAACACTGATATGTTTCATTTGGATCATCGACTCGAAATCACTTGTTAATGCAAACATTACATGCAAAAAACGACCGTATAATATTTGATACATAAGCGCCTTATTGGTCATTTTTACGTGCATGAATACCGACACCGAAAATCCGTACGAATCGAATGATACACTTCATTCCATGTTAAATTGAATTTATCCTTAAGTATAGGTAAAGTGAATCTAAAGTCAGAGATATTTTTCTATTAATAGGTACTAAAATTATTTGATGGCCAACAATAGGTGCTTATATCTTAAAGACTAGAGTAATTTTATTAATAATTGTTGTTGTAATATTGATTACAGTAGCTAAAGTGTGAGGTATTCTAATACTTATAACAAAATTAGAGTAATTTTATAAATAATTGTTGTGATGTTGATTATAGTAGCTGTAACTTCATTATTTATCGATATCTGGCGCTAATTTAATTAAAAAAAAATTGAAAAGTGGTTGTGTCATGTGTGTTTTTTATTTGATGTTTAAAGAAAATAACAATGTATATAGGGTACCTAGAGAGCACATACATACGTAGTTTTTTTTTGCTTTGATGAAAATGTTTATTTGCGTCAGTACTTACCTATACTACAGCAATTATAAGTTTTTTTAATGTAAAACAAAAATCTATACATATAATAAAATTCTAAGCCGAATCTGTACATACATATTTTTTGAAAAATCTTATTGAAATAGACATTATTATCGATATAGAGGCTGAATCTATAGTTTTTAGAATTTTTGTCTGTCTGTCTGTCTGTTACCGCATCAAGAAAAGCCATTATAGGGATTTTCATGAAATTTGGTATGGTGATAGCTGGTTATCCGGGTCAACATATAGGATACTTTTTACCGCGGGACAATATCCCATTTCTGAGAATAAAATACAAAACTGCATTGTAAGAGGTAAAACCTAAGAATTCGGTTTTTGGTAATCTGAACGCGGGCGGAGCCGCGGGCAATGCTAGTTATGGATAAAACTGATTAATTTAGATGCTCTTTGTTTTTGTTTACTTATCTAGGTTAGGTTAACCCATATCAATAAAGTAAGTTAAATGCAGGAAGTGTTAAGGTAAATAAAAGAAGAAACGTTCTAGTACATATCCATTTCTATATCGCTTGCTTTTTAACCGACTTCCAAAAAGGAGGAGGTTCTCAATTCCTCGGAATCTTTTTTTTATGTATGTTCACTGATTACTCAAAGACGCCTGAACCGATTTGGAAATATACTTTTTTTGTGTCAAAGGTTATACTTCCCAGGTGGTCCCATATAAATTTTATTGACTGAATTCCAAAAAAGGTTCTCAATTCGTCGGAATCTTTTTTTTATCTTTTACGTATGTTCACCGATTACTCGAAGACGCCTGAAACGATTTGGAATTTTTTTTTTGTTTCAAAGGGTATACTTCCAAGGTGTTCTCATATAAATTTTATCGAAATCGGTCGAGCGGTTTTTTTCTTAAATAAATTGTTTAATCGAATAAGTTGTTAAAAAACTTTCTTCTAACAAATTACCTGCTTATTAGGTGTACACTAAAAATGGAAAAATAAAAAGTTTAAAAAAAATCGACTACCAGGCACTAAAATGTAAAAAATAACTAAACGGGGGTTTTCATTTAGAATAGATCCCTAATCAGATATTTTCGAAGTCGGTGCCAGCCTACAATATTTTAAGATATGAATATCTAATAGGTATAAATATAATGTATTTAACGTATCGAAATATATTAGACTAGTGACTCACCCTCGCTTCGCTCGGGTTCGTCCCTGGCTTGCTTCCCCATACAAACTTTCACACTCATTTTCATCCCCTGTAGGGATGATTCCGGGATAAAAATGTATAAATATTCGAATAAAAATATATAACAAATAGATTTCCGGGATAAATATATCCTATGTCCCTCCCAGGGTCTCAAACTATCTTCTTACTAAATTTCATCTAAATCGGTTTAGTAGATCCAGAGATTACCCCCTACAACATCACAAACTCACAATATCGCAAACTTTACCTCTTTTCCTTCTTTACATTTTAAAAGCTTTTCTTCAATTCGAATGATTTTCATTTAATTATATGAATAAACTTTAAAAGTTTTCTAAATTTACAATGAAATAAATACAAACAATGAAAAATAAATTATAATGAAAACTATAGATTGTGTAAAAATATTGAATTATTATAGGATTGTTAAGACGAATTTAAAAAAAAATGTATAAGAATAAGATTTTTTATATTTAAAAATAATTAATTTGCCAAAATATTGATATGCAAATAAACATTTTTTTAAATATGATAACTATTCATTTATAAAAGTTCTTATGCTTTTATATGAGATAAGAATAAGAATTAAAAATTGACATCAACATTAAGGGCTGGCCGCTCCACACTATAGTCAAATCACTTTCTAGCAACGTTTCTTGTATAGAAATAGTTTACCAGACCGGTATCAGACCGAGAACGGACTGTGATTGGCACTATAGTGTGGAGCGGCCCTAAATGACGAGGGCCATCGTCGTATACTTTGATGTAAATGACAGCAACTTAATGTCATTCCATAGAGGAGAGAAGATTCTCTGCCGACAAGTTACAAAACAAACTTCAAACTTTAAAAGTTACTTTAAAGTATATATCAAAGTATCACACAGGATAAAATAATAATTATTATACTATGTAAAATGCTCTCGGTTTTTTTTCAAAACATCTCAAAGAGAAATTGAATATTTGAAAGGAATAGAGAGAGAGCGACTGCTAGTTTGAGACAGTATAACGATGTAAAAGTTAAAAATTCAAATTGGTTATTTTTACATATTAGACTTTAGACAGCAAAATTATACTTTTAAATAGATCTTTCAACCACACACATTCACGTTTTACAGATCTCTATGAGAGTCAAAATATCAAGTAAAATATTTATTTTTGTATGTTTTAACTACACGTGTGCGTTTGGCGTTGCCAGATTGCAGTTGGCACGCTCGACCGCGGCCCGACCGTCTCTTTAGTACTGGATTATTTTGGAGAAAATCCCGCTTATATGTGTTTCTGTACGTCAATGAAACATTTCAGTTTAATCGAAGGATAGAACTAAAAAGTTGTCTTAAAATAACCTTATAATAAAATTCCAACTAAGTTGAATCTATACATTAAATTTTTTTGGAAAAATCTTATTGAAATAATGATTATTATCGATACAGACGTCAAATCTATAGTTTTTAGAATTTTTGTCTGTCTGTGACCGCATCACGGTAAAACCACTGGAGGGATTTTGATAAAATTTGGGATGCTGCTGTAAATTATGTATAACTGGTTATCCAGGTGAACATACAGGATACTTTTTACTGCTGAAAATATCTCATCTCTCAGAAATCTGTACTAAGGTGAAGGTGAGTCGCTAGTATTATTATATTTCTGTTTTCGTATGTAAACATCTTGTGTTTTCTAAAATATTCTTTCAATTTCTTTTACTTGTGAGTAGGTAAAATGTTGTAAAATTCTTATATTTTAAGTGGAGACAAAATAACATTTTTAATTAATGGCTGTAGTAAGTATATACATTTTATAGGGACTTTAAAATCAACTAATTCGATTATGATAGACCTAACTGGGTGTCCTGATAACCATATAGGAGAAATTTAAACTTTAAGTTAAAGATAATGAAGTTGCACAATTAATGATCTGTTTTATTTCGTCCCTAGCTTGATTCCCCATGTCAACTTTCATCCCCATCTTCACATCCTTAAGAAATGATTTCCGGGTTAAAAAGTCGTATCCTATGTCCTTCCCAGGGTTTCAAACTATCTTCTTACCAAATTTCATCTAAATCGGTTCAATAGATCCAGAGATTGCTCCCTACAACGTCACAAACTCACAATCTTACAAACTCACAAACTTTACCTCTTTATAATATTAGTAAAATCGAAATCGTGGATAACCTAAGAAAGATGTGAAGATTGTCGAAAACAAAGAAAAATAAATTCTTGTCTATAAATACCAGTTTCTTGTATATATTTGAAAATATTTATAAATTTGTAAGAATTTAGCTATGACGCTAAACAAGCACTTCGTGACGTCAAACAATGGTTTCGTCCTTCTTTCGCCTTTATCAAGCGATTTTGCAACTTATGTATAAAACTAGCGACTCACCTTCGCTAGGGTTAATCCCTAGCTTGATTCCCAATACAAACTTTCATCCCCATTTTCACCCCTTTAAGGGATGATTTCCGAGATAAAAAGTATCCTATGTCCTTCCCAGGGTCTCAAACTATCTTCTTACCAAATTTCATCTAAATCGGTTCAGTAGATCCAAAGATTACCCACTACAATGTCACAAACTCACAAACTTCACCTCTTTATAATGTTTGTATAGATAATAAACTACCTTTAAATATTACGTTACGAAAGCTAGGAATACCAGGAATATATCACTACAACTAATGTTCACGTACGTATATACAAGTGGCTGTAAATGAAAAAATAATAATAATCACGTCTATGAGTTTATCATCTTAGTAGTACTGCCTCTTTGGTGTAGTGGCTAGCACGTATAACTGCAAATAGGGTTGATCGTGGGTTCAAGTCCCGCATCTGGTCTACAAAGTGCCTCATAGAGAATTAAAAGTCCGGCATCTGATCTCTCACCGGTTGTATCGAATTGTCATCTCACTGGAATTTGAGAGACTCAGAGAGAGAGAGAGAGAGAGAACTCACTGGAAGTCAAGAAGAATATAGAATGCATTTGTGTCTGTGTGCATCACTTGTGCACTATAATCATCCTGAGCAAAATACTAGACTGAGTGAGATAGATCGTCGAAATTAGTGAAGACTCAAGAGAATTGTTCTTTATTATTACCTTAAACGGAGAAAACCACGAATAATATTAAAAGTATGGCTTAGATGAATTAATTTTCTTAGAAATTGATGGTGCCGGGCTGAGAAATAATAGCTAAGACGAAAGAATATTTGTAATTGTGCCCAGGGACAGAGTGCAGGTAAATTTTCTGTGTTATGTCAGAAATCATAATAACTTTTATTGAAGTTGGAAAAAAGTGGAGTTAAGTTCAAAGAGCGATACCTAATCTACATATATAAAAATCAATTGCCGTTCGTTAGTCTCGCTCAAAAACGGCTGAACCGATTTGAATATATTTTTTTCTATTTTGTTAGGATGTGTCAGGTGTGGTTTAAGTATCAAAAGAATAGGGAAAACTCAAAAGAACAGCTGGAAAATCGAAAAATTCAGAACTGTTTATTTTGTATGGAACTCACTAACCGTTAAAACTGTCCGAGTCGCTAGTTTTTTTATTAAAATACGAAAAACACGGTTTGAATTAAAGTAATAAAATACGTGGCAAAAACAGCTAGTTTAATACAAAGAGAAAAGGTAAAGAATTACCAAATATAAATGGAATAATATATAAATTAGAACAATGATTTTTCAAGGTTTATCCTTTTAAGCACTAAAATTTTCTTATCAATATCAATCTAAGTTTAAGTATTGCATGATTTTCGAAAAAAAAAATAGGCAAAAAATAAATAAAAGAAATATTCCAAGGAACAGTTATATTGTGTTAGTTTTATATTAGCAGAGAAAGGTACGTAAAGAGAGTTTACTTGTAAAAAAAAACGATAAAAATAATCTTTTATCAGCTGTTATCGAATGCAGTCGATAGGATTTGCAGCGTTGCGAGACTTTAGAAATTGCTATTTGCTATAAAAATAGTTATTCATACATAAATTACGAAGGACATACGCGACTCGATTTTTATTTAAAGAAAAATATTTCATGTTTGTATTTTTTTTAAATCGGTATTTACAAAAAAATAAGATAAATTTATATCAGTTTGTAATTTTGTATGTTACTCATCAAATGATGTCTATAATATTGTCATCATATAAATTTTTTTTTTAAATAAGAATTAATTATTTAAAATATGTGTTCACAATAATCCTTTCTTTGGTTACGTCCAACACTGAAAATTACATTATGATTTGTTACATCTGTAAGCTACGCTCACGTAAAATCAATAGAAAAAGGCTCTTGTTATTTATACACAACCTAGATGACATCTTAAAAATATAGCTCAAGCTTAATCGTTGATAATAAGATCGCTATAATTATCATACCCATGACGTAACGCTATAGTGTTAAAATTCTTAAATTCAGCTGAACTGAAAATTGTTTTTTATTTCTCCACAAAACTCATTTTAAATTAATATCGTAAATAAAGTACGGTATTAATTAATTATATTAAATACTCACCATTTTGAATCTACCGCGATCGATCCCGGTTAAACAATAAACAGGACACGGTGTTTCTGCCGCGAGCTCTGCGGGGCGACTGCGGTGGATCGGTCAAGGCCGCGGAAACTATGCCAAAATGCCTGACAGCGCGGGAAAGTTTCAGTAATGGCGGGAAAAATAGATATGGATAGGGTTACCCGTTCCACAGATATTTTAAGCACATTGCTTTTTTAATTCTTATCATTCTACTTAATTATTTTGGATAGAGTTTTTATTCTTTTTATCATTTGCATAAGGTTTGAATTATTCGTTACCTTTTCTACTTGTGATAAGTGACCGTTTCGATTATATTTTGATTATTATAAAATACTAACGACTTACCCTTGCTTCGCTTCGGCATCGACCCGAGGCAAAAACAATTCTATCCCACGGGAACCATATATTTTTCCGGGATAAAAAGTACCCTACGGGCTATTCCAGACTATAATCTATCTCTGTGCCTTTCATTCTAATTCGTTCATCCTTTCTGGCGTGATTGAGTAACAAACTTCCATCCATCCATCTTCACAAACTTTTATAATATTATAAAATATACTAACTAAAATAATTCATTTAAATTATGTATATAATAAATCTTATTACATAACCGCTGTGATACTGTACAGAGATACTGTACGCCAATTGGCCATAATCTGATATTTAATTCAGTCGTATCGGACACTGCTCTTGAAATGTTTTCAACTATTATTACCTTCAATCAGTAATGACATTCAATTGAATATAAATATTACTCAATATTAATAAAATACAATATTTTGAATATATTAAAATTGAAAAAGAATATCAAATTTAGGGTAAACCAATTCAAAATCCTGCATAACGTACCTGATTTAAACTATAAAGGTGAAGAAGCTATTTTTCATACAAGCAACAAGGATTGACAATGTTGTTAAAACAGAAGGGGAGCTGAGGCCCGCAATTCAACGATCACTGTCAAATGAGTCGGAAAGTACTTATTGGTTTGTTTATCCAGTACTCCTCTGTAAAGTACAATAAATTTTGTATACAACTGTACAAGGAAATATGGTCTTTTGTGTATAGGAAATTAAGATTATTGATTTTCCATTTATTAAATGGTACCTGGTACTTCTACTCCCGGCAGGTATTACTGTTTTTAATAAATCTTTAAATAGAACGGTTGTACAACACAGCACTAGAGCAGTAAAAGTTGATTAATTCCAAATATATTTTAATATATTTTCAATTTATGTAGACAATTAAAGAGAATAATATATTTTCACATTATATTTATCATCGTTGGAATTCTAACATTTTTCCGCGTGAAAAAAAATATATTCTGGAAAAACCGTCTTTTAAATTCGTATAGAGGGATGAATCGTTAAAATTAATTTTTGAGTGCTTTAATATTTTGAATTATTATGTGTTCAATAACATGGTATTCGCCCTGTAACGGAAGCGAATTTCAACTAGATTTATACTCCATGGCGACATAGTAGTCGAGCATAAGTTATCATAAAAAAAAAATAATGTCATGGCAGTAAGAAAAAAACAACTAACAATACAAAAGTGCTCCTTTATTTCATAGTCGTAAACAAATTACAAACTACAACACGTTCGTGTTTAGTTCTAATAGATTGCACGTGATTTGACACTGTGCTTAATATATCTATACGCTAGTAGTATACGTTAATGATATAAGATACATTCTTTTATAATAAGCTGTTACATTATATATAATAAGATGTAGATTAGTAAAAAAAAAAGAAAAAGAACGGTGAAGTTATCGCAATGTTATTGGTAAGTCTCTAGAATTTAATACAAAAAAAATAATTCATCCTATAATATTAATCAAAATAAAAGAGGAGGTAAACATCAAAGGTTAAATATCAGAGGTTTATGATATTTTTATGTGCGAATCATTTCTAACATGATTACCACTTGTCCCACGTCGGAAAAAACATCGTAAGGAAAACTGTAGGTCTCAGAGAACCTAGCAAGTTTTCGAATGACATAATATGAAGTCCGCCAATCCGCACTTGGCTAGCGTGGCGGGCTATGACCTAATCCCCCTCGTATTGAAGGGAAGCCAGTAAGGCACGGGCCCAGCAGTGGGACGCCAAAAAGGGCTTGAATACAATAATAGTATATAAACATATAAAATTTAAACCAAGCTTATATTGCAATCACAGCTCACCATTAACCATCACACCATCAACTCTTATTGTGACTTAATTTATGAGTTTCATAAGAAGTTCAGATTAGGTCTCAGCCTAAACAACATTTTAAATTAATCTTATACGTTAATTTAATTCATTAAATTCGTACCATGAACTCTTTTCCCGACCTAATCTGGAGTAGCATTTTTGTCAAAATTGACAATTCAATAAAAGTTGTTATAATATAATTAATGTAAACTTAATAATTTACACTTTTAAACACTGTGGATGGTTCGAAACTAGCGATTCAGCTTAAGAACCAAAACTAAATTACATCGGAAATAAATCGTTACGTAAAAGTTGATGGTGTCTATGCTCTCAAGAGCTGTCAAAGTTTGAAAAAGGTTCAATAGTTAAAATTTTAAAATTTTCTTATGAAGAAAATATTTACCAAATATATTTTTATACTATGTTTTAGAATACAGATCTAATTAAATATAACAGCATATTATTTTGTAGTAATAAAAAATATATATCTACACTACAATCTACATAATATACTCGTAAGTGGCATATTAAATAATGAACAACAGTATCATTTTTCGATAAAGAATTTTAGTTTTTAAATTTCGAACAACTATAATACTTTTACTGTAACGCGTTTGCTTGAGACCGAGCCAAGCGGGTTCAATTCCCGGATCTGGCACCTCTGTTATTTTCATGTGTGAGTCATTTCCAACATGATTCCCACTTGTCCTACGGTAAAGAAAAACATTGTGAGGAAACCTGCATGTCTGAGAGAACCTAACAAGTTTTCGAAAGACTTGTGAAGTACGCCAAACTGCACTTGGCCAGCGTGGTGGACTATGGCCTGATCCCTCTCGTATTGAAGGGAGACTCGTGCTCAGCCGTGGGACGTTTTAAGTTGGTGTAAATGTATGAGTTATAAAATCGCGACTTTAAATAGGCGTTCTCGGCTCGACGTCGGTAACATGTTATAGCTTGTGGTTCTAGAAGCCGGTAGGTACTCAGCTCTTAAACTATTTATTTTCTTACGCATTGTAGGCAATAAGTTCAATTAATTTTTTGAGAAATTAAACTAACATCTAGAAAAGTCATTTGTTTGTACTAAAATAATGATGTCATTTTACAGTCATTGAAGAATTGAAATTTAAAAAAAATATATAAAAATTCAAATTTGAACATTTCCTTATTTTACTAAGACAATTATGACTAATAATATATATTTTTGTGTCATTTGGTGATTGTACTAATACGGCAAATATTTAAAGATTTAATGAAAAGGTAAAGTTAAAGAATGTTGAATATATAATGAAGTAGACAGACCATCTAATTTAAAAAAAAATACAAGAAACGTTGATTATTTTCATATTTATACTAAAATATAATAGTAAATATATAATTTTATATTGATATTAAACTAAAAGCAAATTTGATTTTCATTATTTAATTGCCACAATTTAAGTATAGCTAAATAATTACGTATATTTAAAATTAAGGTGCGCAAAAATATTGTGATTTTCTCATCTATCATCTATATCTAAATTGGCCCCTGATTTGTGGTATTCTACGTGATCACTTCTAGATTATTCTAGTATTTTAAATAATTGCTTTATATACAAACGTTTTCAATTGTTTACATCTAAATGGTCCTCTTCAGCCGGTTGTTGCTTATAAATATATACTACATTATTTATAGAAAAAAAACAAATATTAATATTAATTTTATGAATATTTACAAAAAAATATTCACTAATCAAGGCCATATAGATTTTCTAAGTATATTTACTAAAACAATTTTATATAGTAATGTAAATACAAGTGGAAAAAAAAATAAAAAAAAATACTGATCATGAAAATTTTTGACACATAATTTTTTTAACTTCATTTTCTGTATTTTTATTGAACTAAATATTAAAAAAAAATTAAAACATACCATAGGCTAAATATTAATAATAAATTCTATCTATTATGAATAAATCCTAATAGTAATTTATTACACTATCTATATTTTTAAACATTATATATTATAAACCTCCATGTACATAATATTAAAATGTTTATTAATAAAATCTGCTAAATATTAAAATTAAAAAATCGGAACAGCTACATAATTTTAATCTTATAATTATTTTTAAATTCGTCCAATTGTATACTAATATATGAAAATGAATACATATTAATATATTTTTCCAAAATAAGTTACAGCAATTTTTATGTATGAAAATCACTTCAATACATTGAAATTGTATTTATTCATTAGGTACAATTTGTCATTATGACTTTTTTATTTTTAAATTTAATAGTATGAATCCTTATTATTTACCTAGATTTTCTACTTCTTAATTTAAATATCGTGCTAAGGCACTTGTAACGAACATTATGTGCGCTTTTTAAAGCCAACTTATTTAAATTATTTTATAATTATTTTCAGTTATAATAATTTAAAAAAAAATTACATTCTCACACAAGTTTCGTTGACATATTGAAATGTAAACACACTTGGCGAAAATGTAAATTTTAATGTAATACAATGTTTACACGATTTATGTACATACATACGTACAGATATCACCTTAAGTATCAATTTCAACATATCTTTCTTAGATATTATACTATTTTAATTAATATAACAAAATCATGCATTAATGAGTATTGTGACATATTTCTAATTTAATTCTAAATTATATTTTGTTTCGGCACTTTAGACAAGTTTCTGATATTATAAGAAACTTTCTTTGTCGATGTCACATTTACATTGTAAATGAAGACTATAAACTTATTTAATTATTTTATTTTTTAATACTACGTTTTACTATAAGGCAATTGAGTTTTTCAGTAGAAGAATTTTAAGAATTGGTTATCAAAAATTTTTTCAGTTATTTTTAATATGAACAGATAATAATAAAGTTGATATGCATGCTGTCACAGTAAATCAATTGTTTCGTGTTTTTGTTATGAATCTTTTTTTTCTTATTTAAATATATCTAATAACAGCAATTACATGTGCGTATTCATAGTAATTTCTCCAGAACTCTGTTCGTAGAGACGTCTGACTTGATCATGAGTCATTTGTGAGACCGTTGGGATCTTTGACACGCTGTTCATCATTGGCTTTACCTTAAAAATATAGCAAAATGTGAAAAACACTGAAATAAATAACATAAATTAAGAACTACTTTTTCCTCTCTTTACCCTACTGCGGTGAAACTCATGGGAAGGTTATATGTTTGACCTTTATGTATGTATGTATTGTAGATCCTATTTTCCCTCGGAATTACTAAACGGATTGACCGATTTTGATGAGACATACATTGTTAGATTCGTCTTAATGACGCGAGTGTCATAGGTAAGGTATATAGATATCATTAACAATCAAAATGACGAATCTAAGGCGCCAATTTCTGGGCCTTGAAAAAATCTTTTCCGTCTAAATCTATCGAGTATCAAAATATAGGTTTTCATGAGACACTTACAAAAATATATACAAATTTAATATTTAAAAATAATTTAGGATAAAAAATTGTTAAATAAACTAAAAATGTCTAACTGACCAAAACTTAAAAGCTACAAATAAAAAAAATATATTTTACTAGCTACGAGTCTTGCTACGTGTAGATATGTATGTATGTGTCCGACTGCGTAACGCTATGATCCTTCACGGACTTGTTCTCATATTTTTAATTCGCTTTTATGGTCGCGTTTACTTATTTTTGTAAATTATTATCTATTTCTTATCAATTTCTTTTATTGTAAAATAAGCATTAAAGAAGTGACACTATACACACTCTAACAAAGATATAATCTCTTTGGTTGGTTCTTTGGTTTGTATGACAGGTCCATTAGCTCAGTTGTAACCAACTTATTTACTTTATCGTGGCATTCGCAACAAACTATTTTTATGTGATTTGCTTCTTATGATCTTTAACTTTTACATTTTTTTATTGCTCTTCACCACAGGCCCATTAGCTCAGTTGGTTAGAGCGTCGTGCTAATAACGCGAAGGTCGCGGGTTCGATCCCCTCATGGGCCATTTCATTTTGATAAGATTTTGTCATCTGATTATCATTTTAAAGTTAAAACAAATTACTTAATACAATATTTAGTATTACTATATTATATCATAATATAATATATTATAAAATGTATTTTTATGGTTAAATTTCTTGCTCGTAAATAGAAAATGCGATTATAAAGAAGTGATTTTCATAGTTTCGTGTTTATCGCACTAATACTTAGGGTCTAATTTTTAATAGCTTTAATTGAAATAAATACATAATATATAGTAACACTTCTTTTTTTTTCTTCTTCTAATCTGAGATTATGTATTGGAAAGTACCTATTTAATGTTTATCATAGTTCTTAAACGACTTTTTGTAGAAAGATTCCCACTTTCACATTCTTATTTATCAGGCCCATTAGCTCAGTTGGTTAGAGCGTCGTGCTAATAACGCGAAGGTCGCGGGTTCGATCCCCTCATGGGCCACGTTTTTTTATGATAAAAAATATCCTGAATTATAGCAAACCATCCATTTAGTTCGCAATAGTTCAATTGGGTCACATATAGTATACAGTAAAGTTATATTTTTTCGATGGATAACTTTCATCTGATGATTGAGAAATCAACTCTTATAGTATATTAATATAGCATACTTTGTTATTGGGCATGCCAATAAATCCATTGCTGATAGTCCCGTTGGGTAAAGTTCCATTTTCTACCGTCCCGTTCCGAATCACGCCATTGGCGATGCCCGCGCCAATTCTCGACACTGCATGTGCAAAATGTTGTACTGTGCCATCTGTAATAAGCAACATAAAAAAATTATCAATTTTAAAACATAAATAGATAGATACATACTTTATTGCACATACAAAAAAATAGTATTCAGCCCTTTTTAACGTCCCATTGCTGGGCGTGGGCCTCCTTTCAATACGAGGAGGATCAGGCCATAGTTCACCACACTGGCCAAGTGCTGGTTGGCGGACTTCACTTGTCTTTCGAAAATTTACTAAAGTCTCTCAGACACGCAGGTTTCTTCACGCTGTTTTCCTTCACCGTAAGACAAGTGTTAATCATATTAGAAATGACGATGATGAGACCCAGGATTTTAACCTACTTCACTCAGTTTCCCAAGCGAGCGCTTTACCACTGACAAGTAAGCTTTGATAAAAGCATTTGTAGAATTAGATAAAGAAATGTACAAATATTACAACAAGTGTGAAAATTTACCTAAACTATTTTTTTTAAACTAATTAAAAGCTTCATATTTTGATTAATATCATAGGTGTAAAATTTGATCAAAATTGATTTGATTTGAACCAAATTTTATTTGGCAGACCAACTGATTGATGGCTTTACAAAATTCGCCAGTTTTGAAGGATCTTAATAAATAATACACAATTATACTATATATGTTTAGAGTATGTATTATCCTAAATATTTTCAACAGAAGGGTAAATGTAAAAATTGATTTTATTCGTACCTTTAATAGTACCGTTTTGTACCGGTTGTGGCATGGACGCGATTGCTTCAGCCTTCTCCATTTCCTCAAGCAATACTCGTGTAAATTCAGCTTGCACATCTGAAGAGTCCGTGTCACCGTCCACCTGGTAATTTGGCATTTTATTAAATAATGACAAAAAAAATAATTAAAACATGACGACACGTTTGGCTCAGTTTGTAGTGACCCTACTTGCTGCGCCAGAGGTCGCGGGTTCGAGTCCCGCTGGGGGCATACGTTTGTGTGATGAGCACGAATGTTTGTACTCCAGTCATGGGTGTTTATATTTATAATATGTATGTATTTAAAGTTATATATGTATAATGTATCAACTATCTGGTATCCATAACACGAGCCTCGTAGCTTTCCATGGAACTAGATGGTGCTGTGTGTTAATGTCCTGACATATTTATTTATTTATAAGGAAAAATCCGCGCGATATTCAAAGCTAAGACCAGCGATCTTATTTTCATTGAATGATGAGTTGCTAAAGTAATATAAGTATTTTTTAACGCTTATTATAATTTTTGTAAACCTGACCAAGAGAAATATGCAAATAGTTATCCTAGGCAAAGTCGATAGCACAAGAATCATTTTATTCAGCGATATATAGATAGTCCTGGTAAAACAAATACATTTGGATTTTACATGCGCAATTATCGTTTTATCAGCCTTTATAATACCTAAGCTATGATATTTCTTCTTTTTAACAAATATAACAAAACTATTATAGCAAGTGTTTTTTTATAATGTTCTATAAATGAACACTTACAATAATTAGTCTATGCTGTTGATCCAAACTTTTTAACATCGGTAAACTTAGCTCCCGGAATACTTCGAGACGTCTTCTAAAAGCAGCTACAGAGTCATCTCTTCTGCCACGACCGAGTTGTAGCTTTGAACAGTCCAGGAGTACCATTCGAGGAGTAACTTTGAACTATAAGAAGGAAAGATATATTAAAGGTTATATACGTAAACATTTACATGAAGTATTACAAATACAAAGATCTTTAACCAATGCCGACATTTACAATTAATTGGTCGTAGATATAAACACTTGTCTTGAAGTGGAGATAAGCTAGCAAGTTATCATTCATTTAACATTTTGCTACGCATTTAAAGTATAATTTTTGATTTGTTTTTAGTACATAACTCACTTCTTTTTCATATAATTCCATCTGCTCAAGATTTCTTGGATATCCATCCAATACAATGCCATGCCCACTTCGAGCCACGTCATTGACTGCAGCATTTACTAGTTTGGTGACTAAGTCTTTAGGAACCAGTTCTCCTGCACTTAGAGCTGCGCGACATATTGCACTATCTGATGCTAGACCTCCACCTGCATCTGCTAATGCTCGGAGACGTTGACCGACGCTGTAATAACATTATTCATATAACTTTATAATTATTTTATTACTTCTTTTGCTTTATTTACTCACCTTACAGTCAATATATTTACCAAAATAAACTTTACTAATAACTAAAATATTGTCATCCTTCCAAAAAAAGGTTTTTATTCTTTATTTTCAATAATACATGTATTATAATTTTTAACAAACCTGAAATGCGTCCATCCCTGTTTCTGTGACACAGCTCTTTCGCATAGCGCAGCTTTGTTACTGCCAGGGCCTCCTACAATCCACAGCGTTGGTGGCGTCGTAGGCACTCCTTGTACTCGTATCAGTTCAGGCTATTTATAACATAAAAATATATTAAATTAACCACTTAATCACAGAATAGTAAGAAATCTAGTGAATACGCCCCCGCTTGACTCCCTTTCCTAGCTGTTCTTTGGATTTATAATATTAAGGAACTTCTCATGTTTCATTGTTCATATGTTTATAAATTATCATTTCGTATAAGTGGAAATTATGAAAATCCCTACAATAGTTTCTGAAATTGGACCAAACAACCATAAACTCAACGTTGCATGACGCTGACTTTATAATATGTAATGATTTTATTTACCCTAGGGCTAAGAATCCTATCAACTCCATTAACTGGCATTACTTTTGGCGCGGCTGGCATCACTGGTACGGAGGGCGGCAACACTGGAACAGCTACAGGAGCAGGTGGCATAGTCGGTACATCGTCTTCAATCTCCAAATCCTGAGCTTGTAACGAATCATCTTCATGAATTCTTGCAGGTGCAGGTTCGACGCCAACTATTTCACCTGGTATATCTGGAAGTTATTTTATATGTAATACGCATACTATCTCCATTTTATTTTGAATATTTAATATTTTAACCAATTACTTGCTTCCTAAAAATATGAATCTTTCAAATATAATGAAATTTAATTTTCTCTAAATTTGCTTTTATATGATATTCGTATATTTATTATCTAGTGACGTAATCTACGATTTAATTCCAACTTATAAATCATAATAATAGTGGTAGTGGTGGTAGGTTGTCGTTTCACCGGTGTATGAGAGTGACGGGAATAGAGAATGCACTTATGTCTCTTCCTAACTAAAATATCTTCTGAGCATTTTAAATAAAATTTAGTTTTATTTAAAATGCAAAATATTCGCGTAAATCTACGCAATGTGATTTTTGTCGATTGTTTTCTCAAGAGAAAAAAATTTCCCACCCATCATAATAAACTCCTTGAGCATTTTGTCTTTTAAGACATATCCGGTAAGACCATTATGAGGACTTTTTATTTACAAGTCGATGTACACAGTAGGTACTTACCGCGGGCCCCAGCACCGACTCCGTTCATACTTTGATCTTCAACCGCACCAAGTATTTGAAGAACAGCAGCTCGGAAATCTTTGTATACTTCTTCAGGATTTCTTTCTCCATGTACCTGCAAATTATTATATATTTTTTTATTAACTCTTTGAAACCACATTCATTTAATACATGCAACAAAAATTTATAACTTTTGAATTTGTAGATATAGGTACTAGTGACGCAAAGCTATGTTATGAAGAAAATGTTAAGGTTAGGTTACCTTATATAACTATACAACTAAAAGTAAACCTTATTTATAGGCTATGAAAGTTCTTATTGTATTAAAATAAAAGGTAGAAGCAGTAGAGTTTTGACTGTATATTTTTATGAAACAACTTATGAAAATTGAAGTAGCAGATATTAGATTTCTGAATGATCAAAAATTCTATTTACCTTACATTTAGGTTTTTAGAACAGAACAAAGGAAAAATAATGTATTTGTAAGTTCGGAAATAGTAGTTCGAATTTTTAAAAGTTCATCTATCTGAAGAATTTAAATGACATTTCTAACCATTTCATATGCAATACTAGCGACTATCCCTCGTTTCGCTTGGGTTCGCCTCTAAAACAAACAAAAACATATCTATCCCACGGGAAAAGTACATTTTTCCGGGATAAAAAGAACCGTCCTCACAAACATTCACATTTATGATATTAGTATGGATGAACAAAATATACTATAAATATGGACTACGACCTGATACTCCTCATATTAAAAGAAGAAGACGTTACAAAGAACTAAATGCAAAGAGCAAAATTCATATATTTACATTTCCACAGCGATTTGAATCAAAAAATCATTGAGACGTTAGCGATGAAGAATGAAGACGGGTTGTTTATTGAATAATAAAGTAGTAGACCTTAATGCAGGTCCCGGACCACGCCTCCAGCGCACGTGTAAAATGAAATAAACTTATCCATAATAAATTATACCGATATTCGTGTCAACATTAAAATTTCACTTCAACCTACCCCGCACCTGTCCAGTCGCACGTCCTCGAAAAACTATAAGTAGCAATCTGTGTTTATTCCATTTTTTCTTATTACCAAATAAAATATTACTAAGCTATTAACTTTCTTTAGCTTCGCACTTCGTCTCTGGGTACCGTTTCGCGCTTGATACAAAAAAAATTGACCTTTCCTTATGCACCTATTGGCAAATTCTAATACAAATTTACAAACCTTCGCATTTGTAACAGTAACTGTCAATTATATTTGTCTATTGCTCTAAAAAACTTTATTTAGATTTTGAATAATTGTATTGAAAATATTCAGTAAATAATTATTGCAAAATAATTTTATTTAAAAAAAAAACAATAAGTTTGTATTATGAATTCTTGACATATTTTTTTCCCAGGACAATTCCAACACATTAGTAATGCCACGTTAGTATAAGTTAATGCTATACCAAACTTTCATTATCATGCAAATATTTTACTGAAAGAGTTACACAACAGGATTACACAATTTTTCATAACTACTATGTTTTTTTTTAATAAAACAGAGATGAGATTTTGTCTTATTGGCCCTTACATACGTTTTATACGTAAGTCTGTACTCTGTAATTTAATCTGTCTAACCAAAATGTAGAGAAACCGAGTGATACTATTTAAACGGTTTATTTACTCATTATATTTAAACCCTAAAAAACCTCCACATTCATCCAGATGGTACAGACGGGCCAGATGGTACCAAATGGTGGTATACAACGTACTCGTATTTTGTAATAACTGAAATGTTTCTTGTGCCCAACGAAAATTTACTTCCACCAAACAAATCGACACATTGTTTTTCCTTAAACGTCTCGATTACTATTCCTTCAACCAAACATTTATGAAGACAATCAGAACAATCAATGAAAATCACAGATTATCTATAAATTTGTAAATTTAGCTTGAATTGTATTAAAAGCTATCTATTTATCATTAATAATGTGTATATATCGATTTTACTGAATCATCACTCGTTACAAACATATTTGACGTTTCGAAGAAATTCATGGAACTTTATTATCATACATAAAATGGATAATTGTAGGTAGTTTAATAAGAGACCAATTATAATTGGTCTCTTTATAATAATTATATCTAATAACTATTATAATATGGCTTGTAAAAAGTTCTTTTCAAATGCCAGTTTTAATTATAAGTCTATCACTAGAATAATCACTATCACATATATGACAATACATAATTACTATATAATTTAACATATGCATTTTTAATGCTTTTCCAATAACAGAAACTCAGATAATTATTTGTTAACATTATACATATTTGTTTTTTTAAACTGTCGTTCTAGGGTTTCGTACCCGGTTGGTACCAACGGAACCCTATTAATCTGCCTCCGCTGTCAGAGGGCTGAAACTCATGAACCGTAATAGGTAGAGAGTTGAAATTTTCACAGAGTACGTATTTCTATTGCAGCTATAACAACAAATAATAAAGATAAAAAATAACCATAAAAAATACAAGAAACATTCATTTTTTTTAATGTTCGTAATCGGTCATCGAAGTTAATATATTACATACTCGTACCTACATATAATAAAAGTCATATTAATAAAAAGTACATCTACGATGGTACGGAACTCTTCGTGTGCGAATTCGACTCGCATTTGACCGATTTTTTATTATAAAGTTTGTTTGTTTGTTGGACCTTCTTTTTCGCAGAAGCAACGGGTCGATATGATTACCTATTGCATAAAAAATGTTTATAGAGCTCAGACTGGAGAGTGATATAAGCTAGCACTACTTTTATCCCACTACACTAAGTTGCTCCCAGGGGGATGAAACATGTCCATAGACAGCGTTACTTAGAACTAGGTATATAAGAAGCTTAAACTAATAAGTTGAAGGTTATGGTTTCAATTATCATTGAAGGTGAATGCTTTTATCCTTGAAGTAAACCAAGGACTAGGAAGGCTGTGGCGTTGGAAACGGCTTAGCAAATATAATCTCAAGATTTCAACTATCTATAGATACGTGGAAAATATTTTAAATTCCTCAGAAAATATTCTAAATTTATCATTCGATGAATGTTCCCATGAACTTCGTTGAAATAACGGTAGCATCGGTGTGATAAATTCCAACTAAGAATACCTAATACTTCCAGGTTTGCTCGCTTTTGAGAAGTGTTGGGAAGCTTTTGGACTCAAAGCAAAATATCATATGTGCTATAGCTTTATAAAAATGAAATCAAAATGTCGTAAATATGCATACCTAACGAACTTTTCTTAAAAAAGTTTTGAAATGCATCATTCGGTCATACTTTATTCTAAAAAGCTCAAAATATTTCATTTTAAAATAAAATCGTTTCAAAATTTAAGGCTCAAGCATTTGAAAAGTTAAAAATAGTGATTATAGAGAAATACATATATATATATACAATAAAGTTTCTGAGGAAAATAAAAATTGAAATTATAAATATATTATATAAAATTAAAATTGTTAAGCAGTAGTTCGAAAAGTAGTTAATTAAATTTTCTAAACAAAACTTGGTTTCCCGCTGGGTCTCTACAATCAGTCCGAACTGCCCTCTTCATAAATAACATTATGAGTTAAAAAAATTGTTTCTATAAATAATAAATATTTAATAAAATGTACAAATCATAATTAATAATAGCAACCCAAATTAAATATAATTATATTATGTGACAATACCCTAATTCTTGACCCTAAGACTTGTAATAGTGTTTAGTTTAAGTTAACAAAGTATTGTGGACTAAGATCCCGCTGCAAGATTGCTACGTTTATAGCGTACTTATTCGAAATCAATTTACAATAATAAAAGGGACAATAAGTTTTGACCGGGGTGCCTATTCAAATATGCCCGCTAGTATGTTTAATTTACTAAATAATAGTCGACTTGTTGGAACAAAGAGATGCATTTGTAATTACAATGAATTATACTCCACTTCACAGAACTATACGTAGAGATCTTGAAAAATGATAGCTGCCGTTGCGCATTTGGTCGCAACCTCTTCGCAGCCAGGTGTAGGCGGGTCATATTTTGGAAAGTTTATACGTTCATCGCGTATGTTCATCATTTATATATCAAACTAAAGCTATTTTTTTCTGTACCTGATAAACTATGTCTGCCTATGTAAAAGTGGCCGCAAAAGTGGTTGCGAGTCATTAAAAATGTTTTTGTTACATTTATACGTTCATGGCGTATATTCATCATTTATATATCAAATTAAAGCTAATTTTTTTCTGTGCATGATAAAATACCTCTCACCTATGTAAAAGTGTCCGTAATGGAAAGAAAAGAAAGAAAGAATATAATATTATATATCATTTGTCAGACAATAACAACGGTTACCATGGCAAAGATAGATTAAAGTGAAAGAGAGTTAACGCGTTAGTTAACTGTTTTGCCTTTGCCTATTTATATCATATAGAGATGATTGTTTTTTTTTTATAAAAAATAAAATATATGTTTACTTACATATTATTAAAAATATTATTATTTAAAAAATCTAAGCAACAATCTAACTAGTAACTAATACATAATATTATAAAAAGGAAGTTTGTGAGTTTGTGAGATTGTGAATTGTGAGTTTGTGAATTTGTGACGTTGTAGGGGTAATCTCCGGATCTACTGAACCAATTTAGATGAAATTTGGTAAGAAGATTACTTGAGACCCTGGAAAGGACATAGGATACTTTTTCCCGGAAATCATCCGATACGGGGGTGAAAATCGGGATGAGAGTTTTTATGGGGAATCAATCTAGGGACGAATCCGAGCGAAGCGAGGGTGAGTCGCTAGTATTATATAAATTAAGCTAGTGCCATTGGAAAATCTATCATTGACCAAATAAATATCTTCATATCGATATGTTGAGAGCAAATTTCTGAAAGCATGTATTTGCTTTGTTAAATATGCATGGCAATGATAACTGGTAATTCAGCCTTCTACTCGTAACAATATTACTATCCTTGCTTATATATTATGTATTATACAACATTCCATATGTACATACATATTTTATTGAATTCTTTACTGTATACTTCACTGACAGTTAGTTGTAGATTTTATATATTTTAAAATATGAACTAAAAGTCTATTTTTTCTAGTCTTTTAGGTCATCAACCAAAAAACGAATATTCTTATGTTATAATGTTTAAATTATAATTAATATGTGATAAATAATAATCGCGAAGAAACCCCATGTAATGTTATTTTTATATATCATTTTTTATTCTTTTATTCATCTCATCATCATTCTATCAGTTTCTTTCCTAAGATAAAAAGTAAGCAACCTATATAGTATATAGCCCATGCCCTACAGGCATTAATTAATCTATATTATATATCCCTAATTATAAAAATAATAAATGGCCCATGAGGGGATCGAACCCGCGACCTTCGCGTTATTAGCACGACGCTCTAACCAACTGAGCTAATGGGCCTCTGGTAAAGAGTGATAAAAAAATGTAAGTTAAAGATCTTATGAAGCAAATTACATAGAAAATAGTTTGTTGCAAATGCCACGATAATAATAGTTTCGGTTTAAAGTTATCTTTGTATATCTTTACTATGTAATTTATAACTTATCGATATACTTTATTTATTACTTTTTACATTTCACTACTAGGCCAGGTCAGTTGAGGTAAAATTCGTCCGACAATATTCGGTAGGAAGGCGGATAGAAAGGCTGTTTATCATATAATATTAAGTGAGCCATTCTTCCATATCTATATCTATTCTTATAATAAAATTCTGAGTCAAATTTGTACATTAAATATTTTTTTAGAAAATCTTATTGAAATAGTCATTATTATCGATAAAGAGGCCGAATCTATGGTTTTAGAATTTTTGTCAGTCTGTCTGCCTGGGAACGAATCACGAGAAGACCACTGGGCAGATTTTGATGTGGTATGATGATAGCTGGTCAAAATATAGAATAGATACTATTTACTGTTAAAATATCTCATTTCTGAGAAATCTATACTAATCTTAAAACATTTTACATGTAATTGTTGGTGAATGTTATGTACACTAGTTATTGATATACATATCAGTGTGTGTTACTTTTCAATTTTCTTAATATGTTGTGTGTTAATGTTAAATATGTATATTGTAAGTGTGCTTATAAAATAAATAAAAAAAAAACATACCTGGACGAACCCAAGCGGAGAGAGGGTGAGACGTTAGTATATGTTTTGAATATGTATTTAGATAAGGTTTTGCTTTATAAGCCCTCAACGACCGCGGACACGCCGGCGTTACAGTTAACAATAGATTTCTTAGAAATTTAATTAATTTCTTAGAAATTTACCTAGAGGTATTAAGGTTATCTGTATAGGTGTTTATTGAAAAAAAAAACGCAATTTTTATATTTTTTCCGAAAAACGCCAAACGTATTCGGTCGCCCACGTTTTTATTTTTATATACTCACATTGTTTCGAGTGTACCTACTTGTAATTGTGTTTATTTTAATGTAAAGCCCTTGTTCTGATAATTCGTATTTGTACATTGTTAAATAAATATATAAATTGTTAAATATCTTGGGATATTAACACACAGCACCATCTAGTTCCATGGTAAGCTACGAGGCTTGCGTTATGGTTACCAAATAGTTTATACACTACATATATATAACTTTAAATACATATATATTATAAATATTAACACCCGTGACTGGAGTTCAAACATTCGTGATCATCACACAAATGTATGTCCCCAGTGGGACTCAAATCCACGACCGCTGGCATAGCAAGTAGGGAAACTACAAACTGAGCTAGATGTGTCGTCAAAGTAAATATTTAACATGTAAATAAAATCTCTGTATTTTTAAATCACTTAAACGCGCATATAATGAATTATTGGAATCATGTCAAGTTCAACCTCAATTATTATTGACCTTCTATGACGCCGTCATGAGGTCGTCATGCATATGCTTTATATAGTGTTGCCATTGTTTGGTCGTTCGAACTTTGTTGCTAGAATTCTAACGGATTAAAGTTAAATATTTCAAAATATATAACTTACACCCGATTTCTCAACGGTTGATCAAAACAAAAATTAAGTAATTAACTGTTGAATTTCATGTTGTTTGAAATGAGTTCGTAAAAGCTTAGTTCATTGTTCACTTCTTTGATTTGGTCATCTTGTCATAGCCCGAGAGCTCGTGACGAATTTTGGGAAGGTCCTTTTGGCAAGTTGAAATTGTGAAAAAATATAATTTCGTGAATTGGCGAGTCCAGTCCCGCTAGTTTGGTATAGCGTTAGCGGTTATTTCGTTACTGCGCAGTATATAACATTTGCAAAAAAAGAAACATATTTTTGGCAACTTGATTTTTGTTAATTTAGTTTTCATATAATTCAATTTTAATTTAGTTTTCATATAATTCAAAAAAAAGATGCTCAGACGTTTTTGTCGGTTATAAAGTATTACCAGACATTTCCAAAGATACTTTATTATATTCTTTATTATCATAGTTAACTGGGTAGTTGTCGGGAACGTATGTCAAATATGAGCTCTGGAACGTTGTTTACGCTTTGATCGTAGATCAAAATAATGTCAAACAGTATGTCAAGTAATTTGTAGTTGTCGGCAAATTAACATTATTTTAATCTTCATTTTTGAGTTATATAAAGCATATTTACGAAGAACATTAATTGCATGTTTGTGTTATAAATTTGTCAGATTATCTTTTGTTGTAGATTCATGTCTTATTATTTCAGCATTTCTAGCGTGAGATTTCAGGATGCCAAGTGCATAGCTCTACATACTTCTTTCGATTCTTCTAATGTAATTATTCCCTTCGCGCTAATCGAAGGGTCAAAAGGGTCAAATCGATAGGAATTGAATTTTTTTAAATATGGTAAACATTTATGCTTCAAAAACAGATACTATTTTCTGCTTCGAAAGCAAATTAATTCAAATTTTATGTCAAATTTACTTTAAAAAAGGATATAGACATTCATCGTGCAGGTCTTCTCACACTCCCGGCAAGGGGAGTGGGGTGATGGCTTCAGGGCATAGCCCTCTGGCCATGGGTTCTTTTGCCGCCCACTAATATGGGCGCGTCCGTGAGGGGCCTTCCGGGGCCCTTTAGACATCAAAGAAATACAGTTGATAATATCACCATTTTAGGTGTTTAACTTCAAGTGCCGTTCGTAAAATATTTATTCAATCATGTACAGTAAAAGCATTTGTATCACGTTACAGGTATAAAATGTTGAGTCATTCGGTACTAATAAATAATGTACTGGCTGCCCTATTATACTAATATTATAATAAACAGGTACAACGAAATCTATATCACTGTAAAGGTAATTAACTATTCCTTGGGTAGAAAATTTTCTTGAAATTTATATGGTAGGAAGGAAGTATTCATTAAAAAAAAATGATTCTTATTGGACGAAGATATATAAAAAAAGCATACGAATTGAGTGCCTCCTCTTTTTTATATACTGTTAAAAGATATTTATTAAGACAAAACGTGGCTTTAGAAACCACCCGCATGTAGGCACAGACATTCTGTCACATAGATGGGTTAGACTTCATTATGAAAATCATACGGCCACGGCGATAAATCTTATTGGGACTAGCCAACTGCGCAGGAGATATTATAGTTAATTCTTTTTGTCTCTCACTCTTATACTCCGGTGGGACGAAAATTCTACACGACCAGTGATCGATCAAGCGCAAGACCGATCGCTTTGGAAGCATAGCGGCGAAACACCGTCAGCTTCCCAACCCCGGGCTTTTACTGGACTTTCTAAACAGGAAGGCTCAATAAGGAAACTTGTCGCGATCCGGGATTCGAACCCATCCGGGGTTCGATCTCCAGATTTCTGTACATTCTAGCCACTACACCACCAAGGCAGCAGACCTAGTAGTTGCTGCGTAGCATCTACAATGTACATACGCATTATTTAACTATGGAGCTTTAGGGACGAGTGACATTTAGTCTAAGTTAAGGCATACGTTTATCATAAACTAGCATCCCCAGATGCTCATCGCAATTATAATATCACGAAAACTTTGAAAAGAGGCAATCTTTCCTGATACTTTCAAAATAGCCTTTAACCTTAGAAAATCCCTCTTTCATTGATGAACACCGTATTAAAGTCAGAAGCTTCTGAGTTCTGAGATTAGCCCGGATAAAGACAAACACAATAATATAAAATCTCAGAACTCAAATAAGAAAGAAGGTATAGTAAGGAATAAATAAGTTACTATCCACCATAAAGTGTCGTAGATTCGCTAACAAATGTAGACACGGCTGATTCATCGCAAACATCGTCCGTAGGTAATTGCTGTGGCTTAAGACAGTGACATTGTACATGACCGTAATATACGCGATCGATAACGTGATGTTTTATTGATGCTTATCGATCCGTTACGTGTACGTGATGTCACGTGTGATAGTGACTGTCCACAGCTGCGCTCGTGTATTTGTAACAATTTTTACAGAAAGGCACAACTGGACAAAAAAGAAATTGTCTTTGTTCTAAAATTTGTTTTATGTTTTTTCTATTTATTATGATTTGAAATCCCATATTCTTTAAAAAGTTTTGCTTTTGTGGTAGTCATGATAATATGTCAATCCTTTTTCTTGAGTTATCTATAGGTGTTTTTAAAATTTATTCAATTGAGAAGAACTAGGAGAACGTTTTTATCAGGATATCACGGACTTCGAACACCGTTATCAGGGTCAAAACAACTAAAATATGATGGGATTTGGGGATTAGTGCAAGAAAGTACTTATAAACATGAAAGAAAAAGTAATAGCGTTCACTTTAAAACCTTTTTCTACATTATATATATATTAAAAATTGATAAAAATGTATAGATATATAAATATATTTGTTTCGATTTGTTTATAAATAAAAATGTTAAGTATGGATTTTCTAAAATATTGATACAACCGTTCTTCTAGATACAAAAGCAAACTTTTTCAGGGCATATATTCTCTTATCAAAGTCCAAATTCGTGTTGACCGATGTTACCGACTAATGCTTGTTCGCTTAAGTCTCTATGTGATTTTTTTTATTTATATTTTTTTTATAGAAAAAGGTGTTTGCGCTTTTTTACAGTTCATATACATATACCATCAGACATAACAGTTCAGTACCTTTTGCTCCTCTGTTTGACAACCGATTTTTCTTTTTTTTTTTTGTATAGCAGGAATTGACGAACTTTAGTGTTATAAAGAAAACTTGATGAAGGTCTAATTTCAACCACTGGACGAACACTAGTTACATAAATTAAATCGCGTAAATCTAATAAAGTAATAAATATCTTTGATTCATAAAAAAATGAGTTCGGTTTCAATATGGTATCGCGTAACAAAAAACCATTCACACGAGTTGATTACCTCCTTTTTTTTAATTGTTAAAAAAATCAAAGAAGTTTTCTAATTTTTTAGCTGTAATAGAATTCATAGCTATTTCTACTTAAAAATTCCACACATTTTTCATGTGGCAAAATAAACGTGGCCCATGAGGGGATCGAACCCGCGACCTTCGCGTTATTAGCACGACGCTCTAACCAACTGAGCTAATGGGCCTTATGAATCTTTCTATAAAAATAATAAGACTTGATTTGATTGTGCCTTCCCTAGTATGGAAAATGTACCTAAACCATTTTACCCATACAACAGTATCGGAAACCACGTGTCAATCTATTCATGGTACATTTAAAGCGAACGTCTATATAATCATTTTTGTACAATAAATTATTTCATTGAATATAACACGTACTTAATTTGATAAGTCTCTTTTTTTCTCTTTCAGGCTATTTCAATAAGAATGAATCATTTTAAAACTTATTTAACTTTACATAAAAAGTTGTTTTGGGACTAAAGATTTTTTTTCTGAGCTATGTTTAGAACCCTTATTATTATACGACCTTAATGTTTAGCAAATCATCATATCATCATCATCATTATATCATAATCATCATGTGTACATACTAGCAATGCTCGCGGCTCCGCCCGCGTTCAGATGACCAAAAACCAAATTTTAGGTTTTACATATTAGTACACTCTTACATTGCAGTTTTTGCATTTTTTCTCAGAAATGAGATATTTTTCCGCGGTAAAAAGTATCCTCTGTGTCACAGACAAAAATTCTAAAAACTATAGATACGGCCTCTGTAACGATAATAATGTTTATTTCAATAAGATTTTCCAAAAATAATTAATTTACAGATTCGGCTTAGTTACAATTTTATTATATGTATAGATAATAAATTTACATCTGATCGCTGTCTGCACATGGGAGATATTTGACAAAAACTATTATCTGTTTGTTGGTTTGTCTGTGCGTTTGTGCGCGATAATCCCAGAAACGGCATATACAATTTGGGTCCAGTTTTCACTAATGTATTGTGGTAAGCTTCACTTAACATTTATTTGTTTTATTGCAATCGATTTATAAATAAAAAAGTTATGTTATTTCAAAGAATCATCTATAAAAAATACTATCCTCTCACAGACTATCGAGGTTAATTGCAGTACCCGTATTGCTGCGATCGCTTAAAATCCCAATAGACCCAATCACTCAACCATCACTCTTTTCCTTTCCCTTCTTCCTCCTCTATCAACTTTATCAGTGGTTGAAACTTAAATGACGCCTTTAATACCACGTACCAGAAGAAAGCTTGTTAAACACATTTGTAGTGCCTATTTAATTACATATGGGTACATATGTATGTATGTATGTATGTATGTATGTATGTATGTATGTATGTATGTATGTATGTATGTATGTATGTATGTATGTATGTATGTATGTATGTATGTATGTATGTATGTATGTATGTATGTATGTATGTATGTATGTATGTATGTATGTATGTATGTATGTATGTATGTATGTATGTATGTATGTATGTATGTATGTATGTATGTATGTATGTATGTATGTATGTATGTATGTATGTATGTATGTATGTATGTATGTATGTATGTATGTATGTATGTATGTATGTATGTATGTATGTATGTATGTATGTATGTATGTATGTATGTATGTACGTACGTACGTAAGTATGTATGCATGCATGCATGCATGTATGTATGAATATAAAAGTGAATATTTATATATTAGCTGCTTAATTAAAATATTTGATGTGACTAGATTTTGTGTGATTGGTGTCCATCCAGGACTGACATAGTAACAATAATCTATGATAGATGGCGTTTGAGATTCATATATGCGATTATTTCAGATTTAAAAAAGTGCAAAAGCACCGGGTGAAATTAGAATACAGCATCAACATGTACTAGGCCTTATTGATGGTCTATTATTTTTAAATTCAGTCAAGCCTTGCCTTAAGCAAGAGAACAGAAACCATACCACGACACCATTGCTCTACCATAGACTCTAGTTACTTAGTAATCTATATTATATACTAGTCTTTTATGAGTTAATCGCGAGTATTGTAGTTTAAATAAACGGTGACCTATAATGCCGCATTATTGCCTGCATTTTACATGTACAACAAGTTTACACTTGTTCAGTAGACATTGAAATGGAAGTTATAATTTCATATACAATAATAATGAGCAAGAGGGCTTGAAACGGCGATTTTCTAATAAAATATGTAAGCACTGTCCAGCGAACGTTTTCTTTTATACCCAGTATTGTTATTATGCATGACGTACTTTGATTATTGCGTTTTACACTCTGTTATTTATTTTGTACTTGCGTGGGAGTTAAAGGAGCAATTTGTCGCAATTATATATATATATATATATATATATATAATATATATATATATATATATATATATATATATATATATATATATATATATATATATATATATGGTATTATGGTATGGTATGGTATGTTCGGGCTGGTTTCCGCAACTCGACGACTATGCGCCTATTTTGCGTGTGTATATATATATATATATTCAGCTCTTTTTTATTTATTGTTTATTTAAATAAGTATTTTACTTCGTCGAAAAGATATTTTTGACCGACTTTTAAGCGAAGTGTTACTTAAAAAATTGTTTATTCGTGCGTGTGTTACAGTATGTTATGCCGATTGTGAACTAATTTGCGTCATAAATTATATGTTATCTTAGTGTTCTGTTTTAGATAAAAGTATCTAAAAGTGGCTAGAAGTATAATATGGAAATCAGTGTTGCTTGAGATTTCGTTGTCGGCATCAGCTGAGTTACTGTCTTTTACAGTACTACATTTTGCTATCTACTTTAGATTTATTTTAGTCAGAAAACTCTGATTTTTTTTACCATTCATGTTGTATGGATTTTTTTAAATTAATAAGTAGGTAATTATTTTAACAATATTTCTGGACCAGAAGATATACATACTTTTTATTGTAAACTTAATAACTTTAAACCATGGCCGAGATGCATCTGCCAAGTACTATTTATGTCTCCTACAGACATCCCTAGCTTTACTAATACAATACGTGCAAAAGTGTGGTTATTGTACCTGCTTACAACAGAAACAGCTCGATGTGATTTTTGGATTGCAATTCTTGTACTAACTATAAAAATAATAATGGCCCATGAGGGGATCGAACCCGCGACCTTCGCGTTATTAGCACGACGCTCTAACCAACTGAGCTAATGGGCCTTATGGGATCAATTGTAAAATATATTACTCCTACATCAACATATTTATTATCTAGACGCCATAAAATATTATAAGCCTAATAAAATGATACTCTATCAATTTTGATAAATATCATGGACCTACGAGTACGTACATTTTTACACTTTAAATATTAATTGTAAGAAATTTATCCTCCATTAGTATTAAATTTTCTTGTAGAAAGTTTTATTTCGAGTCTTATAGTGACTTCTAGTTTTATGCTTAACTTTTGGATTATATGTTTAACTAGCAACGCACCTTTGCTTCGCTTCAGGTTTATCCCTAGTCAAAAACAAGCGTATCCCACGGGAATTGTACATTTTTCCAGGATAAAAAGAAACCTATGTGCTATTTCAGACTATAATCTATCTCTGTGCCAAATTTTATTCAGATCCGTTCAGCCGTTCTGGCGTAAAAGAGTAATAAACATCCATACTTCCTCTTAAACTCATATTTATAATATTAGTATGGATTTTGTAACATAGAGATTAAACCATAATATATGTATGTATATGTACCTATAAGCAATCTAAATATTAATAGGCAAAGACAAAAAAGTTCAGTGCCTTTTTTTCTCTGCTGCCAACTGATTTTCTTATTTTTTGTTTAGTTTTTATTTATTTATTTTTTTTTATTATTTATTTTTTTATTTATTTATTTATTTGTTTATTATTTATTTATTTATTTTTTATTTTTTTATTTATTTTCTTATATTTTGCTATTGACGAACTTTAGTGTATGAGTAAAAAAAAAATATTATGTTCAAATTTCGATAATATATTCTTCTACTTATTATAATTTCATCTATAATTAGTCATGTCAATATGGGATTTCATTTTTCAGGCAATCTCTACATAAAACATGATTTTGTCTTCTGCCATATCTGCTTTAGGCAATTTAAAATCTTTATATTAATATCACGGTAATATTACATATTACATTACCGTGTTAATATCCTTAATAAATTTGAAGTTTGGCATTAAGCAAGCTCATTGACGATTAGTAATAACAATTATTCTCATGGATATAAACGTTTTATTAGAAGAAATAAAAATAAATATAATTGACGACACGTTTGGCTCAGTGTGTAGTGACTCTACTTACTGTGCCAGCGGTCGCAGGTTCGAGTCCTGCTGGGGCCATTCAATTGTGTGATGAGCACGAATGTTTGCACTCCAGTGATGGGTTTCTATTTATAACATATATATGTATTTAAAATTATATATGTGTAGTGTATCAACAATCTGGTATCCATAACACAAGTCTCGTAGCTTACCATGGAACTAGATGGTGCTGTGTGTTAATGTCCCAACATATTTAAATATTGAATAAAGAATTTAAATTTGATAATTAAAATATTTCTTTCTTCTCGTACTATTAAATATCTGGTTTGATTTTTTGGTACATCCCTAATCTCCACTAATACTTTATCATCAAACTAGTTGTAAAAGACAAAATTTTAATACCTATTGAATTTTTATTTATTATAATAATTATTTAATAATAATATATGAAAAAAATTATATGGCCCATGAGGGGATCGAACCCGCGACCTTCGCGTTATTAGCACGACGCTCTAACCAACTGAGCTAATGGGCCTGTTGGGTAATAGTATTAAAGAATGAATGATTCATGAAGGCTGACTTTACATTACACCCTTTTTACTTTATTATGTTTAATGTTACGATACCGTGTATTTTGTTGTGCAATAAATCCATACTAATATTATAAATGTGAAAGTGTGTTTGTTTGTTTGTCCTTCTTTCAAGTCGAAACGAAATGACAGATTGGCGTGATTTTTTGTGTGGAGATAGTTGAAGGGCTGGAGAGTGACATAGGCTACTTTTTACCGCGGGAGAGAATCTAATTGCCACGGGAAAATACACTATTACACAATCCAAAAAAATATTTATGATTAGAATTACTTGAAACTTAGTATTAATGCTCTTTAATAAAATTAAATAAATACATGTTTTAGCATTTTTCGAAATTCATCCTATAAGGGGGTGAAAATGAGGGGTTCGATCGTCATATCAGCTCGATGATAAATAATATTTCATTGTAACGGAAATTACATAAGTATACCAAATTTCAGCACGATTGTAAAGCAGTGGTTGAATGCAACAAGACAATCGATGGGCCTAAAAGTTGATATCTTTGGGTGGACCGTTTGATTGTTTGGATGAAACGTAAATGAGGAAGACCAGACACACGTCCGGAGAACACGATCCTGCATATAGCTATATAATGCTGGATGGACCTAGAGAAAGAGAGAGAGTGAGAGTGAGAGGGGAGAACGGGGGGGGGGGGAGTGGAGAGCTGCAATTCTCTGGAGAAATCATTAACGCAATCTTCTCTTTTAATTAAGATCATACTAATCGTGTCTAATGTTAAAATTTAGAGACGTATAAGGCTTTATTATTCTTATTTTATTATTGAAAAATGACTTGCAAATTTTAAAACGAACGTTGTAAGTTAATCAAAAGCTTGTGAATAATATAAAAAATCTTAATATAAATAAAACTTATATGTCAGTTAATAGTTTCTACATATCTCTATATCAGCTCTACATTTTCGTCATAATCGTAATTAAAACCGTTTGTTTTTAAATTTACTATTATTGCCGGTATGATGTGAAAACATTTAGAAATCCGTTTTGACTATCAAAATTTATGTGTTATGTATGTAAATCGATTGTTAGAAACGTCTAGAGCGATTTAAGTAATTTTGGTTTTAGACTAAGTCTTCGGGAAAAAGTTTCATATTATGATACTTCACCAAATCATTTACCCGCCATTACTCTATGATGCTTACTTATTAATAAATTAGACTTATTTATCCCTTTAGGAAGCAAATAAACAGTAGGTATAGTTCAAATTTCATCGAGTTCATACTGTCTGTTTGTTAACCGGTGTTCTTTTCTTTCATTTAGTAGCCATTGACGAGTTTTAGTTAGTTAGGGTAAAATCAGCTATATTTTTATTTTTGTGAAGTGATCACCCTCGAGAAATGAAACCCGAACTTTATGAGAATCGTTTCAATCAAACGATTGATTAGCAAAAATACAACATTCATATACTCCAAAAAACATCCCCTAAAAAGTAAAAATCTGTAAACTCGGTCAAAGTTATAGTTAAGTACTTACTGCAATTAACATGTTGCTTTGATCGAAGTAATCTGCCACAGGCATCACATTCTTATAAAAGTTGTTCAGTTCCATTCTTGCCAAGCTTAACACGACGTGGCCAAGTCGAGCCCCGTACTCTATCTGCCGCTCCAGGACCCTTTGCCTCCAACTGACTAGCACCACACCGCTTATCGTCTGGATCTATAGTAAAAATTTAGATTTAAATTATTATATATTTTTTTGAAATTATAGCATTGTTTTGTGAGTAGGTACTTTTCTGTAATAACTATATATATATATATATATATATATATATATATATATATATATATATATATATATATATATATATATAATGACCTTTTAGACGTTTAAAACCTTAGTCTTTCTTGTGACCATGATTCCTGTAAGGCATTAGAATTTAGAAACGTCGGGAACCAAAAATATCTAAATAAATTTGCAAAAAATATCGAAAAGATAGTTTTATTTAAAATAACAAATCTATACCTGCTAATATTATAAATATGAAAGTTACGTTGTTTGTTTGTTACGTTTTAGCTTGCTATGATAGTTAGGAAGGGCATAAATTGCATTGTGGCAACTGGCGTTATGTCAGTCCCGCTTACCTAAAAACCGGTAAAGAGAACTAAGTACATAGAACGGCTACATATAAAATATTCAAGCTGTTACCCTCTGCTAACTATTAAATTTCTGTATTAGGTATTTGAATATTATTTTTAAATATAGATATCCCATTGGTACCATTTGATGTTCCAAAAAAATCTCAAGCTCCCAACGTTTTACAGTCCGGCAAATAAAATATGATTCATAGATTTGTTGATCAGTTGTTGCATTAAAGAAGAATCTATCTCTGGAGATGTAGAGATTTAAAAAAAATCAATTTCATCATACAAAAACTCCAAATATTATAAGTTAGCGACTCACCCTCGCTTCGCTCGGGTTCGTCCCTAGGTTGATTCCCTATACAAAATTTCATCCCCATTTTCTCCCCCTTAAGTGATGATTTTCAGGACAAAAAGTATTCCTTCCGAGGGTCTCAAACTATCTTCTTACCAAATTTCATCTAAATCGGTTCAGTAGATCCAGAGATTACCCCCTACAACGTCACAAACTCACAGTTCACAAACTTTACCTCTTTATTATATTAGTAAAGATTGTATAAAAACATATAATTCATGAAAAAACTTCCACTACATGTGTATATGTACTTAATGAAACGTGGAGCTTAACGCTTACCGAATCGCGTGTGTATATATATTTACTAAAGCACGAGATATCATCGGTGACTCGGTTCTTTCAGGACATTAGGTTTGATCAATTATTATTTCCAGTATGTTTTTTTCTAACTAACAAAATTACATATGTAAGACCTCTTAGAAAACTGTTACGTTAAAAGTAGGTTTTGTTCCCAAGGTTAGAACATACCAGTTGCATACATACAGGTATGTGGAGACGGTTAGAAAAGCCACTATCCACTAAACGCTACGGATCCTATCCCGTCTTAATAGAACAGCATCCTGATTTAACTAGTCTGTCAGCGACTGCCGAGCCACAGGTGGCTTGGTTAACAATTGATTTCTTAGAAATTAACCGTGAGGTGCTAGCAGTCTGCTTGATTATGTCGGACAATCTATTTATTCGAGGCTTCCCGAAAAACTTTTTATATTCTAATTCAATTATTGGTCTAATTAGCGAAGGTCAAAATCTATAGAAATATATCAAAAGGAACATTGCCCGCGGCTCCGCCCGCGTTTAGATGACCAAAAACCAAATTCTTAGGTTTTACATATTAGTATACTCTTACATTGCAGTTTTTGTATTTTTTCTCAGAAATGAGATGTTTTCCGGCGGTAAAAAGTATCCTATATGTTGATTCGGATAACCAACTATCACCATACCAAATTTTATCATAATCCCTCAAGTGATTTTTCTGTTATGCGGTAACAGACAGATAGACAGGCAGACAGACAGACAGACAGACAAAAAATCTAAAAACTATAAATTCGGCCTCTGTATCGATAATAATGTCTATTTCAATAAGATTTTTCAAAATATATTTAACTAGCGGCTCACCCTCGCTTCGCTCGGGTTCACCTCTAGAAAAGCACAAACAGATTTATCCCACGGGAACCGTTCATTTTTCCGGAATGATGAATTTTCCGGATGAAAAGTAACTTGTTGTTTGATCGGCAATATAAGGTATCAGCATGCCAAATTTTATTAAATTAGGAGGATAAGTTGTTGTGTACTAAGCTGTATTAGTTACTATAGTTTTTTTAACTATCCCACGGAAACTCTTTAATTTTCTGGAATGAAAAGTATCTTAGATGTTGACCGGGGATATAAGGTACTATCATGTAAAATTTCATTTAAATCGTTTCAATAGTTTCGGAGATTAGTCCATACATACAGACAAACAGACAGAGAAACAAAAAAATTGAAAAAAAAACTGGATTTTTTGTCTTTCTCTTCTTTCGGGATGTAAGAAGAGAACTGACTCGGGTTTTAGCATTTTTTTTCTAACCTCTACAGTTTTATTATATGTATAGATAGAATAAATAACTTATAATAAAACAGTAATATATAATAATGAAAATAGTTATAGCGAGTGTACCTTAGGAGATAGACATATATTATGTAGAACTTTTCTATAGACCTTTTTAAGACTTACAATTTTCTTGCACAATGTTTTGATCTATGTCTTAAGGTTGAGCCAACGTTAACCATATAAATTTCTAAGGACGATTCGATAGAACCAGTTATTGTGTTTTCCCGTGGGAATGAATAATTTGCCTGTCGTAAAAGGTATCCTAAATGTTGACTCGAGTACTAAGTTTCATCACTATACAAAATTTAGTTAAAATCGGTTGAGTACTTTTTGCGTGAAACATGCACATCGATTTGACTAAGTTAGTTTTATTATACGTATAAATAAGAATAAATATTGCGAGTGTAACTTAGGAGATAGACATATACAATTCGGAACTTTTCTGTAGGACTTTTCAAGACCAACAATTTTTTAGTATATTGTTTCAATGTATGTATGTCTTAAGGCTTAGCCAGCGGAAGGATTCTAGGGAGGACTCGATAAAACCAGTTATTGTATTTTCCCGTGGGAAAGAAAGATTTTCTTGAAGTAAAAGGTATCTAGGCAGTGGTATCCCAGTGGTAACGCGCTCGCTTGGGAAACCGAGTGAAGCGGGTTCAAATCCCGGGTCTCGCACCTCTGATATTTTCATGTGCGAATCATTTCTAACACAATTACCACTTGTCTTAACGATGAAGTAAAACATTGTGAGGAAACCTGCATGTCTGAGAGAACCTAGCAAATATCAAAAGACATGTGAACTCCGCCAACCCGCACTTGGCCAGCGTGGTGGACTATGGCCTGATCCCCCTCGTATTGAAGGGAGCCCGTGCCCAGCAGTGGGACGTTAAAAAGGGCTGAATACATACATATATAAATACATACATACAAAAGGTACCCTTAATGTTGACTCGAGTAATAAGTTATCACTTCACCAAATTTCGTTGAAATCGGTACATTACTTTTCGCGTGAAACGCTCACGCAAAAACAGACGAACAGACAATTTTTTTAATAACTATTGATTTGGGGTCTATGTTGTGAACATAATACGTTACAAATAAACAAAAACATCTATCCCACGGGAACAGTACATTTTTCCGGGATAAAAAGTAACCTATTTGTTATTCTGATGTATGAACTAATAATAATATATAATTATTGTAAAGTTTTATCAAAATCCAATCAGTAGTTTTTGTGTACTAAGCTGTATAAGTTACTATAGTTTTTTGACTATCCCACGGAAACTCTTTAATTTTCCGGGATGAAAAGTAGCAGATTTGTTTTTGTTATGTATGAGCTATATTATTGTAAAGTTTCATTAAAATCCAATTAGTAGTTTTTGTGTACTAAGCTGTATAAGTTGCATTAGTTTTTTAACTATCCCACGGGAACCCTTTAATTTTCCGTAATGAAAAGTACCTAAGATGTTGCCCGGGGATATAAGGTACTACCATGTAAAATTTCATTTAAATCGGTCCAATAGATTCGGAGATTAGCCCGTACAAACAGAAAAACAGACAAACAGCTCGCTCGGGTTCGTCCATACTACGAATCTGTTGTATTATCTCTTTAACCATTTGTCCAAATTATATGCAGTAAAAGGGAAAAGTCTGTTGTTTTAAACATTTTAGACGATAAATTCACTTATCAACCGACTTCAAAAAGGAGGAGGTTCTCAATTCGACTGTATGTTTTTTTTTTTTTTTTTTATGTTTGTTACCTCAGAACTCCGTCATTTATTAACCGATTTGGACAATTTTTGTGTTGTTTGAAAGTGTATACTTCCAGATTGGTCCCATTTAAATTTCAAAAAAAAATACCACCAAAAAAAATACCACCCCTAAGGGTGGAAAAATAGCTAATGATGAATTTAACCTACTTCTAATTGTCATATTAACTTTAAATTTGCAAGTGTTTTTATTTCCGTTGATAGTACAGTGGTTCGGTATTGTTGACCTGATCTGATGGTAAGACCAGAAGGTGATTAGGTGGAACTCTTCAACGGCTAATAGTAGATACTTTGAGTTTGGGCTTATTTTGTTTGATTTGACAAGCCTAACACGTTGGAATTCTTACTTTGCTACTACTGTCTACACTAAAAAGGGAAAAATAAAAACTTTTTAACAAAAAAATAAAAACCGACTTCAAACAAAAGCACTAAAAAGTGAAAAATAACTGATTGGTAGTTTTCATTTACTATACATACCTAATCAAATATATTCGAAGTCGGTGTGCTTTGATTTGTATGGGCTGGCACCGATTTCGAAAATATTTGATTAGGTATGTATAGTAAATGAAAACTACCAATCAGTTATTTTTCACTTTTAAGTGCTTTTGTTTGAAGTCGGTTTTTATTTTTTTGTTAAAAAGTTTTTATTTTGATAAGAATTCATAATTGTTGATAATATGACCAATAAACGTGACCTACCGATTTAAATTATTTTTTTAATATAAAAAACTACCTTTTGTGACTTAAATATAAAAGTTAGATATATGCTGTCGCTGACTTTTTTCGTAGGCATTATTAAGCTCTACAACTTTTCTCTAGAACATAATCATATATCTCTCATCGTTAAAGCAGCGTTCGTAAGAAACTTTTTCGTTCGACCGTTTTTTCTCCGACTTGCTTTGCAAATCCGACTACCACGAAAAAGCCTTTTCATTTTTCAGGTTAATATAGCCTATGACACTCAGAAAGAACGTGGCTTTCTATTGGTAAAAGAATTTTGAAAATCGGTTCAGTAGATCCAGAGATTACCCCCTACAACGTCACAAACTCACAAACTCACAAACTCACAAGATCACAAACTTTACCTCTTTATAATATTAGTATAGATGTACAGATTTGACTCAGAATTTTCTTATATGTATAGATAAAAGAATTATCAATATATCAAATTTTCCAGATTAAACTGTCAAATGGGGGGGAAACAAACCGGGACAATATCAAAAATGAAATATAACAATTGATACATTCGTTGACCCTAAATTCATAATGTATATACTAAATAAATAAAAAGCCAGACATATTGAACGATGTTAGCGGCAATGACATTGAGTACTGAGAGCTCATCAAATCAAAGAGGTCAGTTAATATTTTCATTTTGTATTTAAAGTTCTTAATTTATAATATTTCTATACTAGCATTGCCCGCGTCTCCGCTCGCATTCAGATGACAAAAAACCAAATTCTTAGGTTTTACATATTAGTATACTCTTACATTGCAGTTTTTGTATTTTTTCGCAGAAATGAGATTTTTCCCGCGGTAAAAAGTATCTTATTTAAATAAGCATTATTAACGATACAGAGGCCGAATCTATAGTTTTTAGAATTTTGTCTGTCTATCCGGGACCGTATCACGGAAATATCACTAGAGGGATTTTGATGAAATTTGGTATGATGATAGCTGGTTATTCGAGTCAACATATAGGATACTTTTTACTGCGGGAAAATATCTCATCTCTGAGAAATCTATACTAAACGTTAAAACGTAAGTAGAGACGAACCCAAGCGGAGCGAGGGCGAGTCGCTAGTACATCCATATTTTGTATAGATCGTAAAAGGAATACGTCTGAGAGTTTTCCATCTTTTACCAATAAGGATACAGAATCTAACAAAAAGTATTTATATAATCAATACGATGAACAATTGTTAGAATGCAGATTAGTACCCACTATCCGGTACACAACATAGGGTCAATTAGTTACATGCCTCACTCCGGGTCATGGCAATTTAATTAAAAGCAAATGCCATCACACGGTTTAGAAGTGCTCAAAAATAACTACAAATATAAATTCCCCGAAATAATAATGGAAAATCTTTACATATAGTAAAATTCTGAGTCGAATCTGTCCTATATTAAATATTTTTTTTCGAAAATCTTATTGAAGTAGTCATGATTATCGATACAGAGGCCGAATCTATAATTTTTTAGAATTTTTGCCTGTTTGAGAACGCATCACAAGAAAACCACTGGATAGATTTTGATGAAACTTGGTATAATGATAGCTGATTATCCAGGTCAATATATAAGTAGGTCACTTTTTACTGCGGGAAAATATCTCATCTCTGAGAAATCTATACTACAATGAACGTTAAAACGCAACTAAGGATGCTAGTCAAAAATAAACCTAGCTTTTATTATGTATACTAGCGATCGCCCTCGCTTGCTTCCCAATACAAACTAGCATCTCCATTTTCACCCCCTTAAGGGACGATTTCCGGGATAAAAAGTATCTTATGTCCTTCCTAGGATCTCAAATTACCTTCTTACTAAATTTCATCTAAATCGGTTGAGTAGATCCAGAGATTACCCCCCAACAATGTCACAAACTCACAAACTTTACGTCTTTATAATATTAGTATAGATCATTTATTCGTGAAATCAAAAACATTACTTATTTAAGCGAATAATACACACGTTTAATATGGAAGAGATGGGAAGTTATAAGTCTTAGTAGTAACTATATCACTCGATATGTAGTACCAATCAATTCGAGTAACTTCACCATTAGTTCCTGCCGTCCCCGAGGAGCTGTTGCCGTACAATTCCATTAACATTACCTCTATAATTCGCAACTACGGCACGGCCTGAATAGTTAAAATATTGCATTGTTTTAATCAAGATCTTTTACATTATGTATAACTAGGGAAATACCCCCGCTTTGCTCGGGGTAGTCCCAGGATGCCTTATAATAGATTATGTGTGTTTATCTGTGTACTAATACTTATAAACTAAATTTCACACGAATCCATCCAGCTGTTTCAGCATAAAGAAGTAACAAACAAACACACATATACTCAATATTCTTTGCTAATTTTAATAATATTATAAATATGAATGTTATACTTTCTTAGATTTACGCGAATATTCGATATTTTAAATAAAACTATCTTTTCGGATTTTTTCGCGGATTTATTTGGATTTTACGTCGGGAACCATAAATCCGAATAATCCGCGAAAATTTTCCGAAAAGATAGTTTTATTTAAAATATGAATGTTGTTTGTCAGTCTGTTGGTTTGTTACTTGAAGTTCACGAGCAGCGGAACAAGTGATATGGTTTTCCTATATACTCGTGTGTTAATGCATTCATGAGAGTAGACAGAATCTATTTTCCCGGTATTTCGGTATATTATTAAGACAACAAATATATTTCAAATAATAGTATTTCTCACTCATTTTTTTTATTTTTGTTTTCATATTTTGAGCATTTCATTGCGTTCAGCCCTTTTTAACGTCCCACTGCTGGGCACGGCCACCCTTCACTACGAGGGGGATCAGGCCATAGTCCACCACGCTGGCCAAGTGCGGGTTGGCGGACTTCACATGTCTTTCGAAAACTTGCTAGGTTCTCTCAGACATGCAGGTTTCCTCACGATGTTTTCCTTCACCGTAAGGCAAGTGGTAATCATGTTAGAAAAAGGCAGTGGTAGCCCAGTGGTAACGCGCTCGCTTGAGAAACCGAGTGAAGCGGGTTCAAATCCCGGGTACTCGCACCTCTGATATTTTCATGTGCGAATCATTTTCTAACATGAGCATTTCATACCAATACAGTTTTATAATACCCATGAGACTACCCTTGACATTTGTATGTATAAGCCTACCCTAAGACGCATACGTATGCCATGTAACATATACACAAAATAAAACACGAGCAGATTGACTTCCTCCTTTTTTAAATACGGACAAAAAATTGTATCTTTTCGAATTTTGTCGCTGGTTTATTTTAAGTTTTGCTTCCCGTCGTTACTATTGTTTATACTTTACAGAAAACATGGTTTCGTGGAGAGAGAGGTTTTTGATGTCTAAATAGCGTAATCATCATTATTGGATAGTTTAAAGGAACTAAACGCACGTATAAACAAAAAGAAAGGTTTTGCTAAATATACAAATATACACTGAATTTAAAATAATTAAAAATTAAAAGTACGAACATTGGAAATGGAACATTGGATTTTTTTAAGTGATATTAAAAAAAATATAAGAGTAAAATTTTTACGATGCGCGCGCACACTGACAGCCAAAAAGCGACATGATGAAGTTAGCTGCATTCATTTTACAAACAGAGAATTGTGACGTACGAGATGAAATCTTTAGCTAATTTTGTTCTGTTACGCCAAAGAAGTGTAACTTCTTAATTGCGTACAATAAGTACATACACATATGTTTTTTTTAAATTCATAAGAAACTACTCTCGAGGTAAAATGTATGTTTTAAAAACATCACGTACCACCATACATAAGAAAAATATAAAAAGAGTAGGTGCCTCCTTTTTGAAATCAGAAAAAAAAAAGAATTTTGCTCATAATAAAATAAGAGATAATAATCTAATTAAAAATATATAAATGCCGTTGTTGGGTAAAGATAGAAAGGGTGGATGGACTACCTGGTTCGCCGTTGTCCCGCGTGGGTTCTTAAGTCGCGTTTCGTACACCAATCACTTTCACACAACACCGGGTGATTTGCTTAAAGTTTGTAATTGTAAAATAAGATAGTTTATTGCGTTTTGCACGATAACTTTGACGCGTAGTCTTAAATTTGATGGGGAGAATGCGGAGCTCGTCCCATCGCCGTACACGGCCGTTGAAGCTTTTTTTTTTGTACTACCTCCAGGTAAAGGAATATCGAGGAAGTTTAGGATGTGACGGTAGGAAGATATATATATATATATATATATATATATATATATATATATATATATATATATATATATATATATATATATATATAGTGATGTCAAGTAAAGAATGTGTACCTAATATACCGCCCCCCAAAGAGCGGCTTAGCTCTTTCATTTGAACGAACCCCTTTGAAATTTGCTTAAAGGGTTGACGTAAACAAAAGAGTAAAAAAATAAATAAATAAAATATGTTGCTTACTAAAAACTAAAGCTATTACTACTACCTAAACAAGAAAAAAAAGTATTGTTTTTATTAATTGAAAGATGGCAGCAAAGGGCAAAGCTTGACTACTGGTCTAAGTAGAGTGCCAGTAGAAGTTTTTAATTCTACGACGCGAACAGTGCCGTCAGAACCCGGGCAATGCGAGTCACACGAGCTTTCTTCCAGTGAAGCGGTGGCAAGTTGGGATCCTTGATAAGAACTAAATCACCAACTTGAAAATTTGAAATCTTGGCAAGCCATTTAGGTCGCTGCTGTAGAGTATGTAGGTACTCAGCTTGCCAACGCCTCCAGAAGTGCTGAGTAATCTGGCGCAAGAGCTGCCATCGTTTGAGAGTATTAAAATTTATCTGCTCCAAGTCTTGCTCAGGCAAAGCCAATAGCGGCTGACCGATGATAAAGTGGCCGGGCGTTAAAACTTCTAGATCGTTAGGATCGCTACTTAGGGGATATAACGGTCGAGAATTCAACGCGGCTTCTATTTTGCTAAAAACAGTGATGAGCTCTTCAAAGGGAAGTGAGCGATCGCCTATAACACGAAGAAGAATAAGTTTTGCAGATTTAATCGCGCTCTCCCATAAACCGCCCATATGTGGACTGGCAGGAGGATTAAAATGCCATACAATTTGTCGACTGGCTAATGAATGTTTTATGTCATCATGCGAGTTTTTGAGTAATTGTGCAACTTCTTTCAAGTAGTTGTTAGCTCCAACAAAGTTGGTACCACAGTCACTGTAAACATCGGTGGAAAGACCCCTTCGCGATACGAAGCGATCAAAGCAAGCTAAAAAGGCGTCTGTCGACAGCTCGGAAACCAGTTCCAAGTGGACAGCTTTGGTGGTGAAACAAATCCATAAACATAAATATGCCTTAACAGATCGAGCGTTGCGCAGTCGCGAGGTTTTGAGAAGAAAAGGACCTGCGAAATCCACTCCAACTCTTTGAAAGGGTCTGCAAGATGTGACTCGAGAAGGAGGTAAATCACTCATGAAAGGTTCAGTCGCCTTGGGACGTAATCTATAGCAATGTTGACATTGAAATATTTGCCGACGGATTGCACGGCGTGCTGATAAAATCCAAAATTTACGTTGCAGTAGATTCAAAAGAGTATTGACACCAGGGTGTAGGAATGCCCGGTGATAATGATCAATGAGCAAACGAGTAACGTGATGTGCCTTAGGAAGCAAAAGTGGATGTTTAGCGTTAAATGATAGAGATGAGTTTACAATCCGACCACCTACTCTCAGCAATTTTTGTGAGTCAAGAAAAGGATTAAGACGTCGAAGGCTATCTTTGAGAGGTTTCCCATTACGCAACAACGAAATTGTTGAAGAAAATTCTTCCGACTGTACAGTTGATATAATGGTATTCAAACTATCGTTCAATTCGGAAACAGATAGTGATCCCGTGTGTCGCTTAGTTGGATTGCGTGAATTATGCAAAAATCGCTTACACCAAGCTACTACAGCCTGTAGCTTGCGAAGGGAACTGAATTTGTGCAAGAAAGGTAAATCGAGGCTAACCTTAGCAATGTGTGATATAGGGGATGGTAATTTCAGACCAGGTAAATTCGCTTGGCTCAACGTAGGTGTGTCTCCAGGCCATGTCGAAGAATCACCTTCAAGCCAAGGTGGAGACCACCACAAGATGGTTTTAGCTAGTTCAGAGGGGTAGAGACCTCGACTAGCGGCATCAGCAGGATTTAGTGATGATGGAACGTATCTCCAAATAGCTCTTGGTATTAGAGCTTGAATTTGGGACACTCGATTTCCTTCAAACGTTTGTAAAGTATGAGGAGAAGATTTAAGCCATGTGAGCACAATGCTGGAATCACACCAGGCCACTATGCTGCTGATTTTAATTTTATGTTTTAGAGTTTTGAAAATATGCTCAAGTAAGCAAGCGAGAAGATGTGCGCCGCACAATTCCAATTTGGGAATCGTGAGCTTTTGCTTGAGAGGAGCAACTCGAGACTTCGCCAACATTAGTTGGGCCGAAGTTTTACCATAAGAATTTTTGACGCGCAGGTAGACGCAAGCTGCGTACCCGCGTTCGGAAGCATCACTGAAACCGTGGAGTTCACAATCGCTTAGTTGATCAGTGAGTACCCAGCGTGGAATAACAATTTTGTTAAGATGATGGAAATTTGACATAAAAGATAGCCAAGCCTTTTGAATATCAGAAGGTAGAGAATCGTCCCAACCACATTTGAGAACCCAGAGCCTCTGCATAACATGTTTCGCATAGAAGGTTACAGGTGCTAGAAAACCGCAAGGGTCATAGAGTCGGGCTATATTAGAAAGTATGCCTCGCATGGTGAGTGTATTGTTCATATCTGCAACCCGATAAATAAAACTATCATTAGAAGCACTCCAAGCCATGCCTAAGACTTTAAATATGTTATCGCAGTCGTGTTCAAACAGATAGGGCTGCTCGCAATGATCAGCAGGAAAGTCGCTTATGAATTCCTTACAGTTACTCGACCACTTACGCAAGAGAAAACCGCCCTGAGATAGGATGCTGACCAGTACCTGCTGTAATTCCCTAGCAGATTCTACGGAATCACACCCGCTGACGATATCATCGACGAAAGTGTCGTTTAGCAGCACTTGAGAAGCTTCTGGATGCTGATTGGAATTAAGAGAAGCAAGCTCGTGTATAACACGGATTGCTTGGAAGGCGGAGCTTGAAACACCGTAGGTAACAGTGGTAAGCTCGTATTCCTTAAGAGGTTGGTCAGGAGATTCGCGCCAGAATATGGTTTGATATTTGCAGTCAGCATCGTCCATGCGCACCTGACGGTACATTTGTTTGATGTCACAGGTGAAGACGATCTTGTGAATCCTGAAGCGCATAATAATATCTTCAATATTTCTTTGCAATTTAGGCCCTGTCATTAGGACCTGATTTAACGAAACACCGGTTGAGCTGGAAGCCGAAGCGTCAAAAACTGCACGAAGCTTAGTCGTGCTACTAGATTCGCGCAGAACACCATGATGCGGAATGTAGTATCGCTCACTTGCGTCAGAGCAAGAAGCTTCACGCATATGACCCGAACTAAGATAGTCTCGCATAAACTCTACATAGAGTTTACGCAAGCGCGGATCCCTGATAAGCTTACGTTCCAAATTGTAGAAGCGTTTCAGGGCATTGATACGTGTGTCCCCCAAAGGCTTGTGATTCACCTTGAAGGGAAGACGAACTTGAAAACGACCAGAGTCGTCTCTACAATGCGTTTCGCAAAAGTGTTTTTCGCATAGAATATCCTCAGGATCTTGAATAGGTTGACTGGAGAACTCTTCTGCTTCCCAAAACCTTGTAAGTGCAAGATTGAGGTCAAATGTGCAGGCCATCGACATCACATCTTGAACGTGTGACGATGCTGCGGGAGCTTTGCCCATAATTACCCATCCAAAGATAGAAGAGTAGGCAGTAGGCATGTTGTCACCTAGACTGAACCTTCTACCATCAAGGATCTGTTCGTACAAGTCAATGCCTAAGAGCAGGTCGACTTGTCCGGGAATGATAAAACTTTTGTCTGCTAATACTAAATTGCTACATAGATTTAAAACTGATTTGTTAACTTGAACTGATGGCAGATTATTTGTAATGCGCCTCAAAACAATAAAATCGGAAGTTAATGCTTCAGAAGCATTTATCAGAGGCTTAATATGACATGTTACCATGCCTAGAGTTTGCTGAGGGGATGCTGCACCTAAACCAAAAATTGATGAAGATTGAGTTCGATGAAGTTTCAATTTTTGAGCTAAATTTTCTGTAATAATAGACACCTGAGAGCCGCAATCAATTAATGCGCGAGCAATGTGAGTATAACCATTTACATCTAAAATTCCTACGAGGGCTGTACCAAGAAGCATAGTGGATGCACCATCGGCACTATGTAAAGTTTGAAGTTGGACTGCGGAACTAGTCGACACAGCAGCTTCATTGCTATTAGGAGCTGATGCATGCTGAGTATAATTATTATCAGCTGTGGCCTTTGAAATGTGCAATTTTGTGTGATGATAGCCATGACATATCTGACATACACTTCTAGAAGTACATTTTGAAACATGATGTGGTCTCAAGCAGTTAAAGCAAAGTTTATGTTGAATAACAAAAGATTTTCTTTGTTCCTGAGTCATAGCGTTAAATTTTAAACAGTTATATATGCTGTGCTTACTCTGGCAACAAGGGCAAGAATAATTTGCTATATAATTTAATTTAGGTTTCTCTTCAATAATATTTAATGAGTTATGTGTATTAGTTTTTGTATGAGAAGTTGAACCTGAAATGTTTTCTAATATTCTCAATTGAATTTCTAAAAATTGTATAAAATCATCAAAAGTGGGAATATTTATGGGATTAATTTGTGACTCAAATTTACTTCTAAATTCAATAGGAATCTTTCTTAGTAATATATGTACTAATAAGAAACTCCATGACTTTACATTAAACTCTAAAGCAGTTAAAGCATTTGTATTTTCTTTAATAGTGTTTAAAAATTTGTTTAAAGACTTAAAATGTATTTGTGTAAGGTTAGGTAAGTTAAGAATAGACTCAACATACTTGTCCGCTATGACTCTTTTGTTTTCATATCGCTCAGCCAACAATTTGTATGCAATATTATAGTTTTCATTAGATATAGTTAAGTTTTTGATAAGAGATAAAGGATCCTTGTCTAATACACTCAGTAAATAATGCATTTTTTCAATTTCACTTAACTTTTTGTTATTATGAATTAAACTGTTGAAAATAGAAATAAAATTTGGCCATTCTATATGAGCACCTGAGAATATAGTTAATGATATTTTAGGTAAATGAAACTCGCAGCCAGGCACTGGAATTACTTGTGAATCACAATTTGCACTAGATTTTGACTCGAATAAAGTAGTATGGTACACTTGTATTGAGTAAAACATGTCATTTGAAATATTATAATTCTTTTCAATTTCGCTTTGCTTATCTTCGCCAAAAGAATCGATATTTGCTATTAAAAATGAGAAAGACTCCTCCATTTGCTGCCGATATCTTTCTATATCCTTAAACCGTACAAGAAACTGTTGCTTTTCCTTCATGTTTACAGAAGGTTTTTGAATAATGTTACCACCCAAATCATATAACTGCTTTATATGATTTAGTGCTATTTCATATTTTACTAAATGCATTTTGAGGTCAGACATCGTTAATCGTTATATATTTTATATTACGTATTGTACAATATACAAATTACAAATTACTAATATAGTATGATAGTATGCAAAATGTAAACAAATGTGACAATTTGACAAATGACAATTGACAAATAACAAGTGACAAATGACAAGACACTATTTGACATTGACGGTTGACCGCTTCGCAATCCGGAATGAAACAGTCATGCCAATATGAAATTGTTAATTTTACGTATGCAATATGGCGTCAAGCGAAATGTAAAAATTAGATGTATATTATTGTAGGTATATATGTAATGTTTTTTGATGGAAATAAGGATGATTTATTAAAAATTAGGTTTGCTTACTAAAGGATATCCGGCTCGAAGGACCATAAAAGGGTGTTGGGTAAAGATAGAAAGGGTGGATGGACTACCTGGTTCGCCGTTGTCCCGCGTGGGTTCTTAAGTCGCGTTTCGTACACCAATCACTTTCACACAACACCGGGTGATTTGCTTAAAGTTTGTAATTGTAAAATAAGATAGTTTATTGCGTTTTGCACGATAACTTTGACGCGTAGTCTTAAATTTGATGGGGAGAATGCGGAGCTCGTCCCATCGCCGTACACGGCCGTTGAAGCTTTTTTTTGTACTACCTCCAGGTAAAGGAATATCGAGGAAGTTTAGGATGTGACGGTAGGAAGATATATATTATATATATATATATATATATATATATATATATATATATATAGTGATGTCAAGTAAAGAATGTGTACCTAACAGCCGTTGCAATATACAAAAAAAAAATAGAAAAAAAATAACAGCCATTTTTTTAATTTAAATTAAATAATATTTATCTAAGAAATTAGTACCTATTGCTTATAACATAAGGATCGAAGTTGTAAGGAACCCCGACCTTGACACACTAGACAATGATTTTTGATAGAAGGTCCTTCCCGAATCGATTAACAAATTAACCATATATATTTCGATAGTCACCAAATATAAAAGGCACATTTTGTCGATATTATCAAAGATTATTTTACCTAAGTTTTTTTTTATAATTATCTAGATATAAAAACAACATGAGCAGATCCGCGGGCAAAAGCTAGTTTATTAATAATAGGAAATGTTTAATATAGGATATCTTGTTGTTTTTCATTTCAGGATTTTTTCGTTACAAGGACGGTGGTTACCGAATAAAATGTGAGAAAGTTTTCTGGTGACTAATATTATGTTAATACTAGCATTGCCCGCGGCTCCGCCCGCGTTCAGATGACCAAAAAACCAAATTCTTAGGTTTTACATATTAGTATTCTATTGTCTCATTTCTCAGAAATGAGACATTTTCCCGAGGTAAAAAGTAACCTATATGTTGACACGAATAACCAGCTATCACCATACCAAATTTCATCAAAATCCCTGCAGTGGTTTTTCTGTGATGTGGTAACACACAGACATACAGACAAGAAATCTAAAAACTATAGATTCGGCGTCTATATCGATAATAATGTTTATTTCAATAAGATTTTCCAAAAATAATTAATGTACAGATTCGGCTTAGTTACAATTTTATTATATGTATAGATATGTGTATGTTTATGTATGTTTGGATGTCTGTTATAAGGGGTAAACCCTTAAATGAATTTGAATACAGATTCATATCTAGGGCGGCATCGAGCTTAAATCCGCCAATATTGGACTGTTGCGGCTAGTAAATTATAAAAATATAAAAAAAAAGTTTAACTATTCTTACCTTATCTGAATATTCAGCAACATCTCTCATGGACCTCGGGTAGCCCGACACGAGATAGGTCTTCGCCGTAGGCGCCATCTTCATTTCTAACATCAGAACTTCAGTAACCGTTGTGCTTGACAAAGTTCCAAAATCTTGCATATCTATGGACAGTCCTTTATTTTTAGGTAAAGTTGGCCTTTTAAAAGTAAATCATCTATACAGATAAATGAAATTGAAGTGTCTGTTTGTAATGTCAAAATGACAGCTTTTTACAAAATACATATTAAATTATATATGGCATTTAGAAGAAAAATACAATTTTTAAATTTTTTGTCTGTCTGTCTGCCTGTCTGCTTGCTCCGGCTAATCTCAGAAATGGCTGGACTGATATTGACAGGTCTTTCACTAATATAATATTATTAGAAACCGTAAGTTAATTCTCATCTAACGTTTCATCCAATGTCCCACGTTTTTATGATAATAGATATTTTAAATAGCCACCTAAACATAATTGTCGAACAATCGCGCCAATTCTCATCTAAGTAATATTAATATTAAATAAATATACCAAAAAGATTTCACAATTACAACAGAATTTCCGTCTAATTTCTATCCCTGGGACTAGAGACATAAATAACGTTTTTTTTTTATTTTTATTCCTCAATGATAATTATTATTGAAATAGTAATTATTATAGAATGACATTTAGTCTAAGCCTTATCTTTACATCATGGGTGTATATCTCACAGGAACCAAAGTTATACCTACAGATATTTCCCCATTTATAATCTCCTAATATTCACTGATTTATCTATATAAAATTTAGTGTGAGAAACGGGTAACGATTTGGATCAAATTTTGCATATCCTTTTCAGAAAGGAAACCCATCTTTCATATCTTATCTAAAGGCCGAAAGATGCCGAGCGATGCTCGGTCATCCATGTGCTAATAATAATTAAATTAATTCATTACATATCACGCAGTTAAATCGCTAAACAATCTGTCTATTATGTGCTCATCGTCGCGAGTCACTGTTAAATTAAATCTTATACATAGATATGTATATAAATATAGGTAACCTAATATAATATTTTCTACAATTTGTTCGTTTTTCAAAGATTTATAAAGAATCTTCAGAAGTTATCCATTTTGCATGAAGATATTTTTATCTAATATATAAAATTTCCATGCCACAATGTTAGTTACCGTACTCCTCCGAAACGGCTTTACCGATTTTCACCAAATTTTATATGCGTATTCAGTAGGTCTGACAATCGGCTACTATCTATTTTCCATACCCCTAAGTGATAAGGGTGGCCCACGTTAGGGACGAACCCGAGCAGAGCGAGGGTGAGTCGCTAGTATTTATATAAGTATGGTTAATTTTTTATAATTATTTTATTTTTTATAATAAAATGCTAATAACACTGTTGGTACTTTTACGTACATGGCTATTTTTTGCATAACTGGGTCCAATTTTTATTTATATATTTTTTTTCTATTTATTATTATGTTTCCTGACTATTTAAAACGCGTTTCTCGCGATAGTGCCGCCAGCGTCTCTCGGGCGACCCCCCAAACGGGCATTGAACTTAAAAAAACACCCCTATAACGAATGGCAATACCGCAAAAATTGCTTTATTTTATGTAGATTGATTCACCTATTGGCTGGACTTATTATTTTTAAAAAGTAAACAAAATTAATAGTATTTCTGAAAAAAAAATCGGACGTCATGCAAATTAAGTCTGAAACTTGTATAATGCAATAACATCGATCGCGATGTTTGACATCGGTGTTGACTCTGACCGCTAACTTGTAGATGCTTCTTGAACAAATAATGTCAAGTTTGCTTAATAAATTATACGCGTAGATTCTTGACAATACGCTATATATACTTGTAAATTGTCAACATTGCCTATTTGCTCAGTATTTACCTTTATTTGGCTTTCGAATATTGTATAGGTGATGTTAATTAAAGATTATATTAATAACTAGCATTGCCCGCGGCTCCGCTCGCGTACAGATGACCAAAACCCAAATTCTTAGGTTTTACATATTAGTATACTCTTACTTTGCAGTTTTTGTATTTTTTCTCAGAAATGAGACATTTTCCCGCGGTAAAAAGTATCCTATATGTTGACCCGGGTAACCAGCTATCATCATACCAAATTTCATCAAAATCCCTGATGACCAAAACCCAAATTATTAGGTTTTACATATTAGTATACTCTTATTTTGCAGTTTTTGTATTTTTTCTCAGAAATGAGACATTTTCCCGCGGTAAAAAATACCCTGACCCGGGTAACCAGCTATCATCATCCCAAATTTCATCAAAATCCCTCCAGTGGTTTTTCCGTGATGTGGTAACAGACAGACAGACAAAAATTCTAAAAACTATAGATTCAACCTGTGCATCGATAATAATGTCTATTTCAATAAGATTTTCCAAAAAATATTTAATGTACAGATTCGGTTTAGTTACAATTTTATTATATGTATAGATTAATAAATATTATTAACAAATATTTTGCTGACAAAAAAAATTGGTGATAAAAGAAAAAAAGTCTATAAACTTTAGTTACAAACAAACGGCCAGAAATATTGTATATACATGAATCATATTGTCGAGTATAGTTCCTAAAAAGCCCTTTTTATCATGATTTCCTGAAAACATTAATTTTGAGATAATCAACAATACACTAATTGCAGATATAAGTATATCAAATGTCACCGAACTTATATTTAAAATATGGTACCGTAAGTAGTAAAAGTTTCTGGGTTCTTAAAACCTAACATGTGCCAAAAGACCGAACCGTAGCTCTCGTAGCATATCTGAGTCAAGTCTCTTTCTGATTTGATCTGACTAAAGTTGGCCAAAATGTATCTTAAATAAAGAACAAATATATTAATTCGTGCTTAGTATTATTAAAACATCTAAACTCACATATGTGAATCGTTTTCCAACATGATTACCACTTGTGTTACGGTGAAGGAAAACATCGTGAGGAAACCTGCATGTCTGAGAGAACCTACCAAGTTTTCTAAGGACACGTGAAGTCACTTGGCCAGCGTAGTGGACTATTGCCTGATCCCCCTCGTATCCCCCTCGAAAGGAGGTCTGTGTCCAAGAGTGGGACGTTATAAAAAGGGCTGAATACAAATTATTGAATTTTAATTTTTAAGTCAGTCAGTATATCCTAGAAATTACTCAGCATTTTAATAGTTCATTTATTATTAATGTCCCGAAACATTTATTATGCATTATTGATATAATTTATGGCGGCTTTGTGTAACTTGTATTTCATAGAGAATGAAAGAAAAGATCCCATTTTTAACATGTTTTGCAAAGGTTTTCTACAAAAACTCCAGACTAATTTTTGTTTTTTAAATTTTAAAATCTTTCATTTGGAGAATTAAATTGACATACAATTTATGCTTATTTAATATGGATATTTTTTGAAGTAAAATGAGATTTTTTATATAAATATATGAATTTGCTATACTTGTATTTAAGGAATAAATCATTCCGAATGATGGAACGAAAATTTTCGTGTTACGTTTAATATAGTTTTATAATTAAAAAGAATAAAATGTTTTGGCTTCTTACCATTACCAATCGCATACTGCTGGAGTAGATCAGTCATGTTTATATGAACTACTCCTCGTCTTTCTTGCATCAGGTTGTCACAGTGTGTCACCTTGCCGCTGCCTGGACCTCCTGCAAAGTTACCTAGATGGGTAAAAATTTTATGACTGTTCTAATGGAATGGTACAGACTGAATAGATAAAATTTTATAAGTAAATACTTCTCCTATTACACATCCATACTAATATTATAAATACGAAAGAAACTCCGTCTGTCTGTTTTCACATCTAAGCTGGTTAACGAATTTTAATGAATTTTAGTATATCGTCGTCTCAGTGTTGCTCGGGTTCGTCGAGATGTTTTCAAAAAAATTGGTATTCTTATGGTTGCGTCACAATATTGTATACTATGCAATATATTACTTGCTCGTAAAAATTTAAATAATTATGTAAAAAACAGTGATAGACACACAATAATCACTATATGAATAGAAATAAGCTCGTTACGCCCAGATTTCGACTTCAAAAGGTGAATAAATTCTTCATGGGCCTGAGTATACGCATATATAATAAGCTTGCTTCCCAATACAAACCTTTATCCCCATTTTCACCACCTTAGGGGATGTTTTACGGGATAAAAGTATCCTATGTCCTTTCTAGGGCCTCAAACTATCTTCTTACTAAATTTCATCTAAATCGGTTCAGTATATCCAGAGATTACCCCCTACAACGTCACAAACTCACAAACTCTCGAGCTCACAAACTTTACCTCTTTATAATATTAGTACAGATTCCACAAAATGTTTTAGATTTACCTCTTCAAAAATTTAAAGGTAAAATTAAAAATATTTTACTGAGCAAAACGCTGTACACTGTTCTAGAGTTTCTTGTTGATGGAAATGTGCGGAATTGAGAAATATTGACTTATATACGGGTTATCACTATATTGTTATGTTAATAAAATAAATATAACTTCGATATTTATAAGAGCAACTGTTGACTTTCTTGCCGGCACTTCTCAGCAGAACTGCTTTCCGAGCCAATGGTAGCTTCCTCACGGACTGACTACATGGTCGCTTAGGTACATTAAATTGACGATTCAAAAGCACTTGTAATTAATAAGTCTAATTGAATAAAGTTTATTTCATTCATTCATTCAGTATGGAATAGATAGACTGTATATTATATAACGTATTTTCACGTGGGAATGAGATAATCTTCCGCAGTAAAAAGTAGCCTTTGTTACTCTCTAGCCCTTTAACTATCTCCACACAAATCACGCCAATCCGTCTCTCCGTTTTGACGTGAAAGAAGAACAAACAAACACACTTTCACATTTATAATATTAGTATGGATATATAGATATGTAGATATCAAATATTCGCGTAAATCTATGAAATTATTAGTGCTATAAATATTATATAACATATAAGGATACATAATATATATATATATATATATATATATATATATATATATATATATATATATATATATATATATATATATATATATATATATATAAGACTAGCATTGCCCGCGGCTCCGCCCGCGTTCAGATGACCAAAAACCAAATTCTTCGGTTTTACATATTAGTATACTCTTACATTGCAGTTTTTGTATTTTTTCTCAGAAATGAGATATTTTCTTGCGGTAAAAAGTATCCTATATGCTGACCCGGATAACCAGCTATCATCATACCAAATTTCATCAAAATCTCTCCAGTGTTTTTTCTGTGATGCGCTAACAGATAGACAGACAAAAAATCTAAAAACTATAGATTCGGCCTCTGTATCGTTAATAAATAATGATGTTTATTTCAATAAGATTTTCCAAAAAATATTTAATGTACAGATTCGGCTTAGTTACAATTTTATTATATCTATAGATATAGATTATTACCCAATACGAATATGACGGGCACGCTGGGCGGCTCGAACTTGACGTGGCTGGAGTTCTGCATGGGGAAAGGAACGCCGGACGGAGTGGCGGGCCACGTACTCTCGCGGCGACTGCGATCGCCACCCGTCTCAAATTCTTCATTGTTTTGTTCTATTAAGATTGAAAATTGTGCTTTAAAATGTTAATCTATAATATTTTAAACATATGATACGAAAAGACTGTTTCGTAGTTTTGCTAAAAGTTATAAAATTATTGTCCAGAGCTACGAAAATAAGTTTCCTGAGAAAGATTCTTGTCCTAGTATAAATGTTACCTACATTAGCATCGATTATACATAAACATTGCAGTCCAAACTCATTATCATGTACATAATAGAAAGATTCCATTTATAATTTAGGTATTAGTCCTACTTTTTGTAAATAGCTTAATAACCTTGAAAAGTCCAAGAAAAAGCTTTCTTTTTTGTAAAATCATGGATCTTTGTTAAGGCGGCGGGCTCCATCATTTGCGATGTCGAAAGCCAGTATTGACTTGGAAGTGATTCATTATAAAATAAATTACATTGTTATTCACAAAAACTTTTTGTGTTATATTTTGAAGTATTCTGTTATAGATTATGTAGGACTTTTCATTACTTTTTCTTTTATCTAAATAAATATGCAATAGTTATATTCATGCCTTCAAGCGATCTGTTTTGATGCCGTCAAATATTCACGTAACAGCGTCGAACTTGTTACCTCTGTAATGGGACCTGATGCTCAAAAATAAACTGTCATTATTAATATTGCTAGAGGATTTTATTGTTTTTTGATTATATTTTTTAACTTTTTGTTATTAACTGAATTTAATAGCCAAATAGACTAACAATAAAATGGTTACTGAGATGACATAAAGTAGGTAGCTCTATAATTGGCGCCCAACGTGGGACAAACTTACCAGTGTCTAAACAGATGCCCATAGTTCCATGAAGATAATTATTTTTTAAAATTACCTTTAACAAAATTAAACTAGTCCTTATAAAGCTTAACTTTATATTGGCACTTATGATAAAAACGTATCAAAAACGGTCCAGTGGACAGTGGTCACACGTATTTAATTGTTCATCGATTGAAGGACACGACCTTCACATAGAACATTACAAACAAAACATAAAAATTGTTCCCTTGAAATAAAACAAATAAGATTAACTCATCTTCATTAACTTTAACTGATTAGTTTAACATTGGTTATTCGAAAGTTATGTCTACGAGAAAGCATTTCTGCCGGCGATTCGAATTGGGCGCACATCGCGGGTCGACCGCTCTGAAGCAATTTTAACGCACGACTAAACATTTACAACCTCCTTCGCAGTTGACACCTTGTGTTATACCTGTCTCTTTCACACTGAAACTAAATTTGTAGGTGAAAAGAGATAGCAGATACATTGAATAATTTAATCGACGCCTCCCTGAATGAACGCGTATAGAATTACAGTAAAAATGCAGGACTCCTGCAAGAAAATGAGTAGCGCGATGTTTACTTAAGAAGTAAGTCATGGGACGATTAGGGTCATATATTTAATTTTTCAGTGAGACTCATGGCCGTCTATAACTTATTCAGATGTTACACATACGATAATTGATATGTTAGAACTCCTAGTTCTGAGAAGCATTTACCTATAACCTCATATTGAATCGTGTAATTATGAAAACGTATAGTTAGAAAAGTTTGACTTGTGTTTAAATAATAAACGATACAATTATGAATTTATTATCATGTAAAATTTATATTGGCAGCCTACTTTCAAATGTTCTGCTTTAATAAAATTAATATAAAAATTCTCATTCTTATTGACTTCATCCCATTGAATTATAAGTACATACATAGAAAAAGTATAAATATGTAATTTAAAATATTTTTATATCTAGGTACTACGATTGGATAAAAAATTAATAAATTTTGGTACAAATTACAAAGCCATTGCCCGCGAATATTCGCACTATCTAACAGGTAAGGTAACGTAGGACGTTGAAGTCTAGTCTCAAGATTTCTGCTTCTAAAATTCAAACTATTAGCAATTCAGAAAAAAAAATCTATTAGAATTCACCGTTTCGTTTTTCAGTGTTGCAGAATTAGGCATTATGGACTTCGATGACGATGACATACTGACAAAATACTCTAACGCAAATTTCTCGAGGGATATATGTAAGTGTATCTAACGTACAACTTTAACTCTGGTACAATTTTATGATAGGTACTGGAGATCCTAATATAAAGTTTCATCGAAATTTGTACAGTGAGTATTTGATGTGCAAATTTATTAATTACTAGCATTAACCGCGGCTACGCCCGCGTTCAGATGACCAAAAACCAAATTCTTAGCTCTTACATATTAGTATACTGGTACATTGCAGTTTTTGTATTTTTCTTAGAACTGAGATATTTTCCCGTGATAAAAAGTATCCTATATGTTGACCCGGATAACCAACTATCACCATACCAAATTTCATCAAAACCCCTCCAGTGGTTTTTCCGTGATGCGGTAACAGACAGGCAAAAATTCTATAAAACTATACATTCGGCCTCTGTATCGATAATAATGTCTATTTCAATAAGATTTTCCAAAAAATATTTCATGTACAGATTCTGCTTAATTAGAATTTTATTATATGTAGTGATTATGCGATCGAAATTTGGAAAATAACTAATTTAATCAAAATATTTATTTTGTAGTGAGATGTTTGGGGCGGACTGGGAATTTGGGGGGCCCGGGGCTAACACTTAGGTACTGGGTGTCATTTTGTCTTTAAAAATCTACGAGTAGTTTTATTATATAGTACAATGATGGGTTCGAACAATTCGCTTTATTTCGATTATATATATAATCTTTAGTTCGAATTATTGCTGCTAATTTTAAGTTCACTTCGTTTGGGATAATGGAAACTTTATTGGCTTGAGATTTTTGTTTAGAAGTGTTTAACTAAATTTTATTAATTATACGCCGTATTTATTTATTTATGTACCAGAAAAAAAAATACAAGTTAAAATAGATGCCATGTGTACATGCCGTATGTACCCCAATGAAAAATAAATAAATAAGATATAGTCCTAGATCAAATTAACATAAAGCCAGTGTTTAGTTCTGATTAATTGAACTCAGGGCCAATCTTTGATGGCCTTAATTTTTATATTTAAATATTTTTTTATTTCTTATGTTCACAATATTATCCATTGTTACCAACAAGAGTTTTCCTGTTATATATTAGGGGCCTTGGCTGCAGCCACCGATCAAAAAAGTACTAGAAACACAATCCCATGCAAAAGTTCTCCTAAAACTGTCACCAATTGTGTTTAGGTAATCTATTCTAGTTGAAATATGCAACAAAATAAATATACAACAATGTAAATTGAACTTTAAATGCAACGCTTAAAATGGTTTTCACAAAAAAAAAATATAAAAGCGCGCCCAAATGTTCAAATGAGCACTCATTCAGTGAGTACATTTGTTGTCGCTGATTGTGTATCTAGTACTTTTTGAGCGATGCCTGCAGCCCAAAAATCCTATAAATATATATATATATGTATATATATATATATATATATATATATATATATATATATATATATATATATCCATAATCCAATATCCACCCCTGTTCGTACTTTATCACAGCAAAATAAAAGTCGACATTTATAAAACTGTCATTTATTAATTTAACATCAATTGCTTTATAACTGGTGCGTGTAGATTCACATTTCTTACAAATATATAACAAATAAGTACAGATGTATGAAATTCTATATTCCCATAGAATAGTTTCTTTCTTCTTTTTATATAACATTGAGATAGAATTTATACCCCTTTGTTAAACATTTTTGTGTCACAGTACAAAAATCCACACATTAAGCGATCGCCTTTGACCTCAACAGATATCCTGTCAAATGCAAGGGTTGTAAAAATATCAATTTTTCACAACGAACGGTTTCAAAATAAAAAAAAAACATACATACAGACGAAGATACTCCCTCTTTTTTGGAAGTCGGTTAAAAAGCACTAGTGTTTTTGTGGCAACTTTTAGTAGCAACCCTAATATAGACTCCCGACTGTTGTACAAAAATATGTATGACAGACGGAAGCCTCACACACGCCTTAACCCCACATATTCTGCACAACTGCCGTGTCTTAGATACTTACATTATAGGACTGTATAAACCAGTAGACTGTGTTTTTGTACATAATATAAAGCCGTCAGCGCATACAGACAAACATACGTTTTTAATTTAAAAATGCTAAAATATCTTTTTCACATAATTTCATATCTTATTACATATAATATTTGCATTTCTTTTTTGAAGTAAAACTTCTTTAGGCGTGACTGAGGGGTAAGTCAATACATTTAAAAAATGAGTGAGAATCAAATTTATTATTAATAATTAAAAACAAATATATATTAATAATTTATAATAATTATTACTTTTAAAAATGAATATTTATTGCTTTATAAAAATTATTATATTTATTATATTATTACTTTATAAAAAGTATTATATTTATATTTTGATTTAATTGCGGTATCTGCCACAGCGCCAAAGAAGTTTTACTTCAACCTCGTAAAGATTACACGCATTCATTTTTTTATATTTAATAATGTACATATACCATATATACCAATTTTTACATACAAACTGACGACCTTATAAAACATAACATATACCGTAAATCAACAGACTATGAATAAGTAGAATATCAATGAGTATTGTTGAAAACTAATAGTAATAATCTGCTTTCGTTCCTGTGTTCACTACAACGATGGATCTTTATTGGTAACACCAATCACCAGTAGGTCTCAGACTACCATTTTGTGACTAACAGAAATTATAACCCGAATTATGCACAAAAATTTGTTGCCAGCTAAAACTTAAAAGCACATTGTTTATAGTGATGTCTAACGTAAAACCAACGATCAAAAAGTACTAGATATACAATTAGCGACGAGCAACGAGCGCTTATTTAAATATTTACTCTTTTTTTTAAAAAAAACAACTTTAAGCATTACATTTAAGGTTCAATTTATATTGTATATTTATTTCAACTAGAATAATCCTAAACATAATTGGTGACAGTTTTAAGATAACTTTTGCATGGGATTGTGTATCTAGTACTTTTTTGATCGATGACTTAAACCATTACAATTTTGTCTATAAGTGTAGAATGAAGCGTTATCCTTCTATAAATAAGTACAACCCGAAATATATTTTATCACAATGTTATTTCCTTAGTAAGATAAAATATATACAAAATAAATAATATTAAATGTAAATTTTATTCCACTGTACATACTTTCATGCATAGGCCATTAATTCACACTACCGACATCTAAGTATAGTAGAAGTACAGTAGATGTTTGAATAAACGTTTCGTATTAACAAAAATGATGTTTAAATTGCATAATTAAATCCCTTTTATAGACATTTTTATTACTGGTATGTCCACACTTAAATATTGAAGTGTCTAAACATAACTTACGTTATACAAAAAAAAAACATGTTTTGTCGATTAAATTTGTTGTAAAAAATGACAAAAAAAATAAATTGCGCTGACAAAAATATCAAATTGTGAACGAGAGGCCTTTATTAAGTTTTCTAAGAATCGTTATTGAGTACACGCATTTACTTGCATTGTATTTTAGTATAAGTATTCGATTTTATTTGTTTTTTTTTTATGTTTTTCGCTAGGGATGTTCCTAGGAGATACATATACGTACATATGAAAAGCACAAATAGCCAAATACTGTCACAATACTCTTTAAAACTCGTACTACGAGTCGTGGAATATTCGATTAGTAAAAATTAAAAACTAATTATAATAATATAAAATAACATCAATATTAAACAATTACAAAAAATAACATTACTAAGTAAATGTCCATTTACAATCTAAACATTTATTGCTATCCTTGTCTAATAATAAGCGTAAATAAGGGATAGAATACTTAAACATACCATTTATCAAACCGCATATTCGCTTTCTAATTTTTTAATAAAAAATGTCATTTTATTGCATTTAAATAATCTGTTTCTATTTATCATATTATTGCAGAAAGTTACTTCGGGTCACTGACACCAAAAATTATTTAATTTCTTACACCAATATGTATTTAGTTTCAACAATGCGCTTTACTATAATAACATGAAAATATTTAAAAAAAAGTTGTTTTTACTTAAATTGAGCTTTAACAGATAAAAAATATCTAAAGTAAAAATCGTTTTAAAGACAACATGGAAGAACTATTAGTATTAAATGCGCTCTAAATAATTGATGTTCTCCTGACCGATTCCGGCCACGGCGGCCAATCGCATTGAGACTAGCCAACTGCGCAGGAGATATTATAGTACACAAGTGTACGCGCAGACACAAGTGCACTCTCTATTCCTGTCACTCTCATACTCTGGTGGGACGACCACTCGACACGACCAGTGAGAGTTAAGGCGCAGGACCGACGGCTTTACGTGCTCTCCGAGGCACGGTGGTGAAACACCGCCAACTTCCCAACTCCGGGCTGTTACTGAGGCTTAATATACAAAAAGACTCAATAACTAAACTTGGCCCGACCCGGGACTCGAACCCAGGACCTCTGGGTGTGCAGCCGTACATGCTAGCCACTACACCACCGAGGCAGTTTAAGAGACGTTTTCGTCTAAATAATTATAATATAACTTACATTCATTACTTATCGAATACATCTTTGTAACAATTTTACTAATCGAGACTATAAAGTTTAAAACGAATATATTTTAACTAAAAGTTAAAATACAATTTTTCGAGTTACTGTATAGTTATTTTTAGATCTTTAATAATTAATAATTAATTAATATAATAATGCAAATTATGATTTTGTCCCTTCTATCGTGTGTCTATAGAGCGTGATAAACATTTATGATTTTCAGATATACTACAAATAAAACTCGATTTCATAACGATTATCGAATAACCCATTGTTTTTAAAGCGATTAATCGATGTATAGATATATATATATATATATATATATATATATATATATATATATATATATATGTATTTTTCGTGTTCTTGCTATTAATTTTCCAGATGTATTTTTTCAATTGCGCATATATAATAATTAAATTTGAAATTACAGCACATTTAATAGAATTATATAGATAAAAAATATAATTTACTAGCCGTAGTGAAAGATGTCATGTATTAAAAAAAAATATTGTTTTTAATTTTTATCCATTATAATTAAATTAACGTGACACTAAAATTAGTTCTGCGTAGTTAAAATATAAATAGGCCGTGATTTATATGAATGAATATCAGTTTAATATAACTATTTCGTAATACGTCTATCGAGGTTTTCTAGCAAATATGAGGAAAGAAAGGGTGAAAGTAATAATGATAATATATTAGGGATGTTTCGGTGCTCCGTAACCGTAACCGAATCTGATATAAAAGGTTCGAATAATTTCGGATAGGGACGGAGTCAAAATGAGACACGTTATGTCAGGTTCTCGTCCGGACGAACCGACACACTAGCCACTAAATTAATGTATGAAGTTCTAGGGACAATTAATAGAAAAATAAAGACATGAAAATCTAAAAAAATACATAAAAGGTTCTTAATAGAAAAGAATTATACAATCTGAATAAATTTAAAAAAGCTATTCGTTGTTCCATCGATAAGGTACTTTTTTATAATTAATTTTTTTTGTGCACATATTGTTAAAAATAAATTTTATTATTTCGCTTCTGTAACACTTGTTTTATAAAGAATATCAAGTATAAATAAGCATAACTACCACAACTACAATAAACGGTTGTTATTTTGTCCATAGTTTAAAATTTATTCATTTATTTTTTAGTTTCCATAATTTATATTATTTTTCTGTATGGTTGATTCAATTAAAAACGTATAAGTATCAAAAAAAAACTTCATCTAAATGATTAAATATGCGATATATGTTTGTTAATTCGTTAACAATACAACTTTAATTATAATATGTTAAAAATTAAAATAAATAATAAAATATCATATTATCAATACAATAAAACAATTTTTAAAACAAAGTCACATAAATTTAAAAAATATAGCATATGGCTATTTTCACTACGTCGCCAGTGTCTTTTTAATTCCCTGTCACATTACAAAATATACACATAATTGGTTCTTTAAGTTAGTCTATAAATATTCTTAGAACTATCTGGAATGTTTCTACCACATACAAAACTACAAGTGTGTAATGTATCTACATTAGAGATGAAACGGATATCCGATAACTGTCCAGCCTTATTTTGCTATCCGGCCGGACACCGGATGGTAACGCTATATCCGGCCGGATACTGGATATTTAATAAGTACAGTTTTTTTTATTAACTGAAAGAAAAAAATATCCGTGCGGTGAATAATACAAAATAAACTTGTAAAAGCATAATTTGACAAATATATGTACCCACATTTTTCAAAGTATTATATGTATGCTTTGAGTTAACCGTCCACCAACTATAAGGCTCTAAAAGTTATCGAGCAAGTAAACAATTGACTTTAGCTAATCACTAAGTCATAATTACATCCGAATAGGCCTATATTCTTACAAAAACATATGCACTTGTCGCAACATACGACAGGTTGGATATCTATTATCCGGCCATCCGGCCTTACAGCTCGCCGGATATCTGGTATCCGATATCCGGACAAAGAACTATCCGTTTCATCACTAATCTACATACAATGCCCATAGATGAGCAGAGCTCTTCAACATTAGGGAGAACGACCCAACTCCCCTGGAGGAATAGCGGGTCGATTGGAATTTTGAAATATAAGTATTTCTTACCAAGCAGAAGATAGAATTAAATAATAAAAAGATTTATGCTTGGATTTGAACTCACATTCCTGTTTCCTATATCTTAAGCATTAAATCATCCATACATTCACTCATTTTGGTCGTATTTTCTCATAAAAAAACACTTGTGCCACACTATTCATCTCTCTTAGCAGAATCTTTTTTTTAACAAATTTGAAGTGCTCTAATGCAAACTCATACAACTCATTTTCCATTTTCCATATACTTGATTGTTGTATTTTCTCAATTGTGCGTTGTGAGGGGTCTATTTTTGAACTGGTTTGTCGTAAATGAGACTTATTGCTATTTAGATAGTGATCTGTCGCCCCTTTGAATAATCTGGGCAAGCTAGCTTCTAATACTGATATGAAATCGAGCATTTCTTCAGTCACCCCCACTACTAAGTAGTGATTAACTAGATTATGTTTCGCTTGTTGCAAAGCCCATGCACTGCCGGGTTTCCTAAAATTTTTTTTTTGTTATCTAGTGAATATCCTAAAGATTAATAACCTTACAGGAGTAAAGTACATAAGTAAGGTGATGAGATATATTATATCTACTTATATCCATACATACATATAGGTACGTTTTAACGGTTAGTATAGAATATATAGACTATATAGTTTTGAAATTGATTTGAAAAATTCGTTTTATTTTAGATAGCCCATTTATTGAAGAAAGCTATAGGCTATATGTCATCATGCTACTACCCAAAGGAGCAGAGCAGTCATATATAGTCTATCTATTCCATATTGGTAAAACATACCTAGGGATGAACCCGAGCGAAGCAAGAGTAAGCCGCTAGTTTCATGTATATTTTTCTCTTTTCTGTGTATTTTTTTAGTGGGCAACATTGCATATTTCTAAATAGACTTACGCTATGTTGCCCACCACAAAAATGAAAGATAAACATCCAACAAGTAAAGGATATAACATTATATAAAAATATAAAAAACAATTACCAGCACTCAGCGGCATGTCCACAAAAAAACGGTACTTGTAGCCACATATTGTTGGGATCACAGTCCGGTTGACTTTTCTCTACACATTCATCAAATGTCTGGAAATAAAATATTTACTCTATATTTTGTTAACATGAATAAAATTCTTGTAATATTTTATACTAATTGAATAACTTTGATGCATTAATCTTATAACATGGCATAGTTATGTCGCATAGGGCACTGGATTCAAGGCGGCCCCAGTGGGCCACAAACAATTTTTTTATTTCAAAAAAACATCTTTTCGGGGATGGCCCTCGGGGAAAGAAGTTTAAAAAATCTGTAGAAAAAAGTGTCCTAAATTTCCGCATATTTTATAATAGGCAAAAGGGGGCAATTCCAATTTTTCAAATTCCAATTTTTTTGCATTGGGACTCAAAAAGGATAGTTACGCCACTGCTTATATTATTTTTATTTCAGATATATCTTTCCTCCATTTTACCTTAATAATATATGAAATATGGCCAAAATTTCCTTTTTCTTTTCATGCAGTAAACAAATTAAAATTGCATTGACTTACCCTACTGTTACCTATTCCAGAAATCTCTATAAATCTTATTCCACCAGTAAAAAAAAGTGAGATTAAAGTCAACTCCAACCATTCTGGAGATTAGGTTACATGTTACAAGCAAACAGACAAACAGACAAACATGTTCAAATTAGCTTTACATATTAATTTTATTTATATCTATATATATCACACAATTCCATACCATTTTATCTCCATGTTTCTTGCGAACTAAATGTGGACGAAAATTATCACCATGTCTTAAAAAATAGTAATATGACACTAGTCTATCTAGCGGTTTCCTTATAAGATTTATAAATATTGGCTTTGATGAAGTTCCCAGTCTGAAACATTTATGATTAGCCAACGTAAAAAAGGATGTTATCAATTGAACACATATATATGTGATATTATTGGAACTGTAAAATATTCACATAATATGAAAATTTATTTTCAAGGTCTTCCAAACAAATGTACACAATTTTTACTTGCTTACATTTATTTCAACTTAGGGAGCAATGTAAAGATTTCATCAAAATCGGTTCAACAAAGGTAAAGATTTCATCAAAATCGGTTCAGTAGTTTTTATGATATGGACTAAAACATGTATTAAGCCTGAAATAGTTTTTGTAATAAGTAGTAATAACTAGTTTTAAATATAAGTTTTCTTAATAATTTCTTGTATATGTGATTTTATTTCATTATAATTGACTTGAATAAAATAATTATAACAATTATTGAACATTGATTGATGTAAGTGATTTATCTGTGTAAAGTATGATAGTTTTAAAATAAGTAAACAAGTTAGTTTATTTGTCATATTTACCTTGAAATAAAAATGCAGGAAATAGGTAGTAAATACAGTGACTAAGTTTATAAATAATTCACTTGATTAGAACTAAGTGTTGCTAATTCATCTTCTAGATAAATTAAATATTTATAAATTCTAGCATAAAATATAAAATAACTTGAATTTTATATGTAATAGATTGGGTGTTTACATATTTATTTATTTAAATACATAATTGTATATTTTATAGCTTACCTTTCAAAATTAAGAAAAGCCATATGTCCATGATATAGTGCTGGCTTCATCTCATCCCACTTTGTTACATTTTGAGCGAATTTATATTGATTACTTAGCGACATCACATGCATGTTTGCTGTTATATTGATATGCAAAACTTTAAAGTGATTTTTTTTACATAAATCATAAGCTACACCTACAAAACTTGTAGATCCCGTCTTTGGTACTCTATTATATATAACCACTAAATCATTGTCATCTTTTAATGGATCTTTTTGAAAAAATTGACGAGATTCCGAATGAGACTGCAATAGTTTGTACTCTGTAAAGAAAACTGTTTTAATACCGATTTCTCCGCACTGATACTATAAGGAATTTATGTTGCATACTGACCTAGTTTGCGATAGCTGTCCTCCAGACGAGCTATTTCTGACTGAAAATATAAAACTACAATAACAATGACACAGAGACTTGAAAATAGCCATAACTTATGAATGTTCAACATATCGTTTAATAAATAAACAGTACTACACTACGCTACACTGATATTAGTACTGACATAATTTAAATATGAGTTCATTATAAATATAAACATCCCACTACTCGGGACACCCACACTAGAAAATAAAGTAGTGCATTTGTAGAGAAATCAGCTTGACTCAATCGCCATAGCCCGTAACCGCGTTTGTCGTTTGACAAGCGACAGCTCTTGTCTGGCAATAGCGTCAATGTCAATGTCTTAGTATAACACTGACAGAAGCGTTTCATTTTTCAAATACATGCTTTATTTCTTGCATATAAATAGAGTTATAAACTACTACTATATAAAATTTATGTTTACATATAATATTAATAAAGTATATAGAATTTAGAAAATTTATAATTTAGAACTTTTAAGGGTGTTACAAATGACATATACTTTAATTAAAATAAAATATAATTAATATCATAACCTTAAAGTTCTTTTTCTTTGAATGACGTTCCTACTCCCTACAAACAAAATCATTAAATACTAAAAATAATTAAACAACAATTAAGGCAAATCTATGTTTTTTTTCCTTTTCGACATCTATGACCCATTGTACAACTTTGCAACTTGCTTATAAATATTTCCTTGTTATGTAGAACGGTTTCTGTTTTTATTTTATGAAATCACATATAAAACTTACTATAATCCTTAATAAGATATTGTTGACGACAGGATCGTTTGAATTTATTTCCCGTAAAAATGTACGCAACGCTTTTGTGATAAATAATCGATGTAATAGACCGAAAAAAGTCTTTTTTTTTTATTAAAATGATATAATTTATTACCCACAATTACATTTTATTCGCGATGACACCTTTGGCTCAGTTTGTAGTGACCTTGCTTGCTGTGCCAGTGGTCGCGGGTTCGATCCCGCTGGCGGCATTCATATGTGTCATGAGCACGCAACGACCAATCAGCCCAATCGGGCTGAGTAGTCGTTGTGACTCTGTGAGTACGAATGTTTGTAATCCTGTCATGAGTGTTTATACTTATAATAGTTATGTATGTATTTAAAGTTATAAATATGTAGTGTATCAGCTATTTGGTATCTATAACACAGGCCTCGTAGCTTACCATGGAACTAGATGGTGCTGTGTTTTAATGTCAAAAAAAAACTTGTATCTAATAAGGGGATTATTGTAAATTGTTTTAATGTTTTATAATTCTATGAGAACAAATTGTATAGACTGTACTGGTGATGCTCAATAGTTTTGTTTTGTTGAGAACACATTAATTACGCACAGTAGGTAAACCTTATTTTTAACGTTGGAAAATACGTTTTCGCGCACCATCTATATACAGGTTGGTTATGTGGAACACGCCGGCCAGTAGGTACTACCCACTAAAACCCAAAAGGACTCGCAGGATCGTTTACGCACTCAACCACGATTCCTCGACGTGAGAAGGCAGATCACAACAATCATGGGGCTGCCTTTATATATTTAGCAATATACTCTTTTTCTTATTTATTTCGTTTCTCGCCCGGCTGGATTGCCTAAAGAGATACTAATGATAAAGTCGCATTAGCATTGCCCGCGGCTCCACCCGCGTTCAGATGTCTGTTACTGAGGCTTAATAAACAGAAAGATTCAATAACTAAACTTGGCCCGAAAGGAGACTCGAACCCAGGACCTCTACATGTACAGCCGTACATGCTAGCCAATACACCACCGAGGCATTTAAGTATACATATATAGTTTTAGTACAATAAAATTAGCAATGTTATCTACGATAAAATAACGTGGAGCGAAAAAGACCACCAACGCTGAGAAAATGCAATAACATTGTTATTTGAATAAATAAAACCAGTATTGAAACCGATTCTAATTTACCTGACTTGTGTAAACCATAGTTCCGGACGAGTAAATAAATAATAGAGGTTCACGCAATAAAATAATCAATACGTCCCGCTGGTGTACCTACCCGCTACCTACTAACAGCTGTATTAAGTTACAAGATTAATTATTTAGGGTATTTTATTAAATTGATGTAAGTAATATATGTTAAAATAAATAAATAATAATTAAATATAATATATATTTACTATATATTATAATATACTTGTAAGGCGGCCTCATCCTGTTGGACGAGAGGTGTACCATGCAGGCTGCTCCTGATACCTAATAAAGTGGACCGTGAGAGCAACACCTTTGTTTTCGAGCACGGTAAGGTAGATAACCTCGATAAAAAATTGAGATTAATACTATAACCTATATATATATAGTTTTTTTTTAAATAAAAAGTAGGTAAGTAGGTAGTTAATTTACATTTTTAAAGCGCTCGTAGACATCTATCAAAAGTAGAATTTTCTGTTATTATATCGAATGCATTTAAATTTTACGTGTTCTATCAACGTTTAAGTTGCATTAGTAGGGTTTCACAGTAATTTTTAGCAGCAAACTTGTGGACATTAAGTGGCTGTGAGTAAAAGTCCCTACGACGCATAAACTTTCTTTATGAAACGTAACAAATACCTATTTATATATCGCCCTCATTTAAAATACTGTAAGGATTTTAAATAATTTATGTAAGAAAAACGTCTCTGTGGATTTTGGAGACTACTGTGCGAATTTCGAAATCCATGACAAATCTGCATTTATATGTAGTGCTTTATGCTATTCCTTATCCCGATAAAAATGTGTTTACTGTTAGAAACCATAATAATTTTGATTGAAGTCAGAAAAAAATGGCCGTTGAGTGAGTGGACATAAACCTAAGGGTCCTAGGCACCCGAGCGAAGGTAGGGTAAGTTGCTAGTATTATATACTTATACTAGCATTACTCGCGGCTCCGCCCGCGTTCAGATGACCAAAAACCAAATTCTTGGGTTTTACATATACTCTTACAATGCAGTTTTTGTATTTTTTTCTCAGAAATGAGATATTTTCCCGCGGTAAAAAGAATCCTATATGCTGACCCGTATAACCAGCTACGAGTATCACCATACCAAATTTCATCAGAATCCCTCCAGTGGTTTATTAAAATTTAAAACCTTCCGTGGACCTTAAGGAACATACGAAAAAAAAATTAGCCGAATTGGTCTAGCCATTCTTGAGTTATGCGCTTACCACCATTCATTTTTATTTATATAAGATAGATGAAAGTAGGTATCTATATATGCTTGTAGCTATCATTCCCCGCGTAAACTACTAAGGAGATTTCGATGAAATTTGGCAAAGGCACCGATTGCATCATGAGGTCGCACATAGATTCTTATGTAAGCAAAGCCGCTGGCAATAATTAGTAGGTATATAATGAAACATAATTACCTCATCCTCTATTTTTCTATCTTTAATTGCCAAAAATAAATATGAGGTAACGGGTTTTGCAAGTAGGTAATAAATATTTTTACTATAAACTAAAGCGCTCTGATCTAAATGAAAAATTTTTATACACATCGGAAGTATATAAAATATAGGCACATTGATTGAAACTGCTTCAAATTTCAAGGTAATGAGTAATCTTATTACCTCTACAGTACTAAGTATTATAGAGCTGTTTAGTTTTCACCGTGTGCTCAACGAAGCCGCGTGAATGTGCGCGCTTAAAAAAATTGCGGGAAAATAATACCTAAATACAACATTTAAAAAAAATGAAATATATTTTTTAATCTGTAATTTGTTTTTTTAGAAGTGTAATCTCAAATCTCGGCTATTTATAAATGCCACGTGGACACTGACATTAATTTTCGCGCCAATATGTCGGTCATTCCGCGTCCTATTTAGTAACGAAAATAACCTATTTTGACAGTTATCGACTTGTGTGCTTATGTGATGTCTTTAAATTGGTAATGTTTATTTTATTACTTGGTTTCACTTCCATTCTTTTTTGAAAAAGAAAACAATGAAGTTCCCATTTTCTATAAAATTTGCTTTAATTCGATAGAGACGAAGGCGTTTATTACTTTTATATACACATAATATGAAGGTATATCTTGTACTGTTCTCACTCTTTTGAATTATCATATAATGTGAATTTATTTTAATAATTAAAATTAGTTTAGTTATAGTAAAATAACAATCTTTAATTATTCACGTCCTGCATCCTGTCGTAAAAAGCATGATTCGCATCGCACGTGCATTACTATGAGCGAAATATTGAAGTGTTCTTGATTACATCCTTTAGTGCTTCACCAATACTTCATTTGCAAAAAATCCAAAGCTTAATTTTATTTAAAATGTCAAGTATTCGCGTAAATGAAAGTATTAAAGATAAAAGATTTAAAATAAATGCTAATAACATTTCAAATAATGGCAGTACCTATATACATTTATTTTTAAATTAATATATATTAATATTTCATTTTTTTATAATGTTGTAAATGGTTTTTGTATTTGTTAAAATATTTAATAAAATTTAAATTATTTTGAAATATAGGCAACTCAAATTATACCTATGTATAGCTCGTAATTATAGTAGTATTTAACTAATCGGAACAGAAAAGATAATTAAGTTTTTTTGGCTTTTTAAAAATTAGTAGATGAGAATATAAATAATCATTCAATCAGACACCGGAAGGCAACCCTAACATGTGTCATCCCACCCCTAGCTAGCAAAATGAGAAACGACAAAGACAAAAATAGAACGATCATAATCATTCAGTGCAGCATCCCTCAAATATACGGAAATTGATCGTGACTGCGCCTTATGCCATTAATTTCGAGAATACAAATACTTATTGTAATGAACCATTTATCACTGTTAAAAATAAAGTGGTAATTTTGAAACTGTTTTACTCATTTGCACGTGTTCTGACTTCTGTACACGAACTTGTTTTCTTGACTCGACTTTGGTTTTTTAATTTGTTTTCCTTCAAATTTCGACCGCTTGACACCATGCAATGAAATGAAAATTATCACCCTCTAAATCCTATATAGTCCAAAACTTAGCGATTATATAGCTTAATTAAAATAAGAAATCTGAGAAATAATATTCTTGTAAGTGTAGATACTTAAAACAAAAAAAAAACATTCATAAAGTCCGAAAAGTTAGTTTTATTTTAAAAAATATATTGTTAATTATATAACTCTTAACTATAGCTTTCGGCTATATAATAAAAAAAAAATAAAAAAAATATAGTAATGTAAAACAATAATAAATTGGTTTGCTTTATAAAGGTAACTATTAACTAACTATTCTCAGTAAATTAATATAATATGTATATTCAAATCAGAAAATCTTTTAACTCCATATCTATATACTCCAGGTACTCATACTCCAGGTATTTATAATTAATTACTTAAAAACTAGAAGTGACTTTTCATCCCCTTGTATATGAAATACAAATCGAAAAAAGCATAAGTAGATGAGTTCAGTCGACCTCTGCCAGCCGTTACGACTGTACGTTTATTTTTAAATTGCCCCGGGGATCGTTAAATATCGCAACTAAACACAACAACGTTAGCATATTATGTTTACAAAACGTAAACAATGGAGCTTTTATATTTTGAAATTAAAATTGCTTTGATTGAATGATTAATCAAGCTTTTAATTTAAAAAAAAAATGGAAGTGGACCGTATTTTCTATATTTTCGGAAGCTTTACGCGTAAACGGCAAGATCGACGTAAGTCTTTAGAGCCTTCTTCTATAAGTGCTGGTAATAGTCCATTGAAAACTAAAAGCTCTCGACCATCGAGCCAGAATTTAGTGATTGCTTCAAGAGTCTCAGTATATGGAGTAAGGAAGATCAAGATTAAGGAGTGGGAATGTGGAATATGCCGGAAGGAGCTTGTAGAGCCAAGACTTCTAGCTTGTCTACATAGTTTTTGCACAAGATGCTTGCAGGATTTGCATTATGAAGAAGATGATGGGTGGGAGGATGTCGATAGAGGTAAAATTTTATTTTATTCGTTACGGTTTTAATAACAATTTCTGATTTGATACTTTACGTTTTGCTTCCTTGTAATGAACATTTAATTTATGGAAATAAAGTCCATGTAGTCCATATTCTTGTAGGTACATTCCAAATAGCATCTATCACAAAAGGTCTTATATATTTTAAAATAAAATAGTTGAATGAGTTTTATTGACAACCAAACAAATGTTACCTACGTCAGATTGACGCTACAGAAGTCAGATTAGCGTTACATATTACGTAAGAGGTCGTGGGTTTGAATCCCAAAAGGAGTATAGTATAGATGAGTACTATGGATCACCGTTCAACATTCAATTATGTAATCTTATATCAAATTGTCCATAAATAGAAGTTACTTTTTAATGAGTATCGCGAAAACTATAAACATTCTCATACAAAGTAGTTTATGTTTCCACAATATTGAGAACTTAGTACGTACTTAGGTTCTAGTGAAAAGTAATAAAATGTTACCTGACCGCATCATTGTAACTTTAGTGTCCTACACTAAAATATTTATATGGTTTTAAATCTAAGAGAAACTGCTTTAGTTGGTGCTTTAGTTATGGCATTTAAGATATGTAGGTACATTTTTCTTTAAAAATGAATGATTTTTATGGTTTTACAAAAAACTGAGAATATTTCAGTACATATATTTTTATTTAATTACTAGCAGAACCCGCGGTTACGCTCTGTTCAATCTAATTCAATCTACAAAAAAAAACTCTTTGGCTTTATGTTATACAGCGATTTGTATATTATTACTAGCATTGCCCGCGGCTCCGCCCGCGTTCAGATGACCAAAAACCAAAATCTTAGGTTTTACATAATAGTACTTATACTCTTACATTGCAGTTTTTGTATGTTTTCTCAGAAATGAGATATTTTCCCGCGGTAAAAAGTATCCTATATGTTGACCCGGATCACCAGCTATCATTAGACCAAATTTCATCAAAATCCCTCCAGTAGTTTTTCTGTGATGCGGTAACAGACAGACAGACAGACAGGCAGACAGAAAGACAGACAGACAGACAAAAATTCTAAAAACAATAGATTCGGCCTCTGTATCGATAATAATGTCTATTTCAATAAGATTTTCCAAAAAATATTTAATGTACAGATTCGGCTTAGTTAAAATTTTATTATATGTATAGATTGTTGAGCTTATATCTTAAAGTGACATGAGCTACTTTTTATAGACATACTGTGCAAATGAAACTACATACATGCAAAAATAGTACAAAAAAGTTTTGTATTTTTTTTATTCAGTCAGTCTGTCCGTTACTTAACGTTGTTCAAATAAAACTATCTTTTTGGACTCTTTCGAGGATTTATTTTGATTCTTGGTTCCTACGTTTCGAAGGCTTTACAGCAATCATCTCTCCCGTCACAATGATCTGCGAAAATATCTGCGTAAATGTAAGAAAGTGGAAGCTTTTTATCAAAATTGATTTTAACGAAACCAATTGTTATACGTTAGCAACTGACCCTCGGTCACACGGGTGCGGCCCTAAGTATGTTTAAAATAGATATAAATAAATAAAAATAGTTTTTGTAAATGTACTTTAGGTGAAACACTCATGTTTATCAGTAGGCCTTTTTAAGACCTATAATTTTCTAGTACCTACATTGTTTTGAGGTATCTCTTAATGTTTCGCCAAACAGTGTTTTTAGACAAAACATCGTCATAGTTTAATCATTATTTTTATTATTGAAAACCGTATCAAAATTCATTTCGTAGTTTAGAAGCATGCGGAGAAACGGACAACGATTTTGTTCTAACTTCTATACTATGAATAGATAGATAAAGATAAGCGACAACTTACACCCGAACTAAATTTTGTATTTTCGTATGAAAATGAGAGATTTTATATTAACAAAGTTATTAAATACGTTAATTTTTAACCCTGCTACTAAAACATATTTTGTGTAAATATCACAGAATTTTTTGTAAGAAGTACCATTCCGCCAAACCAGCCATAGTTATATAGAGTAATAAGTTATCACCTTTCAGTACTTTATGCACAAAAATTTACAAACAGGCATGCAGATAAACAGACAAAAAATCAACAACTATTGTTTTGGGTATTTTCTTTACATAATACGTAATAGTCATTGTTCTTAAAAAATATTTTATGTACAGAGTTCACTTCATCACTACATAGTATAAAATAAAGTCGCTTCCCGCTGTCTGTCTGTCCCTATGTATGCTTAGATCTTTCAAACTACCCAACGGATTTTGATGCGGTTTTTTTAATAGATAGAGTGATTCAAGAGGAAGGTTTTAGTATATAATTTGTTAAGTTTTTGTATACATTTGGCTAAAATATAACGATATTTGTTGGAGGTGTCGAAAAAAAATAAGCCGTCTTGGAGCTTTCAACGTAAACGCTGCCTAAACCCTTTGAGATATAACAAAACAATGTATGGCGGAATTGTGTATCTTATATAGGTCTACAGAAAAGTCTGCAATGGCATATTTTTATCTCTTACGGATAACATACTATAACCATTTTAATTTAAAACGTACCTAGGGACGAACACGAGCGAAGCGAGGGTGAGTCGCTAGTTGTTACTATTTTTTATATACTATTTTATATATTATATATATAATACGTTTACACTATTTTTTTTTAAATTAGCATATCAAAGATTTATTTATCAGAAAGAAATATTATATCAAGAAATTTAACCAAACGATTTCCCTTAATATCAATGAAAACGATAGAGTTGCTTGTTTGCTCTACATCTGGTACAGCTATTAAATTGTTAAGTATCTGTTAATAGGTCGATTAGAATGTGTGGTAACTCGCCCTATTGTCTGGTTTTATGATCGCTATAAAAATCAAAGATCTCTTTAAGGTTTCTGTTAGACTTAAAAGTATTACAAAATACTTTGTATTATTTTGTGTGTAACTTCTCTGAGACATCTGGAGGTCTTGGGTTCGAGTCCCGGGACTGGCCAAGTTTAGTTGAGTTGAGTCTTTCTTATATAGCTTCACCGCAGTCGGGCAAAAATAAAGTCTTGCTGCAAACGCACACGCTGCCCAAACGAAAGGGCTGACAAACAGATTTCTTTTTAATATTTAATTACAGATACTCAATTTTTTATATTTATACGACACATGTAATTTCTTATTAAGCACATCGCAACAAAGTATTAAAAAATCTATGAAAGTAAATGGTTCAAGAAGCCTCAGAGGTGCAAGCCTTGGCCTCTTTCTAACTAGATTATTTCAACGCTCTACAAGTACTACGGGTGTAGCGTCGGATTTACCTTAAAGCGTTCGAAGCACTAGATACGAATTGCAAAGTTAACGATTGTGAAAGTGACTATGTCATAATAATATATTAGCTTTTAGAATTAAATATTTCTACGAAAAAATGACTTTTAGGCAGATATTCTACAATGTATTTTAATTTTATTATTACCTAATGCTTTAAAATTTTTAGAATTGAAGTCGTGTGGTCCCTGAATAAAATTTAAAGATTTTAAGCATTGATATTCTTTTATACCTAAAAAAAGCAACTTTTATATATTATATATTTTTTCTCTTTTTTTGTTATTTCACTTCAAAAAAAAAAAGTTTTAATCCTACAGAAAAAAATAACAATTGCTTTTAAAAAAATCGATAAAACCTTAATTCCAAAAAAAAATCATCTTTTATGAAGCTAAATAAGCTTAACAGATAAACGTTTTAAGCCAATCATAGAAGTAATTAATAGTTACAAAACAACTGTCGCCTCAATACCGATCGCGTTTGTTTGTATGGCGTTGGGTGGCGGAGCTATGTTTAGAACGCATTAGCTGTTCCGGACATCAAAACGTGTTAAATACTGCAATTAGATTGAAATAAAGATTCAATGGAGTAAAGAAATTCAATGAGTATATATTTAGTCTAAGATCCCGATTTATTTGGTGGACCCCTTACTCTTTTTTATGCGAAATATATTGTTTAAATCATAAAACATATTAATAACACGGGTTGTTACCAAAAATTTGCTCCAAGCTATTTTAAATTAAAATATTATTATTTATGGGACATTAGGAATCATCAAAATTTTATAATATTACTAGCAGAATCTGCGACTTCGCTCGAGCTAAAACTAGAGAAAAACTCTAAAAAATGTAGATTTCATACAAATTTTCATCCCCTATTTTCCCCTATTAAAGGTTGAATTTGAGAAAACGCTGAAATATTACGTAACTCATTATTTTTGCCGTACTTGAGTACGGTGAGTGAATTGTTTCATACGAAATTTCATGCAAATATGTCCAAGGAATACAAAGCTTCATACAAACTTTTATCCCCTATTTCACCCCCTTGGGGGTTGAATTTTGAAAAATCCTTCCTTGGTGGATGCCTTCGTCATATGAGGAATACGTGTGTGAAATTCTGATTTTTTAGCCTTAAGGGTTTGGCCTGTGCGTTGATACAACAGTCATCACTTTTGCCTTTTTTATATATAGTACCTGAGTCACCGAGCTTCGCTCGGAGTTTTTGCCCAAAAGTACAATTTTCATTTTTTTTTAAACTAAAAACTTGAATAAATACAAAAATAAAATAAAAGTATATACAAGAATTGCTCGTTTAAATATATTAGATAGATGGTCGAACATACATGCATACAGGTCAAACACATAACCCTCCTTTGATCTTCGCCGCAGTCGGGTAAAAATATAACACACGAATGCGAATGAAATCATGACAAAGATTGAGTTCGAATTAACAGGTATTTTTAGTATCTAACTTGGTTGAAATAATAAAAATGAACCATAACAATCGTTATGATATAAAGCAGCGAGCGGTATAGTCATGAACGAATAAACCACTGGACGAGACATAAAATACAAATGTATGAAAACTCGTTCAACCAAAAGACGCATAACGCACACAAAGATTTTATTACATTATTATACACACAGGTACACAATACAATATTTCTAGTGCTTGAACGTAATCGATAAAATACATATATCGATGAACCAATTAATGACATTTTAGACATTGGTTAGCATAGTCATCATATTTTACATCTTTTAATTTAAAATATCTGTATTTATTATAATAAATTAAAATAAATGAATTAAAGAGGCAATAATAATGTGTCAAATAATAATTATTTTTTAATTTGATTTATATAAATACGATGGCATTGATGGCAGCATTCTGTTGGCCTATAATAATGTTAATGAACAAATGAATATCGGGTGTATATTCCATTAATATATAATAAAAATTATTTTTTAAAGATTAAAAAAATAATAAGCTAATTTAATTAAATAAAGTGATTTTGTTGATTCTGTTATTGAATTATTTTAATTGGCAATTGATTGTCTCGGGTAGCTTATAAAAATGTGACACTGTCCTAATATTGCTCAGTTCTTAATAAACATTTGTGAAATTAGGAAAAAGAAAAAGTGATTGCAAATTAAAGTGAGTGTTGGATCGTGAAAGTAAAATAGATCGTGAAAGTAAAGTGTTTTATTACAAATCGCCAACCCAGAAGTTTAGTGCTAAAACATTATTGTTTGATTTTGTGTAATTTATGTGTTGAAATAAAATGATCTTTATTATTATTACAATGGAATAATATTCCAAAGTATATAAATGTGGTATAAAATAAAATAAAAAATTAAGTACACATACTAATTATAATTTTTGCATTTATATTTTTATGTGACTTAGAAAATATTTTTATAAATTTATTGTCATCAGATTGTAGGATACTGTGATAAAAGTATTTTATGTTATTGTATTGTACAAATAACACAATTCGTTCAGTTATTTCGTCAAATATCGATATATTTTTCGACATTGTCAAGCACTAGTCGATGTCAAATGGACTCACTCGACAGTTTAGTCATTTGTTCTGAATGGTATAATCCAGGGATTTTATGATGGTTGTCAGATGTCAACAATACATAGAAATATCGACTATATTATAATATGACATTACAATTTTATTAAATTGTGTGATAAATAACAATAAATGTAATAAAATAATGTATTTACAAGTGAAAAGAAACAGTGCTGCTTCCGCCGCTATAGTTTTTACACCATTTAACAGAACATTTAGTCATTTTTGGCAGATTGTTTGTTGACAAGTAAATGCTTGAGACTGACGCAAAAAACAAACGACAAAGGCTGAAATTTCCTGGCTACTAATAAGACAGATAAAGGTACGTCCGCTTATATGTCTGGTCCAGTGACTTATTCGTTCATGGGTATAGTGTAAGCATACGAGTCCATACGTTCAATTCTAGGAACGCGGTATATGAATTTCTGTAGGTACATTTGTTCACAGTAAATGAGATTGATTAAAAGAGAAGAGTATTTAGTTAAGCGATTGTATAAATAAACATTGGTGAGTTTGTATTGAAAACGTTTTATTACTTTTCAAATGAAATTACAAAAGAAAACTATTATAGCTTATAATTTCTTTCATCAAATTCAACCGAGGTTGCCTGTGATTTTGCCCTGTTTCTATTTCACTAGGAAAAGTACTATAATTTGAACGATATTAGTATATTGACATACAGATAATGAATTAAACTTTTGCATGTAGTATTCAGCCCTTTATAACGTCCCACTGCTGGGCACGGGCCTCCCTTCAGTATGAGAAGGATCAGGCCTTAGTCCACCACGCTGGCCAAGTGCGGGTTGGCGGAATTTTGCATAATATTTAGATAATTATCAACCTACTATTATAGATATGAAAGTTTGGGTGTGTGTATGTATGTTTGTTACTCCTACACGCTGAAACAGTCCAGTCGTTTTGGTCTTGGATGTAGTACACTGTAGTCTGTACATTGTACACAGTTAGACTATGGTCTGAGGTATATACTTATTGTTTGGGATGTACCGAAGCGAAACACTCTTTTGCACTTTTAATTTATATTTTTTTATATTGTATAAGTTACAATAAATATTTATTAATTAGAAAAACTTTACAATAGCTTCAAGGAAAGCTCCAAACAGCTGACCATTTAATTATATTCTGTGACTCATAGCCGCCCCGAGGTCGATTTATTTAAAGAATCCGCGCATCCGATATACCTAATGAGTAACAAACACTTTACTCTTCCGCTAGAGGAAATAGTTTGCCAATGGACAAAATTAGTTTAGTCTAAACTTTTAAACTTTTGAATTATAATTATCACTTGCTCGGGTCCACCTCTAGAAAAACAAAAACAAATCTATCCCTCGGGAACCATATATTTTTTCGGGATAAAAAGTAGCCTATGTGTTATTCCAAATTATAATCTATCTCTATGCCAAATTTCATCCAGATCTGTTCAGCCATCCTGTCGTGCAAGAGTTACAAACATCCATACATACTCACAAACTTTCACATTTATAATATTTATTATACAGATAATTCTATTTAGTGTTGCTATGTGAAATATTTATACAATTTAGTTAAACATAGCAACACTGAAGCGAATTATAATTTAAATTTAAAAACTTAGATAATATTATATGAAATAACAAATAAAAACTAATTATCCTAGCTATCTACCTATAAAATATACATTATACATGTCATAATAAAAAAACCAATATTTATAAGACAATTTTGGCCGTTTATAACTCCCTCCCTCTACCCCCATGAGCACATAAGATTTCTCGGACTCATCCTCCTCCTTCTTAAATAAGATTTTCAAAACTTAATAAAAAATAAAAAAAAACAACGCCTAGCTCTTAAATATCCATCACACTATATTAAAATGACCCACATTTCGACTTATTTTATTTTTATTTTATTTATTAGGAAGCCTACGTTATATACTAAGAATACATTTCTTAACTTAATATAGTTATACATAAGAAAGTGTTACGAAGTATATCACAATTACAGACTAACTTAACATGTAAATAGTAATTGTTGAACTAAGAAAATGGTTGTTGCTCACTTATGTTCAAAAAAAAATATATAAGAAATGAAATAACTCTAACATTTAAATAACAAAATATCCGTGTAAAAAAAAGTTTTAACAAAAATATAACTAAATTTTGATATTACATAAATCGTAAATACATAGGTAGAAAACAATGTTTATACAAACCATGACTAAATCGAATCATAAAAAAATTGGGAAAAAATATAAAACTAAGATAATAATTTCTAATTTATATTATAGACTACCCCCCCCCCCCCCAGCCTCCCCCCATTCCCTCCTTCAAGACACTTAGTTGTCTCTATTATTTATGACTAATCAATAAATGACCCCTAAATATGCTGTGGTGTAACACAAACATGTATTTTAAAATTATTATTTTTATCCAAAGTTTATATTGCGAGACGTTAATAAATATATATATATATATATATTGACGTTAATAAATATATATATATATATATATATATATATATATATATATATATATATATAGACCATAGAGATTAGAGACAATTTTCATAATTTTTACATTTTATAACTTTTAAATTTTTATTATAATGATGATGATGTTCTCCTAGCCGATTCCGGCTACGGCGGCCAATCTCATTGAGACTAGCCAACTGCGCAGGAGATATTATAGTGCACAAGTGTACGCGCAGACACAAGTGCACTCTCTATTCCTGTCACTCTCATACTCCGGTGGGACGACTACTCGACACGACCAGTGAGAGTTAAGGCGCAGAACCGACGGCTTTACGTGCTTTTCGAGGCACGGGGGTGAAACACCGCCAACTTCCCAACTCCGGGCAGTTACTGAGACTTACTATACAGAAAGACTCAATAACTAAACTTGGCCCGACCCGGAACTCGAACCCAGGACCTCCGAGTGTGCAGCCGTACTTGCTAGCCACTACACCACCGAGGCAGTTAATAGTATTAGTTTATTATAATATAGATTGCTAATGCACGTATTTTATTTAAATGTTTAGACGAACATCAAACTTATAAAAAAAATGAGTATTGAAAAAGGCAAGTATTTCAGCTGCCTGTTCTTTAATATCTTATCGTTTATATTATATTGCAAGGTCACAATTAATAGTTACGACCTAAATTAAAGAACAACCCATGAATAATTAATAATAGATTAACTTATTGATTTTATTTATATATCGTTTAGATGCTTACAATCATAAATACATGTTGTTGTATCAGGTGCCATTGCAAATAATCCTCGTACATCGGGGCCGGCGTCGGGCGGGGGCTCTTCAGGCTCTGGGTACGAGAGCGACGTCCGTCAATCTAATTCAGACACAAGCCTGGAAAAGATCCACAAATATGGCATTGTGACAAGAAAGGTAAAACCGAAAAATATTACATAAGCACAAAACGTAGGAATTAAGAACAACATATTTCATGCTATAGAACCCTAAACATGGTCGCTAAAACTTAACGAAACCTTCCCTTTTTTTTTTAACGTTGGGAAATGCATTTACGCACGAGGTGTGGGACTCACCGGCGTAATAAAGCCAGTACTACCCACTAAAACCCAACAAAACCTTCCCCCGTCTTAATGGGGCGTCGCAGGATCGCTTACGCATTCAACTACGACGCCCTGACGGCAGGTCTGCCGAAGCAGACCACCACAACCATGGGGTTGCTCCAAGGTCCACTCTGCTATCAGAGAAGTACCAGGAGCAACCCACATGGTACACCGCCCACCGAAGAGGGCCACCTCCCACCGCCCACCGAAGTGGGCCACCTCCCTGTGCGTTTCTTGGCTTCGCGCCCGGTTGGGTTGCCGGGCACTACTGAGCCCCCCCACCACGACAAGGTGAACGCACGTTGGGGGGGAACGAAACCTTCCCTGCCTTAGGGGCGAAATAGTTCATTTTCTTTATTAATGGGGAGTGGGGGGAGGAGGGAGGGGGGGGGGGAGATTTGAGGGGGGATATTGTATTCTTTTCACGAAAACTTTGTAATAAGTATGCCATGCTATACCTACTCCTATGCGCCATGGCGCTCATAAGATCTTCAAGGCTATATAATCTAGCCATTACACCTACAAGAGAGTATAGTAATTGGTATCATTCATATTCATCACACAAAAGGAATATTAAGTACCTACTTACTATTTTTAATAATTAAGTTTTTAGATTTCAGGTAGAAGCTTCCATTTTGTTATTTGTCCGATATGCGGCTCAGAGACTCCATTGCCTCTGGGAGGCATATCTGCTCTGCCACTCAATTACGTGCTATTGCGAAAGATGACCACCAAAGAGGGTGGAAACTCCGTGTTATGTGATCTGTGCTGTACTGATAATAAGGTATGCCTACATTTGAAAATGATTTATTTAATAAATTGTTTCAATAAACTGAACAACCTGCACCAGTCCTGCGCCTTAACTCTCACTGGTCGTGTCGAGTGGTCGTCCCACCGGAGTATGAGAGTGACAGGAATAGAGAGTGCACGTTGTGTCTGCGCGTACACTTGTGCACTATAATATCTCCTGCGCAGTTGGCTAGTCTCAATGAGATTGGCCGCCGTGGCCGGAATCGGCCAGGAGAACATCAATGTTGCGACTAGTAAAATAATTTTCATAATCGGATCGATACTTTCTGAGGTTACCATTTATCCCCTACATACAAATTTACAAACTTTACCTCTTTATTATAATAGTGTAAATTGCTAGCTGAAGTCAAAAACTAATGTGTTACTTATACTTTTTATTCTATTGATAAAGAAAACAATGTGAATGACAGAAAACGAGATCAAAATACCACCCCACGTGAGTGCAACTCATGCGCAACTTATTGCTTTCCGAACCACAAGCGATTTCAGAAAAATCTCATTTACTATGTCACGCCACATTGAATGTTACTGGAATTATATGTTTATTTTGAGAATAAGTTATAATATATCAAGTAAATGTTTCGTACCATTTAGATAAAATGGAACTTTTATTTAGTAGATATGACTACATTGTATAAAACAATGTCGCTTCCCGCTGTCTGTTTGTCCATATGTATGCTTAGATCTTTAAAACCACGCAACGATTTTGATGCGGTTTTTTTACATAGATAGAGTGATTCAAGAACTAGGTTTATATGCATTATACATGAATATTATAGTACAAAAAAACCGAGAAATTCAAAGATTTGTATTTCATACTAACCGTTAAAACGTACCTAGGGACGAACCCGAGTAAAGCGAGGGTGAGTCGCTAGTATTTATCTATAGGTAGGTTCAAAAAAGTAAAACCCGTTCTATGCCTAATCGCGTTGTTGCGATGCAATCATCGCTTCTAAAAACACCCGTCGAGAAAGTCAAAGGTCGCTCTTTTAAAAATATCAGTTTACAATATTGGAATTGAATATTTTATACTTATTGCAGTAAAAGGTTTTCTCACGATGTTTTATTTTAACGTGAATCTTGTTGAATGTGAGATTTCCAGTTTAAAATGTTAAGTGATTTGATGCTGGGCCAGGATTTGAACCTGCGACTTTTGCCGATGGGCTACCTCTGCTTATGGGTTATAATAAAAAACTAAATTTTTCAGATTTTTTCGCGTTTATATTGTGTTTTGGTAAATCTAAGGACGTATTATGAGAATATTAAACTTCAACAGGCAGAAAGTCGTTGCAGTCAATGCTTAGTAAGCGTGTGTTCTACTTGCGGAGACTCACACACGAGTCAGAAAGGCCACGCGACCCATCTTTTGCAGCCTTTGGAACCAATACTGCGATTCTGTGGACAGCATCCCAAAGTTGAGCTTAGCGTTTATTGCGCTACTTGTCAACAGGTTAGACATTTTTATCTTAATTTTAAATTTTCTTTTTTTTTATATATCCATATAATAAAATTATAACTGAGTCGAATCTGTACATTAAATATTTTTTGGAAAATCTTATTGAAATAGTCATTATTATCGATACAGATTGCAGAAGCCGAATCTATAGTTTAAGAATTTTCAACTGGACAGATTTTTATGAAATTTGGTATAATAAGTTTGTTGCTTACCTACAATTTTTTAACTTTCCCATCCCATACTTACTAATCATGAACGAATTAACCACAATTGTCCATGTTACTAATATTATAAATGTGAAAGTGCGTTTGTTTGTTTGTTAGTCCTTCTTTCACGTCGAAACAGAGTGACGGTTTGGCGTGATTTCTGTGGAAATATAGAGGGTTGGAGAGTGACATAGGCTACTTTTACCGCTTTTGGTTATCTCATTCCCACGGGAAAACATGTTAGAATACAGTCCACAACAACTCATCGTACTTAATATGTGTATATATAATATATAGTCTATTTATTCCATACTAACCGCTTAAAAGTACCTAGTTACGAATCCGAGCGAAGCGATATGAGTCGCTAATTTATGTACATAGAGTCCAAATGAAGAGTCCCATAATAACATCGACGACACGTTTGGCTCAGTTTGTAGTGACCATACTTGCTGTGCCAGCGGTCGCAGGTTCGAGTCCCGCTGGGGACATTCACTTGTGTGATGAGCACTAACGTTTGTACTTCAGTCATGGGTGTTTATATGTATAATATGTATTCGGCTGCACACCCGGAGGTCCTGGGTTCGAGTCCCGGGTCGGGCCAAGTTTAGTTATTGAGTCTTTCTGTATAGTAAGCCTCAGTCACAGCCCGGAGTTGGGAAGTTGGCGGTGTTTCACCCCCGTGCCTCGGAGAGCACGTAAAGCCGTCGGTCCTGCGCCTTAACTCTCATTGGTCGTGTCGAGCAGTCGTCCCGCCGGAGTATGAGAGTGACAGGAATAGAGAGTGCACGTTGTGTCTGCGCGTACACGCGCTGCACTATAATATCTCCTGCGCAGTTGGCTAGTCTCAATGAGATTGGCCGCCGTGGCAGGAATCGGTCAGGAGAATGTCGTCATGTATGTATTTAAAGTTATATATGTGTAGTGTATCAACTATCTGGTATCTATAGCACAAGCCTCGTAGCTTACCGTGGAACTAGATGGTGCTGTGTTAATGCCCCAACATATTTATTTATCGTAGGTGGTATGCAGAGATTGCTGCCTGATCTCTCACGCGGGGCACGCGGTGGCGAGCGCGGCCCGCGCGGCCAGCGAGCGCGCGGGCGCGCTGCGCGACGCGTGCGAGCGCGCAAAGCACGTGCCAGAGAACGTGGAACGCGTCAACAGGATCCTTGAGGTGCACGCTGCTGAAGTTGACGTAAGTTTATTTATACCTATTTAATTCTCTTCTTTATATATTAACGCGAATATATTTTTTTTTTATTAAAACTAATTTTTTTTATTGAGATTTTTTAACGGATTTGCTTTGATTTTGTGTTACCAAATACTCTAAGTATCTAAGTAGTAAAATGTATAGACATTTTTTGAGGTAGGTATATATATTTATGAGGATATATTTTATTAGTAGGAATAATTTCACAAAACATTATAAAATAATTTTTAAGAAAAAAATTGCGCCAATAAACCTTATATTATTAAATTTTTAATAATAAACTACTAGCATTGCCCGTGGCTCCGCCCGCGTTCAGATGACCAAAAACCAAATTCTTAGGTTTTACATATTAGTATGTAAGTATACTCTTACATTGCAGTTTTTGTATTTTTTCTCAAAAATGAGATATTTTCCCGCGGTAAAAAGTATCCTATATGTTGACCCGGATAACCAGCTGTCACCATACCAAATTTCATTAAAATCCCTCTAGTGGTCTGTCTGCCTGTCTGTTTGTTCACTTTACGAGATCTCTTCCAGTCAACCCATGTACATATGTAGGAAATAGTGTTAGAGGGGTAGAAAGAGAAAATGCAAATAGACAATAATAGTTAAAGTATAAATAAATCTACTCATATAATAAAATTCTAACTGAGTTGAATCTGTACATTAAATTTTTTTGGAAAATCTTATTGAAATAGTCATTATTATCGATACAGAGGTCGAATCTATAGTTTTTAGAATTTCTGACTGTTCGGAAACAGGTCATAGGAAAACCACTGGATAAATTTTGATGAAATTATAAATTTAATTATTAGCTGGTTATCCGGGTCAACATATAGCATACTTTTTACTTCGATAAAATATCTCATCTCTGAGAAATCTATACCTACTAAACGTCAAAACGTAACAAACATAACAAACAAAACGTAACAATATATAAACATATACAATACATATACACATTCTAATTACATATATATTATAAAATTTCCATTCAAAAAAATTATAAACACTAACAAAAATGAATCGTAGGCTCAAGCCTCTCGTATAGAGAATGAGATCAGGAGCTGGGCGGAGGAGTACCGGCGTGCGGTGGAGGCGCACGGGCGCGAGCTGTGCAGCGCGGCGGTGCGCGCGCGCGCCGCCCACAGGCGCCGCGTCGACGGCCAGGCCCGCCTGCTGGACGAGAGGGCCCACGAGGCCGCGGAGGCCGTCAAGTTTACTGAGGAGGTACTCTCCATCGGCTTAAGCTCAAGACTAAACTTTAAAAATAAGGTCTATATGCAGGCTTCACTTGTGTGTGTTACTTCTTCATATCGAAACGACTGGGCAGATTCTAATGTTTAGCATTAGCACGCACATAGAGTATGAACCATTTAGTTTAATAGTAGTATGTATTGGGCATCTCGGGACGAGCTCGAGCACAGCGAAAGTAACCACTCAAATATTTAAACACAAAATTGATGCGTCGGCACAGTTGCTGTCGCAAGGCAAAGCGGACGAGATCCTGTCCCTCCACGGGGCGGTGCTGCGCCGGCTGGAGCGCGTGACGGAGCTGCCGGCGGCGGGCGCGCGCGCGGCGCTGCGCTTCGCGGCCGCGGCGCCCGCCGGCCGCCTCGTGGGCCGCCTCTACACCGCCGCGCCCGACCCGCACTTCTGCGTACTCGCCACTGAAGGTTTCACAATCCCTATACGATATCTGTACATATAATAAAATTGTAACTGAGCCGAATCTGTACATTAAATATTTTTTGGAAAATCTTATTGAAATAAACATTATTATCGATACGGAGGCCGAATCTATAGTTTTTAGAATTTTTGTCTGTCTGTCTGTTACCGCATCACGAAAAAACCACTGGACAGATTTTGATAAAAATTTGGTATGATGATAGCTATCCGGGTCATTATCCGGGTCAACATATAGGATACTTTTTACCGCGGGAAAATGTCTCATTTCTGAATAAAATACAAAAAACCTAAGAATTTGGTTTTTGGTCATCTGAACGGGAGCGAAGCCGCGGGCTGCTAGTTGTGTATAGAATTTAAACAAATATTAAATTATTATTATTATTGAATTATTTTATATATCAGGACTACAAGATCTCCAAGTGGACGTTCCACACACAGCTATATTGGAACTAAGAGATAGTAACGACGAGCATATATGGTGTGGTGAAGAAAATGTAAGTTACTAAATTATTGTAGGCATAAATAATACCTATAATAATAACGTCCTTCTGATTGATTTAGGCCAATCTCCTTGAGACTAGACAGATGAGCAGGTGATATTATATGGCACAAATGTACGCACAGACACCAGTACAATTTTTGTTCCTGTACTCTTCTACCCCGATGGGACGACCATTCCGGGAGCGACGCGATACGTGCTGATAACATACCACCAACTTCCCAATATCGGACAGTCACTCAGGACTACTGAGAATATCGCAAAGAAAATCTCAGTAAAATAAACATGACCCGACTCGGGACTCGAACCCAGGACCTCAGCATCTACAGCCATACATGTTAACCAATAAACCATCGGGCAGTTGATAAATATAAATGATATAATAATAGTATAACACTAATATATCGTGTGTGTATGTTTGTCATCCCTTCGCGCCGAAAAGGTTGGATGTATTTGCATGAGATTTAGTATACTTTTAGTGATACTTTCTTAGATTTACGCGAATATTTGACATTTTAAATAAAACCTATATTTAAAATACTTTTAAGGTAGTTAATTAAAACACCCAATTTGTTGCGATAGTTCATAAAAAGCATGTCAATTGATTGATTGTGTCCAAATATTAGGGCCCATGCACACGGACGCCTTTTTAACGTGTTATAGACGATCGTTTGACAAGCTTTTACATACGATACGGACGTGTACATTCCGTATTTTTGACGGCTTACGTTCATGATACTACGTAAGTATATGATTATGCAATGTGGTGGTAGTTTTATATGCATTTTTTAAATTTATCGGCGCAGAATACATAGGTAGGTACAGAAAACGTTATCAAGTCATCGTGTACACTGGCCTTTATGTTTTACACGCGAGTGGTGGTGCAACAGCGCAGAATACGTGTAGAGAACGGTACGTTATCGTGTGTACTGACCGTTATCTATACTTATATTATAAAGAAGAAAGATTTTTTGTTTGTTCGTACCGAATAAGCTCCGAAACTAAATCGATTTAAATGAAATTTGGTAAGAAGATAGTTTGAGATCCTGGTAAGGACATAGGATAGTTTTTATTCCGGGAATCATCCCTCAAGGGGGTGAAGATGGGGATGAAAGTTTGTATGGGGAAACGACAGGTGGCGGGGTACTTCCGCCGGCGCGACAGCAGCGCGCGGCCGGCGGCGGTGCGCGCGGCGCCGCGCGACGGCCGCTACGCGCTGGCGCTGGCGCCCGCCAGCCCCGGACACTACCTGCTCGCCGTCACCGTCGACGACGTGCCCATTAAGGTACTTCATTGTTGTTTTCTTGTTTATCAGTAGCTTTATCGCTCTTCTCTCTCTCTATCTGCAAATAATAAGTGCTTATTAAGGTATCTTTATCATCTATTGTCTCGATTTCTCTCTGTGCATCTCTGTAATTATAATGTGAAATGTCTCTTGTGCAGAAGTAGTATCGATGAAATTAGTCACCTTAACAAAAATTGGTTAGTTGAAACATTATTATAAAATTAATTGTAAAATATTGTGAGCAAACCTGCAAGTTTTAGAAGCGAGTTTTCGAAAGACATGTGAAGTCTCTCAATTTGTACTTGGCCGGCGTCGACTATGGACCGACACTCTACATTATAGGCAGATACTTAGCAGTGGATGTTAAAAAGGGCTGGTCACAATTATACAAGTCTCATAAAGTCATAAGATCTCATAAAAGGAAAATTAATTCATATCAATATTTATAATGTATGTATTAGTAAAGTTATATATGTGTAGTGTATCAACTATCTGGTATCCATAACACAAGCCTCGTAGCTTACCATGGAACTAGATGGTGCTGTGTGTTAATGTCCCAACATATAAAAAAATGCAAGTGATCGAAGTAGAGAAGTGAAGTGTGCGTGTGCGGTGCGCAGGGCAGCCCGTTCTCGTGCTTCGCGCGGGTGTCGCGCGCGCACTCCGGCACCTTCCACTGCTGCGCCTTCTGCTCGTCGGGCGGCCGCCGCGACGCGCGCTGCGCCTGCGCCGCGCCCATGGGACACGGGTACAAGGGTATGTTCATGGAATACTTATATTCATTTTAATTTAATTTTTAATTCTCTAAACAATTATAATTCAGTAGCCCAAATGGCCAATTGCCATTTGCCAAAACGAATGTTAAAATCAAAAATAATTAGTATATTTGAATTTATTTTTTTGTTCACTCATTCTTACTACGGCCATTTGAGCTGAAAAAATATACAATTATAGACAGATTCCGCCAAAATAAATATCAAAGTAATAAAATATATAAATGTACACATATGTCCGGCGGCGCAGGCTGCGGGCACGGGCACGCGGGCTGGCCGGGCGCGCGCCACTGGTCGTGCTGCGGCAGCACGCGCCGCGACGCGCCCTGCACGCGCCACCAGCCCTACCAGTTCTCCCTCTGACCTTTGACCTCTGCTTAACCACCTCCCCCTCTCACCTTTGCCCTTTGCCTAAACAATTCTGCTTCTGAACTTTCTCCTTGACCTCTGACCTACCAGTTCTCTTCCTGACCTTTGTCCTTTGACATCAGCCCAAACAGTCTTCTGACCTTCAACCTTTATCCTCTGCCCGCACAGTTCTCCCTAACCTTTAGCAAATTATTAATAGTTTTAGAGATATAAGCAAAGAGAGCTCCCTGATTTAAGAACCAGTACCATCAGGGGTTTTTACTATGTTTACGGTTTTAATGCTTAGGTATATTTTGAACAAGAAAATCATGTATGTTAAACGCGTGATTCTTAAATGTTTTATAAATTACTTATCTGTGCTTAAATCTTTAAAAAATGACATAATTAAGCAGAGCATATGACACAATTTATTTAATTTTTAAAGAAAAAGGTAAGCCGACTACAAAATCCCTTTCAAATCAGTAAATAGTTATATTTGGAATTTTCATTTAAAAATAGTAATTTGGTGAAGATATTGCTTGTATGTTACATGCAAAAAAGCATACAACCGTATGAAGTACCCCACCCTTTTGAAGTTGGACAAAAAGTGAAAACTATACTCCCGTTGACCTAAAACACTGTAATTAGCCCTTTTTAACGTCCCACTGCTGGGCACGGGCCTCCCTTCAATACGAGGGGGATCAGGTCATAGTCCACCACGCTGGCCAAGTGCGGGTTGGCGGACTTCACATATCTTTCGAAAACTTGCTAAGTTCCCTCGGACATGCACGTTTCCTCACGATGTTTTCCTTCACCGTAAGGCAAATGGTAAACATGCTAGAAATGATTCGTACATGAAAATATCAGAGGTGCGAGACCCGGGATATGAACCCGCATCACTCGGTTTCTCAAGCGAGCGCGTTACCACTGGGCTACCACTGCCTTAATTATAATGCACCTAAAACACTAGTGCATTATATATTACAATGTATTATTGTCCTTCATTTTTTGTTATAATAAATATAATTAAATCAATATTTTGGTTTTATTTACACTATCGTACTATATACTAAGAGATTTCATAATGGCGCTACTATAATATACGAATGCATTTACGTGAAGGGTGCCAACGGAACCCTATTACTAAACATTCGCTGTCCGTCCGTCCGTCTGTCAGTGGGCTGTATCTCATATCTACAATATTTATATTCAATAGGTAGAGTTGAAAAAATATGAATTCTAAATAAATAAAACTTACAATTGGAATACAATTAATTTATTAACAATAATTTACGTATTATAAATATTGAAAAGTATAAAAAGTTGGCTTTTCAGAATTCTTTATAGTTTATAAATTTGATTCACAAAATTGTACAAAAATAATATATAATCTATTAAAATTTAATGACGAAATTAAAAAAAAAAATTATCATCGCATTCAAAACAAAATCATGTTTGTCCCTAACTTATACACATATCTATATATAAACTTATATGTAACATTTGTCTGTTCATCATACAAAGTTATCATATTAGCTGGTAAAAAGGGCTCTTACATACAAAAATCAAGATAAAAGTACTTTAAGTGTACTCGAAAAAAATGTGCACAATTGCAAAAAGGTGCGCCTTTTTCAAATCCCATTTATTCATTGCTTATTGAATAACAAAATTAAAAGACACGTTGTTTCGTTTAAAAAAGTACTTTATGTGGTGTGCGTAAGGTCGAATTTGTGTAAACACAAAAACTTCTACGTGTCTAAAGACAATTAGAAGTTACGATTTTTAAATTTTATTCTATGCATATATATATTCGACGCCAATTTTTGAAGAGATATTTGTTAGGAAATATGTATAGATCTATTTTGGTTTTCATATATATCAATAGCTCGTATACTATTAAGGTAGTATATAAGAACCCTTAAAATCAGATAATTCAATAAGTTATATTTATTATGAATTTAAATAACTAACAATAAATGCTTTGTCATCATTTCCCTAACTTATCACAGACAAATATCACATCTGAAAACAAATTATTTTTTAAATAAAACTATCTTTTGGATTTTTTCGTGATTTTTTTTTTGGTTACCCAACCACTAAACCAGGGAACCAAAAATCAAAATAAATCCGCGAAAAAATCCTAAAAGATAGTTTTATTTAAAATGTCAAATATTCGAGTATTAAATTATTTTTTATTTTAATAGTGATGTCCACAATGTTTCATAAGGGGTCGTTTATAAAATACGTTCGTACCCTTTTTGGGGTTTCTAAGGTGACGAAGGGAAGAGGGGGGTCTAAAAAGGTAAAATTTTATGTGGCATATTTTACGAACGGCCCCTAATCAATAAATATCTATATTTAATTTTATTATTTAAAATTTTTTCGTTGCTTCAATTAATTACAATTATAACGAAAATATAAATCGAAATTTTATATAGATCAATCCGTATATACAATAAACGTATGTTAAAATTACACTACAAAAATTTATTGCTTCTTACATTTGCAAGAGATTCCTTATATTTACACAAATTTTCACTATATTTTTTCATAGCGTGGAACCATCTTTACTTATAAATTACTTAAAATCTAATTATATTACTAATGAGTAAAAACATCTCATAGAAAAATAATTACTAACATAATAAAATAATTAAAAAAAACATATTGTCTTACCTTTAATTATAAACTCGTATGTAGTCCAAGAGGCAACCAAGCATATTGAAAAATTAAAACTGAGTATTCTTTACACAAACACATACAAAAAAAATATAACAATAATCTCCCTGGCCTTATAACTGAGATGTTTTTAACAAAAAAAAAACAATAAATATAGTTGGCTCGACTCAGGACTCGAATCTAGGACCTCCGGGCCGTACATGCTAGCTACTACACCAACAAGACATCCATACTTACTAATATTATAAATGTGAAAGTGTGTTTGTTTGTCTTTCTTTCGTCGAGACAGAGCGACAGATTGGCGTGATTTGTGTGGAGATATGTAGTTGGGGGGCTGGAGAGTGACATAGGCTACTCTTTACCCGGGAAGATTATCTCGTTCCCACGGGAAAACATACTACAACCCACAACAACTCATCATGCCTATATATATTGTATATACTAGGGTGAAGCGAAAAAAATATGGTTTCATTTTTTTAGCTGGGGGGTAGAATTTGAAGTTAATAAATAAAAAAAAAATTTGAAAAAAAAAATACTCAACATTTTGAGGTGACCAACTAATTTTTAAAATAAATAAATAATTAAATTAAATTTTTGATTTGAATGAAAAATTTTTTTCGCGTGATCATCTTTGAAAACATTGCAGAATTGACGAATATAGTCATTTTCTACTCAATTTACACAAAAAAAAAGAAAATTTCTTTTTCGATCCACCTATACAATATACATATACCTATAATATATACTCGTATAATATATAGTCTATGTATTCCATACTAACCTTTAAAACATATCTAGGAACGAACCCGAGCGAAGCTAGAGTCAGCCGCTAGTTTAATATATTACCAAGTTATTTAAAATAACAAAATCTTTTTAATATAACTTATATTTATAGTCCGAGGGGTGGCACGGGCGTGTATGCGACGGGGCTCGGCGCGCAGGCTTGGCGCACGCTCATCTCCCACGCGTCTAGCAACTGGCCCACTGAACAGCTTTTTGGCAGTCTGTGGAAATAAATTATAATTAAAAAAAAATCAGTACCTCGAAAGGAAAAAGGCACCCCTATATAGAATTACTTTGCTGTCCGTCTGTCTGTCTGTCTGTTTGTCAACACCTTTATTCTTAGGAACGCGTGGAGGAGGTATCAAGTTGAAAATAATATCAAATGCTCAGGTTTGCAATATATTGGAGCTCTAAAAAGTCAATCTTTTAAGTCAACTCAATCAAAAGATACGGTCATTTATGTCCCATATTTTGATACTCGCAAGGGAATCAGGACCTATAGAATACTGTTGACTTAGCTAAGATCATGAATTTTAGTAAGAAGCAAAGGAAAAAAATCTGAAAACCGTAAATTTGTAGTAACAAAAAAATAATTGTGATCTAATTACATATTTGTAATTGTAGATTGTGACATATACCGCTTAGGCAAACATAGAGGGTGCCCTGCGGCAAGGTAGACCGATTTGCAAAATGTAACAGATACTGGGTAGACGCGGGCTGCCCAACAAGATCGGGATGATTGGCGTTCTTGTATTTAGCTTTTTTAATGTGTCGGGCACGGGTCTCGTTTCAATACGAGGAGGATCAGGTCATAGTCTATAACCCTGGCAACATGCGGGTTGGCGGACTTCACGTCTTTTGAAATCTTACTAGGTTCTGTCAGACATGCAGGTTTCCTCATAATGTAATCATGTTAGAAATGATTTGCACATGAAAATATTAGAAGCGGAAATATGCGAGACCCGGGATTTGAACTCGCTCCACTCGGTGTCCCAAGCGTGCGCGTTACCACTGGGCTACCACTGCTATTCTGTCTTGGCATTATATGGGAGCTGAAAGTACAGCGGCTCACCTGGCACACCTGGCGTCCATGGCGCGCTCCACGCGCAGCAGGAAGCTGTCGCCGGCGCTGGGCGCGCCGGGCGCGGCGGGGCGCGCGCGCGGCGCCGTGCGCGCGGGCGGCGCGGCGGGGTAGTCGCGCGGCACGCGCACGTGCACGGCGGGCACGCACGGCAGCCGCACGTCGTCCAGCTGCGCCGTCAGCGAGATGGCCGACGTGCCGCCGGACAGCTGCATCGTCTCCAGCGACACCTGCTCGAAGTGAACTTTGTTAGTTTCTTCACTACATAGTATAAAATAAATTCGCTTCCCGCTGTCCGTCTGTCCCTATGTATACTTAGATCTTTAAAACTAGGCAACGGAATTTGATGCGGTTTTTTAATAGATAAAGTGATTCAAGAGGAAGGTTTATATGTATAATACATACATATTATAGTACATAAAACAGAAATTCAAAGCTTTGTATTTCATACTGACCATTAAAACGTACCTAGGAACGAAACCGAGCGAAGTGAGGGTGAGTCGCTAGTTTATTCTATTTAGAGAAGATATTCTGCTCATCACACCAAAGATCTGATCGAAACTTCATCAATTCTTTACGAGACCAACTTAAAATAAGCCTTTCAAATACTAAATTACCTATAGAAATTTTCACTTCAAAAAGATCATCAAAACCGTATCTCATAAGGCGAAGATGGAGATAACCAGTAGCCCTCCAATCAAAAATCCCCGGCGACAAAAAAAAATTTAGTCGTAAAATCTGTATACTAAGTTTCGTCCAAATCGGTTGTAAAGTACAACCTGCAGAGGAATACCACAAACTGATAGAGAAAAGCAATTTTTGCCAGACCTGAAGCATAGACGCTTTGCTCGCTCGATCTATTAAAATCTATAGCAAAAATTAGTTTGAACAAAATTTTTCAAATGTCTTCACCAAACATCAATCGAATAGAGGTCATACTAACATTAAATAAACAACTAAGATGACTTTTACGTCATCACACATTTTACAATTTTTATATTATAATTGATTTTGTCGATGATATGATTTATTAATTTAAAAAAATATATATAATTTAAAAAAAAGTGTCAAAAAAGGAAAAAAAAAGAATTTCCTAATTACCTTGAACCTAGAGTCCAATCTGGCGATCTCTCCCTGCAATACATCTGGTATTTCCAAAGCAGGCTCTTCTACTTTCTGTACTTTCTGAGGTGGGGCTGGAAGATTCCTGGAATATATATCCCATAAATATTATAAATGCGAAAGTCTGGACGGATGTTTGTTACTCAATCACGCCAGAACGGCTGAACGGATCTGGATGAAATTTGGCACAGAGATAGGTTATAGTCTGGAATAGCACATAAATTACTTTTTATCCCGGAAAAATATGCGGTTCCTGTGGGATATTAGTACTTTCTATTTATTTTAATCCAATTATTGTCCGACCCAAGACCTCCAGATCTGCGGCCGTACACACTAGCCACTAGACCATCGCAACTACAATAGCATGCACGTACTTGATCTCAGAACCTATTTAGTCCGCCAACCCGCGTTTTCCAGCGTTGTTGTGTGCGACTATGATCCGATCCCCCGCGTACTATTATTTTTTTATCCCTATTATTATTTTAAAAGAGCAACAGTTGAGTTTCTCGCCGACTCTTTTCAGCAGAACTGCCTTCCGAGCTGGTGGTAGCTTCCTCACGGACTGACAACACTGACATTTAATTTAAATTTAAAAATGTAAAATTGACGATTCAAAAGTGCTTGTGAAAGGTTATTTGAATAAAGTATAATTTGATTGAAGGGACCGAATACATACTTGATCTCAGGGCCATTGAGAGCGTCGAGCGTGGAGCCGAATGTGCGTTTGAGCGTGTGGTTGGCGAGCGGTGATTGCAAGCAGATGTTCACCACTTCAAGCAGCGGGTTGCAGATTTGTTCCTGCAACATACATACATACATCATTTCTATAGCTACTGCTATCTATAGGTTACTCCAACATATTTCATCACATATCTTGTATTTAGCCCTTTTGAATGTCCCACTGCTGGGCATGGACCTCCCTTCAATATGTTCAATATGAGGGGGATCAGGCCATAGTCCACCATGCTGGCCAAGTGCGGGAGGACTGAGCATGTCGTTCGAAAACTTGCCAGGTTTGTAGTTAAGTTGGAAATGATTCGAACATGAAAATATCAGAGGTTACCCGGGATTTGAACCAACTTACTAACACTGCCTGGACTAACATGCCTGGACTAACACTGCCTGGTTAATATATAAGTTCCTCACTAAATTACCTTGCCTGCAGTAGACGAAGGTAACCCAAGACCGACACTCTCACTCCGCTTGAAGTCCAGCTTCTCTAGCACCACCTCGCACTTGATCAGGGTCTCCAGGGGCATTCTCTTATTTGGATTTGATAGTATGTCAAGTAGATTCTTCATTTTTGTTAGCTTTTCGACATCTGCAAAAGACATCACAAATATCTTACAAGAAAATATATGTTTATTTTATTATTATTAAATCCATACTTAATATTATAAATGTGAGTGTTTGTTTCTGTTTGTTTGTCCTCGACGTCTGCGCGCCTATTTTGCGTGTTTGTTTGTCCTTGTTTCAAGTCAAAAGAGAGTGACGAATTGGCGTGATTGTGTGGAAATAGTTGGAGGCTGGAGAGTGACATAGGATACTCTTTACCACGGGAGATTATCTCATTCCCACGGTAAAACACTTTATATCTCCGTACACACTATCACTGCTGGATAGTTTCAATGAGACTGGTCATTCAAAAAACCCATATCGATTTAAGTTACAGACATCCCCTCTTATGATTTGGTATGCATTACTCACATATTTATGTGCATCACTCGATTATTATTTAAATTAAAAAAATACAATAACTTTAAATTCACACAAATCACTTTGGAAATAGTTATTATTTTATCCTATAAATTCATTTAAAATATTATTTATGATAATTGATTCAAAATTGCCAAAAATATCCCATAAACATATTTACAGGTGGCTTTTGTCAAAAATGAAATAACTAAAAGAAAGTCAATCACATCGCATAAATAATAAATATGTTGGGACATTAACACACACACACACATCTAATTCCATGGTAAACTACGAGGCCTGTGTTATGGATATCAGATAGTCGACACACTTCACATATATAACTTTAAATATATACATATTATAAATATAAACACCCATGACTGGAGTACAAACATTCATGCTCATCACACAAATGATTGCTCCCAGCGGGACTCGAACCCACGACCGCTGGCACACCAAGTAGGGTCACAACAAACTGAGTTAAATGTGTCATCAAAATATATTAGATGTTTCTTTTTCTCTAGCATTAACCTTGTTTACTCACTTTCTCCTTCACTGACCATCCTCATAACCATTCTTCGTAGTGGTTCGATGTATTTGGAGAGTTGCCGAACCTTCTCCCTGTAGGCAGCTTCTTCTCCGCCAGGGGATGCCACCCCGGCCCCCACGGGGGTGTTGAGGGATGATGAAGGGGATGCTACCATACCCATGTTGACACTGGAATGTAGTATAGATTGTTAGTCTCATATTATCTATACTAATATTATAAAGAGGTAAAGTTTTTGAGTTTGTGACGCTGTAGGGGATAATCTCTGGATCTACTAAATCCGTTTAGATGGAATTTGGTAAGAAGATAGTTTGAGACCCTGGTAAGTACATAGAATACTTTTTATCCCAGAAAACATCCCTTAAGTGGGTGAAAATGCTGATCAGTTTGTATGGGGAATCAACCAATAGGGACGAACCAGAGCGAAGCGAGGGTGAGGCGATTTTAATATAGATATTGTGTTGCGTAAAACGCAACAGTGGACACCGGCGGGACCGCGGTCGCAGCCCTACCATCGACAGCCACGACGAGCGGCCATTACATGACGGAGCGCCCACTTCCATTTGAGACCCGTGGCCGACAAGACGACCTTAAAAATATTAATTTGCCTTCCCTATTCTATTGTAAACGAGTAACGACAATTGTACCAGCATTAAATATAAATATTATACAGTCCACTCTTTATTTTAACGTTCACCAGGACCCTAACATATTGCTTTTGAAGAAATTTGTATGGATGTGTGTTTGTTTCTTCTTCATGGGAAAGGAAAAGCTGGACCGATACATAGGCTATTAGGCTCACATTAAGTCGCTTGATTACATATGTTTTTTTTACATCATTATCAACTGCACATAGTTATACCCTAGTTCTTGTGCATTGTGCGAACTTACCGTTGCTGTTGTGGATGGTGACCAAGATGATGGCTTGTGGAGGGCGAAGGACTGCCCCCAGAACAGGCCCCTAAACCTCCAAGCCCTGACATGGGTGAGGATAAAGCACCGCTGAGAACTCCACCACCTGGAAAATTCATAATAACATCATTAAGGCATGACAACTGTCATTAAATGTTTAAAATCAATATTATATTAGTTACTAGCGACACCCGCGTTTCGCTCGGGTTCTTCCCTCGATTGATTCCTCATGCAACTTTCATCCCCATTCTCATCCTCTTAAAGGATGATTTCCATGAAAAAATCTATCCTATGTCCTTCCCAGGGTTTCAAAGTATCTTCTTACCAAATTTCATCTAAATCGGTTCAGTAGACTCCCAAATCTTACCCCCTATATCCAAAGATTACCCCCAACAATGTCACAAACTTTACCTCTTCATAATATTTGTATAGTTTACATCATGTAGCTTTTTAAGCCTTTAACAAAACTAATCTTGTATACTATATACCTACTTTTTCCCACAGATCTGTAGTAGTAACAAATATACAAAAGTCTTTATAATTTATAGTTTTTTGAAGTGAAAACTTCTTTAATATGGACAAAACTTCGTCAACAACGACAAAAGCGCAACCAAAATGCGTGTGACATGTGACGCAGTCCGGCGCAGACTGGCTACGTGCAGCGTCATATGTTTTGATTAATACATAAACTATATCAAAATGTAAAAACCCAGACTAATAATAATTTCAATTTATATATTATGAAATTTCAACTATTCATACTATAATTTATTTAAAACTGAAAAAAATACACTTATTCCAAAGTTTTACCTTGTTGGCAGTTCATGACTACCTATTTTTTATTTACTATATTTATCACATACAATTATATGTATATCTTTGCGTTATGACCCAGAAGAATTTAATTCATATAGGATTAGTTACCCATTGAGACAGGGCTCGGACCAGGCATGTTAGGTGACGAGGCAGATGGCGAAGGGCTCTGCCTTAGGAACTGATTGTGCGTTGGTCGTGGGGCATATCCTGCACCCATCACAACCTCCTTATTACCCCGGTGCATTTGTTGGAGCATATTGATGTTTACTAACTGGTTATTCCCCATATTACCGACTGGAAACAACAAGTGAAAATAAAAATACAGTTTGTGAATGAGCGAATATTTTTATGGTCTATGAGTAGATAAATTTGAATTGTTTAGTACAGTTTAGTACTTATGTAAATATTAACTTTTTATAATTATACATAAGTATTAGGGTGGAGTAAAAAAAAACTTTTTTTTCTTAGCTTGGATGTAGAATTTGTAGCTTATAAAAAAACAAAATTTTTGAAATAAAAAAAAATTACTCAACATTTTAAGGTGGCCTGCTAATTTTTAAAATAATTTATTTAATATTTTGGTTTGAATGGGGTTTTTTTTGACTAATCATTCATCATTCAAGAATTGAAATATATTTATTTTCTACCCAACTTTCACTGTAATATTGCGTTATTGCAATTTTCAAAAAAGTTAAAAAAATAACATGTTTCTTTTTTGTATCACAGTGAAAGTTGGGTAGAAAATGAGTACATTCATTAATTCTGGAATGCTTTCAAATATGATCACATGAAAAAAAAAATCATTCAATCCAAAAAATTTAAATAATTATTTATTTTAAAAATCAGTGGGCCTCAAAATGTTGAATAGAATGTTTTTTATTTCAAAAAAGTTTTTTTAATAAGCTACAAATTCTACTCTCGAGTTAAGAAAAAAAAATTCGCTCCACAAGTATATATATAAAATGCTACCTGGTGCTATATAAAGAAATATGAAAGATATAAAGGGCATACTGACAAACTAATAAGCTCAATAGCATTTATATATAATATTATTAAGAAAGTTAGGTTTTCTTCAGTGAACAACATTAGATATTTCTAGAAGCTTTGTTATGATCCAATAACAAACATAACTTACCCATTTGATTAGGCATCTGCCCTTGCATATTATTTGGTGCCATTTGCCCTCCCATTCCACCAACACCTTGATTACACTGCATCTGTCCTACCATAGTATTGGCTCCTGTCATGGGAACTTGCATGGTGTTTGACATGGACATTGTTGGTATCATCTGAATTCCAGGAGCTGACAATTGGTTCTGTAGCTGACTGACCATATTGCCCATGCCCATACCACTAACCATGTTTGAACCCATCTGACCTTGGTTTGGCACCATCCCAATAGAACCACCAAGCTTATTTTGCAATTGCATGTTTATTTGTGGGCGCTGATTCAGGGTTTGAAGCAAATTTGTGGCTGTTTGAGCTTGACCTTGAGATACAATTGGGCCTTGTTGATTCATTTGACCTTGCATTCCACCCATGCCAGGGTTAGGACCTAAGACTCCTTGTTGCATCTGCCCTGGGCCCATATTCATCATTTGGTTTCTTGTACCCTGAGATGCCATGTTTTGTAAAGCATTTATAGGGTCAGTTGCCATACCAGGTTGGTTACTAGGTCCTTGTTGTGGTTGTCCAGGTTGATTTTGTACTTGAGAGTTAGGTCCTGGTTGATTTTGGTTTTGTTGCATGTTTGGTGCCCCTTGATTTTGTTTTGGTTGTGCTAGAAGAAATATATAAAGATATTACAAAATAAATAAACTAAACAAGCTTTTTATAAATATGGTATGATATAATATTGATACTTACACATTTCTCTTACATGTAATATTAATTTTGCAACCATATTCATATATTCTTCTCTGGTTTTTGCCTTCATGAATACATGGTTCTCCATTTCACTACTGTTGCGAGCTACTTGCATGCCTGACCTTTGAATCACTTCCTCACTAAAATTATAAAAATATAATTATTTAATTAACCATTTTGATTGTTTTCAAGCACATACCATCTAATATTAAATTATTTTAATAATTAAACAAAAACAAAACAATTATAAGGTGTGTTTTTTGGATAGTTTATGTTTTTAATATTGTTTTTCAAGTTCAATTGAAATAATATCTTGAAATACGTACATCTTCGACACTACGGTCTGTCTTACACTTTGTGTTCTCCAATTGTTATCATCTGAACCCATTGCGTTGAATTGTTTCAGGTTATCCATGGTGAAACGAAATTTGTTTTGTTAATTAGAACACAAGCGATATTAATCAATAATTACTGAAAACACAGTGTTCAGTGTTTTCTTTTGTCTCCGAAAGTGAAGCACAATCCACACAATGTTGCCAACTGCGTGTCGCTTACAAGTTACAGGGTTGCCAGGTAACAGTCGTTGATTAATGATTTACCCGACCAATAAACCCCAAAATACCCAGTTTATCCTGCGGCGCCAACCATGAGCAGAATACCTGAAAATAGTTTTTTTAACTAATTTATTCATGTTTTATATAGAATAAAATAAGTACTAATGTTAGAAAAAGAAGTTACTGGAATCAGTTCTCAATTAAACAGCTTTAAATTATTAAATCAAACATAAAAAAAAACATAAAATATCACATTAATCCGCTAAACTAAAATACATGCTTTAACCCCGCACAATGCAAATACCCGTCGACATTACTCGCCATCAAAAATCGCCTAAAATTACCCGCTTACCAGGTAATTTACCCGCCAAGTGGCAGCGCTGATTAATATATTCTTTGCTCATTATGAAATATCAAAAGCCGCCAGAAAATCTTTAATGGGGAAGAATTTTGTCTTTGTTTCCCGCCAGATGTCACGATCACTATGGCCCTCAGTATATTGTAAAGCTCTATAGCGTTGATGTTTTTTTTTTTTATATTATTTAAAATGACAAATTATGGAGTGCTAGGATGCAAAGAAAATGTATTTCATTTGTTCCCAAAAGATAAAAACTGAAGAAATTGTGGGCTAAAGCAATAAAACGACCAAAATTAGTGAAATTACAATCTTTATATTTAAAGCCATCTGGACATCATTTTCAAGAAATTGATTTTAAAACTCTTAAATCGTCTACAGCTGAAAATTTTTTTTATGTTTTGTACCTTTTTACATATTAATGATAGAATTTCATACAAACTTTATCCTCCATTTTATCCCATAAGAGATTGAATTTCAAAAAATGATAAAACACATATTTATTTAATTGTATTGAAGAGCATTAATACCAAGTTTCAGAGATTATCAATTATGCAAGTTTCAGATCATAAATAATTCTTTGTCAATATAAACTTTATTCCCTTTTACCCTTTTCCCCTTTTATAGGATGAATTTCTAAAAAATGTCAAATAAATATATTTCTTATTTTTTAACAGCTAAACACTACTTTCTGTGTATTTCACATTAAGAATGACAGAGTTCCATACAATCTTTAATTCTCTATTTTACCATTGGGGGACGAATTTCGAAAACTCCTTTCTTATCGGATACCTACATACATTATAAAAGGGATACGTTTACCAAATTTTACGTTTCTATGATCAGTGGTTTAGGCTGTGTGTTGATCCATCAGTTAGTCAGGACATCTGTAGGATGCACCTCTCCTTCTCATTTCTTTCTTCAGCTGGCCTAAATTCCGGGTACAATACATTGCACAGGTAAGATGCGAACACAATAGAAACAAAAAAACCAGGTATAAAAGAGAAATCACAATACATTGCTTATTCTAACCTCAGACTGAATGTAAATAGGCGATGCGTGTGGTGCCCTCCTTTCGAGAAATCTTCCCCGTTGCTCATCTTGAAAACAGAAAACGATACTGTCAAATTTACCTACATATAGTTTGTTGTGTTGTTACCATGGATGACAAATAAAAGTTGTTACTTGTTTTTGTTCAAAAGTCAAAACTCTGGAGTGCGGGCGAATTTATGAAACTATAACCTGTTCATTCTTAATAAAACATTTGTGTATTTTATATATATTACTTCAAATGTTTTATCACATACATGAATAATTATTTTGGGTTTCGCAAGTTGTATTCTTTGAAAATAGCTAGAATGGCTACATCCACAGTTTTGAGAGTCAAGCGCCGATTAGAGGATAACCCCCAAGATGCTTTAGTACTTTTATGTAAACGTATGAAAACAGATTCGGAAGAGATTTCGCCCTCACTTTTTGTATTTAGAGGGAGTGTAGACAATCAGGTATGTTTTTGTGTGTATTACTTTACAATTTTAAGATAAATTGTGATAATGGTAAAACTAATAACATTAACCTTTCAACAGGAAACAACTCATGTGAAAAGTATAGTTCCAGATAAAATTAAACTGAAAACTTCTACAAATGTGAATGACATAATTCAGAAAATAAGAAAAGAAAGAAAAGATTTCGCCACAGAGAGTCGCTATGAGATTGTCAATTGTAGGAGAGGTATAAAAGATGTTGAAGATGATTTTGATTTAGTAGATTTACAAAAGAAAGATGAAAAGGAGAATGAAAAATATATTTATGATCTTTATACTGCTGCTAAAGAAGATTTCGATATATCAATGTTGGATAATCTTGTTAGGTAAGTTACAATTGTTACTATTAGTATGTTAAAATTACATTAGATTGGTTTATGAGAAAGTAGCGACTCACCTTCGCTTCTCTTGGGTTTGACCCTAGGTACATTTTAACCATACTGAACCATGCAATTTTCCAGGATAAAAAGTAACCTATGTGCTATTCCAGACTAATCTATCTCTGTGTCAAACTTCATCCAGATCGGTTCAGCCGTTCTGGTGTGATCAAGTAACAATGCATTTATAATGTTTATGGGATATATAATTTATAAACATTGTTTCATATCAATAAAACAAAATGTTATGTCAATAAAAAGTTTTTCTTTGCAGTATAGAAAACTATGAAACAGATTTAGTTTTGGGTAATTATAGAGATAATGGTATTCTTGCATCTGATGATGAGAATGACAGTGAAGATTCCAATGCAGAGAATAATTGGAGAAATGATTATCCGGACTCTGAACCCAGTAGCATTGATGAAGAATTAATGATTAAAGCTGTTGAGAATTGTAATTTAGGTAAGACATACTTTTTGTCATATTTTATGCATTAGCTATCAAATTTGCTACTTATATTTTCTCTTTAGTAGTATTTTCATAATAACCTTAATTTTGTGACATCATAAAGCCACAGATCACATAATATTGTAATGCCTCATCCCATACGAAGAAATTGGGCAGTGCTAATTTGGGCTATTTTTGTATGCTCGAATAGATATCATTGATTTGCAAATAGTTAAACTGCTTTATTTTATAAATATGTACAAACTAACCGTACACACAACAAAAATTCATAAAAAGTAAAACAGCCATCTGTGCATACTGAATATACACTACAAACTGAAGCAAACCAAAGTAAAATTAAGCAAATATGATTTAGTGGTTATTATTTCTTTTGCCTTCTCTAAGAATACTTTTTAAAACAAATCCATCTTTTTGGGATTTAATTTTTATCTTTTGTTAATTTAACACCACTTTAATGACAAATGCAAAGGCATCTATTGATGTTTTTCGGAACTAATTTTTCTTTGTTCGTGATGAGACTCCACAATATAGAAAACTGTACATACTGTAGAATATAACTATCTAGTATCCATAACACAAGCCTTGTAGCTCACCATGGAACTAGGTGGTGCTGTGTGTTAATGTTCCAACATATTTAATTAATACATTATAGTAAAATTTATATTTAACTTTTTTATAGATGATGATTTATCAAGTGATACAGGTGAAGAAAAAATATATGATGAACCTCCAGATTTATTCAATGAAGATGTCAAAAGATATGGTGCAGCTTATGCTAAATACAAAGCCAGAGTTCTTTCAGAACACACCGATTTATCCGTTAGCAGGAATTTTGTACATAGTACAATAGATGAAGGATACAAAGACAGTGACGATGAATTTTACTATGGCCAAGAAGAAGATTCTGAGCAATTTCGGGAACAATATGAAGACACTTCTGATCCAGATTAAGTTAAATACATGTTGTTGATATAATAATAATTTTGAGATTTTAAGCAGAATGAAAAAATTACACCAACCTATTATTATAAAAACTTTTACTGCAGAATAAATTTTAAATATAAGGATATGTTTTGTAAATATATATTTGTTTTATTCCAGTTTTTGTTTTATTATAAAGACAGTTAGTTATATTTTAATGTTCATGTTGCCTAACACCTGTTTCTATTGAGTAATATTTGAAGTCCTCAATAATCCTGTAAAATATTAAGTGAAAACTCTGGAGCTATTGGAATTCTTGAATTTTAGAGCATATTAAGCTTTTGTACGGCTATTAACACTTACGAGTTATCCTCTCTATGCTTTAGTGTATCACTTGCTTAACATTTGCCTGTGTTACTGTCAACTTCCTCGTAGATCGAGAAGTCTTTGGTTCGAGTACCAAAAATCGGACCTTTCCGTATCGATTTCTATGTCACGAAATATTAACTAGCAGCCTGGAGTTAGGAAGTTAAAGGTTTTTACAGTCCCCTGCCTCAGAGAGCGCGTTAAGCTGTCGGTCTTGCGCCTTATTACCGAAAGTCGTGTCGACTTGTCGTTTCATCTGAATGTTAGAGTTAAAGGAATAGAGAGTGCACTTGTGTACTGAGATTAGTTTCGTAACCCAAATTAGTTAGAAGGACATAATTTTTGTTTTCATAGTCTATCTGTGTAGTTGTTAAATTTCATCAAAATCTGTCCAGTCGTTTTAGCGCACACATAAATTCACATTTGCAATAATAGTCTGATTAAATAGTTATTTGGTAATTCTAATTAGTCACAAATAAAAACTGTTAGGTTAGGTTAGGTACCTATTAGGTATTGTAACTGCCTCGGTGGTGTAGTGATAGCATGTACGGCTGCACACCCAGAGGTCCTGGGTTCTAGTCCCGGGTCGGGCCAAGTTTAGTTATTGAGTCTTTCTGTATAGTAAGCCTCAGTAACAGCCCGGAGTTGGGAAGTTGGCGGTGTTTCACCCCCGCGCCTCGGAGAGCACGTAAAGCCGTCGGTCCTGCGCCTTAACTCTCATCGGTCGTGTCGAGTAGTCGTCCCACCAGGGTATGAGAGTGACAGGAATAGAGAGTGCACGTTGTGTCTGCGCGTACACTTGTGCACTATAATATCTCCTGCGCAGTTGGCTGGTCTCAATGGGACTGGCCGCCGTGGCCGAAATCGGTCAGGAGAACATCATCATCATCATCAGGTATTGTAATAACATTAAAGAAAACATGTTATGTCTGTCGTTTTATCAATTTTAATTTTATTAACAATGTCTGCCACAATGTATGCCTTTCTTTGTGTTCACTTTGAACACTTTTTCAAAGAGGTAAATTATGTATAGATCTCATCAGAAACAAAGACAAATTAGTTTAAATAAATGTCAATACATGGCATAATTTGTAACGATGTGTTATTCAAGTCTGTGTACAAAATATAAATAAGAAAAAAATTAAAAATGTAACCCAAAAATGTGTATTAAAATGAAGAATTTCTTTCATGTGCATTATATATATATCAGTATGCACTTTTACACGGCGTAAAACGGGAACTGTAAAAATGATGAAATCTTAGTCGTCATTTTCACAACTCCATAGGGATTACGGAATTATACATTCGAATGTTCGATGATGATAATTTTTCTCGTAGACCTTACTTGACTTGAAGTCTTTCTGTAGTTCATTATTCAGTATCTATTAATTGTGTATTTCACATTAAGAATTACAGGATTTCATACAATCTTTAATCCCCTATTTTACCCACTTAGGGGATGAATTTCGAAAAATCCTGTCTTATCGGATGTCTACATTATATAAGGAATACATCATCCAAATATCACGTTTCTACGACTAGCGGTTTAGGCTGTTTGTTGATCCATCAGTAAGTCGGGACCACCACAGGATGCACCTCTCCTTCTCAATTCCTCCCTTAGCTGGTCTAACTTCCAGGTACAATACATTGCACAGGTAAGATGCGAACACAATAAAAACAAAAAACCAGGTACAAAAGAGATATAATATAATATATATTGCTTAACTTGAGACCTATAAGTAGATCATACGTGTAGCGCCCTCCTTTCAAGAAACCTCGCCATTGGAAGTGATTGGTAATGGATACCAAAATATATGACTTTCAAAAATTTGTCGCACTCTATTTCAATATCGCCGTTTCATTCAAGTAGGACGTCTATTAATTATACAGTTTGTTGGATAGTTTAATTATTTTTTTGGTTTATTTCTATACATATAATAAAATTCTAAGTCGAATCTGTACATTAAATATTTTTTGGAAAATCTTATTGAAATAAACATTATTATCGATACAGAGGGCGAATCTATAGTTTTTAGAATTTTTTTCTCTCTGTCTGTCTGTCTGTTACTACATCACAGAAAAAACGCTGGAGGGATTTTGATGAAATTTGGTATTGTGATAGCTGGTTATCCAGGTCAACATATAGGATACCTACTGTTTACCGCGGGAAAATATTTCATTTTTGAGAAAAAATACAAAAACTGCAATGTAACAGTATACTAATATGTAAAACCTCAGAATTTATTTTTTGGTCATCTGAACACGGGCGGAGCCGCGGGCAATGCCAGTTAGAAAATAAATGTCAAAGATTTTTGGGATTCTTGACCTATATATTAAAGGAGCTTTTATATTGGGATTATAATTTACTTTACGTCTTGGGTAGAATAAAATAAACAGTCATAATATGTGATAAATAATAATTTATTGTCTGGCGTATTTTACAATATCAATGTACGCGTACATCACGTAATGTATTATCACTTTAAAACGTCCTATGGTTACAATTTAACGTGGCATATTTCAACACTAATTTTTGGCCGTTGCTAGGCGTATTGACATGCAAATTTTTAGTAACAATATGTGTTAATTTTAGCCATAATTTTATTCGAGAATATCACCTTATATTTAAAACTATTTTTTATATTAAACATTGATTATGGCACGTCACATCAGATGCTATGTTTTTTAATGAAATGTCATGATACCTTTACGTAGGTACGATTTAAGTCGCAGACAAAATATGTTACTAATTTATTTATAATTAAAAGAAGCTGATATTATATGTCTATTTTAAATAGACCTATTCTGCTGGTATAGGCCTAAGCAATTAAAGGACAGTTTAAATGGTAATGTCCTGTTTACACCACTAGATGGCATGCATATAACATGTAGAAAGACAATGGACAAACTCCAATGCAAAAAAAAAATAGATTCCGACGCAGATTATAAATAAAAAATAAAATATAAAATAAATATAGGTAATAATCTTTAACAGAGAACTTATCTGTACTAAATAATTTGTCAACGACTTAAAAATGATAATTACGTCACAAACAATTTATAAATCCGAATCAATACGGCCATTACGCGAATGTTTGAAATTCGAGACTTATTCCAATGTACAGACAAACACAATACATATATATTTACGGAATAAGTCTTGCAGTCGCTTAACTCTAACTATAATTAATGAGATACCTATAAATGCAAATTACGATAATCTAGCGATGCTTTGGCATTGACAAAACATGGTATTTTGCGTGAACTTCTTACTAAAAAGGTATATTATCTCTTTATATTTATTTATCTATTCAATATACATTATATTGCAGTGCTAGGATAATTTTTATGTAATTCATTAATTAATAACATGCCAGTGTTTGTGTAAAATTGTCATAACTCCACGCGAGTAAAACCTGACTGAAATTTGAGAGATGTTTAAATAAATTAAATATAATTGAATAATGTCATTTTAGCAGATCATTTCATTATGTATATATTTAGAAAGCTGTGAAGTGCGTGTATTATAGTACTGGTAATATAACTGCCGTTCTGATTGCGAAATTATGGCAATTCTGTTACCAAATAAGCAATTTGAATGCGCGAAGAGTATCATTTAGTTAGTGAATATTTGAAAAGCTTAGTTTCAGAGTAGCAGTTACCATACGAGCGCAATACGTGTTTATAAAAGATAACAAGTGTGTTCAGTTTTAAATAAGACACTATATTAGAACAAACGAAAAACAAAATTGAATTGATGCTATTTATATAATTCTCAATGAAAATTTTGAAATGTAGCGCCAATTATTATTTAGAGATAGATGCGTCGACCACTGGTTAAAAATGGAATGAGCATTCATTTGCTTAGCAAGATATGATAAACTTCATCTACTAGTAATTATCAATAATAAACAAAATTAACAACAAAGAAAGAACAATCACTTAGCACAAATGGTAATAAAATTTAGTTAGTTCGCGATAATATCTTTACATATATTTACAATTTGGTATTTTAACGTATACTAATACAATGACGAAGGAGGTTAACTTTTTTACATAACAATATATAACAAAACCTTAATTAGGGCTGTAATCATAGGCGTAGCTAGAAGAAATTCATATTGTAATGTGTAGAATGAATAAACGGTTCTTTTGACTCGTCGGTATTAGTCATAAAAAAATATTTCAGTGTATTCTTTTAGATGAACCCGTTTTAACTATTTTAAATTTGATTTTAATATTAAAAAATCATTACAATTTCAAGGTGGAAATAATCCTAGCCACGTCTATGGCTTATATACAATAGCCGAGATTTCATTCATTCACTCATTGAACGCATTAAATGTCAAACGTCAATTTGGCTTCGATACGCAGTACGAGTGTCCTTAAATCGAATTAGATTTTTAATTTTTAATTATTGCACATAACTTTTATAATTCAGAAAACGAGTAGATACAATTATGTTATTAATAACGCCCGTAAGCAAAATAAGCTAAAGATTGAGAGTACAGCAGCCTTGATGTAACTGTTTATATTTATATAAGTTATGTAGATACATAGAAGGCAGTTAGTTAATTACATTTTATAATAGTTCCAAAATATCATGGTACTGAATTACTAGAAGACCGCTGAATACTTCAAAAAGATTTTATACAACAGGAGCGTCGTTGACCCTTGCTGGTACGTTATTGTTGGCGGCCGTGTCTTGGTTTGCAGTACAGTAAAACTGTTTGTGAGCCTTATACGTGTTTACGTATTTGAACGGTATATTGCAGGACTTGCAGAAATTAGGCGTGTCCTCTTCAGTCTCTGGTTCTTTTTTAATATCGACAGGAGGTATTGGGGATGTCTGTTCTTCGGGCTCGGGGTCCTCTGTGGCGTGGACAAGACGCGCGTGTCGCACTACATTACCGCGGTACGTGGAGGTATAAGCGCACGACCCACACCTGTGGACCCGGTCTCCCACCGCTGGGCTGGGTGAAGTGGTGTCGCGATTGTCTTCTTCGAGCACGCATGAGATATAGCTCTCCTCCTGGAATGAATGAAAAAAGATAAGCTAATAAGAATTCGCCATAGTCTTTAACTGAAATACGAGTATAGAACAGATATTACTTCTTATGAAATTAGCGAGATAAATAGTTTACTTGCCATTTTGTAAATATAACACATTATGCTAATAGTAATATTAAATATAAATGTACATAATATGTTCTACTGTGAATGATTTTAAATAGTGTTCTAATACACTTATGCATGCATAACTTAATAACGCTATTTTCCTTCTAGAGTAATCTTAAGACATCGCTTTTTCATTTAAGAAATTAATGTAAAATTTAATACCTTTAGGTAGAATCGGTTAATACTTATCATTTCAATTAAAATAAAAAAATGATTTAATAAATACCAACCTGAAGATCAGCTGGTTTTTCGCGAAAATGCATACGTATGTGAGTTCGCATGCCTCTTAGCGTGTTTCCTCTGTATCTGCAGATCGTGCAGCGAAACGCTTTGACTCCAGCGTGAGACTCCATGTGTCGCTGCGCCGCCGCAGCCGTCGGTGACACTACGTCACAACATGGACACTTCCATCCACCATCAGATCCCGACGAAGGCCTCGGAGCTTCCGGTAAACTACGTGGCGATCTGGTCTCTCTTTTTGTACAGTAATATAATTGATGTGTTGTCAAATTGTCTAATGAACTAAAGTGTATACCACATGCCAGGCAAATTAGCTGTCTGTACTGTGGAGGTGGGCCAGGTTCCGGAGGTGCTGGGCTGGCTCTCTCTTCTCCTCCCCCAGCTGAACAATAATGTCGTTTGTGAATACGATAGTTTTCAAATTTGCAAAAAACAATATTGCACTCTATACATTTTGATACGCCTTGTTTGACCAATACTTGAGGGGACGCTGTTGTTACAGGTAATTCAGTCGCTAGTCGTAACGCTAGGGCGGGTGGCATAATTGGAGGGGGTACTACTGGTGTAAATTTTTCTTCAGGCGGTGAAGGTACACAAGGCGGTTTAGGTGTCGGCCCTCTTGAATTACGACGGCGTCGCTTTGGAGAACTTTCTCCACTGGGTGAAGATGATCTTCTTGAAGGAGATGGTGTTCCAGGAGACCCAGGTAATGAGGGGGCGCAAACTATTTGCTCTGGCGTAGTAGAACGCATTCTATTTTCTTTTTCGTGTTCATCAGTTATTACAGATTCTGGGGTACGACGGACGCTCAGATCTAAAGGCGTGGCTCCATCCCGTGATGGTTCACGTGGTCTATTTGCAGATTTTAAAACTTCAGGTTCTTTTAATTCTGAATTTATATTTGGTAAAGCCCGACTAATGGGTTGTAGAGTTCCATTTGGTAATAAAAAGCATGGTGTATCTGGATCTGGCAATGTGGCGCCTGGAAGTCTACTAGCGCTTTGTAATATTGAATATGGAACTATTAGAATTGGGTTCGTTGGTAAAGCTAATGCATATTGACTTTGGGCAGGAGGAGTTGCCCCTGGAGATGGTGGAGCAGATCCTGAAGTAGCAGATCCCGTTCTAGCCGCAGCTAAAACTTGCTTGACAACTTGTCTGGTATTACAGTAATGTGCTTTGTGAGCTCGATATGTTTTGACCGAAGTGAAATGGATATCACAATCTACACAATAACGATCTTGGGCTGGTGGTCCCTCTACAGATTCACCGTTAGAAGTGGGTGGTGGTACAGGCGTACCACTACTAATAGGTGATGAAGAATGCATTCGCATATGCCGATTCAAACTAACTTTCTTGTCGGCGCTGTATGAGCAGTAAGTGCAAGCATATTGCTTGCCTGGTGGCCGAGGTGTTTTAGAATCACCGCTTGATTCATCTGCTGCCGCTTCTGCAGGTGCTTCTGTTCCATCAGGCTTAGTTCTGCGTTTTGAACAGTAATGTTCTTGATGTGCCTGTAGAGTGCTTAGCGAAGAATATCGAATGCCACATGGTTTACACATGTAACCAGGTGGAGTTGCGGCCGCTGCTGGAAATAGCACTGAGAAGTTCGCTGCTGTAAGCGCCAAACCATAATCTCTAGCTGGCGGCGGCGGGGGTGATGGTGATGGCGGTTCATGCTTTAGAGATGTAGCTTGAGGTGCAAGAGCCGGGTCTGTGGCAAGACTAGCATTAAGACGAAGGCGTGGTGGAGAAGCAGCAGCGGAACCTTCCGAAGTAGGCGATACGCCACCGCTAGAGGCTGGTCGCTCCCCGCCAGAGCTTGGCGTACGAGGTTCTCCTGGCATCGCCTCGCTCTCGTTTCCCCATTCCTCGTCCTCACCTGTAAAACAAATTTAAATTCATTAATATGCATACTTTATTTATCAACATATAAATGGAATTCTAAAAGACTTGTATAAATTAAAAGAAATCGACAATATCAGTTGCTATTAGTGTTGTTAATAGTGCAGCGATGTTAAGTTGGCAGTGGTTTTCTCGCGATAGTCGTCACTCGTCACGTTTCACTCGCTATCTGTCGACGTCAGACAGATCAGGGCTTCAGTCGAGGCATACATTAGCGCTCCTAATTGAGACGTGCTCGCGGTATGTAAATGTCCCCGCGTGGGTGGGGTATAGGGTTTTGAGTTATGCGAGTAATGCAATGTTCTACTAACATTTTCGTGTATCGAGGAAATAAAACAATCCGTCAGTACGAACCGGTTGCATGACCCTCGTCTGTCAACATTGCGCGTGAGTATGCTTTCGACCATCGAGCAAACAGAACAAAAAGTTAACGGGCCTCGTTGTAATTGGATCTGATTTCCAGAAAACGCTCGCTCACCTTCCTTTTTGAGCGACAACGATCTCGAACGGGCGAGGAATTAACCTATCTTTCGCGCAGCGATCTCAGCTCAAAACGCCAATTAATGAGAGGCTCAACTTCATTCTCCTGCCCCTGTGAAGATCATTATATGGGCACGACAGCGAGATGGACGCGACGATTGGCGCTCGCGCACCGCCATCTGGCGGTAACGAATGCAATTCGAATCGGATTGCGTTTGGGTCACGCTATCCTAGTCACAGCGCATTTCGATTGGCTGCTACGATTCCGCGGTGACGCGCGATTGGTTCAGTCGAACTCGATTTATCTGGCAGCTTAATGTCGGCGTCATACCGAACGCCAGTTATCGCAGTTCGTTAGTTGCGTTCGAGCTCCCGTTTTTCCTTAAGTAAGTTATAAGTTGTGATTGTTGAAAAAGGTTGAATGTTCAATCAGATAGATGGCGTGACTTGGTGTCGTTTAAACAACTTTCGCGAAACCAAATGTCGATTCGTTAAATGATATTCATCAGTGTCCTTTTGTCTTTATAGACACGTCAAATAATGTGGTTAAAAGGGCTTTTATATGAGAGGCCAGCATGCGGCTCGCAATTATAATGCTTCAAATCTCTTAGTACTTGCATTGCTATTAACAATGACTAGAAGTAAGCTGTTTCATTTACCATTTCAATGTTAAAATACATAATAACTATAAACAGAAATTAGTGTTATGATAAAATTAACTTACGTACAAGGAAACGTTAAAACATGTTATGATGACTAAAATTTTCTCATTTGTCTATCAAATATTTAAAAAACACACAAACCTAATACGTATAAGAAAAGAAAATATTAAAAAATATTAAAAAACTTGTTAATGTAACCCATTTCAAATCTACACATCAAGCGTCTAATACGTTTACAAGCACCATTAAACGGCCGTTCAAAATTCTATAAGTCGGACAAACATCGAACACGTGCCTACATGTCCATAAAAAAAAAACAAGGCCGCCATCTTGTCCTTTATTTATCAGATCGGAGATCGGGGCCCAATTAAAATAGTCGTGCATCGAGGCAGTCACAATCGACGCGATATAGATCTGTACTGTGACGCGGGAGACCGATCACCTAGAATACCATATCTGATACCATTACCTGTGATTTCGAAAACATGCTAAAGTTTTAAATTTAATTATTTTAAATGCGATAAAACGTTTATAGATTAGCTTTATTTGCATAATTCTAGTAATGAGGGAGTATTATTTGAAATATTTTAAGTGGTATGAATTATTTATGCTAAACTGTTAAACTGTAATAAAAGTGCGACATGAGATTTATGCTTTATTTATATCATTTTTTTTCTTATTTTTTTTTAATTTGATGTCATAAATTCAGGCGTCAGGAGTTTGGAAGTTATAAGGCTTTTTTTAATAAATTAATTAATTTTAGATTTATTGCCTTCTTTAATGAAGAGATCACCTTTTTGTACATCGATTGTTCAAATGTTTAATTCTTTATTTATTTAACCACTTTATGATCTTTAATATCGTGATTGATCAAGAGTATTTGTAGTTATATTAAGATTCAAGAACTAGCATTTATAATATCAGACCAGTGAAAAATTATCAAATCTACCCCACGGGAACCGTACATTTTTCCGGGATAAAAAGTAACCTATGTGCTATTCCAGACTATAATCTATCTCTGTGCCAAATTTCATCCAGATCCGTTCAGCCAGTAAGATTCCTGTAAAGTAGCACTAAATGCTCATGCAATTTTAAAGTACAGCGAATTGATCGCGTAAACCGATAGTAATGGCTTTTAATGCCAGTATCGATCTCCGATACACTCGAGCCAAACAGATTGTGTAAATGTTCCCACTTTGTAACTAATTTATATACGTTTAATACTATGTTATTTTGTTATACGTGCCTATTTGTATTGTTAAAGAATTCATGGCAGGCTAGATTATCCAGAAGTACTAGAAGTGAACAGAATTGTACAAATGCTATACATTATGATGCTGAGTGTTTGTTAATCACATCACAAATGATAATCCTAGAAATAGAAACTAAAGAAATAAATGGAAAATCATTTTTTTTCTTCTAAAGTTTTACATATTACCTTACGATACCTTAGAGTACCGATTTACCCTCGCTAGATGCATTTTGTATGTATGAGTACTTACAGTGTCACCTTTTTTTCATATTTTTTTATAGTAAAAGGGGCAAACTGGCATACGATCCACCTGATTGTACTTAAGTGGCTGTCACCGTTCTTAGACATTTAATTTAAGAGGAGTTGCGAATGCGTTACCTTTTGGAGAATTTTATTAGCCTATTCCGGATACTTAGCAATATCCTACTAATATTATGAATGCGATATTTTGTGAGGATGTATGGATTATTTTGATTGGGTCTTTATTAACTCAATAGAACCTTAAACAATGATTTTAAAGAATTTTTGTCTGTATGTGCGTTTGTGCACGCTAACCGGTCAGAAACGGCTTAACCGCTTTGGGTGCGGTTTTCACTAATGATGATAAGCTTCACTTAATATTTAGTATTTGTTTGAATTGGTTTATAAATGTGAAAGTTATGTCAATTTAATGAATCATCAAGTGACGAACGTGAGTCGCTAGTTTATAATATGTACAGTTATTATGTGCAGTTACAATATTATTCTTTGAGGGTGTCGATATGTAGATTATAGCTAATATGAATACTACGTTATGATTAGATAAATAATAGTTAATAAGATAAACAATGAAAGAACTCACTTTGCACAAAGTCGGTTAACCATATAAAACATTTCTTCAGCTGAATGTCACCGTGTATTGTGATAAAACCTGTCTATCATCATGATCTCGGCAAGTGTCCGGACGTCGTGCGTCACGATCGGACGCGCATTTGCATATCGCGGATTCGATTCCTCTATCAAGTTACGCTATTTGTAAGCTGAGTTTTAATGGTTAAAGTGCATACGAGTTTGTATGTACTTAAACTGTTTTTTAACTCTTCTTTTGAATAACTGTATTTGTTTTCCAGTTATTAGTATACGTTTTATTTGTCATAAACTAAGTATTTTTGAATGATTATGTAAATTAACAGTCGAATGGATCGATGGCTGTAGATATTTTATTGTACTAAATAACTCAAAATTGAAACTTTTCCTACTAGCCTACCTAGGACGTGAATTTACAACAAAAGTTACTATTCCAATCTTGAGTCAAACTTTAAAAGATGAGCTTTTATTTATTGTTAAAATCTCTTGACAATGTCATAGATTTGAGTTAAGAAGTTTATCTTTTCGGAGTTTTTCGCAGATTTATTTTGATTTTTGGTTCCCAAAAGACAGCCTATCCACAAAATAAATTAAAAAAAAAAAAAAACAAAATAGTGCCAATGCAGCCAGAGAAGCGAAATTACATGAAAATAAATAGCGGACTAAACCACTCACCGGTGTGCTGCCATGGAAGAAGAGGAACGGTCATTGAAGTAGGTATGCAGTGAAAAGATTACATAGGTACCTACGCGTTTTTAGTATCTACTTCGTAAGGTATTATAAGCGTACCTACCTACATAATATTATTTTTATTATATTATACGTTATAAAAATATTTTTCTTATTGAAGTTATACCTACTTCTTTTGGCACGTTAGGAAAAAATTATGAGAGTAAAATTTTTATTATACGCGCGCGCACCGACAGCCAAAAAGCGACATGATGAATTTACCTTCTGCTTTTACAAACAGAGAGGTGTGACATACGGGATGAAATCTTTAGCTATTTTTGTTCTGTTACGCCAGAGGTATAACTTCATACATGCGTAGGTACATATGTACACACACGCACACACTTTTTTTTACTACCTGTGGATGTATAAATATTTTACCATTGTATAGAGTTTTTTTAATGTGGGACATACATTGATATTTTGATCTACCATATTTTAACCTTGATATTTTGGATAACTACTTTATTGTTTCTTTTATTAGGCACTCATATCATCATACTTGACCCCGTTTATTGTAAATTAGATTTTGATTGCGATTTGTCTGTTCGTATTGGTATAAAAAATATACAAATTGCCGATGTCTCGAGTAACTTAATAGTTCCTAATAAATTTTTTTAATTTATAAGTGAATAAAGCACCGCCACAGCGGTAGTAATCATATTATAAATGCGCTATTTACTATATCATTTTAGGCTTCAATATCTCTATCTTTTACACACTCTAACTTTAGTCTGTGTAAGATATACATTTGTTTTTTTTCTGTCATTTCTTCACTTGTTAGCCAACACACATCAAATGCGCCTATACTGGTTCTAACAGTCCGGTTATTTTATGACGAGCTTTGACAGTTGACAGCTGATTTTATATCGATGTCCCATAATTCATTGAAAGCTAAGGGATTTTATCTCGAGATATAATCGATTGTAATGGCATTTAAGACGGAATCGATGTTGTTACTTTTAAATCTATTAGCCGACTATCGATGTGTCAGTTTGTTACTAGACATACATCTGGTTCAATAAACTTAATAGGCTCGACCTACTTATTGCTAGTTTAAGAATTCGATCTTGAATCGTGCATAAATGTAGTTTTATATATTCTACTAAGATTTTTTTGTTCGTAGGTTGTATCAAAAATCAAAATAAATCCGCGTAAACATTCGGAAAAACAGTTTTTTTTTATTAAAACGCTAAATACATATTCGCGTAAATCTAAGAAAGTATTATTTTACAATAAACGGTAAGTAACTGTCTGACTTTTGGAAAGTAGGTAAATTGCCGCTTATCTGCCTCAAAAGAATTGACAAATAAAAATGTGCTATGTAGTGTCTACATAATCACGGTATATAATTATATGATTAAAGGAAAGCTGTGAACGTTGACTTTTTGTTTATAACTGGTAAAAAATCACTTAATCGATGCAAAGATCTTAAATAAGTGTATTATGTTAAAGTATTTATTTTTTGATAAATTACTTAAAATTATGATGTGTCAGTTGAGTTTAATTGTAACTCTCGATGTTACGTGACGGTGATTACATAAATTGATATAATCATTATATAGGGGGACATTAAGTTCAACTAAAAAGTCTTGAAAATTATATTAAAATATATTATAAAATGCAGTCATGAGGACTGCCGACGGAAGTGAAAACTTAAAACTATAAACAAACAGTTGCTATTTTTGGATATTCAAATTAATTTTTTGGTCTTAAATTAAAATTTTTAAATTAAAACTTACATTTATCTGGTTTTGACATCTATTGCCGATAGATGTTAAAACCAGATAAATGTAAGTCTGAGTGTTAGCGTTAACACGTCACGTGACCATGTCGGTGACGACTTACATGAATCCAAACTTCACTTCAATAGTTATTCTATTATCGATACTTTAAACATAATCATTAAAGTCTAATGAAGAGGATTTTAAATAATGCAGTAATTTAACAACAGTTTATCAACTTAGTAACTTTAGTATAAGTATACCTAAGCCTATTTAGAATATAAAAGATACAGTAGCTTCGTTCGGCGTTTTTATTTGACTTTTTTTTTTAAGATAAAATAATTGCCCTTTTTTCAGTAAAAAATCCATAATAAATCAATATACAAAGACTTAAAAAGCAAAACCTTATATAAATATAAAATTTTATCCAAATCGATAAAGCCGTTTCTGAGATACACGAAATAAATGTATATATAAATATACAAGAAAATTGCTCATTTAATATTATAAGATGTACTAAACTAAACAGTGTTTTATCATTACACTTATCAAGAATATTATAGTGCAGAATTATAATTAAAAAGTTATAAAAAGCTAATGTGGAATATTAATTCTTTATATTAAATCTCATATGTATAAAGGAACAGTGAAAATGGTTTTTCCATAACACGAACCTATTATTAAATTTATATCAATTACTGAAATATACATAATAAGTAGCACTAAGGCAATTATTTTCTTAGTTTTTAAATTGCATGCTATTTACTACTGCCATTTTCGTTTATAAAATATGCATACGTTAATCATGGCTACGAGTAGGGCTTCCATCTTAAAGAGCGTGCGGAAGAATTTGTTTTGTGAGAAAATATATAATATTGTACTTATATCTAAAAGGTTTGCGCTTGTAAAGTAAAATTTCCGATAAGTTTAAGATATATTTAAACAAAATAATAATGCATTTTTACAAGCTTTTATTTTTTTTAGGAATGTATGGGTCAAATCTTGCAAGCTGAATTAGAACACTTCCTGTTATCCTTATAGAGTTGAAATTTTGCCAGTTATGATTCAATTCCGATGACAATGACTTTTTATGACAATTATCATCCGATTCTCCATCTAGGATCGGCTCCAGACGAAGCCACTCCTCAACGGTTACCGATTGAGACATGAAATTTTAGATACGCATTCAATTACTATATCTTGTTCCAAAGGTCATCATGACTTGACTGCTGCGTCCAGAGTTGGCTCCAAATAAGTTATATCCTCAGCGATCAACAGTATACATAGATACGAGATTATGTATACGTATTCAAATATAATAGCCCGTTTTAAAGTCCATTATGGCCTGGCTGCTGCACCCAGGGTATGAGAGATCTCCTAAGCAGTTAACGGTACGGACACGAAATTTTGTATGCGCATTCACTTATGTTTCCGTTTACTTAAATGGGGGTGCACCACACCATAATTTATAAATTCCATGATTTGTACACTAAAAATATAGATAATTAAATTAATAGCGAGAAAAAAAAACATTTTTAAAAACAAACATTTTTTTTTATTTTAACGCACTAAAAAGAAAGAAACAGGTCCATAGAAGCTTGCTTTTAAAAAAAAATTTTTTTACTATTAATTTGTTTTGAACAAACAAGATATATGAAAGCTATGATAATAACATTGATGATGTAAAAGCTGAACAACGTGACTATGCTCTATGGATAATAAATACTGACTTTCAATAGCTCTTATGAACACTGTTAAGCAAAGACAGGGGAAAATCTTACGTTAGTCCAAATAATAATAATAACCCACATTCGTTTGTAATACCAACCCTTTAACGAGCACAATCGCACATGAGATCTGCCATGATTGATATGGTGCAAGTTAATATTCATGCTGTATATGTAAGGAACTGAAGTAAAAATGGACGAGGAAATAAAATAATTTCATTTATAATATTTTGAGATAATATTTCGAAATTTAAACATGATTTATTTCATTTATATTCAATCAATAATTTTAAGTTACAATAAAAAAGTTTTTCTTTCTTACTGGTAATATAAAAGCTAAATTCTGATTGATCGAAAGCTTGGAAATGAACACAGACCTAGAGAATGGACTGAGCAATACTGTCATGAAATTGACCACTATCTAGAAAGAGAGAAAGCGAACGTGCGGCCAATACCTGTCTTTTATTCCAATTTGAATTTATAAATGGAATGTAAAAAAATAAAATATTATAATTATATAATAAAAAATATATAATAATATAATGGAATGTAAAACGATTATAAATATCTATCTTCATTAATCGTATTTGGAAGACGTCTAGCCGCACATTCGTTTTGTCTCTGTCGCGCCTTTCTGCAATTTTTCATGAAGAAGTTCCACCTCTATGCTCTATCGGTGGGTAACAGGTTACTGTACGATAATTGTGTTCATTTTCTCATAATAAATGCCGCCTCCTATATTTACATATCTTGGTAGTTTACTATTGCGTTGTAATTAAAAACAAAAATCCTTAGCAGGCACATGTGAAATCAGATATGGCTGAATTAAAGTTTCGTCTAATGGACTCGCATAGTGAGTGAATTAATTATTAGCATTATAACTCTACTCATAAATCATGTGGGCTTATATTTTTGAAAATATAGCTTTTGTGTAATGACTAAAACACTTAGGATTAAGGAAAACAGTATATTTTTGTATGTAATTTAATTTTATGTGTATTGTGATAATGGTAGAGAATGTACCTTATGACTCCGGTATTAAAATTATTAGTTCTATTAATTAATTTAGTTTTTTTTAATTTTTAAGTATATTTATAATTGCATTTGTTGTAATTTTTGTTTAAAAATTAAATAACTTGATGGTAATCGTATTATTCTCAATGTGTTTTCTTTATATATAGTTCTTGCACAGATCTCATCTAGGCAGAAAAAAACTCTCGACCTGGGAATCAGTGCCAGGTGGCAACTATAGCTAAAACCATCCACGAGACCACATGAAGTAAAATAAAAAAAAAACATCAAAATCAGTCAAGCCGTTTAGATGAAGAATAATTACGAGTACGCCGGAATTTTATTTATAAAATATGTACACACTTATTTCACAAGAATGTAGTACGTATAAATCCTAAAAACGTAGTCATGCGATGGATAATCACACTCGCATATTTAATTCTATATTCTCTAAGCTCCTATACAGATTCTAGGCGAACCGTAACTCAGAAACAAGCAAACACGGCACTCGCCCATTTGCATTGCTATCGACTTTTTAAATCTATGCAAAACGCGACGATACGCCCGCGTCTGGACAAACAAAAACTCACATACGGTACCATTATTACATGTAACTTTTGATTAATAAGCGTAGGCGCAATCAAACGGCATTCAAGTATTTCATACATTTAAATAATGATAAAATATCTGTAATTTTTTTTTAATATACATTCAACAGCTGCTTTACAACTTATTTAACATATTAATGGATTAGATAAATGTAATTTATTTGTTTATGAAAAAATGTAATCAATGATCTGATAAGCTAATGTTCCCAAGCATAATATATATTTAGTTGCCTATTTTGGTGTAGTAGGACTCAAGACGCCATTTTCTATTCTTACTCATGTTTGGTAGGTTGAGGCATTCTATCTAGATTTCAGATGGAAACTTTTGTGTTGCTGATACAAAGTTAGTGTATTTTATACTTTATAATTGAATCCGTAAACAAAAGTGTAAGTGGTGATGCTACCACAGTTTCTGGCGGTCAACAATCAAACATAGTTTCTAATTCACTTATATTTAAAGATAATAACAACATTAATTTGACTCACACCAAATATAAGACCTTTTGATCGCAGCCATTTCGATAACATAAAATTAAAGATGTAGAGATAAAGTATCGTGTTAAACGGTAAAAGTTGCGTACACGCATTGTAGGCGTCAAAAGTGGGCGGCGCTTGTGACGTACGACGTGACGGCATCTGCCTCCAATCAGATCCGATATCGATTTTAATTATAAATCGGAATCGGGTCCATCGAATGGAATATTAATATGTTGATCGCGAATGCACTGATAGCGTCCTCTTTGATACGTTCTGACGAAATTTGCGTGCGTCCAATGCGTAAGTATGCGACATTCTGAGAAACAGATGCGCGATAACGTTCCGACAGAGATGGCTGATAGTTAACTGGGAAATGAAACAAATGAAACATTACTATTCACCGAACAAGCAAATTTTATTTCGTGTATTGTTTGAACATTCGCGAATTTCGTCTTGGCTTTAGAATACGTTGGGACATTAACACACAGCGCCATCTAGTTCCATGGTAAGCTACGAGGCTTGTGTTATGGATACCAGATAGTTGATACACTACACATATATAACTTTAAATACATACATATTATAAATATAAACAGCCATGACTGGAGTACAAACATTCGTCATCAAACAAATGAATGCCCCCAGCGGGACTCGAACCCGCGACCGCTGGCACAGAAAGTAGGATCACTACAAACTGAGCCAAGCTTATATTATATACACATACGAGTATATAATATATGTAATATTATGTTTATATAAAAAAATAGTAAGAGGCCTTTTATACTTTTCTTACGACAAACAAAATAGAACAATAAAATAACCTATTTAAATATATGAGCTGGTTATTAATGTCATTAATCACTCGGATGCTTAAAAATTTACTAATTTTTATTATCAGTCATTGGACCAAAAAATCGGTCTAGTGCGAGTCGGACTCGCACACGAAGAGTTCTGTACCATTTTAAAAAAATTAACATGGCAGCATTTTTGAAATAGAAATACACACTATCTAAAAATTTCAACTCTACCTGTTACAGTTCATGACATACAGCCCTCTGACAAACGGACTGACGGACGGACGGACAGCGGAGGCTTAGTAATAGGGTTCCGTTGGCACTCTTTGAGCACGGAACTCTAAAAATTACTAATCTTAATCCTTATAATTACATAATTTTCTATTATAATATATTGAAGTATAAATAATGAAGAACATATTTAATGTTTGACAAATACGAAAATATTTACCATGAAATTAAATATTACAAATTAATTACCATCGATTATGAAAGGACCGATAACGATCCGAGCGCATACAGCCGAGATACGGGCTGGCGATTAATAAAACGCTTCATCAGCAATACGGAACGGTCGCGTCAAACGATCTCCTTTGTTAGAACACTATCACGATAAAGGATAGCATCTTGAGTGCACGCCTACGACACGAAAATAATTAACTCAGTTCACCGTCAAACATCGTGTTCGACATCAGCTACTCCCATACCAATTACTACCGACAATCGATTGTAAAGAAAAAACGGCCCAACACTATTCCCGACTGGTTTGAAAAAGAAAAAAGAATGTGAACGTGTTAACGAGGCTTTGATGGATCGGGCTACGATCTAACAGCACCCCCGACATATTGTTTCGCTATAACTTTATGTATTCTATTCATTTAAATCGTTATCAAGTTTCTAGAGCTAAATTACTGCAGAGCAAGAGGATGATATAAAAAAGTGATTAAAGTTAATTCTTTTTGCGATTTCTTTTTTTTTTTAGGTTTTTATTTTTCAGTATTGGCAACATCTGTTTTAATGTCATGCATAATAAAGTATGCATGCATGCATGAATATTTGATCTGTATTATGATTTGTAAACTCTAAAAATATCCATTTATATCAGTAGAAAATAGTTATTTGTAAAAAATAAAACAAAAATAAGCACTATAATTAAATATTTAGACTACTCATTAATTACAAAATATGGCCCAATTAATCGATTAAATGTAAATAAAAATATATCCACAGATAAAATTAAAAGTTTTTATTGAATTTTATAATCCGACATTTCATAACGCGCCTAATTGAATTGACAATAGATTTAATCGATACCAATGAACGAAAGAACTCTCGAAACCACGAATAAATCTCGAGCTTGTCTGACATTTATCTACATCAAGTTTTTGTGGCGAGTATTTATTTTTAATAAATTCGTATTTAATCGGTTGTTGGTTGTTATCGTGAAAATTGCTAGCCGGCCGGGAGATGGCGCTGATAGCGCCAACGGCACAATGTAATTTGTATAATTAAAGAAAATCGCCTGGATTGCGATCGGAATCGGACACGATTTAATCGAGATGAGGCGATACGTGCATTAATTTTGACGGCAAAAATTAATAGCTCAGCGGGAGATTGAAGCTTGGAATTTACCGATAAATGGAATAAGAAACTAAATGCTGACGGTTTATTTTTTATAAATCCATTAATTTGAAGAGATAATTATGCTATAAGTTGAGTCAATTAGTCTAAAAACTGAAGTGTTAGTGAAAGTACGGATGTAGTCAGAAAGCGTGTAATCAGTTTAAAGTATAACGATAAAAAATATCTAGGAATTGATGGATATGAAATAGTGTATCATTGTTTCAAATTGCTTCATATATATAACAGTAAGGGGATTCGATTATTTTGCGAGACATAAGGAAAATTATGAAGGTAAATTTTCGAACTTCAATTTTTAGAAAGGCGAAAAAATAAAACAGTATGCTAGTCATTTTTTTTGTCAAATTAAAAATGTAAAAAAAAACAGAACACTACAATAAAAAAAACCTCAAATAGATAGAACTAATTACTCTAATTGAATCAAAACTTGTAAGAATGAATACAACCATTTTTTGATGTTTACCTAAAACGGTTAGCAAATTCGATTCGGTTCAGAAAGTCTTGGTCGCGTTAACGAACAACTCTGTTGAAAAACTCCAATAGGATCCCATCAAAAGCGACAAAAGCCACATAGAAACGAATAAATATTTATTGGTTTCTATGTGGCTTTTGTCGCTTTTGATAGGATCCTAATAGGGAAGTAACACATTATATTGGCGTAAAGAGCTACCAAGCTCACTGCTTAATGTATGTTTACTATGTACACTTCTTTTTTCTGATCAAGAAATAACTCGCAGGTTACATAGTGGAAGCTGTCAAGGGTGTGGAATTACTCGTTTAGAAACCCTTTAAATTTTGCGAGCGTTCATACATTATGTCAAAAGTATATTTTAAATGTGAGGGATAAACATCGAATCGTCGTACCGATTGCGGCGTACAAAGTTGGAGATTCGAGAATTAGCATTTTTGTCGTATAACTCTGCGCGGTGTCTCGGTAAGCGCCCGATACGGGGCAGTCGGGCCCGAGCTTTTTCCTTTTTTTAACCGGATTGGACTTTAAAATATTTCTCTATCCGCTGCCAAAGTCTTTTAGTTCGGAAAAAGAACACTGAAATATGAGTTTTTAATTTTATTGGCGCCCATTACTGGTTTTGCTAATTGCGCTCGAGCAATTGAGACTTTGCTGAAATAATTAAATGGCAAGTGTTGAATTTGTTTTATATTACGTTATTTTAATGCCGTTGCATATTTAATGCAGCATTTATATATTTTAAAACGTAACCTAAAGTTAAAAACCTTTCAAAATCTATGTTGTAAATTTTAAATTATTTTCATTTAAACTTATATTTTATATATAAAAGAAATTAATACTAACCATGGGAGGACATTACTAACATTCTCAAGCAGTATTCCTCGGGCGTGATATCAAAAATTTGACATTTCCGATATCACTATCAAACAAATTGACTCAGAACTTGAGAACCAATCAGCCATAGCAAAAAACCTCTAAAATCCGTTGACCCTTTATCTTCTTTGGACCAGAGCTGAATTTATGTCTTTGAGTAATCCCGAACCATTTGTATAGATAATTTTTATTATTGCCATCTCCCCGAAGCCGGCCGCGGCGATAAAGTAAAGAGTTCGTAATGACAATTTAAATAAGGAAGATGTATTCCCGTCTGTCGATAACTCGGAATTTGTGGGATATTTTAAAAAATGGGGTAGTGATGTACTTTATCGTTGGAACACAGTCGCAAATTTGTATCTACTTAATGAATAATTGATGTTAAAAGTTTTCGATTAGTTATCTTCGAAGTAATATTAAAAGGTGTATGATTTTACTAACAGTTTATTTAAAAAATACACTTGAGAATTTTAAAACAATACATAAATTTTCCGTTTGAATGTACCTAATAATTTTGTTCTATTTGTTTGTATGTAAAATTATCTGGTTTTAATCACATTCCATAGAAAAATCAATTTGATAACTCTCACAGATTATTTACTTGTAGCAATACAGCTCTACCTTCTTTCTTCTCTCATTTTTTTCTTTCTTAAATAATAATTTAGCCATTATAATAATTGCAATAATACCTACATATTGTAATAATTCGCACTTGCTAAATAGCGACGTTTTCGAAGTTATACTTCCTTTGGGACGTTTGGAAAAATTTGAGAGTAAAATTTTTACGACACGCGCGCACACCGACAGCCAAAACGCGACATGATGAAGCTAACTAAAAACTGTTTATTGCCATGGTAACCGTTGTTATTGTCTGACAAATGATATATATTATTATACTTTTTCCTTAAATGATATTCTATAAATATATAATATTAATATGCCTAATATGCCTTATTTAATTATTTTATTAATTATCCATTACTTTTACAACCATAGAGTTGTGACATACGGGGTGCAATATTTAACTAAAATAGTTCCGTTAAGTACGATTTTTTTTTATAAAAAGCAGTTAACATTAAATTTACATTAGGAGCCAAACTTGATAAGTTATCTTGATATCTAACTAATACCTATCTTATTATCAGTTATCATAATAATCTTCTCAGCAGGTAATAATAATAAGTAAAACAAAATAAGTAATAGACTGGACTTAATGTACAATCAAATCACAATATGACGTCTTTAATGATATCCTCCATTTAAAAGAAAATAGATTAATTTTATTTAATTAATGCAAAACATATAAAAATTAGTTTTTATAGTGCAGGTATATAAAGACGAATGCTTTTACGATAACATTCAAATAAAGATAGGGCAGCTTATTGATATTTAATCATCGCGATAAATTTGGTAAATGGCCTCCATATCAATTGAGTTTATATATGTATGTACAAGCGAGCACGAGTCTTTGCCCGTATTAGTGGAGTAAATAAATATTTTAGACGTAAAACCTCAACAGTTAATCTTTATTTTTATTTTGATATCGTATAACATTAAATGTATAAATATGTAGTTAAAATATTGTAACGGAATTATTTCTAGGCTGACCTTTATTTTTCATATAAAATAAAAAGTTGTCTTATTATTTTTATGTGGTTATTTTTTGCTTTTTTATATTTTTTTATTTCTACAAGTTTTACCAAAAAGAATTTTTTATTGAAATACGAGCAGTGAATATGAAATTTATGTATTTTCAAGCAAGAGGACATAAAAAAAAACTTTTCCAATTGATATATTTTTTGACTAATCACTATACAATATTATTAATATTTCAAGCCAAATAATATTAATAAAGCTTAGCCATTAATTTTAAATATATTTTTTTAGTTAAGTTAATAACAATACTAAATACTTAGGAGAGAAAACTAAAATTAGAAATAAACATACAAGTAAATGATTACAATAAAATGTTTGAGGTATAATACCAACCAGATAGACAATAAACTATGCATGTAAACTATTTTTAACATGGCCACAGTGGTTTTATCTGCCCCCGCTCTTATGGCGCTTTATCTGTGCGAGTGCATTAGTCCCCGATAATACACAGATTAAACAGATCGGTCGGCGCCACGCTCGATTTCGATTACTCGATATAAAACAAAAAGAATCGATACAACGATAATGATGTCATGCCACGCTGTCGCAGTTAAGTGTCTTAATTGTGGATTCCTATGTAATGTAGCTTTGTGATAAACTTTGGTACGACATTGGTTCGATAAAATATTAATTTACTACGAATTGATTACTTTATGTAACTAATATTTTAACACAATATTCTCTGTTTAGCTTTAGCTATCTAAAAGCTTTCGTAATGGCTTAAATTTTCTTTACAAACAAAAGCACAATATAGTTTTAATTACATATTATCTATGCTTTAGTTTTCTTAACTGTCATTGTACGTGATACGAGAAAATGGCGGTACTAATTTCCCGCCAAAATTAAGAGCCCGCATCGCACGTCGTTTTTCATCAAGCTCGTTTAGTACAGCTTTATTTATCATGTTTCCCTTTAAATATCCTTTATGTTATTCATTATGACATGCTGAAAGACTGGAAATTTTGTCTATTCTGCAAAATAGTGTGATAGCTGCCGCTAATGATCGCGGTCGCCGTTTAAACGTCGTTTTGAAAATGTTACGTTTTGTTTAGCGTTGTATAATGCGGGTTTGGGGCTAACGTAGCACATATTGGTTAAAATTTTTGCCTGTTAACAAGTAATTGTAGATAATAAATGTATCCACATAAATCGTTATTTGCTTTTTTATTGGTTTACTTTGCATTTATTAGCACTAGCTTGTCTTCAATGCATTTAAATCATTAAAAAATATCAAAATCAATATAGACTGTATTTTTACATCTCCTTTGTCCATTCTTTATCTAATATATTTAAACGAGCAATTCTTGTATGAATATATATATATATATATATATGTATGAATATATATATAATATATATATATATATATATATATATAATATATATATATATATATATATATATTCTATCTAGAAGCTGTATATCTATCTAGAAGCGCATCACGAGAAATCTACTGGACAGATTTTGATGAAATTTGATATTATGATAGCTGGTTTAACGTACAGGATACTTTTTACTACGGGGAAATATCTTATCTCTGAGGAAACTATACTAACCGTTAAAACGTACGCGCGTTTAGTCGCTAGTTTTATATTAAATTTATTGAGATGAAACCACAAGTAAATCGATTTTTTGAAAAAGAGAAAATATCCCGAGCTCCGGTATTCGATAAAAGTGGTGTTCTCCTGACCGATTCCGGCCACGGCGGCCAATCTCATTGAGACTAGCCAACTGCGCAGGAGATATTATAGTGCACAAGTGTACGCGCAGACACAAGTGCACTCTCTATTCCTGTCACTTTCATACTCCGATGGGACGACTACTCGACACGACCGGTGAGAGATAAGGCGCAGGACCGACGGCTTTACGTGCTCTCCGAGGCACGGGGGTGAAACACCGCCAACTTCCCAACTCCGGGCTGTTACTGAGGCTTACTATACAGAAAGACTCAACAACTAAACTTGGCCCGACCCGGGACTCGAACCCAGGATCTCCGGGTGTGCAGCCCGTACATGCTAGCCGCTACACCACCGAGGCAGTTAATAATAACGATACTATAAAATATATAATATTCGATAATAACGATACTATAAAATATTAATTTCAGTTCCTTACTCTACAATACAAATTTTATTGTTATATTCTGATTGTTAATTGTTGAGATAAAAGGGTTTGAACCATTAACGAGATTATTTTATGTTTTTATTTTTTACGTTGAAGATATCAGTGTTGACTAATTTTTATTTTATATTATGTAAAGCAAAACAACTGACTTGCTCCCATTTTCTTTATGCTTGTTGTATTATTATATATCTTTTTTATTTGGACCTTCATAAAATAAATAACGGCATAGCGATTATTAAAAAGTTATTTATTGAAATGAAAAAAATAAACAAATATTTGAATTGTTTTTGTAAAACTTCGCAATTTTAAAATGCATAGATTATGAAGAATGTTTTAGAACGTTCAAAAGAAGGCATTCGAGAAGTTTAGCACAGCCGACCTATCGGCATCGCGGCTTGTTCTCACATCATTACCCGCGCCGACGGCTACAAATTTACATCCAACACAATGGCTATCCACCATCGAGGCATCATTAAGGTGATTCCGATAGCGCCACTGCCTGCGCGGATCTGAACCCCCTACCCTTGTAAAGAAAATTCTACTTTAGAACAGCATAAACAAAACCCTAAATCCCTTGGCAATGTTAGGCGCTTACGATCTAGCAGAAATATTTATTCTGTGACAGAATGTCATATAACTTAACCTCGGGCACTCGATTATAAACTTTATGTTTGTAAGATAAAGTCGTAAATATTATGTAGTCGAAGTCAATGGATCAGACATAGCCAGAGCAGACTATCGCTTACAATGGAACTTATAATAGGCGATCGTAGATGCGACAAAAAAATTGTACGCAAATCGTTGGGTTATTCAATTTATAAAGCAATTTTAGTGACTATCCACCGTGTATGGTAGCGCAGTGGTTTATGAAGTATCCTTTGTCTATGGTTAAGCAGATTATTTTAAGGCTTTATATGGAGCTTTAAATTATGTATAATAAAAATGTCGCTTTCGCCTTTTACATTAGCTTTTGTATAAATATTGATTGATTATTTTATTATTGATATTGATTAGTTATAACGAATATTTCTGTTAAATTCACATCTTTGTCTTCAAAAAAAAAAAAACAAAGCTCTAAGGCAGATTGAACTTAGCATACAATGCTGTTCGTTAAGTTGACGTCCGGACGCGCTGCACTGACAGTTGATCGCATTGCATCTTTTAATTCTGCCCTTTGTTAGTCTAACAATCTAATAAAAACAGTAAAGGCTTCCAGTGCTTCGTTAATGTTTCTTTCACAAACACATATTGAATTATTCACATCTCTTATCTCATTAAGCCCACTGCTGGGCAAGAGCCTTACTTCAATGCGAGGTGGATCAGACCACAATCCACCACACTGTCAAGTGCAGGTTGGCGAACTTATGTGAAGTCCGTAAAGTGTTTCAAAATCTGCCTAGATTTTTTTAGATCTACAAGTTTCCTCCAATGTACAGAGTAAGCTAAATAGTAAATATTATATTTATTTGAAATAATTTTTATACTTAAAAAAAATAGAAGTTGTAATTTTGAAGCTAAAAACCGACTGTTAAACCATTCAAAAGATTAGATAAGCAATTTCAACATAAAATTTAACTTTAATTTACCATTTAACAACTTTTGAAAGTGAAATTAATCGAACAATACTGACTTTAAACAATCGCGCAGTATCTCTTGATCACATCGACATCGAAATCAAACAATAATAAGATGACGAAAACCAAAACAATTGGCCCTACTACGAGTGAGATAAGTGAAAACATGGAGCAAAAATAAGGAGATAATGCTGATCGCATCTGTAAACAATGGTAGTGGTCCACGCTCTCATTAGCTAGCGATACGCCACAGAGTACATGTAACAGTGGGTTAGATGTTTCGTTACAATATTGTTTTGTAATTAACCGAGTATTTTAATTATTTTTGATATCTTAACGGCTTTTAAAGGTTGAAATTATTTATACGCATGAAATATAACATAAAATGCTAATAAGTTTTGAAAGGAATTATTGAACCACTAAAATTTAATCTTACTACTATATAAATGCGAAAGTTTGGATGGATGGATGTTTGTTTGTTACTCAATCACGCTAGAACGGCTGATCGGATCTAGATGAAATTTAGCACAGAGATAGATAGTCTGGAATAGCACATAGGCTACTTTTTTTGTCCCGGAAAAATGTACGGTTCCCGTGGGATAAGTTTGTTTTTGTTTTTCACTAGCGACGAAACTGAACGAAGCGAGGATGAGCCGCTAGTACCTACAGATATATTAGATCTGAAAGTTATAGATTTATATCTCTAAATAAAAACATTTTCATCTGACTTATATAATTACATTTAATTGTAGTTTAGCTTAAAACTCGTAGGATACAAAATTTCATTCATATACGGATAGGAAAATAAATATTGTCATTTATAGATAGATAGGAAATGAAATTTGCGTTTTCTATTCATAGGTATTTATCGTTTATGATAAAAAATGTATTTTTTTTACATTTTATCTGCTTTTTTTTTAAATATTTTATCTATAAGTTTTTATAAAGAAATCGTATGGTGGCGGAATTTTTAATAACTTCATTAGTATATTATGGCGATTTACGTTTTATTACCATTTATATCTAATAAATCTTTAAACCTTAAGATAACAGTCGAGCTATGCCGGATTTTTTAACATAATATGACTAATATACCTCGTAATAATTTGAAGTCTATTAGTAAAGTTGGTACCTAAATATATGTACAAAGTCATTTTTGCTTATTTTAGAAAACAAAAGGCTTTATCATTGCTTAGTCGATAATGTATATAATGAACAGTCGTCAATAATATATCTACATTTATTATTTATTATCTATACATAGTATAAAACAAATTCGTTGTCCCCGTCTGTCTGTTTCTCCGCTTACTTCTTCTAAACCACGCAACGGATTTTCATGTTATTTTCACTATTAAGAATAGCGACAAACGTGCAAGGTTTTTGTATATAATTTGTAAATATTTTGTAGAAAATGGCTGAATTATGACTGTGTTTCGTTAAAAACTGTTTTCGTACGTTTACATGGCTTATGCTGGTTAAACTATATGAGATACGCCAAAACAATGTACTAAAATAATGTAAGCTTGAAAAGGCTTACTGAAAAGTCCGCGATAGCATGTATCTATCTCCTAAGATACACTCAGAATAACTAGTTCCTTCTATATAAAACTAGGGGCTCACCCTCGCTTCGCTCGGGTTCGTCGCTAGGTACGTTTTAAATAGATATAAATAGTTATTAGCCAGCGTTAGCCGTATAATTTTTTTTTCCGTTAATTTTTCATTTTTTCTTTATTAAAACCTTCCGTAGACCTTAAGGAACATACGAAAAAAAAATGAGTCGAATTGGTCCAGTCATTCTTGAGTTATGCGCTTACCAACATTCATTTTTATTTATATAGATGTATGTACTACCCACAACCCAGGGACGAACCCGAATAAAGAATAAGTCGCTAATATTTTATAAATGAGAAAGTATTTTTGTTTGTTTTCACTTTCACTTTGCAACAGAAGTAAACAAGTTTTTAATATGTAGAGTTTAAGGAGTCCTTTAAATTTCATAATAAATATATAATAGAATACGTATCGTACATATTTACTATGAATATTTTTTATATAAAAATTTTATGTAGCATATAATATTACCTATATACATTATAATGTAATAATGTAATAATATAAGTACTACGTTTAAATAATAACAACTAACGCTCGAGTTCGTCCCTAGGTACGAGCACGTTTTAATTTTTTGTGTGGAACCCTAATTCTTTTTCTAAAATTAAAGTAGCCTAAGTTACTCCTTATAACATCAGCTATCTGCCAGTGAAAGTCCCGTCAAAATCAGTCCACTCGTTTCGGAGATTAGCCGAAACAAACAGACCGACAGATAGACAAAAAGTTTAAAATTGTATTTTTATTATAAGTACTTACGGTATATAATTACATATGCATTTAGTAAAAGGCTGTTATTTTGACATTACAAACAGACACTTGGACTTGTCTGTATAGATGTACATATATATATATATATATATATATATATATATATATATATATATATATATATATATATATATATATTTCTCTTAAGTTACGATTATCCTTTCATCAAGGTAAAGTTTTCAGTAATATAATATTATTAGTTACCTGTAAGAAAATCATTACACTACCTTTCTAGCATGTGTGCTATATTATATGACTTGAGATTGGATTAGATTTTGCAATTTTGCAAGTATCGATAAATGCGAGTAATTTGTAATCGATAAACTTCGGCCTCATACTGTTTTCGCGTAATTGGCCGTTTGTTTGGAAACAAAGGAGTCGTGGGAGAGAACTTTGTTCATTTTTTATCTATTATCGGATATTAGTAATATGTTCGAAGATAACTGTGATTCAAACTTCATTTAATATGATATGATTATGATGTTAATGTTAATTAGTCATTGTTTATTAACGAACTAATTGCTTATGTTAGGTCTAATTTACTAGAATGAAATATGTATTTTTATTATGTATTAATTGACAAAAACATATAAAAATAAAATTGAAAATAATAAAAAAAGTATAATACTAATATATTTGGCATTTTAAATAAAACTATGTTATCGGATTTTTTCGCGGATTTATTTGGATTTTTGGTTCCCCACGTTTCGAATGCTTTACAGCAATAATGGTCACGGGAGAGACATCTCAAATTCAAATCAAATTTATTTAAAAAAACAAGTAAAGAAAACCATAAAGAAATCGTAAGTATTAAAAAAATCGTTTTAAAACACAATTAAGAAGAAAATTATGTTTAGTATCCGAACTGGATTTGAAGCACAACCAGGTTCCAACAATGGGCATTTCTAGATATTATCATTACAAAAAAAATTTTAACATGAATAAATTTTTGATTCTTTCAAATCAACGTATTCATGAACTAATAAATAAATATTAAAGAAACATTTTTAAAAACAAACTTTTAAATTATATAAAAATTAGCGACTCGCCCTCGCTTCGCTCGGGTTCGTTCCTAGGTGAATTCTCCATACAAACTTTCATCCCCATTCTAACCCCCTTAAGGGATGATGTCCGGGATAAAAAGTATCCTATGTCGTTCTCAGCGTCTCAAACTATCTTTTTACCTAATTTCATGTAAATCGGTTCAGTAGATCCAGAGATTACACCCGTACAACCTCACAAACTCACAAACTTTACCTCTTTATAATATTAATATATATGAAATGTAATCAATGGTTTTGATTAAATTTAGTCTATTTATTTATTTTAGCTATTTATTCTTATTTCTTCTCTGCAGATCCATATCATAGGAGGTGGATAAAAAAACATAGTCCGCCATATACGATTTAGAATAACGTCACTTAGCCAACCATGCATTGTCATCCAAACTAAAAGTGTACACAACATTTCAGCTCAATCGGTTGAGTATAACTGATTTAAAATTCAGTTGCAAGGTTTGATCTAAACATACCTACATACAATACAAATTAAATAAAAATCTGTAAAAAAAGGAAAGCCATAAAACTTAATTTCTTTTCAATACTATTAAGAGTTTATAACAAAAATCGAACTTGCACTACTATGAGACAAACAGCTCATTCAGACCGAGCAGAATGTATTTCAAAGTCAATACAAGATCCATGTCTCGTCACTGAAGCCTGAACTTGTTAAATTTATCACATGGCGACCCTGTAGTGGCTGACTCACAGATATGTTAGCACTCAAGCGATACATAATATTAGCACTAATACAATTTACTTCTATTTGAGACCAGATAAATCAATCAGACTTGCAAGTGTAATGGATGAATATATTTAAACCTTTTGGTTCTGTGGAACGGTCTTCATCAGTGAGCACTGTAGTCGTCGGTTCATATATTTTGGGGTTTAAATCGACCATTTCATTGCCAAGTTTAGCAGTAAATGCAGTTTTTTTATAGGGAAAATATTTGGTTCACTCAATGAAAATATATTTTTTGAGAGATTATTGTTATTAAAACATTCTTATCGAATAGTTTGTTCTGAAAAGTACGTTAGGAAAAATACTAAAACAATATCTGAAGGTTTCAAAAGTATTCCAAAAACTTTTGTATGTAGCGAAATATATGCAGCATTAAGTGGGTGCTTCAAGATAACGCGGTACGATTAAATAGTCCATTAAAGAGGCAAGTCTGACTAGAGTTTACAAATCGCTAACAAATCTATACGACTGGGCTTTCGTGTAAATCTCACGCGTCGACGTTCTTGTAAATAAACTTGAAGTATTGGCTGTTCAGAGTACGTTTACATTGTAGCTGGACGATATTTATATATTGTCATATCAACAGAGGCTACTTAGGTCTAGATTGGTTTGATCCTATTAGTGTTAGCGTTTTATTAAAAGTAATTGAGTTTTTAGGTCAATAACAGTTGGAAAGTTGGTTGGATCACAAACACGTGCGCAAAATACGCGTTACGGTGGTCCGGCATTTTGAAGTCGTTAAAGTCGTGTCGAATTGTCGTTCTAAAGAACCATATGAGTGTAAAACAAAAAGTTTCCAAAAATTTTATCCAAGTCCGCCAACAAATTATAATGTGTTATACATGTAAAGGTTTTTCAATAAGAAGTAAAGTAATATGTTATTCATACTTAATATTATAAATGTGAAAGTGTGTTTGTTTGTTTGCTTGTTTGTTTGTTTGTTTGTTTGTTTGTTTGTTTGTTTGTTTGTTTGTTTGTTTGTTTGTTTGTTTGTTTGTTTGTTTGTCTGTCCTATTTTTACGTCGAAACGGAGTGACGGATTGGCGTGATTTTTTGTATGGAGATAGTTGGAGAGACTTTTTACCGCGGGAGATTATCTCATTCCCACGGGAAAACACGTTATAACATAATCCAAAAAAATATCTATGATCAGAATTACTTGGAACTTAGTATTAATGCTCTTCAATAAAATTAAATAAATACGTGTTTTAGCATTTTTCGAAATTCATCCTATTAGGGGGGTAAAATAGTGGATGGAAGTTTGTATAAGACTACCTTAATAAAGGTTTTTTGTAATTTTAGCGCGAGCGAAGCCGCGGTTTCTGCTAGTTTATTATATGTATGATAAACAGAGTCTAAATGCGGGAAGACGAGAACGTATAATGGACACCAGTCACCACTTCTTATAAGTGATTAAGCACTGTTGACAAATGATATTTAATTACTATTCATATCATTTATTGGTATTTGTAATTTAAAAAGGTTTTATGTTAAATAACAATATGTACAGCATTTAGTCATTTTTTTACTTAACAATTTGGCTACACATGAAAACTTCCTAGATCTTTAAAAAAAATGAGACTGACTAGTTCTTATAATAAAACTTACTCATCTTACTAATGCTATAAATGTGAAAGTTTAGATGTTTGGATGGATGTTTGTTACTCAATCACGCCAGAACGGCTGAACAGATCTGGATGAAATTTTGCTCAGAGATATAGTCTAGAATAGCACATAGGCTACTTTTATCGCGGAAAAATGTATGGTTCCCGTGCGATAGATTTGTTTCTGTTTTTCTAGAGGCGAACCCGAGCGAAGCGAGGTTGAGCCGCTAGTATCTAATATTTATCAAAGGCTAAAAAGAGCACATATAATATTCATATCGTAAAGAATTTAAATCAAATAAGAACACGAATCCATTTCCCATATCCAAAACAATAAAAATGAAATTCCAAAACCTTCAAAACACACCGTGTGTCAAAAACGAAAACGCCTAAAAATTATAACCTAGAATTCGCGGATGTATCATGCCAGCAGATAAATGTGACGGGCATTTCTGTAGTACGAGCTGTCTTCGAGTTCGACGCGAATTGGTGATCGGCCGCGCGATAGGACGACAATAACCGGACAGGGCACCGATGTCGCCGGAGATACCAATGTGTGGCCACCCTTACTTTTTACTCGATTACAGATTGTATTGTTATGAATCGATATTTATTTCGGTTGTTGTTTTTATGTATTTTGTGTTATGCTTAATACCGTGTCGCCGGCTCGCTTTGTGCTATAATGGCGTATTCAGAGGTTATTGGGAATTTTAAACGCGTTTTGTAGTCGTTAGGGTGTTCCGGACGCTCTCTTTGCATAATATACTTCGAGATTCATGGCTGGACACTTACCTGAAATGAAAAATGTTTCATTTAGAATAATTTTAAATAGCATAAAGTATATATATAGTTGCTTAGCATTTAAATGGCAATCAATCATATGTTGTCCGATTTTATCTAAATCATAGGTAAGCTTCGATTATTGTCTTAAAGTTTTGATAACACGTAATAAGTAAATTTATATACATTAATATTTGATGTATAATATAAATAAGTAATATCAATCAATCAATCTGTGAAATAAACATTTAATGAGAAGTAAAAATTTTTACTACATTAGTATCGGAATAGACAGACAGGATGTAGGTAGCGTTTTTTACTAGGGATATTAATTAAACACACATATTGTTGGGACATTAAACCCACATACATACTTATTATAAATATAAAAACCCATGACTGGAGTACAAAATATATTCGTGCTCATCACACAAATGAATGCCCCCAGCGGCACTCGACCCCGCGACCGCTAGCACAGCAAGTAGGGTCACTACAAACTGAGCCAAACGTGTCGTTATATTGTGAATTTATATCTATACGAATATCGATGTGTCATTTTTTTACAATATTCTAAAATTATTTTATTATATTTTTATTACTAACCCAAAATAATACATAATTATATATTTTTTTTATTTTTATCTAAAGAAAACAACTATATCAATTTTGAAAAATCCTCAACAGATAACTCAATGAGCCTCACAAGCTAAACAGCAGGCAAAAGATAGTCCTTTATAAAGAAGACACTAAATTAAATACAATAAAATAATTCATAAACAGTATTTACTTAATACTAGCGACTCACCCTCCGCTCGGATTCGTCCCTAGTTACGTTTTGACCTTTGGTATAGATTTCTCAGATATGAGATATTTTCCTGCAGTAAAAAGTGTAATATATGTTGACCCAAATGACCAGGTATCATCATACAGAATTTCATCAAAATCCCTCCAGTGGTTTTTCTGTGATGCGGTAACAGACAGACAGACAGACAAAAAATCTAAAAACTATACATTCGGCATCTGTATCGATAAAAATATCTACTTCAATAAGATTTCCCAAAAAATATTTAATGTACAGATTTGGCTTAGTTACAATTTTATTATATGTATAGATAAATCAATCACATTAATTTCAATAGTAAAACCAGTGAGACATATCACATATATCCTAGTTATAAGTATGCAAGATCCATATCTGTCACGATACCACACCGCCCGTCGACGCCCGGCCCACGAGACGGGAATTTTTTATATCGACTACATAAATGCCACTTGACGCTACTACTTCTTGTTTTATACGTACTGTATAACACATTTTAAGTGATTTGATGTAAAAATAACGTTGTTCCCTCATAAAATATATTTTGAGTAACGTTTCTGAGCTAGGATAATTTTGTAATATCTTAATAAAACTATCTTTTCGGATTTTTTCGAAATTTTTTTTTTGATTTTTGTTTCCCGACATTACAAATGCTTTAAAAATTACAGTAATTATGGTCACGGAAGAGACTAAGGTGTTAGATGTCTCAAAGGCACACGTGTTACACACAGAGACAGACAGCCTACCCACAAATTAATATAATGATAGTTTTATTTAAAATATTAAAATGGATTCAAAAAATTGAAAAATGGCACCAAAGTACCTTACAATATTTGTTAATTTAATTTTAAAACATTTTTATAATTTTAATTATGTTTATAATTATAATTTAATATTATTTATTTAATTTTAGCTGTTATTATTATAATTATAAATTTTTTTCATAAAAAACTTTATTAATTGGTAATCTATTTAAATATTTTAATATATCTATATTTAGTGTTGCCATTACTATATTTATAAACATAAAGAAAAATAAAATATTAATTCTTCAAGCCACATTATTGTTCTACGTGTAATTTAAAAAGTTAAAATTAATCAAGAGTAATAATTTTAATTTAGTTTGTTATTATTTAAAAAACAAATTACTAAGCAACACTATTACTACATACATTTACAAATGAAAAATATTAATTTGAAATTTTAAAAGAACTTAAACTTGCGGATCAAAATAACAAGTGTATTTCAAATTAGTTTAGTATAACATAGGACTATTTAGAGAAGGAAAATATGAAGTATTTTGGCGGTAAATCATTTACTTATCGTCAAGTCGACATAAGTCATCCGAATCCACGCCATCATATATCCTGCGTTATCGACGTCAGAACGCGCCTGAAACCGACTACTTATGCTAATAGGCCACATACTTTTAGTTCATCACGCATATCTATTCACTTCCCTATTCCGTTATATTTTGACAACAAAGTATTGCCAGGATTAGTATAACTAATGCGCCATTCAAATATTTTTTTGTGTTTTATTCAATTACCTATTTGTTGCTAATGTTTTATTGGAGTGGAACTTTAGGAGATGAAATGTTACGATTATTATGATGGTACAAATTTTAGATACTAGATTTGTTTTGCTTTTTTCCCGTGAAATTCACAAAATACACATAATATAAAACAGAACGTAACTGATACTTATAAAAAAAAGGCTTATATTATGTTCTTATATATAGAATTAGTTCTCAGCGGGAATCGAATTCACGACCTCAAGCATATACTCCCACTAACACATCGGTCGGTCGATATATTAGTTAGAGCTTTTTTGTCCTACCTGGAAAAGAGTAAAAACTTTGTCTAAATATTATAAGTATGTTGAAAGAATTTATAATATAAGGGCAGATACACATTGTATCTATTCGAAATTCAAAGGCACCGTGCAAGTGCGTACAAACACGCCATGATGGCGTGTCACGCACTGATAAGAGCCACTGTCACGCTAATATGACGTAAACTGTTAAAAAATACATACATATGTTAAATAATAAATGCACTTGATGACTTGTTTTTAAATTTTTGCGCTTTAGATTGTGTAGCGAAATATGTTGGGATATGATTAGGAGAACGAGACAAAGTATACTGTTTATTATTATTTTTTAAAATGAAAAGGTACTTCGGTGCCACTGTTCTTTTCATAGAAATTATTACATACTCTTATAACTAGCGACTCACCCTTGCTTCACTCGGGCTCATCCCTATGTAAGATTTAACGGTTAGTATGGAATAGACTATATATTAATTACATTTATATATACATAGGTACAAAATAAAGAGTTCTGAATTTTTCGACTTTCCATCTATATTGAGTTTTACCTATTTTTTATATTAAACCACCCCTGACACACCTCCAACAAAACAAAAGAATTATTCAAATCGGTCCAGCCGTTTTTGAGTTTTAGCGACACGATTTTTATTTTATATATATATTGATAGATATCAAATATAAGTGAAAATTTAAAAAGGTATCGGGTCATCTTTTTGTTATGCTTTTAACGGAGAAGAAATGAGGCTGTCTGAAGCTAAAATATGTATATAATATGTATATTAATGAACTCGTATTTTCCCTAAAATTCATTTCTATGAATTTCTATCTGACACCATGATATGATGGTTTTTATAATTAGTTACAATGACGTCATAGATCCTACTGACCGACCCACACCCTGGACTCGCCCAGATATGTCGTGAGGAGATAGTGTGATTGCTCGCTTAATTACACATATCTAGTATGTTTTATGTGGTACATTAGGTTTCATATTTTTATATGGTAGTTTTAAATTATGATTATTTTCTTAGAACTTAAAGATAATTAATAGATTTATTTATAATTGTAACTCTAATGATGTAAACTAAGAACAATGAAATGTATAAGAATTAATAAGAAAATTAATTAAAACATGTTATAGAATACCTACATTCAAAAGGAATTTGATCATAGAAGTTAAGGTCCAAACTATCACTGAGAGGTCGCAGGGAAAAACTATTTATAGTATAGTGGAAGTCGCGTGTTGATTACTTGTTAAACGGGATTGCATATAAAATAACATAATATTGCTGTGATGGTGTATTGCCTAGGTCTTTAGTCTAAGACTAGATGTTCTTCGGTTCGAGTACTAGGTCGGGCCAAGTATAGTTAATGAATTATTTTCTATCGCCTAGTGTGTTGGCGGATCTTTGTTAATATTAATGGCTAAACCACTCAAAGCCAATGTTTCTAATTTAGTTACGTATTACTATAAGATATATTAGCGTCAATATCCCCTACAATGCAAATAGCTGAGCATTCCACACTACGTGGACGTCTGATATTCATCTAGGCATTGTCAACATGCCTGAGTCCGTCGTATTCGGTGATAGATCTCATATCAAAACAGTGACTTGTTTATTTTAGATTTATCGCCATCTTTTTAAGGAATTTTCTTACTTTTTAGAGTACTCTCTATGTAAAGAAATTCGTGGTGTAGTTCTCTAACCACTCCTTTTGAATTAAACTTTGGGATATATTTGAACACTATATCATTTCTATATTAATTTCTACTTAGCCGTCTTGTTAAAATAAATAAATATGTCGGGACATCAACACAGCACTATCTAGTTCTATGGTAATCTACGAGGCCTGTGTTATGGATACCAGATAGTTGATACACTACACATATATAACTTTACATACATACATATTATAAATATAAACATCCATGACTGGATTACAAACATTCGTTCTCATCACACAAATGAATGCCCCCAGCGGGACTCGAACCCGCGACCGCTGGCACAGCAAGTAGGCTCACTACAAACTCAGCCAAATCTGTCGTCAAAGTAGTGTTAGAAAGTGCATGATAAAATTACTAGATTTAAAAGACCAATTATATGCTAATTGCACAAAATTTTCAGTTTATTGACCATTAAGAGATTTTGTCATGTAGATATTGTGCAATAATCGTGGTAGATGTGGGCGGTATTGTTAACTTATGTAAGTCCTACATTCGGTGACAGGTCTGGTAAAGTTCTATGTGTTTTGATCTTATACTGAATTTGTTTGATTTGTATATGGTAAAATATATACCCACTTATTTTATATACTATATAATGAATTTAAAAAATTGTTCCATTTAAAGGGGTCATTTCTTTGTTCATTGAACCATTTATGAAATATTTTTAATAATGAAAATCGCATAGATCATGGTATTCATTTAGATGTAGATAGAGTGAACGTTTTGACTTTTAGCTCTATTGTAAAACCTATTTTATTTTCCATCTGATTAAGGACTATGTATAAAAATATCATATCTCGATATAGGATGACTCTACATTTAGCTCTATTTTAGCAAATATCAAGCGCATAATGGATATCGGTTTTTGGTACCTAGTCATATTTATTTATACTATATTTTATACTGTAAGATAAATGCAAATATTGTACCGGACAGGAATCGAACCAGTGCAACAAAAATCCAATTAATCAATTTAAATATTTTTTTTTAATTTCATTATTATTATTTTATACAATACTTTTCAGCTTTGACTTTATCGAAACATTCTAAATTAAGTTTAGTATCATTAAAATCATTTACTTAACTATTAAATTTGAATTGTGTAGTAAAAATTTTACGTTTTATCCTAAAGCAAATTACCCTTTCTCTATATATTTGTTATCCCAATTAGATCTTGTAATACAAAGATATCGGGATGTATAGAGTCGATGCGATCGGCCACTGAGCGATAGAGGATTTATGAACGCTATCTGCGCTCGTCTTAATTTACTGCTAAGGCTGCGGTCACATACGTTACAGGAACTTGACTAAAATACTCGTATCTATACATATAATAACATTCTGAGTCGAATCTGTACATTAAATATTTTTTGGAAAATCTTATTGAATTAGTCATTATTATTGATACAGGGGAATCTATAATTTTTAGAATTTTTGTCCGTCTGTCTGGGAATGCATCACGAGAAAACTTACTGGACAGATTTTGATGAAATTTGGTATGATGATAGCTGGTTATCCGGGTCAACATATAGGATACTTTTTACCGCAGGAAAATATCTCATTTCTGAGAAAAAATACAAAAACTGCAATGTTAGACTATACTAATATGTAAAACCTAACAATTTGGTTTTTAGTCATCTGAACGCGGGCGGAGCCGCGGGCAATGCTAGTATAATGTATAGGCTTAATATTCCATTCTAATCATTAAAACGTACCTAAGAAATAACACGAGCGAAGCAAGGCTGAGCTGCTAGTTTAGTAATAAATTACTTAAAAACATGAATTACGTAGGTAATTAATAGTAATATTGTTTTATAATCTATATATATAAGAGGTTTTTTGGATTCTTCTTTTCCCTTAATATTCTTAGTTAATGTAAATAAAAAAATAAAATAAAATTCAATAATCAATTTAACAAAATAGGTACAGTATATTATTAAAAACAATATTTTATAACAACTGTATACTAAAATCACTATTAAATAACTAAACTAGATGTTTTAACATAAAAATATAAAATAAAAAGTAAACGAACTCTATCCCATTCCAGTTCCCGGCGAGGCGTTATCTCAACACATGTAACCAGATGCCCAGATAATCCAGATACGATGCTTTTAGTTCTACAAGTACCTACGCGAACGTGCTCACATATACATAGAGCAGGAATGTTAGAGCCGTTTTAACATTTACTTTAATTCTTATAAAGGAATGTTTTTGAAATGAACTAGCGACTAGGGTTTATATAAAAGTAAATAGTAAATTGTAATATATTATTTGTATTCAGCCCTTTTCAACGTCCCACTGCTGGGCACGAGCTTCCCTTTGATACGAGGGTGATCAGGTCATAGTCCACCACGTCGGTTAAGTGCGGGCTGCGATTAGGTGCGGGTTTACATGTCATAATTGGCGTGTGCGCATATAAATATTTACGAAAGTTACTATAATTTAATAAACGATATACGTAGGTACATTTGTATATGTATATATGTAAAACAAGTCTCATAATTAATGAGCAGATAAAACTATGGATATACACACACACACACACACACACACACACACACACACACACACATATATATATATATATATATATATATATATATGTATATATATATATATATATATATATATATATATATATATATATATATATATATATATATATATATATATAAGATATATGTTTATAGAGTAATAATTTATAAGATATCATTAATAGAACGAAAATAAAAAATAATTAATGAGTAGCATTGGCTAATCGGGTAAATATCACTTGTGCCTCGAGGGTAATTAAATAAAACTAATAAAAATAAAATATTGTCAACTTATAAGCATTTGATAAAAGCTTTTGCCAGTTTATATTTATCTATATATATTATATAACAATCAATTGCCGTTTAAATCGCTGGACCGGTTTGAATAATTCTTTCTTCGTTTTGTCGAGGGTTTGTCCAGGGGTGGTTTAAGTATAAAAAATAGAGGACAACCCAAAAAAAACCGCAGAAAAATTTAAATGTTCAGAATACATAAAAAAAAATTGTCCAAAATATAAAAAAAAATTTTGTTGGGTGGACCACCTTTATCACTTAGGGGTATAAAAATTATTTAACGTCCTATTCTCAGACCTACTGAATATACACAGAAAATTTCATAAGAATCGGTCAAGCCATTTCGGAGGAGTTTTTTTTACAAACACTGTGACACGAGAGTTTTATACATATATTAGAAGATATATTAGATTATTATAGTCTATCTATTTCATACTAACCATTAAAACGTACCAAGGGATGAGCCCGAGCGAAGCGAGGGTGAGTTTCTAGTATAGAAATAAAACAAGTATTTGTCAATTTAATAATATATTTATAGCAACGAAAAAAAAAGACTTAGTCCAATTACAATTTTTATTTGTATTCCAGGGGATGACTAATTTTTTTATTTTTTTTATTATTTTTTGATTTTAATTGATATGTAATTTAAATAGACGTATCATTTATAGTCTTACGTAGGAGGTCTTACATCTTGATATGATTGCAAGGTCAAAAGGTAAGGCCAGAATTGAAAATGTGTGTAAATAATCTGCGTGGGCCCTATCCATTCATCTCCGTTGAGTGGCGCGATATCTCCCACTATTCTATCTGGCGAGTGGGAGTACAATGCCTACGTATCTTGTATGATTGAGGGCTCTTGGGTCAACTGAAAACGCAAACTTGTCACTCAAATTATATAGTGACGATTGGTTATTTGATTTTACGTGCATTCATTTGATGATGCTAAAATTAGCATGTTAACCTACTATCCATACTAATATTATAAATGTGAAAGTGGGTTTGTTTGTTTGTCCTTCTTTCACGTCGAAACAAAATGATGATTATTTGTGTGGAGATAGTTGGAGGGCTGGAGAGTGACATATGTTACTAATGTAGTCAATGTCACTCTCCAGCCCTCCAACTGTCTCCATACAAAAAATAACGCTCATCGCTTACTCTGTTTCGACGTGAAAGAAGGACAAACAAACACATTGTCACATTTATAATATTAGTAATTTATTTATGGATGTTTGTTTGCGAAATACAGGCAATGGAGACCTTAAAGTTGTTAAGAAAGCTAAGAATCAGCCCATCAGAAGAATATGGTGAAATTGTAAAAATGCTAGCGACTCACGCCCGCTTTGCTTCGATGCACCCTTAGGTGCCTAACCATAACCTATGTGTTATATAATCTATCTGTGTACTATATTATATACAAATATGTTTAACCGTTTACACAAAAAAAAAAAATAAAGGAAATAAAAAAAAAACATTATATCAGTAATCTGATAATTTATATCTAACAAACTAAAGAAAAGACGAGTTATGACGTCTTGTAGAAAGTTTTTAGCTCTCTCAATCTATAAATTAATTTATGAATTTATGATACAAGTTAGGCCATATGATTTTCTATTTTGGACCACAGGATACCACACACCATGCCTAACGAGGCATATTTCGAGCTCAAAGCTATGATAGCCAGATATATAACCACTTACAGATAAACAGACGGACACCGTATCGCTAATGTGAGGCTAATCGATTCGCTCGGATATCGTGGTAAATATAAAATTGAAAGCGTCTTATCGTTTTCTGAGGCTGATTACTTTGTTTTGGTTGTGAGAGAAGAATTTATATTACAAATAGTATCCTATTAATATATTGTTATTTTAGGAAGTTTTTTCTTATTGAAGAAGAAATATCCATGTTTGAGCAATACATTTTCTGGGAGCGGATTCGAACCCGAACCCGCATTCATTGATGAAAACGTCATGTTTTCAGAGTAAAGTGTATCAGTGTCATACTTTCTTAGATTTACGCGAATATTTGACATTTTAAATAAAACTATCTTTTCGGATTATTTCGCGGATTTATTTGGATTTTTGGTTCCCGACGTTTCGAATGCTTTACAGCAACCATGGTCACGGGAGAGACTGAGGTGTTACATGTCTTGAAGGTATAGTTGTTACAGACAGCCTGCCCACAATTAACAAAATGAAAATTGTACCAATTACCTTACAATATTTTTTAACTTTAAACATTTTTATAATTTTAATTAGTTTTATAACATATACACAAAACCTTCTCCTTTTCGAAATCGGTTAAAAAGGGAAACGTACCATCAACATAAGCACAACCATATATTCATATTATTACAAATGGAAATTAGTACTAACTGCAATTTTGCTCCACTTAAATACCTTCTTTCATTTACTTTATCATATATATTCATTTAAATTATAATCATAATTGTTGAAGAGTCATAAAATCGAACAAGTTTGTTGAAACAATTATTACGTACTAGCAGAACCCGCGGCTTCGTTCGCGCTAAAACTACAAAAAAAAACTACAAAAACGTAACTTTCATACAATCTCTCATCCCTTATTTTACCCCCTTATGGGACGAATTTCGAATATTCTAAAACATGTGTTTATTTAATTGGACTCAGTTATGCAAAAAACAGCCATGTGCGTAAAAGTACCAACAGGGTTATAAGCATTTTTCTGTCGATAGTTGCACTTGGGTTATGTTTTCAGGTTATTTTAAAATTGAACAATATTTTTTATAATAAAATGCTTATAACTGGATATTAAGGAAGATAATTTGGACGTTCGTTTTATTATATTTTAATAATTCTTTTTTAATTGCTTTACAGCAACAAGTCTCTCCCATAAACATAATTGCTGTAAAGCATTCGAAACGTCAGCAACCAAAAATCAAAATAAATCCGCTAAAAAATCGGAAAACATAGTTTTATTTAAAACTAGCATTGCCCGCGGCTCCGCCCGCGTTCAGATGACCAAAACCCAAATTCTTAGGTTTAACATATTAGTACTCTTACTTTGTAGTTTTTGTATTTTTAATCAGAAATGAGATATTTTCCCACGGTAAAAAGTATCCTATATGTTGACCCGGATAGTCAGCTATCACCATACCAAATTTCATCAAAATCCCTCCAATGGTTTTTCTGTGATGCGGTAACAGACAGACAAAAATTCTAAAAACTATTGATACGGCCTCTGTATCGATAATAATGTTAATTTTAATAAGATTTTCCAAAAAATACTTAAAGTACAGATTCGGCTTAGTTACAATTTTATTATATGTATAGATGTCAAAATTCGCGTATATATAAGAAAGTATTAATTATTTCTTTATAAATTGCTTGTACTCCAAATCAATTAAACAAAAATAAGTGTAATAATTACATGTAAATCGATTTCGAAATCGATGTACCTTTTTAGTAAAAAGTATAGTAGATATCTACCTAAAACATCGCAGAATCACGACCGATAAAATTTTGTATGTGAACAAATGCATTTATTTTTAATATTAGCCATTTATTATTTGTAAATCAAGTTCGAACCTTTATCCTTTATTGCTGTGATAAAATTCAGCTTGAACGCTAATAGCATTCATATAAATAAACTCGTCTCTTACAAAACATCGATATGTGGCATTATCTTTTTTCCAAGTGTGCGGTGAGAGAACCCAATCATTTTATCATTTGAGTGATATCACTTAGATACATTATATAAATCGGTGATTTCTACAAAGATACTGTTTTTTCTATATTTTATGTAAATAACAGATAACCTTTATCTTTTTTCTTAAATTTTTTTTTATTCGTTACTAGAGACGCACCCTCACTGCGCTCGGGTTCGTCCCTAGTTATGTTTTAGCATTTACTATAGATTTCTCAGAGATGAGATATTTTCCAACAGTAAAAGGTATCCTATATGTTGACCCGGATAACCAGATATCATCATACCAAATTTCATCAAAATCTGTCTAGTGGTTTGTGATGCGGTAACAGACAGACAAATAGACAGAGAGACAGGCAGACAGACAAAAATTCTAAAACCTATAGATTCGGCCTCCGTATCGATAATAATATCTTTTTTATTAAGATTTTGCAAAAAATATTTAATACATACATATTCGGTATAGTTCCAATTTTATTATTATATATAAATTAAGCACACGTAACAATACACATGTTAAATAATACAATACAATTTAAATTAATAATAATAATTCATTTTACGGCAAGGAATTAAATGGTAATTATTAATTAATAAAGAATACAACATTAACAAGATTTAAAAACAACATACTTAATTTTAAATAAAATAAAGTAAAAATAAAATTAATCGATTTTAGTTAATAAAAAATTCTATAAAATTAATAAAAAATGTTTCTTTATCTATTCTATTTAATTTAATTATATTTTATTTAACGCTTGTATTTAATGTTGACGTCATCATTAATAGTGTAGGTTTGTCTCAGTGACAAAAACAAAAAAAAAATAGAATGAATTTAGATCAGATGATTTAGAGACTATCTTTTATATTATCCGTATTAATATTTTAAAGTGAAAGTTTGTGAGTATGGATGTTTGTTACTCTTTCACGCCAGAACGACTGAACGGATCTAGATGAAATTTGGCACAGATATAGATTATAGTCTGGATAGGTTTGGTTTTTGTTTTCCTAGATGCGAACCCGAGTGAAGCGAGAGTGAGCCGCTAGTACACTAATTATTTAATAAGTTGCAATATCACGAGCTAAAAGCTAGTAGAATTATAGTTACCAAAAGATTTACGAGCATAAAAAACTTAACATCTATTATAAATTAAAAAAGTATTTCAGAAAGAAGATTAGGGACATCATAAATTCTAAATAAATAGTGGCAACCATGCTTCATCGTGCACACCGTGATTAAGCCAGTGCTATACTTGCGAAATAAAACGCGCAATTCGGTGAGACGTTATCTGTCTAATGAATAAATCTTACCGATAAGCTCTTATGAAATCAAATATTGCGCACTTTACTGGATAGTGTTACATATGTGAATGTAACTTTATCTATCATTTGATATAAATAGTATAAGTAAAAATAAGCTATTTCTTTTTAAATGATTTATTTTATTATAATAAAAAAATAATAGCTTATTATTTATAATAATCTATTATTATTTTTAATTATTACATACATTTTTTATAATAATTAATAAATTCTCTCCGCCCGATAATCTACAGATGAATATATTCATAATCGTTTAGTAATGGCGTGAGAGAAAAGCAAGCAAATAAATACACTTTAGGATTTTGATAATTAGGACAAGGTATGATAAATAGTAGTAATAATAGAAAAATATAATATAAAATGGTGAATATACAAAAATATCTCTAAAAAGTGTCGTTGTGCAAATTAAATATTTAAAGGTTACTGCCTACTATTGAAGTAAAACGCAGCGCGGTGTGCGCGATCAGATTGGTCCTACCAATCTGATTTATGCACTCCGCTGATAAATCCTTTGACTTTGACCAAACTACCTGATAAATCCTTTGACTTTTGTGGTTTACATAAAAAATAACTCTTTTACTATTAATTTATATAAAAATCATATTTGTAAGCCCAAACCTTTATTTAAATGTATAGTTTTTCCAACCAAAATAAGAAAAAAATATACTCAATTGAAAAAAACTGCGATTATGGAGTATATAACTTCATAAACGCGGTTTTGATTCTTAATACAATTTAATATGCTATCATAAAATATAATATGCAGTTTTTATCGTGCAAACTAAGCGCTAAAGCTGGGTTTATACTGGTAAAATAAAACGCAGTGCGGTGTGCGGCGGCGATAGCGCCCGCCTGATGGATGCGCCGCGCCGATAACGCCTTTGACTTACGCTACCAAAAGGTAAACACTACATACTCGATTACACTGGCTTCTAATATTTTCTCTTTTCGGTATATCATATTATGTATGAGGTGAAGCTTCTATCTTTAATGTTTTGTAGCCTAAGTGTAGTGAAAGTTTTTAACAATATTAATGTTTAAGTATCTCTAAATAAGTATTTTTATTTATAACAAAAAAATAATATGGCTAATTTGAAATTATGGTTTGATTCCCCTAGTATTGAAGGAGTATAGGAGGCTCCTGCTCAGAAATGGCACGTTGAAAAGGGCCGGATACTACAACGTACATGGATAATTTTAAAAGATAATGAAATTTAGTCGTTCTACCTTATCAATCCTATTAATAACAGTCAAGTTTTAAATCTGTTATCATCCCAAATGGTACGATAAATTTGTTACCATATTTTAAAATGAAATGAAAGCATATATATATATATATATATATATATATATATATATATATATATATATATATATATATATATATATATATATATATATATATATATAAAAATATTATATTCATCTATCTATTCTAAATTCAGTAGTTCATAGTTATAATATATACTAACGTTTAACCGCGACTGGTATTGAGCTCGAAATAAAACTGGCACGCGGTGTGCTGGCTACGCGATAACGTCCTGATGGATGCTGCGATGATAATGCATATAGTTGCCGAAATATAAGAGAAAGCGGTGTAAAGTTGAGATAAAATACCAACCGTTTGGTGCAGTGGTTAAAGACATAGTATATCACTTTGGGCACTGTAAGTTTGATCTTTCTGTAAGTTATTTCATACCAGCAGTTCACCTCTAGGAAAACAAAAACAAACCTATCTCACGGGAACCGTAATCACATTTTTCCGGGATAAACACTAGCCTATATGTTATTCAAGACTAAAATCTATCTCTGTGCCAAATTTTATGTAGATCCGTTCAGCCGTTTTGGCTTGAAAGGGTAACAAACATCCATACATACTCACAAACTTACACTTTTATAATGTTAATACGGATATCAGATTGGGCTTGTCACATTATTTATTGAGATCACATTTCCGAAACCTAAAAAAATAATTATAAAATAAATAAAAAATAGTATACTATTGGTAAATACGAATAATTGTCATAATAAATTGTTTACAGAATTAACTAACAAGTCCATTTCAAAAAAATAAACTTGATTTAGAAATAGCATTGAAACTCTAAACTTAAAGTACAACTTATTTATACTTTTGAACTTATATCTCATAGTGGCAGGTTAATAAAAACAATATAGCTAAAAGGCCGCCTAGAATGAAGGTGGTGAAAACGTGCAGCGTGCGGCGGTGCGATAGCGATGCGCCCAGATACGACCTTTGAGGCTTTGACTAACACTAATGTCATTCTGCACTGTACGTATCTCTGGATTGAATTGACAGATGGCTGTTGAACAGATAACAATGGTTATTTATTAAAAACTTAAAAAAAAAAATGTTTTATGTTAACATTTTTGAAAGTGCTTAATTCGAAAAATCATTATATAGAAATATTTACATAAAAAAAACATTAATAGTAAAAATTTCCTAAAATTAGAGAAAATCCTAAAAAATCGAAAAAAAATGCACATATATGTACGTATGTAGGTAGGACGTAGGTATTTAAAAACTTAAGTCGCTAACATTATAAAACTAAAACCTCTTACAGATTCGGATGTAAACACTAAAGAAACATTACAAATCGCAATATTTACATCGATAGCGAGATATGCAGTTTAATTTTCTCAAAACATGGCTGACACGAGATAAAGAGCTTGCAATTTGAGTCATACGCCGATTTTGTCTCGACTTATCTTACAGAGCACTCCCCTTTATATGCGCGACGTAATCTGAACTAAGGTCGCCCGCATACGGTGATTACTCAATATGTTCTAATTGACACTACGTTTTGGGTAATTTTGTGAAAGATTATTATCTTTTTTATGATATTTTGAGTAAATATTGTAAGGAAAGTATCACGTTCTATATATTTTTATAGCATTTTCTATCTGTGCTATAAAGATTATAATTTTATAAATATATTTAAATTTATTATGTATAATTAATTTGTGTTAACAGCATAAAACAGATCATTTAATTAATATTCATACAATATATTTAAAGTTAATCATCAAGCAACAACGTGTACAACTATCCTTACAGTAATGGGCAAGTGATTTATTTGTCTCTATTCTATCTGATCGTTTTATCTCTCGATAGCGAGTCGAATATAAAGTAATATATTATTAAACTTCATACAAACTAAATTATAAATGTTATTGCGAGCTCAAACTTATTGTATAATTAGATTGATAGAAATAAAGGTTACATATTATCATAGAAAAATAAATAAATAGACCATTAGAGCCGTGTTATATGTTATATGTTAATAAATTGTATAAATGCTTACATTTAAAATTCGTGATCTTCTTACAATCGACATCATATGAGAAGCCAAATATCTTTAAATTAGTAGTCCTTTAAATGAACTAACTTGCGAATAATTTATACAATATTAGCGGTTCACCCTCGCTTCTCTCGGGTTCGCTTCTGGACAAAACTGGCTAAACAGAAACAAATCTATCCCGCGGGAACTGTACATTTTTTCGGGATAAAATATAAAGAAATATAAAGAAAAGTACACGTAGCATGAGAGCCTTCTTTTCGTTGGTAAAAACACTAATATGAATTAATGTCGCACCGTGCACAGCCGTCCTTAACGTAATGGCGAAGTGATTCATTTGTCTCACGGCTATCCGAATGTTTTAAGCTTATCCCGCGATAGCTGGAATGGATGTTTCCCTGTTAACTGCAATCGCCAGATACCAGATACCATTAGGTGCTATACGGGAATGTCCCTGCGTTGATAATTAATAACGAATATGCTTATTATCGATATAATTTAAGTGCAAAGTAAATTTTAGCGTGGTAATATAAAATTAGGTTACAAACGTCGTGGTGTGGTGTCATGTCGGATTCTTTTTGCTACTGGCTTAGTGGTAGTGTATGGATTATACAACGTATTTTAAGGTTGTGGATTCGATTCCTGGGTTAATTATAAAGTTATTGAGGTTCCGGCCTAAAAAAATTTTAGTAGACCAAAGTTGGAAAGTCTGCGACTCATCAAACTATGATAGTTAATGAAATCATATATTATGTGTAATTCGTCTTCCACATGGGGTCAGTAAAACTAGCTGTTATGAACAAAATTCGGTCAGGAGGACATTATACTACGTTGAAGTTACCGGTTCGATTCCCAGACAGGATAAACTATCGCACTGATCGTGTAGGTTAATCTGGATATGATTAAGTAAAAGTGCTTTCGGTGCCGCCACTCGGATTCCTCTGCTTTATCTAACTCATACAAAACTTGTGTGAAGATGAAACGATAGGTGAAGAAGGCTGTTGAATTTCTGAATACTAAGTCAACTATTGTATTATTGTTCATATAGATTTCATACTATATATGAGATTCATATTTGTACAAGTAAGACTTACATATTTAGTGTTGAACCTACGTTTTAGTAGTATGAAGTCACTTACTCTATATCATATTGAGGAATGTATTTTGAATATAAAGAAAAATAAAAACCGACTTCCAGGCACTAAAATGTAAAAAATAACTAAACGGGGGTTTTCATTTAGAATAGATACCTAATGAGATATTTTCGAAGTCAGTACCAATCTCCATTTAAAAAAAAACCGCTTGACCGATTTCGATAAAATTTATATGGGACCACCTGGGAAGTATACCCTTTGAAAAAAAAAGTTTTCCAAATCGGTTCAGGCATCTCGAGTAATCGGTGAACATACATAAAATAAAGATTCCGACGAATTGAGAACCTCCTCCTTTTGGAAGTCGGTTAATAAAACAAAATATTTCACACTGCCGTTATCAAAAACATTAAGAGTAGCTCCCACGAATACCGAAGTGCAATCTTATCGGAACTTACAACATTCGCGACACTGCCGCGACATTAGACGTGCAACTAACATAACAGTTTAATTAGAAGAACATCTAAAGCGTATTAGTTGCAATGTTTGGTGTATGCCACAATTGATACGCTGTAAATGTTACCTGGATGATATCGCTCTTCACGATAAGGCCTTTTTGTATATTTTCCAACGACTATGTATATTTTTTGTTCTTTTTGAGTGTAAATTTCTATTATTATTATTATTATTTAAATTACTTAATCTCTCTATCTAAAACTCAGTCTCTCCCGTGACCATGATTGCTGTAAAGCATTCGAAACATCGGGAACCAACAATCCAAATAAATCCGAAAAGACTTACTTTTTTAATTTAACACTGTATAAGTGTATAGTTTATTATAGTATGGCTATTGCTTATTTTAAATACTTCTTTCCTTTAAAGAATCTTTGATAAAGTATAAAAATTAAGTTACATTTCTTTCAATGAATTATTAAAACGAGTATATTTTGGACTTCATAATTCAATTCGATATATATTGCGCTATATGTTATCCAATATATATTTATGTGTATTTTTTAAATAATAGATTATATATCAATTGCACCTCTAAAGATAAATTGATGACTTAAAAATATTGTACACAAGTACACCAAATCTTAATAAAACTAAGCCAATTATGCACTAACTGGGTATTATCAAGGACATCTATTTCAGACCTTATACTATACAACTGTTTTGTTTAACAAGACAAATTAAATTCTCTAAGCTTGCACCATACGATACTAGAATAAGTTTGGCTAGCGTCGTATTGGAGATCCAAAGTTGGTATCGCCACGTATCTACGTCTTTGAGCACGTACTTGTAGAACGTAGAAGTCACAACATTGTGTTTAATGTGAAACCGTATTAGGATATTAGATGATAAATATTATTATAATACCTCCAATAATGCTACTGCGTCAATAGTTTGGTGTTTGAACCTTTTTAGGGTTCCGTACCCGAAGGTTGTCACGGAACCCTATTACTAAGTATCCGCTGTCCGTCCATCCGTCTGTTTAAGGGCTGTACCTTATGAACCGTAATAGGTAGAGAGTTGAAATTTTCAGAGTGTATATTTCTTTCTCTAATTTTCCAGAAATCCATTTATTCTTGGTCAAAAACCCTACCAGCAGATTTGCAAAAAATGCCTTAAATGCTACGGGCATTTTATCTCACCTTCTTTCTATATATGTATAAAGAACTCCTTGTCTGTATGTTACGAAATATCATCGTCAATTGATTATCAATTCTCATGATTTTTATATTCAATCGTTTCTACACTTCATACCTCAAGAGTCAAAACGTAACGACAATCGTCACTATATTGTTTTAACTAGCGGTAGATATGTAAGTTTAATGTTAAAAAAAATTGTATGTTCCAGTTACGTTTTTCCAATTACATATTATAAATATATCACTGTTTATATATATATATATATATATATATATATATATATATATATATATATATATATATATATATATAGCCGTATTTAGTTATTGTATGAGAAAATATACCTATATATACTACCTATATATAACTCAGACTAAAACATTCATTTTTATCTCGGCATCATAATTCAAATGTTAAATAGAAATCCGACTAATAAATTTTGCTAATCAATAAACTATCTGACGTCGGAATATATTATAGATAACTAGTTAGTATTGACTCCTCCCAATAACTTATATAAATTGTGATATTAACTTGGAAAACCCATTTATTAGTAAAGATGGTAATAAATAAATATTTATGAGATTTCCGTAACATATTATATGTATGTTGAACTAACGATAAGCGGATTTTGTTCACAATTTCATGGGTTTTAATTTTTTTGCGCAATACGCTTAATAGTTTTTCTAAAATTAAAGAGGCCTAAATTATTCCTTGTAACATCAGCTACCTGTCAGTGAAAGTTCTGTCAAAATCTATCCAGCCGTTTCGGAGACTAGCTGGAACAAACAGGCAGATGGACGGACAAAATTTTTAAAAACTGTTTTATTCTTATAAGTACCGTACATACTTTCATATGTATTTAGTAAATAGCTGTTATTTTGATATTACAAACAGACTATTCAATTTTATTTATTTATATAGATCGAAATGGATATACTTATAGGAATTATAAAATTGATTGCTAGTACATATAAATAAATAAGATAAGATTAATTAACTTTTTTTTACCTTTACCTAGTTTAAATTACAATTTTGGTTTAAAATGGACGTCATATATTTTATACCAGTATATCTCAAACTTACATATTTATTTAAAGCGTTCAAACAATTCAGATAGGGAGTTCTGAACTACTCGTGGCTATCTGGTTGGAATATATCACGGCGTATCTTAGAACTGAACAAAGTAAAACTTTGAGATACCGTATCGTTGGCGAAATTTTAAACTAAAACTATAAAATGATAAACATTTTTGTTACATACATTTTATTTGAAGAAAAACAAACAATTTTCGCTATAAATGTATCGCATTTTTTTCTATATGAGGTATATTTTTGGATTTCAATGCAAGCTCCAAATAAATATTTCTAAAAGCAACAGACTTAGACACTTCAATAAGTACAACGTAAAGAAAATTTATACCAATCTATACATATAAAAAAATTGTAACGAAGCCGAATCTGTACAATAAATATTTTTTGGAAAATGTTATTGAAATAAACATTATTATCGATACAGAAGCCGAATCTATAGTTTTTAGAATTTTTGTCTGTCTGTCTGTCTATTACCGCATCACAGAAAAACTACAGCACGGATTTTGATGAAATTTTGTATGGTCGTAACTGGTTATTCGGGTCAACATATAGGATACCTTTTACAGCGGGAAAATATCTCATTTCTGAGAAAAAAAACAAACACAGCAATGTAAGAGTATCTCTCTCTGAGGTTGGTCCCTCATGTCTGAGGATCGTGGTCAGTGTTAGGGTTGCATCTGGAGCGGATGATCTGCCTCCACCAGTTTCTGTCCAGCGCGTCTCTTACCACCGTGTGGAATTTCGATGTAAGAGTATACTAATACGTAAAACCTAAGAATTTGATTTATGGTCATCTGAACGCGGGCGGAACCGCGGGCAGTGCTAGTAAAATATATAACACTACACTATTGCTTAAAACGTTTATGCCACAAATACATATATGAAAAAATGAAATAAAAAATACAAGCAACAAGAAAAAAAAATACAAAAATAGCTTATCTTTCATCTAACTAGGGGGAAATTTTCGGTGCGACATTTTTAACTTTTCAATTCAAAGGCAAGTAAAAAATGTTAATCGCAGAGCCACGCCTCTTGTAGAGCCTAACAAATATTTGCAACGAAAATGGAAAACTTTTCTACTGTCGATATTAAATAAGCAGTTCTGAAATCGACATAAGGTCACGACCTCGTTTACCATAGAAAAAGCTACATCAAAGACAAAATGATAACGTGTGCGGTGTGATACCTGGCGGCTCTAGGTTAGAAATTTCTTTACATGTTTATGTTTTTTCTTATTTATAAGATAACTAGCGGCTCATCCTCGCTTCGCTCGGTTTTGCCTCTAGAATAAAAACAAATGTATCCCACGGGAACCGTAAATTTTTCCAGGATAAAAAGTAGGAAATTTTAAAATAATGAACCTAAATAAAACTATCTTTTCGGATTATTTAGCGGATTTATTTTGATTTTTGGTTCCCGGCGTTTCGAATGCTTCACAGCAATCATGGTCACGGGAGAGACTAAGGTCTTAAACATCTCAAAGGCGTTATATACCTACTTGTAATGTCGGTAATAGATAAAAATAAAAAAATAGGTACGTTTTAAATAGATATAAATAGTTATTAACCAGCGTTAGCCATATAAATTTTATTTATTTTTTCATTAATTTTTCATTTTTTCTCTTTATTAAAACCTTCCGTGGATCTCGATGTTAAATATTTGCGTAAATCTAAGTATTATAATGAAACTACTTAATTAAATACCCTGTAGGTATGTTAATGATTAAAACTAAAACTTAATCTAGTTCCACGAATTATTGTCAAAAAAAGCAAATTCATGTGATTTTTTTTGACAAATGAATTGATTTAATTAAGATTACAGACAGAAAGTAAAATATGTTAGCTATAACTAAAAAAAAATGATATAATCGCTCACATCGTAAACTTCAACAAATTCACCACAAGTATCCATTACGATGATTTGTTGGAACAATTTGTTTTACGCTGTCGGTCCATAAGGGCCTGCATACATATGCGACTGTCTTAAAATTTTCAACCTATTTTTCTGCTTATTCTAAAATTTGTTTATAACGTTGTTTGTTCTAAAATTTGTTTATTTAGATAAACAAATTTTAGAACCTTATACGAGTATACTAGTAAGTTTATCCTGCTTTGCTTAGGTCTCTAACAGCATTTTATATATTTTTTATTACTTAATTAATAAAACAATATTACTTATGTATAACAAGGAGAAAATTTTGACTGCTTGGATTTTTTAAAATAGTTTGTTGTTTTAAATTATTCCATCGTTTTGAATTTAAAGTTAATATTTATTTCTGTACTTTATAAACATTGGAGTCATAAATTGGTTACAGTGTACCTAATATGTAAGATTAATGGGGAATTTTTTATATTGAAAAACTTTCTATAAAATAAATAATAAATAAATATGTTGGGGAATTACTCACAGCACCATCTATTTCCATGGTACGCTACGTTTATGGCTTGCGTTATGGATACCAGGTAGTTGATACACTACACATGTATAAATATAAATACATAGATATTATAAATATAAACACACATGACTGGAGTACACATATTCGTGCTCATCCCACAAATGAATGCCCCCAGCGACACTCGAACCCGCGACCGCTGGCATAGCAAGCAGGGTACTATAAACTGAGCCAAACGTGTCGTCATAAAAATATTTATAGTTATTGCGTTAGGAGATAAAGTATGTGTGCAGACGTTTCTTATATAGTGTTTCGTATTAAAAATGGATACGCATGTAGCAATTACTGTTCCTTATCATGTCTAGATCTTATTTCAAATTAGTTATGTTACAATGCCTAGAGTTTTCTGAAACAAAATTGATGTTTTAGATATTTGCTTAATGTAACTTATTTACATATATAAAAGGCTTTTTAAAACGTATATTATTTTGGGTTAAAATATAAGATTTCTTTGTGAACATATAAAAAAGACCGGAAAAGAAAATGGAGTATTACATACTTAATATTATTAAAAATAATGTTTCATAACCATTAGCTGAAAACGTTCAATGAAACGACGGAAGTGAACCTGTTTTTTGAACATGTCCCATACGATAAGCATCAGGAAGCCTATCTCCTAACTCAGGAATAAATAAGTGCGGATGCATTAAGTCGGGCGGCAGGTGGCCTTCCGCCCGCCCTATATCGCTGATAGCGTTAACAACCGTTAGCCGCCGTTAGCCGGCGTTAGCGGCCGTAACGACGCCGTTAGACGCGGCCGCTTCCTCGCTTTTGTGATAGTTAAGATCGGTGGCCGATCGTAAATCTGTTGTTCATTTATTGGGAACCGAGTAAGTTAGATAAGTTTGGTCAGGTTGCTGCAGTGAGTTATTTAGTGTACATTTTTAAATTTTCTTTATATTAAATTTTAGTAATACTTCTTTAAAGTAGAAGCGTCATTTTTTATATTATGTATAATTTTCCAGGCACATAGCTTATTTAGTAGAGCAATTATGATTTTCTCTTCTCATTCAAATTCATTTTGAATTCATTACTAGTTAAGTTAAATTACATAACATTATATAAAGTAACCGCTTTGCAAGAATCGAACGTATGACCCATAAAACAGTTAGGAATTAAATAAAACTTTCATTATTACATACATATATAAGTAAACTATATAATCTAAATTGTTTGTTCATCTATAAAATAATTATCGTGGATATTAAAATTATAAATTTTCTATGTAAAATTATAAATTTTCCAGATAAACCGCTAGTCCATTAGCGGGCGAGTCTACCTTCGATGCCGTATTCAATTAGGCGCGATAGCATCGGATAGTTGGTCCTGTTAAATGCTTTATACACTGTAAGGGGATTATTTCTTGGGGGGTTAAGGAGATAGCTAGAAGGTGTAAGGACTTTGTTATATTAATGTAAATAGTATAAAACAAACTGTATGTCCCTTTGTTTATGTATTTAGTTAATCTTAACCATTCGACGGGTTTTAATTAGATATCATTTAGAGAATTTCTTTCGTCTTCTTATTTTATATAAAAGTTCCATCTACATTATTACAGGCGAAAAAGTCTGTTGTTTGACATAGGCTTTCCCCACAAATTTTGACGACTTATGTCTTGGTTACCCCCAAACCTTTACCCACAAATTTAATTATAATATTACTAATAAGAACATTAGATACAAATACTAATTTGAGGCAATTTCACTACGTTTTTGTCAAGCGGCTGAGTGAGTATACACGCTACGCGCGCACGTATACGTGCTAATTCTTCAACTAATAAAGCTATGAAGCTGATTAAGGAAATCACTCAAATACAAGACCTGGATAAATTTAATAACAAAAATAAAGGGTATAAGAAAAACTTGATTTCCAACTTCGATAAAAGTGCTTGTAATTTGTAATTATATATTTTTTGACTTTATATTGAACATAATAATGACGTATTGGAATTATTTGTAATATTATCTGAATATGAAAATAAATGAACGAATGAATTATTGATTGATTGAATGAATGAATAAATGAATGAATGAATGAATGAATGAATAAATAAACATTACTAAAATATACGTTAAGACTAAAGATTAAGAAAATATTATATTAAATATTATATAAACTAATAATATTGGAGTTAAACAGCGTTTATGAAGAAGTTATTAACTATTTACGACGTATAGTGCTCATAATATAATATAAATCTAATATTAAATTCAATAGCGATTTCAGTAAACCATAAAATTGCTAAGGCTTATAATTGCTACTAACATTTATTTGTTTATTTATCAGTATACAGGGAAACAAATACAAAATAAAATAGATATAATAGTTTGTAGGTGAAATGAAATTATTTTAAACGAGCTCAATAATACAAAGGTATGGATAAAAACAATTTAATTTTTTCTCTTCGTGAGGACTTTTTGTTATTTCTTAGTTCTTCACGCTGTAAAATTTAGAAATATATATAGTTGTATTTAAACGTCCCACTGCTGGGCATGGGCCTCCCTTCAATACGACTGGGATCAGCTCGCCAGGATCAGTCCACCACGCCGGCTATATACGGGTTGGCGGACTTCACATGTCTTACGAAAACTTGCTTGGTTCTCTCCTCAGATATGAAAATATCACGAGGTGCGAGACCCGGGACTTGAACTCGCTTCATTTAGTTCCCAAGCAAGCGCGTTACCATAGGGCTACCACTGCCTTGCAACCTATATATAATATTATAAATGCAAAAAGCACCATAGGAACAAACACGAGCGAAGTAAGGGCTAGTCGCTAGTAATACAACATATAAGCTATTTTATGTTATGATAACATCGGACGTTATCGGTGTGATAAAAACGCAACTACCGTTGACGTGTGGCGTTGGTCGAGTAAACGTCGTTACACAGTGGCTAAATAAATCGTTAGCACCGCGTGAGCGGAGCGCGAGATACGGCACGTAAACTGAGATGTGGGTGCTCTGGATGTGGCAAATGCTTGGTTTTATTTTCATAAGGAGTTTATTTTAAATGCTTACAAATATCCAATTGAAATTTTGAAAGTATAGCTGATCTGACTATAATTATAATAGCAAAACTTTTTTTTATTTTAATTGTTTATATTGTTTATTTTTTTCCATTTTTATTTTTAATTATTTACTTACTATCTTATTTTTTGAATGCTAATTATGTATTGTTTTTATTTTTATTTATTTTTTATTTTTAATTTTAATTTATTCATTATTTGTTTCTTTTTAATTTTTATTCTTTATGGGTTGCAAATATCGCTTCCGCTTTAACATTGAGATAAACCTTCAAAAAATATATTCTTAATGAATGTATGTAATAATTTTCCACATATCACCGGCTCCTTATAAGCGGATGTACTTAATTTCTCCCTGTATAATTTAAAATTTTAATTTTAAGTAAATTTAAAGTGAAGTCAGTGTATTCTTTTTGTTAAAAAAGAAGTATATATTGTTTAATATACATACATACATACATATAGTATGTAATAGTAGTCGCTTCTAGTGAGCTGGTGAGCCTTATAGTCGCGTCGCCTAAAGCTGTGGCAGCCGAACAAACTAATACAAAGAATTATTATCAGCGATTTTCGTGGTACTAAATGGGTGTATGAAGCAATTGTGATAACAAAGGCTGCTTTAAATGGCGTCGATTTATTTGATAAATAAATATGTAATTTAAAATTACAACTTACGTTTTGCTGTTTGGGTATCGCAAAGTCAGTGCAACAGCAATCAAGATATATAGAATAGATTGGCGATTAAACGTTTTTTTATCTATACTAATATTATAAAGAGGTAAAGTTTGTGAGTTTGTGACGTTGTAGGGGGTAATCTCTGGATCTACTGAGCCGATTTAAATGAACTTTGGTAAAAAGATAGTTTGAGACCCTGGGAAGGACATAAGATACTTTTTATTCCGGAAATAATCTTTTAAGGGGGTGAAAATGGGGATAAAAGTTTGTATGGGGAATCAAGCTAGGGACGACCCCGAGCGAAGCGAGGGTGAGTCTCTAGTTATATATAATATTAATTACATTAATTAAATATGTTAAAAAATTAATTAAATATGTTAAAAAATTAATTAAATATGTTAAAAAATTAATTTAATATGTTAAAAAATTAATTAAATATGTTAAAAAATTAATTAAATATGTGAAAAAATTAATTAAATATGTTAAAAAAATAATTAAATATGTTAAAAAATAGAGGACGGGATTATGACATTAACAGAAGCTAAAAAAACTTACGCGTATTTGGCGCTGCTTTAAATAGAGCGAAGAAATATGTACAATGTACATATAATATGTAACAACAGAAGTTGTTATTAATTATACCTTCAACTAACGATTGCTTAAAGTTCCGATTGTGTAGTTCATTTATATATAAACGTTTCTCTCCTAAGAATCGTAGTGTGATGTTAAATAGCCTGTATTATACCTCAATAAATCCATACTAATATATACTATATTAGTATGGTTTTATTAATACGAAAGTAACTCTGTCCGTCTGTTATGATTTCACATATAAACCACTGAACTAATTTTAATGAATTTTGGTATAGATATAGGGACGGAGGTCGCAAAAATTAATCTTGAAGGGGGTGAAATGGGGGTTCAAAGTTTGTATCGGGAACAAGTCATTTAAGTGAAGGCTTTAAAGAATCGTTATACCGGTGCTGTTTAATGTTTCGGCTTTTTTGACCAAATAAGGTAAGACAGGTGATTAATTCAAACAATTTTATAGTACTTATCCATTTTTCTATACCTATGTGTATCTACATCTATCCATATAATGAAATTCTAACTGAGCCGAATCTGTACATTAAATATTTTTTGGAAAATCTTATTGAAAAAGACATTATTATCGATACAGAGGCTGAATCTATAGATTTTAGTATTTTTGTCTGTCTGTCACCGAATCACGGAAAAACCACTGGAGGAATTTTAATGAAATTTTGGTATGATGATAGCTGGTTATCCGGGTCAACATATAGGATACTCTTCACTGCGGAAATCAATCAATGGCTGAGAAATCGATACTAAACGTTAAAACGTAAGTAGAGGCGAACCCGAGCGAAGCGAGGGGGAGTCGCTAGTTATTCATATTATACATATATAGTCTATTCTATAATAACAACCACAACGTACCTAGAGACGCTGAGTCGTTAGTAGGTTATAAAAGTGAATATTTATCATATGGAACATAAAAACAAAACATTACGAAAACAAATAAATTTTTCATCATAAAATATATCTAATTTGTTTTTTAATCTATTTCACAATTTAAGTATATTTTCTGTATTTTAAAAACAGCTCGAATGTTATCTCCAAACTAACTGCGTCTCCTGTAACTGTTAGTTTTCTTATCTCGGCCAGCAATTGTTTTGCAGCATCAATGTACCCGCGGGATGCTAAAGATCTAGGAAATGCGCGTGAGCCTTTTGTCTTACTTTGCTAAGATAAAAATATGTAAATTTTACTGTGCTACTAATTTAGTGGGCGGTTTTGTCCGGATTGCTCTTATATTTTAGACTGGAAAGCAAGGCTAATATGCTTATCTATACTAATATTATAAAGAGGAAAAGGTTGTGAGATTGTGAGTTTGTGGGGTTGTAGGGGGTAATCTCTGGATCTACTGAACCGATTTACATGATATTTGGTAAAAAGATAGTTTGAAATTCTGGGAAGGACATAGTGTACTTTTTATCTCGGAAATCATCCCTTAAGGGGGTGAAAATGGGGATGAGTCGAGGGTGAGTCGCTAGTATAATTATAATATTACAGTAAAGTCTTTTACTATATCTTAAATAAGAATTTAATTATTACATTGTTTTTTTTTGTTTAAAGCATTCTCTAAAGGTTATCTCTTTTTTTGTTTTAGCTAACATATTGGTGACAGCTTTGCTAGAGGTCACACGTTCGAATCCTGTAATAGGCCATTCTTGTATGGTTTGTTCGGGTATGGTTGAATTGGAATCACAGTCTTACTATTCAAAGTGACTTAATACTGGCAAAAAGAGAAAAACTAAATTAAAATATTCGTTTCTTATGGAAGAATATATGAAGATACAAAGCAAACAATTACTCTACCTATTACTCGTATCCATGACTTAATCGATATGTATAGTTATTAAATACAAAAATAAAATCGTTTACGTAAAAATCAGATCCATATATTATAATTTAATACAAAAGATACCTTGAATTTTATCTTTCTTGTTCATTTTATTTCTCCTTAAAGCTCATCGATCATAAGCAATATTAGTGCGAACTTCGGCCACACAATGCCAGCGCGAGTTTGCACGTATTTAGTTAGCTCGGTATCGATGGTATCCAGGCATTCAGACCTACGGGCCCGTGGAGGCGTTATACCACCCTTAACCCAATAAATAACCTCTTCAAACCAATTCACACTATTTTATACTTTATCATCTATGTAATAAAGCAGAATTTTAATAGTTTAAAACACGAGATTGCGATTTTTTGAACACTCTATGAAGGTACGATGCAGCAATTGTTGCGTTCAAACTTAAACTTCATTTAGTTTAGTTAAAGTTGTTTTTAGAATAACCACGTGGAGAGTAAGTTTCATTCGGACAGATAACATTGTTTTACAATTGAGATGTAAGCGTAGATTTCTGGCGCGGTCATAATAAGCATTTCATGACTTTGCTCCATCGGTGATCTAAGTCCGGTTTTTCGTTTTACGTGAACTTTATAATGTAGGCGTCTAGAAGGGAAGTGCTTAATCTATACAGATAAATAAAATAGAAGTGTCTGTTTGTAATGTCAAAATAACAGCTTTTTACTAAATGCATATGTAATTATACAGGGTACTTATAAGAAAAACACAATTTTTAAATTTTTTATCTATCTGTCTGTCTGTTTGTTCCGGCTAATCTCCGAAACGGCTGACCCAATTTTGACGGGACTTTCTCTGGCAAGTAGTTGATGTTATGAGTAACTTAGGTTACTTTTATTTTAGTAAAAGAGTTAGGGTTCCGCTCAAAAAAAATGTACCTAAAAATATATTTAATATCTGGTTTTTATTGACTGATCAGGTGTGCGAATTGGTATCAACAATACTTCCATAGTTCACAAATTCGATTCTCATACAAAGCTGTGTATTTAACTTAGCAGACTATATTCGATAGCATCTTAGATATCATATTATTATAAGATAGTGGCTCGCTTTCGCTTCACTCGGGTTCATCCCTAGGTACGTTTTATCGCTTAGTATGGAATAGATAGACTATATATTTTTATATGTATAATCAATAATTTTCTTAGCGCACACGAAATAATGAATTTTGTAAACAAAATTTTGCTACTTTGGGTCACATTACTGCAATTTTCTGAAGGATCTCTATAGAATATGGCCTATGTTACTTAAATTATCAGAATGTAGCTTTATATTGGTGAAAAAATCGTTAAAATCGGTCCAGTAGTTTTGAAGCTTATTCAGTACGAACAAACAAACAAAATCTTTCCTCTTTATTATATTAGTACAGATTAACTAATAACTAACCACCTACTTATTAAATTTTATGTGACAACACTTCAAAGTTTGCCTCATAATACTAGAAATGCAAAATAAAGCTAGAATTAGAAGAAAAACAGTTTAAAACAGCATAAAGTGCATAAATCAAATCCTCAGTGTGATAGTGATGTGATGCTGCGCTGCCGTGATAGCGGGCTGCAACGACGCGGACGGGGTCTTATCTCGCGCGAACACTCGCCTATCGCGTCCCGCCGAATCTCCCGGCGGTCGATAAGCGTCTTTTACGGAACAACGTGTTGTGAACTTTTGTGTTTGGGTGAATATAAATATTTGTGTGTACGAGCTTTTAATTTTTTATTTTTACTTTCGCCTTCGCCTTGCTTTACTTGTGCCTTGTGTATTTGTAATATTATATACGGATAACGCTACCTTTTGGCATTTTAAAATTAAGGGCGCACTGAGGCAATTAAGAAATAATTGCGTTCGTTTGATCCCTTACTGTATTGTTATTACTAAAACTTTAATTACGTAATTAATATGTAGAATATTTAAGGATTTATTATAATAAATTGTACACTTTGGAAACACGTTTACTTGTAGTTTCCTCGATAGAAAAAACAAAATAAACCCTTAGTGCGGCGTAAATAATTCAAGGGAGTTCATATCAAAATTATACGTTTCCTATATCGTATGCACTTTACATTTTCAAAATTTGTATTTGTTTTAATAATAGTAGTATAATAATAATACTAGTAAGTATCTTGTGTATAATAGCGATATAAGTAAAAGAAGGGCAGTGGTAGCCCAGTGGTAACGCGCTCGTTTGGGAAATCGAGTGAAGCGGGTTCAAATCCCGGGTCTCGCACCTCTGATATTTTCATGTGCGAATCATTTCTAACTTGATTACCACTTGCCTTACGGTGAAGTAAAACATCGTGAGGAAACCTGCGTGTCTGAGAACCCGCACTTGGCCAGCGTGGTGGACTATGGCCTGATTCCCCTCGTATTGAAGGGAGGCTCGTGCCCAGCAGTGGGACGTTAAAAAGGGCTGAATACACATACACAAGTAAGAGAAACGATTATCAGGATAGGTTGACGACTTTTAAAATTGATACTTTATTTAATAGGAGACGTATAATTGATATTTGCACATTATTTAAGATACTAAATGGAATGTTGGATTGTCCACTAATATTAGAGAACATTTATTCCAGGATTCCGCGACCTGGGTCGCGCGCAATAAACAAAGGCCTGTTCGATATGCCAGTTTCTAGGACGGTATCTTGCTCGAATTCTCCTCTCCCTCGAATGCTTAAAGCATATACTCTGTCTTTCGGGTGTGACGTTGATCTATTTCATAACAATTTGCTCAAACTAAAGAAAACCTTGGCCCAAAAAAATCCGTGGAGAATTGTAAATCATTGTAAGATATACGGCATTATTTTGTGTAGTTAATTATCTGACCCTACCACAATTATTTTAGCAAACTTCTTAAGTCATTTTGTGTTTACATTTTAGAAGTAAGTAATTTAAATATTTTTTACATATATCTCAGTTTTTATTTTTTTTATATACATAAAATTAGTTAAGATACTTAAACCCTATTTATAAATTTTAATGTTTTATAAGTTTTTGCCCTTATTTTGTAGTCATTTTATCTTCTTTTTATATTAGCAGTGCATGTATGTGATTTGTTGGTCAGTGCTATGGACACCTGTAAATGACTAACATACTAGAATTTGTGTAATAAGAATGAATTTAAAATCTATTTGTGTGTTATATTGTTGGTGTTCTTAATAAATTAAAAAAAAATACGAAGGAAATACCTAAATTCGCACGCATTCCGTCCATTCTAGCCACTCCTCCACCCGCTTTCGTCCTACTAAAATAAAAAGCTCGGTACCCTCTTAACGGTAACCTATGTTTCGTATAACATGTCACATCATAGGTCATAGTCTACTATTTATGCACTCATCCAAATCTGTCCAGCCATTTAAGAGTGAAGGAACAACAAACATAAATAAAATTTCCCATTTATATTAGTATAGTGTTACTTTCGTTACCTGTGACTTTGAACAAGTAAAATTACTAAAATTAATTTCAAAAATCTTTTTTGGCTTCCTTTAAATTACACAAACTATTAAATTATCTGACCAAATTTAATTTTACTTACCTTTGATAGTTTTTGAGATTGTTTGAATTATAATCAGTCAGTCAGTGAGTGATATATCGCATTTAAATTTAGATTTAGATTAGAATAACAACTTGATCTATTTGTTATGATATAATAAACGTTTTAAGTAGCAGCGAGTTATCACAATTTAGGTTTTTTTTTAGAATATTTAGATTAATTATATTATATAGAAAGTTGTTTATTTATGGACTTTTTCTCTGTACTCGAAATAATATGTGTTACATTAATATATTTCTAAAGAAAATACCCAAAACTAGATGTACAAATCAATTACAACAAGACATGAGCGTTTAAAACAAAACTCAAACAAGAGAGACGAGTTTAAATATCAAAAAACAACAAGATGAAATAGATAGGCACATACAAAGCGGATTGCGGGGAAAAAAGAGATTTTTTAGCAAACAGCGCCAAAACAAAACTTGCTGCGATAGTGCAACAAAGACAGTGAGTGGGCGTCGAGCGTGCGATACTCTAGCACCTATGTATCTGTTTATACCCTTATAGACGAATATAAGTTTTATTCGGGACTTTGCCTGAAAAAATATTTTACATACTTTTTAGGTGAACATTTGAAAATTTAAATAAAACTACATTTTCGGTTTTTTTTTTTGCAGATTTATTTCGGCGTTTGGTTCCCGATGCGACGTTTCGAATGCTTTACAGCAATTATGATCATGGAGAAAGTATATATTATATAAGATAGTTTTTTTTTAAATGTCAAATATTCGCGTAAATTTAGGAAAGTATTATTTTAAACGATGTTTTAGACGTGTTTTTTTTGAAAACCTTAGTCTTTCCCATGACCATGATTGCTGTAAAGCATTCCAGACGTCGGAAAATAAAAATTCAAAATAAATGCGAATAAGCGCGAAAATATCCGAGAATACGGTTATATTTAAAATATTTTAAAATTTGAAAAAAAAGTATTGGTCGTCTATAGTAGACTAGGGAGTAAGTAAGTATGTGAAATAATACTATTACTTATATATTTTTTTTTAACTTTTAGTTGTGTGCAATATCGTCTATCGTTTCATTGACCAATATTTAAAAACCCATTTTAAAAACCTATAATAATATTCAAATCCATACAAGTATCACTCAAGAAAGTCTCTTTTCAAGGCCTAATAAGAACATGCACCAATCAAACCTGAATCCATAACTGAAAACTGCATCAAAATCGGACTAGTAGTTTTGGAGAAAAATGGCAACATGGCACAGGCATTTGCACAAACAAACATCCTTTAACCCCAAACGTACATATACCGACTCCGTTTCGTCGTGGGTAAAAATATGCTCTCTTACTGATGTCAGAACTTTTATTTTTGCAAGTAATAAATACAAAACAAAATAATAACTATTAATTAAAATTTTCCAAACAATACTTATTTAATGTACAGATTCGACTCAGTTAGAATTTTATTATATGTGTGTATAGATTAAGATTCAATGATTACCTATTATTATCTAACCATTTCCAGCTGGCATAAGTAGTATATATAAATATCTATATAAATAAAAATGATTGTTTCTATGTTGGTCCTCTATACATTCCTAAACACATTGATTCGATTGTGATAAAACTCTGGTTTATTTTTCTGTATATGAAGGTTCCTGGCTCAAAAAAAATAAGATTTTTTCCTTGGACTTTTGTCTTTTATGTGTTACCATGCTACCTTAGGGATACACCTGAGCGAAGCGAGGGTAAGTCACTAGTCTATACTAATATTATAAAGAGGTAAAGTTTGTGACGTTGTAGGGAATAATCTCTGGATCTACTGACCGATTAAGAGTAAGATAGTTTTAGACCCTGGGAAGGAAAGGACATAGGATACTTTTTATCCCGGATGTCATCCCTTAAAGGGGTTAAAATGGGGATGAAAGATGAGTTGCTAGTCTCTTATAAAACCTATATATTATTTTGTTATTATCTCAAATCCTCATAAATACTATGTCGATTATGTTGACATATTTGTATTGGAAATTTAATATTAAAAACCTATCCAATTGAAAGTGAAAATGAATTTATCACATTACCAGTTACAGAGTCACTAAACCGTATATGAGCAAAAAATATTATAATTAAAAAAAAACACTGTTACCCCCAATAGATCAAGTATATAAATATAAATATTTCTCAAATAATTAATATTATTTACTCTTATCACAGCAAAACAAGGTATGTACCAAACAAATCAACTTAATTCTATAAAAACTTTCAATTAAAGCCATCTTATTCGATGACTCTTCAATAAATAACAACAGAGTACACTAGAAATAACAATAATGTATCAATATACCACTCGATTCATTTTACAGCGGTTTATCTCAGTGAATCAGACTGCAAGCGAGCCTTATCATGCCGCAGCAGCCGCTTATCGCCTCCCAACACCATTTACGGGCTTTGAACAAATACACCGATATTAGGTTCGTAAGGACACTTGAAAGCTTTTAAAAGATATCTCTGTATTATGAAATTAGTTTTGATTTATTATCAATTTTGATAGAAATTTCAGTAAATTATAATTATAATGATAATTCAAAGTAAATATGGCTATATAAAGAAGACATATTTTCATGAACGAGATCAGATGACATGAAGGTACACTACTAAGTGTTCGCCTAATGGTAGAAATTCGACTATGATCATCATTGTAAATAGAAAAACAATATATGAATAGAATTTATCTATGTATCTGTTAAAAAAACTGTTTATAATTTTTTTTATTGATAACATTGGAGCTCATCAATACATAAATTTCCACTAAAACAAAAAAAAGGAAATCGGTTGACAACAGAGGAGAAAAAGTTAGTGAACTGCTTTGTCTTTGCCTATTTATATATATTTTTTTTCTAATATTACACTAAATTGAATTCAGACAAAACTAAGTAAATAAATATCTAAATAAACTTCAAAACATTTTATTAAAAAAAACTTAAAGTTTTTACTAGTAACCTTACAAAATCAACTTTCTAACTCTACTATCCAATCAGCTCGATAGGAAAAAATCATTGTAATGCTATCCGTATATTTTCCATTCTTATATATTACTAGCATTGCCCGCGGCTCCGCCCGCGTTCAGATGACCAAATTAGGTTTTACATATTAGTATACTCTTACATTACAGTTTTTGTATTTTTTCTCAGAAATGAGATATTTTCCCGCGGTAAAAAGTATCCTATATGTTGACCCGGATAACCAGCTAGCTCCATACCAAATTTCATCAAAATCCCTCCAGTTGTTTTTCTGTGATACGGTAACAGACAGACAGATAGACAGACAGACAAAATTCTAAAAACCATAGATTCGGCCTCTGTATCGATAATGATGTTTATTTTAATAAGATTTTCCAAAAAATATCTAATGTAACAGTAACAGATTTGGCTTATTACAATTTCATTATATGATAGATAAATCGATGTAACAGTTAAAACTAAGTTAAATTGGTTTCAAATAACAAGTGAAGCTTACAAAAGTAAGTTAGAAAAATGATATTTAGTATCAAATCTCGTAACTCGGAGCACACGAGGTTGCGTAGTGAAATATTAGAAGCAGCGTTATCAGGAGCGCGCACGCCTCTATCTCCCGCCCGCGATAGCGCCCTGTTGACTAACCCCCTCGCCACCTCTGGCTACCACGGTTTAATCTATGACCTCTTAAGAACCTATGTTTTATGTAGAGAATGTCAATATTTACCAGTTTCTATGGTATATATATATATATATATATATATATATATATATATATATATATATATAATATATATATATATATATATATATATATATATATATATATATATATATATAGGTACGTTCTGATGCTGGGCAAGGGCTTAGCTCTACGAGGGGTATCAAGCCATAGTCCACTACTGTCTTTCGAAAACTTACTAGATTCTATTTTTATTAAATACGAGTCTACTATAGACCACCAACACATTTTCAAAATTTAAAATATTTTAAATACAACTATACTCGTATTTTTATTAAATGCATATGAAATTATATACGATACTTATAAGAAAAACGGAATTTTTGCATTTTTTGTCTGTCTGTCTGTTTGTTCCGGCTAATCTCCAAAACGGCTGAAATGATTTTAACGGGACTTTCACTGGCAGATAGCTGCTGTTATAAGGAAGGTAACTTAGGCTACTTTTATTTTAGAAAATGAATTAGGATTATGATGAAAAAAATTTAAACGTACCAAGGGACGCACACGAGCGAATCGAGGCTAAGTCGGTAATAATATATTAAAATCGATATTAAACATCGATACCATGTTTAGTTTATTCTAAACGGCATATTCTAGTGTAATGGGACGTATCGCTACACCCGGATGCACTTGCTATCGCACCGCCTTGTTGCGTCATTGATCGACTTCCTATATAATTTAAGTAGATTGACTTTAGTTTGTATAAATAAACAGACTATTACTATTTATTTTTTTACTTAATTGTGTTTTTATTAGTGATGCAATAAAAATATTTTTAATTGTTTGTAGCTATTTTTTTATGAAGTAAGCGAATGGAATATTTATACGATAAACGCTCAGTTTGTGACCCTACTTGTTATGGCAGCGGTCGCGGGTTCGAGTCCCATTGGGGTTCATCTGTGTGATGAGCATAAATGTTTGTACTCCAGTCGTGGGTGTTTATATTTATAATATGTAAGTATTTAAAGTTACATATGCGTAGTGTATCAACTATCTGATATCCATAACACAAGCCTACGAGGCTCACCATGGAACAAGATGGTGCTGTGTGTTAATATCCCAACATAAGAAATCAATTTATTTTAAGAATAATAAGTGCAAAAACTTAAATTAATAACATAAACATCTTTGTGAACTCTTTTCATAAATAGACCCATATTTTTTGTATGATAAAAGATTTTAGTATTATACATACTAAACTTTATTAAAATCGGTTAAGCCACTTAACCATGAAAACCAAGATTGCTTTGGATAGTTATGGTAATTGACGTAAACGTAGTAAATTATTCAGTAATAGCTTAAACAAAGTTAATTAATATGTAGGTCATATCCCGATGGCCGGTATGTAAAACATCGCAGTCACGACACAATGTGCACGACGTGAGACATGCGTCACCGCAAAATATCGCTAACCATCGAAGACTGGGTGGTCTGGTGGTAGCTATCGTCATAGACTTTTGCAGCTGGAAGCTTGAGATTTCTATAAAATAAAGTTTTTATTGGTTATTATGTTCGTAGGCAGTGGTAGCTTAGTGGCAACGCGCTCGCTTGGGAAACCGAGTGAAGCGAGTTCAAATCCCGGGTCTCGTCTCTGATATTTTCATGTGCGAATCATTTCCAATATGATTACCACTTGTCTGAACGGTGAAGAAAAACGTCGTGAGGAAACCTGCATGTCTGAGAGAACCTAGCAAGTTTTCAAAAGACGTATGAAGTCCGCCAATCCGCCCTTGTCCAGCGTGGTGGACTATGGCCTGATCCCCCTCGTATTGAAGGGAGACCCGTGCCCAGTAGTGCGACGTTCTTGCTTCATTGATTTCTACAAACGATATCGCCGATAGACAACTAAATACGTACATATGTATGTAAATGATGTGTTCTGAGCATGTGACATAACGCTTAAAGCTAATCTGGGTAATATCTTAACGACAGTACGATACCATAATATGTAAATAAAGATGGATGACGAAGTTACGTGTGACTTAGACTTAAACACCGAATAAAGCCTATGAATAGAAAATTCAAAAGGAAGTGAACGCTCCATTCTTTACTTTTTAATATTTTTATATTTTAACTTATTACGAGAATCGAACCCTTGCCATCTGTTATATTTGACATTGACAGTGGACACACAACTGTGCCTATATTAAAAGAAATTTCTGCCAGAGAAAGTTTATTTTTCATATTTGATTTATACTTTCTGCAATGGTTAAAGTGAAGACAAGTATGCAAGATATTGTGTTTAGATAATCACAACATTTCTTGCGCACGCATTTACATAATAAATATTAAAAATAAGTAAATCCTGATGTCGGATACTGAAGAATGGTTAGTTTGCTTGAATATGACAACAATAACATTGTAGATATGTCCCGTAGCTTTACTTCCTTTGTCTAAGACATTAAAAATATGTAATAATTATTTTTGTTAATTTTGATTCCGCATAATTTTTTTTTTACCTTTACATCAATCTATACTAATATTATAAAGAGGAAAGATTTGTTTTTTGTTTGTTTGTTTGTACTGAATAAACTTCGAAACTACTGAACCGATTTAAATGAAATTTGGTAAGAAGATAGTTTGAGACTCTGGGAAGAACATAGTGCAGTTTTTATCACGGAAATCATCCCTTAAGCGGGTGAATATGAGGATGAAAAGTTGTATGGGGAAGCAACCTAGGGACGAACACGAGCAAAACGAGGGTGATAGGTGTCTTTAATATAGATATTGTCTACGTATTATAATCATAATATTTTATCTGTCTTAACTAAAATTCATTATTTAAACTGTTTGTCTTTATCTATCATTTGATATTTGTGTTTGTAAGAAAGAGATAAATCATGTTTTAACTATTACTCCTTTATACATTTTTATGAAACCGATATCTCTAACTTTACTAGTATATACTTTGCCTTATCTATGGCTCGATCAGAAATGAAACTTTATAATATAGATTAGATCATGAGAAAAACAACACTTAAATGTAATTAAAACTTTAATGAAATAAAATATCTACTCTTTCTACAATATTTTTTGTATTTTATGAAGTTTTTGATTGTGAAATAGAAAGAAGAAAATATTTATTTGTGAAGATTTTGGACGAACTTGTAAAGGTTTTTTAATATAATGATATAAATCCAGGTAATGAATTACTATAGGTTCGGAATCTCGACGAAATCTCGGCATGTGCGACGACGCGACGATCGCGCGATATCGTATGACATATGAGCGCATGATAGGGTCGCGACGAGTGTGGCCACGGCTTAGGAATTCAATGCTATACTAGTTTTTTCTGCTGACTTTGTTTGCAGTTTTCTTTATAAAATAAAATAAATATAAATATGTTGGGACATTAACACACAGCACCATCTAGTTCCATGGTAAGCTACGAGGCTTGTGTTATGGATACCAGATAGTTGATACATTACATATATAACTTTAAATACATACATATTATAAATATAAACACACATGACTGGAGTACAAACCTTCGTCATCACACAAATGAATGCCCCCAGCGGGATTCGAACCCGCGACCACTGGCACAGAAAGTAGGGCCACTACAAACTGAGCCAAACGTGTCGTCAATTTAAAAAAAAAATATATTATATTTTTTATACTGGCGACTCACCCTCGTTTCGGTCGGGTTCGTCCATAGGTAATCTTTAAATTAACATAACTTTTTTATTTATGAACTGATTGAAATAATACAAATACTAAATGTTTAGTCAAGCTTACCGTAATACATTAATGAAAACAGCATTCACATCAGTTAAGCCGTTTCTGAGATTAGCGCGCACAAATACAGAGACAAACAGACAAAAATTTAAAAGATCATTGTTTTGGGTTCTATTGCATTAATAAAGACCCCCAATAATAGTTTTTCTGAAATATCTTCCATGTACAGACATCAAACAGTAACACCTTTATTATATGTATAAATAAGTTAATATTAATATTTGACAAATCTTTTATAAAGAGATATTTATAGTAGGTACTTTGATCGATTACTTGAGATTGTACGTAAATATAAAAATTAATTAGATTTAACAAAAATAGTTTTTATGCGAATCATTTTCAGTGTATACCTTCCATTTCATTTCAAGATATTATTATATCGCTTCTTATATGCAATATTTCAATAAGTGAACTACGAGTAAAGGCGCAATGCCGTCGTATACGAAAATACCCTGTGAGAGAACTAACCAAGATTGTCACACCATGACATAACTACCACATCACAGACAGACGCCAACACAACAACAATAACAAAAAACACCCATAAATATTTATAATATCCAATTATTATCTTAAAACTTGGTGTGGATCTATTCACGATCCGCCATGAATTCTTCGGGTCGTCACACCAAAGGTTTTTTCGCAACATTGCTGGCCACCCTATCAAAAATGCAACAATAACGCGCGAGCTGCGCGGTAATATTTTAAAATCGATGTTCTTATGAATCGATAATTTGTTAAGCCTGTTTTGGTGCGACGTTTCGCGAGCCAATCGATCTTTATCTCAATGTCACAACGCTTTGTTTCGGCTCGGACCCAGCACCGACCATGTTTCTGTTGAAATGTGTTTCTTGCGACAACGAAAGATATTATCTGTGACCGTTGCAACTTAAGCTATGCATGTTATCATTTAAATTATTCGATTTGAAGTCTTAAATGCTTCGAATATAGCGTTCGCTGTGAAGGCAATCGCTGGTCTGTTATTGCCTTTTTCTTTAGTGTCACTCGCACACACGTGTGTCTTCAGGTGTGTTCGAGGGCTAATATTTGATACTTTCTTGTCGCTCGCCGAATTCGAGATAACAGAACCGTCATTATGCAGGTTGGTGTAGGTCATTCGTAAAATACGCTTTTTTGTAGTTGCCTTTTAAAAGTATTTTTATTGATGTTTGATGTGGCAAAATCTTGCGATGGACGTGATGGACATGCATATAATATTCAAATTTTTCTTTCTTTCTTGATGTTTAAAACAACACTAATTAACTACCTTGGGTACATCTTAGCAACGTGTAACTGCATTTTTAGTACTTTATTGGTTTGGACAAGAAAATTTAGTGCTGTTTGCATTAAATTTTCTTGAGCGACAGAAGGGAAATGTTAATGACACCTTTTGCGTCTTTGGACCAGTCATTTGAGTAAATGAAATATTTTGATTTTTATATGTAAATAAGTAGTTTTTTTTACAACGTATGTAATGTAGACACACAATAAAGTATACAAAAAGGCATTATACATTGTGAGAATTTGGTGACTTTTGTGTCACCTCCAGCGTACAAACAAATAAATTAATTATTAGTCACAATTATCTAAGTTCCTTCAATCGGGAAAGTAGAAATTTTTCGGATAATACTATAAAGTGTTAAGGTATGTTTGTTGTTAAAGTGATATTAGATAATTACGTTTTGTTATTTTTTCGTGCAGTAACTAATAGAGCGACGGATCTATGTGATACTCATATAGAAATAGTTTATTGAGGTAATAGAATTTTTTCACTTCGAATTTTTTACAAAAAAGTCATATAGACACACAAGTAACAAAAAAAAAAAAATTTAATTGCAAATATGAAGACCTCCAAAACAAAATGCTAAACTAGCTGCATAGATTTGATGATAATTATAAGGTAATGTTTTAACGGTCAGTATATATTTCTTAGAGATGAGACAATTTCCTATAGTAAAATGTATGCTATGTGTTGACTGGGATAACCAGCTATCAACATACCAAATATCATCAAAATCTGTCCAGTAGTTTTTTCGTGATGCGTTCCCAGACAGACAGACAGACTAGAATTCTAAAACTATAGATTCGGCCTCTGTATCGATAATAATCACTATTTCAATAAGATTTTCCAAAAAATATTTAATGTACAGATTCGACTCAGTTCAGTCAGAATTTTATTATATGTATACTGTATAGATAATACACACTAACAGCAACTTAAATAAAGCATATCTAATTTCGGTAAAGATAACGAACGATCTCAGTTTTTATTTATTACGTCCCGATATCTAGTGTCGTATAAATAAAGCGAATCTATAGATAAGTCTATCTGGAGATATTGCGATATATAATTTATTAACATACACCCACATCTCATATCGCATACGATAGTCCCGTTAAAGTATGAGATATTGGTCATTGATAAATTGCATGATGCTTTAAAAATAATACCGTATAATATTTCTACTAACATTAGTTTTTATGACTCGCCAGTCTAACTATGATAACTTCGTCAAGGTAAGTTGCCAGTTTCTTATATTAGACACGTATACAGTATAATTGTTCTTTTATTTTTTTCTTTCTTTTAATAATCCAAATCCACATTAATATTATAAATGTGAAAGTGTTTGTTTATTTGTTTGTCCTTCTCTCACGTCGAAACGGATTGGCGTGATTTTCTGTGGAGATAGTTGGAGGGCTAGAGAGTGACATAGGCTAGTTTTAACCGCGGGAGATTATCTCATTCCCACGGGAACACTCGTTATAATACAACCCAAAAAACAATTTAAATAAAACTTGGCATTAATACTCTTCAATAAAATTAAATAAATACGTGTTTTAGTATTTTTCGAAATTCATCCCATAAGGGGGTAAAATAGGGGACGAAAATTTGTATGAAAACTACCTTTTTAGAGTTTTAGAGTTTTTTAGAGCCAAACCGCGGGTTGTGCTAGTAGAATCATAATTAAACTTTTACACTATTTGTTGTAGCAACCGTAAAGACTGATGCATTGTGGACTTTCTGGGCGGAAAAGTGACATTGATTATTTTTTATCACACTGTGATAAGGAGGAGTATTATTCAAAAACTTCAAGAAGTTTTCGATTCGAAGATTTTGAATTCGTTACCGTAGCGGAGGCCACCCAGATACAGTACCACTGCGTTACAACGGCATCAATGGGAGAATACAATGAGATCTGCGATAAAATTTGAACCGGAAATTGTAAATTTATCATCGCCACATCACTAGGGGCCACGGATGAATGCTTACCCTAGTCTGTTGTTTATAGGTAACTAACATCGTGAATAAAATACTCATTTCCGGCGATTTTCAAGGACTATTTTCTTGATTTTAGTACATATTTTACAAATTTTAATTATGTTTCAACGGATCAGACTATATGTATATTACTGTTATTGAGAATTTTATATAAAATTTATGTATGTCATGCTTCTAAATTTATATTATATATATATATATATATATATATATATATATATATATATATATATATATATATATATATATATATATATATAATATATATACTGTTTTTCCGAGTGCGTATAACCTGAACCTATTCAAGGTGCGTGTTAACAGGCTTCTCCTGGGCAAACTCGCTAGATCGTAGACCTTATCTGTGCCTTCGAGCTGAGATGAAGGTCAAGAGTGAGCCCATTTCTAATTAAAAAAAATATATATATATATATATATATATATATATATATATATATATATATATATATATATGTATATCATGGCAGATAATTGTCACGGTTGCTTAGCGCTTTCTAAGCATATTTCTATATTTCTTGTTAAAATTGTAATAAAATTTGTCAGAGCTAGTACCTAGTTCCTACATAAGCTTTTACTTAGCGGATGTTTATTTACTTAATTTAAATAACACGACTTGCATTCTAATTATAAGCTCTTCTTCTAATTCTTCTCTTCTTCTAATTCTAATATTCTAACCATAAGTTTTGATTCCAAAAATTTAAACTTACTCAAAAAGGGGCGTGTCCCACCATCACGTTAACTAACGTTTAACGAAGATTAATGCCGCCGATATATCATTTGCGACGGCGAGGTGTGCGAACTTCCACGATAAAGTTTTTAAAGACTGAAGTTGGCACAGTTGGGTATATCACGTTGAAAAATTGTGTACCAAGGGTCGCCCGCCCTGCGGCTCGCGATAAAGCGTCGGGCGAAAAAATCAGGACGTATTTGTTAAACTTGACTAGATATTTGTCACAGTGATGCGAGAACTTCGGTAATTGCTCTCTGGGATGATTTTGCCAAGTTAATATTGTAGATAAGCCCCGAAGTCAGCTCAACTTTTAATGTGTTCAACGTTTTTGGCATGTATAATGTTTAATCGGTGCCTGTATATCAAATTATTAGACAATTCTAAAGCTAATATATAGATTTTTGTTTATTAATTTCATGTTTTTAACCTGTCATTGAATCTCTTCAATTATAAGAGTGATTTGCAATACATATACGAATATTAAAGTTTTCTAGCTGTTACACCCACTCTCTATCTCATATTAAAAATCCAAACAGTGGCGAAGTGTGAAATTTTAGCAGAGGTAAGCCGTTCCAAAAATATACAATTTTTATATACGTATAAATGATTATATATATGAACATTTATTCATTTAAAAAATTAAATGTATGTAAAATTATAGCAAAAATAATTTTCGCCACTGATACATAATAACTCTAACAACACACAACATGTTTAATTTGCCATGATCTGGAGCCAAACCCGCAACCTTTTGTTCAAGAGATATCTCACCTGATTTATATATTTCCACGAAGTAGACACAATCGTAGTATAGGGAGAATTATACCCTAAAACTAGGTTAGACTGCACCTAATCTACATTCCACTCCATATGTCTGGCGGCGAGATGAATTCAAACTTTTTACTTGGCCCGATAAATTGTCGGATGATAAGTTTGAGGTAAACGAGTTTAATACATTAACTAGAGTTTAAGAATTGTACCTTCGGGCGGTATCAGTCTAAAGTAGGCATGAAAAGTTTCTCTATCATAATAACAATCGGCTTGTTGTTCCTAGTCTGCTTGTATTACCATCATCTAGTTCTTCCATGATTTTTATTTCGATAAAAATTGTTGTATTAATCTATATATAAGTAAGCAAAAACACCTTTTCCTCCTCTGTTTATAACCGATTTTTTTTCTTTATAGCTATAGACGAGTTTCAATAAAAAAAAATTGTCAACGGTTAATGATTTTATACAGATACGGTGATTTCTATTCATATATGCTTTGCTCAAATTTTCAATCTAATTTCGACCACTGGGCCAACACTAGTTACATTAATAAGTCAATCTAATATGAACATTTTTAAACTTGAAAGAAAAATGCAATTTATGTATGTATGTACATAGATAGATGTTGAACGTTTATACACAATCGTGTATAACAAAAAAAACATCCAAGAGTATAATACCAAAATTGGGAAATTAAATATTTATAGCTCTAAATGTTTATTTCAACATTTCAAATTCTTTTGAATACACCCTTGTGTAACATATGAGTTATTGTACCTACCCTTAATTCACTATGGACCGATTGCTAATGGCGTAACACATTACTTACTTTTGCGGAGATAAGTATAACATATTGGCACTTACCTGCAAAGAAATAAATATCATTAATACAAATATTTCAATATTTCTATAGAATTATTCATGAAAAATAGCTATCTAAGCTCATTTGATTTCCATTACGTGGAATGAGTAGGCTTTATTTAGAATAAGCGTAGAAAAATCGTTCACTTAGTGCGCATTTGCTCAAATTATCAATACTTATTGTACTTTACAGTAGTTTTTTGCACTATTTTAAAAACAAAGTTTTATTTATAAACAAGATTTATACATCTTTACATAGTATAAAATGAAGTCGCTTCCGTTGTCTGTTCGCTTAGATCTTTTAAACTACTCAACGGATTTTAATACAGTTTTCAGCAATAGATAGAGTGATTCGAGAGGAAGGTTTATATGTATAATACATACATATTATAACACAGAAAAGACGAGAAATTTGAAAGATTTGTGTTTCATACAAAACCGTTAAAACGTACCTAGGGACGACCTCGAGCGAAGTGAGGGTGAGTCGCTAGTATAAAGATAAAATACATTTTTTCGAGTTTTTTAAAGTATTTAACTTTGTTTTTTATACCCATAAAATTGACATTTAGTAAATGATTATGTAAGTATCAAAAATTCTCTAGATAAATTGATCGTTTAGATAAATAAGCATTGAGACGACGAAATATAGATTCTTTATAATTTATTACTTTCTATTATTTCTTTAATAAATTACTGATATAATTAATTCATTATCTTCTCAGATGAAAACAATTTCGTATATTATGTGTCGATAGCTAGCCTATGTAGCTTAAACAGTTATTACATAGATTTGATGAAAATTGAATATAACTCAATTATAAACACATTTTTAAAGAAAATGGGATGTAAATGCTATTGTAGGAACGACATTTCAATTTGCTTAGTTATAATGGCTTGGATTGTCTATAAAAATAAAATAATAGTTCTAAAATAATTTGACCATAATTATAAATTAAAATTAAAAAATAAACCCCTACGCAAATTAATTGTCATTTAACAATTACACTGGCACGCGTGAAGCACTTAATCGTCACAACAAACTTATAACAGCGCACTTTTTGCGTCGGGGTTAAAAAATCAGTAGTAGCCATTTTAAGTTATAATACATATTTTAAAGAATATTATGGCAAAAATAGAAACCATGAGACAGATTTTTTTTTATATATATAAATTTTATAATGCAATTTATCTGGCGATGTTCAGCATTAGGTTGGTACGTGCAGGCCTTAGGCTTGTGCGAGATTATTGACAATATCGCTTCATCATTATGCGATCTACAACTTCACAATAATAGATCTTGTGGGTTTTTGCGTTTGAGCATTCGTGGCATTTGCACCTCGTTCATTAGATCTTTTGCAGGTACATTAGGATGGTGTGTGATTCTTTATGAGACAGACATGTGTACGTACATTTTATGATGAAGTTCTGTGTTTTAGATAAAATGTTTTTGGTTATTTTTTCTCTGCTCACGTGTCGGCACAATGTCCCGGACATACTTTGCTTTAACGATACTTATGTAGAGTGCGCACGCGTCGACTCTTGATAGTTCCTGGCCACCATCGATGACAAAGTAGATAATGATTATGTACAATCATATAACTTTTATTTAGTATATATAACATATTATTCTTCTTATATAAATAAGATAATCCATATTGCTAATCCATATCCAAACTTTAATATTATAAATGTGAAAGTGTATTTGTTTGTTTGTCCTGCTTTGGCGTTGATTTGCGTTGATTGGATTGTAATTTTTTGTGTGGAGATAGTTGGAGGGCTAGAGAGTGACATAGGGTACTTTTTGCCGCGGGAAATTATCTAATTCCCACGGGAAAGCACGTTATAATAGTATCCAAAAAATATTTATGCTCAGAATTACTTGAAACTTGGTATTAATTTTCTTCAATAAAATTAAATAAATAAGTCTGTCTGTCTACTCTTAATTCTGTACTACATAACTTAATATTCTGTACTACAGATATATAATCTGGAATAATAAAAATAAAAAATAAAATAAAAATCTTTTATTAGTAAGCAACATAGGCTCATAGTTGGTTAGTACAATATAATTACTTAAGAACTATGTTAGTAAAACAAAATACAAAATACAAATAAAATAAATAAATAGCACATAAGTTAGTTTTTATCCCGGAAAAATATATGGTTCACGTGGGATTTGTATTTTTTTTTCTAAATGCGAATCCGAGCGAAACGAGGGTGAGCCGCTAGTATTTTTATATGACCGAAGATCGATACAGATTAAAATAATTAATTAGAACGACTAACAATTACAGCTATAGAAGATATTATCAACACAAAAAATTAGGTAATATATTACACTATGGGTTATTTTTTTCAAATAACAATCAAAGCATTTCATAAGCTTTATCTATTTCAAGTGAATTATGGTAGCGGCTTTATTAACAATTAAAATAACGTTGAACAAGAGTAGATTGTTTAGATAACTAAAATATTCTAAAAATTAGTCAAGAGCGAGTTGGGTCGATTGTGGTTTTTGAGGTAATATAATATCTGTATTTAAAAAAAGCGTATTTTTATATTAATATTTTATTAAATTTGCTTTTTTAATCTATAAATATAGTTTATTGATAGTCTGTGTAAATTTTATTTTACGTCCTCATTGTTATTGTAAAATATGGCATTTGTCGAAAGAACCCTAAAATGTTAAATTCGAATCGATTTGTAAATCGATTACAATTGAATTATGCGTACGCGGCGGTAACAACAAAACGGTCAGTTTTAGAAAGCGTATGCATGCATACCTATAGCATTTCAAAGATGATGGAATGATAAAATTACTTAATAATATTTATTTCTGTTTGTGTTAATGTATTAGTGTTGAAACGGCAGTGGTAGTAGTAATGCGCTCACTTGGGAAACTGAGTGAAGTGGGTTCAAATCCCGGGTCTAGCAACTCTGATATTTTCATGTGCGAATCATTTCCAACTGATGACTGATTATCACTTGTCTTAACGGTGAAGGAAAACATCGCGAGGAAACCTGCATGTCTGAGAGAACCTAGCAAGTTGTCAAAAGACACGTGAAGTCCGCCAACCCGCACTTGGCCAGCGTGGTGGACTAATGCCTGATCCCCCTCGTATTGAAGGGAGGCCCGTGACCAGCAGTGGGACGTTAAAAAAAAAAGAAAAAGAGCTGAATATCATACATTAGTGTTGTATATTCAAGGTATATACATACTAATGATGTTTTTATATGTTTACATAATTAATTATAGCATAAAACTTTGTATTCTAAATATATTATTATTAATTTTTAATTTATTTTAATTAAGTTATATTTATTAACTAGCATTGCCCGCGGTTCCGCCCGCGTTCAGATAACCAAAAAACAAATTCATAGGTTTTACATATGTAAATATAGTAAGTACTAATATTAGTATACTCTTACATTGCAGTTTTTGTATTTTTTCTCAGAAATGAAATATTTTCCCGAGGTAAAAAGTACCCTATATGTTGAAAAAACTAAAAACTGTAGATTCGGCCTCTGTATCGATAATAATGTTTATTTCAATAAGATTTTCCAAAAAATATTTAATGTACAGATTCGGATTAGTTACAATTTTATTATATGTATACATAATAATCTTGACAAAACAATACCACCAATTAACACCTGTAATTAAGCCGGTACTTAGAATTTATTATTTAGTGTAATAATATGATAATGCTTTTGCTAGTAGGTATGTCTCGTTAAATAAATAAATAATAAATAAAATAAATACACATAATATTGTTTGTATATGATCTCAACCAAATAAGTGTTTCAAAAGTTACACTATCACAAAGAGATATGCACTAGTTTTACTGCAACATAAATTATTAATAATAATAAATTTTTGATATAAAAGATCTGGAATAGCACATAGGTTACTTTTATCCCGCAAAAATGTACGATTCCCGTGGGATAGATTTGTTTTTGTACTAGGGATGAACCCGAGCGAATTGAGGGTGAGTCTCTAGTCGATTATGTTTGTAAACCAACATATCACAACTGGTTTTTCATATATTTAACCATATAATTTAATTTACGAAGTCACGATTGGTGAATTACTATTCAACATATAAATATGTTAAATCTTAGGAAATCTAATACCTACGTCCATAGAATGTCGCGCCATAAAATGGTAATAGACTGGCAAGATTTTATCATGGACACCTTATTTCTTGATACGAATTTAACGATAAACTTTATATGTAATTTGAATATAAGCTATCATAAAGGTGGTAATACATTTCAGTTTTAGTTTACAAACTGTAAATTGCTTCATATACATATGTTATATGGTTTTGTCAGTCAATAATTTTATTTACAGATTGTTTGTAGGCGTGATAAGCATTCACGTTGAATGATAGAAATTCTAATTTTTCTTTTATGAAATAGATATGGGCCATAGCCTATGTCACGAAGCCTATTAAGATAAGAATTTTAGGATGTCGATGATATTCATAAACCTTTGTAACTTTTAATAATAATAACAAATTATTAACATTTCGTCCATATAAACTCAAAAAAGAGACATGTAGTATACTGAAGTAAGGAGCCAAAGCTATGAAACAAAAAACGGAATCCATGTAGTATTTTAACGAGCGTCTCTCACTCTCGTTTCGCTCGTGTTCGTCTCTAGTTACATTATAACATTTAGTATAGATTTGTCAGAGATGAGATATTTTTCCGCAGTAAAAGTATTCTATATGTCGCCCGCAAAATCATCTATCATCGTACCAAATTTCATGAAAATTTGTCGAGTAGTTTTCTCGTAATGCGTTCTCAGACAGACAGACGAAAATTCTAAAAACTATAGATTCGGCCGCTGTATCAATAATAATGACTATTTCAATAAGATTTTCCAAAAATTATTTAATGTACAGATTCCACTTAGAATTTTATAATATATATATAGATTTTAAGATTGAAAATTTTAATATAATTACATGAATATCATAAAAGACTTATTTCTATAGAAAAATTATGTAACATATAAAATTTTCAATATTTTTATATAAACAATGACATAAGAAAGTTATATTATCATAAGATAGATAACATGCAATATTTTTATCATTTCTTGTAAATAGCATATCTTACACAAATATCTTATCGATACATTACAAGCCACTAATTGTAGCGGATTCGATTACTAGTGTACTTATAATAAAAATTGTGATCGACACGAAAGATAATGTTAACAGATAGATGTGTTAGATTTTAAACTTTATCAAAATGGATCTAGATATATATTTAAAAAAAAATCATTAACATTTTTCTTTACCAGGAAACATATGCTATACATATATAGATACTTTAGTTAACGGTTGGTTAGTAATAAAACTAATTTAAAAGCATTTTTATCTTTACATCAGTTAATTTGATCGTCACTTTCGAGTTGAATAGCTAAAGTTGTATGTAAAATCAGACGGAAATAAAGTTTTTAAAGTCATGTTTTTCTTGTAAATATGCATGTAAATGGATGGAAAAGTTTTTATTTAAATTTTAACATATTAAATATGTTGTAATGACGAGTGTAACATGCGCCGAGATAGAGTCGCGAATACGATTCCTACACGAACATTCTTTGTTACAGGTATCTCGATGCCATCAAAAATGAGGAGAGATTTGTTTTTAAAAATTTTTAGAGATTCAGACGTTAGAAACATTTACTTTAACTGGAAATCAATCCCACTATATCTTACTAGAATACAACTAAAGAATGCTTTTATAAGAAAAAACCATAGGTACACAGCGGTACTACACGCAACGTTACGCGCAGTTATGGCATCGTTACGATTGAAAACAAACCGTGGCCGATAAACGCGATAAATCCTTATCAACTGAGCGAAAATCAGAAAATGTACTGGTAAATGATTTATGTAGACGCTAAATTTTAAATAAGATTTTCATATAATGCTTAACTTAATTAAATATGTATTTAATATCCATGTTATAAAAGTCTTTTGTGTCTTTTACTGAATTTTGTATGTATTCTGTGATGCTTCTCTAAGACAAGTTGAAATCTTTTATCTGTAAATGTGGCTAATAATATGAAACTAAAAAATAATAGGCAGTGGTAGCCCAGTGGTAACGCTCTCGCTTGAGAAACCGAGTGAAGCGGGTTCAAATCCCGAGTCACGCACCTCTTAAGATTTTCATTGCGAGTCATTTCTAACTTAATTACCACTTGAAAGACATGTGAAGTCCGCCAACACGCGCTTGGACAGCGTGGTAGACTATGGCCTGATCCACCTCATCACTGAACGAACAGAGGTCCGTGCCCAGCAGTGGGATGTTAATGAGGCTGAATACATATACACACATACAAAGTAATCATTTGAAAATGGCGTACGTTTTCTTAAGCTTAGATATGTTGATAGGATCAAATATATTTTTTTAAATATATTTTTAAGTTTTAAAATGATTATATATGTTCGTTTTTAAGGTATAGGTATATGTTATGGGCCTCTCTTTACATATTTAAGATCTTTTTGTTAATATTGCCTGAAATAAATGATTAAATAAAAATAAAAAAAATATGATTTTAATTAAAAAAAAAAAAATGTCATCTTGTTAAGGTTTCTAGACCTAGATTGGAAATTTACTGAGGTGTATATCTAATGCAAAGTATCGTGTATAGCGTTTTCTAGGATTTCATTAATTAACAACGTCATATGTCTTACTTTGCTTATTTCCATAACGGATTGATTTAAAAAAATGGAATGGGCTTAAAATTATCGTTCAAATTTATTTTTAGTAAGAATACTCAAGGTACTTTTATCACGCATCAAACCTAAGACCCCTCAGTTGCTATGTAGATATGTAAGTAATGTACCTAAAGTTGTACACGTAGGGAATTCGATTCCTCTACATTTTAAACTAGAAATATTTGTAGCATCTCGATAATCTACGACTTAAAAATATTCAATTTTACTTAACACAACGACACTTTGAAAACGAATCAAAATTCTAATCTTACCTGTTAACATATACTACATTTCGCCCAAACCTAACTACCTAGAGCTTCTGAACCCGCACTGCTACCACTTAGTCACTAGCCACAAACACCCAAAATCCTCCACCAAATATATTAAAATAGCACAAAACACGCTAACACTGTTCACTTACTGTTTGAAACTGATAAAGTATCGCACAGCGTATAATCAATGCGATTTTACGACTCGACGTTATCAATCGACACGCCGGATTACCCACGATAACAATCGGATATTACTACAGCTTTATTGAAGCTTATCTGCACTTTTTGATTTTCCAGAAGTTATTTGTACTTATACGTGATAACTAATCGGCGTTCTTGTTGTAAAGAACAAGGTCCTGTTGAAACTTGTACAAATGTACACGGTAGTTACTTGAGCTATCTTGTCGTATTCTTTAGTGTTTTTTAAATATCTTGATGGCTTTTGATTGACTTACATACATATAGGATGTTGGCATATTGCGAACTGCTTTTTTTTTATGAGTAAGAGTCTAATATAGATTTTAGAAAGAAAATCTTTTCGTAAGTGAAATATTTTTAAAGTGATTTTAAAAGTTGAGATGAGTTACAGAAAGAAGTTAAAGTCATAAGGAGATTTTAATAATAATAAATTAAAAAAAATCTATTCGTTTTGCTTAAACTTCACTTGTGACAAACCATCTTTATGTCATAGATATATTTTTAGTCAGAAAATAAACTATAATAGCTACAATAACAAAATACTTAACTGGCACGCTTTGAAGCCATTAACAAGATAATATAATTGAATTGAACATATTACTGTTGAGTTTTGATATTAGTTATGTTGTTTGCAAAATAATGCTCAAATAACTTTCAAGTAACCCGAATGTCCTTAATATTATAATTTAAGTCAGCTTTAAAAATAAAGAATAAAGAGATATATTAGCTAGGCGCCGCAGCAAATTCGTAATACAAAAGTTTACAATCTGACCTCTCCGTCACTTAAATTTAGATTGTACTTTTTTCTAAACTAATGACTGTTCATAAGATTATATTAGAATAAATATTTTTATCAAGGACGTGACAAAAGTGCCATCTATCGGATTCTCGCAAAGCTATAAACTAAATTACAGCTACAAACGTATAACATCAATCGGCCAAGGCCATAAAGAACGACACTTATCTACTCGTATATCTGTGCTAATACTAGAAAGAGTTTGCTTGTTTGTTTATTTGAAAGCGTCAATACATAGAATTACCAGATATTATTATAGACTAAACTGATCAATCGGAATACTACGACTCTAGTAAAAGCGTAAGTTTGTGTGTTGGTGTGTTTGTTATTCCTTCATGCAGAAACGGATGGACGGATTTTGATAAAATTTAGAAAACAGATAGATTATTACCTAGACTAGCACATAGGCTATGTAAGGCACGAACTCGAAATAAGCTAGGGTATACCCTAATTATACATAAATAAACTATGCGAGCGGAGCCGCGGATGAAAACTAGTGTAAAGATAAACTCATACAATATTTATAACTAAATGTCATGTTACACGGAACGCAATGGCGCGAGACTTATCTAAACGGACAAAAGAATTTTTGACGATTACACAAACATAATGCGACGGATCTGTCCGATCTAGCCGCGGGCAGGTGACGTGACGATACATTGCAAGCTGTCAATACGTAATACAGTATATACTATACAGTATACAGATTACACTATCATATATCAAATATTTATCTATTAAGTAGGATAGCGAAAATATTTTAAGTACTTTTAAATAAAAAAAATATTTTCGGATTTTTGCGCGGGTTTATTTTGGTTTTTGGTTCTCGACGTTTTTAATGTATTAAACCAATCTTGGTCACGGGACAGACTAAGATTTCAGACGTTTCAAAGATGTAGTTGTAACAGACATTGCCTACTCACAAAATTATGATTAAAAAAAATACAAATATGACACCAAAGATAACATAATAAATAATAAAATACTTTATTACTTTTTAAAAATACCATATAAAAAAGTTTATAATTGTCTATACCTAGAAACGGACAGATAAAACAGAATCATAAAAAGCGTGCAAAACCATAGACAAGAACAGATCCATGCAAATACCTAAACTCTTTACTTTTCCCACATAAATTGTCGAATGCTGAACGTTGTCAGTTTTTCCAGCATAAAGCTCGAGTAAAGTTCAAATGGTATCACTATCACGCTTCGCAGTCGAAAACTTTTTAACTACGCAGAATAAAACGGCTTAGCGGTGATGAGTGAGCGACAGTCGGGTGAATGTGTATGTATTAGCCTGCCAACCTCAGATACGTCACTCATACGTAACTTTCAAGAGAAATATCGCGAGGAGTTGAAATTGAAATGGCGTTTTTGTCAATAACTGGCACGTTTTTGTAATAGGGCTGTGTTTTCAAATGTTATGATTTTTAGTTTCAGTTTTATTTTGGATTATATTATATTATTCTTTGATAATCTCACATATTTATGTATTTTTATGAGATAGCAGAATATTTGGTTTTAATCAAACTAATTAGCAATTTTATACCAGCCATAAATTAAATTTTAACTTAATTTAACGCTTAGGTAATTAGCAAACGTATAAAAAGCAAAAATTAATTATTAACTTTTTCAGTTTAAAAGATTTCATATTCAAAGTAACTTATATTATTTAGACTGTCAAATTGTTAACATCGAAAAGCGTTAAAATAACTTGCGATGCGTAGATAATAACGTCTACTCGATGGGCTTTCATTTCCGCGCGCACGTCGCTCGATAACAAAGAAGTGTTGACATATTTAGAACAAGCCTGAAATCGCGCTGGCAACACTGCACGGCGACAGCCGTCAATGCTGCCAACATACCCAACGGGATTTTAATTTTCGAATCCATCCCGCGATTGACGTGTCACTTCCCGCACTTTTTGTTGCAAACGTCAAATCAACCTGATTGCTTCCTCTTATTTTTGTAAGTGCCAAACTTAGGCGATGGCTGACGCGAGCTCGGATGGCTTGTCTGAAATTGAAACTTGATTGATTCCTATATTTCCATTATATTTTCAGAAGTTGTGACTGACAGCTTTATGTAATATATTTTGAGTTATTATGGAGTTATTGTCTAAAGTACCGTCTTAATATGTATAAATCTTCTGTACGTGTGTTTGTTAACCTACTCCTTCTAAATGACTGGGCCGTTTGGATTAAATTTTGTGTGTATATTTCAATGGGCTCCTGGATGGTTTGAAAATACAACTGGACCTGCTAGGTGGCGCTGCAGTCGGTGTGCCACAATTATTTTATAAAAGACCCCATTTCCCGAGCAATACATAAATTAAAATTGTTGATGAAATAAAATAAATATCGATGTGTGTATGTATGTTTCCTATGGAGTCCAAAACAGTTGGAGCGATTTTTATGAAATTTTCAGGTAATCTTCAGATTAACGTAGCGAGTGACCCTGTGAATTTTATTAGCGATCGGAAATTTGGACGCGGGCGAAGCTGCGGGTACTGTTACTATAATATAAATATTCGAATTCTATTTTATGTCTATTATTTTATTCAATTTGTATTTACTCGAAATATAAATTGACAATAAATTATTATGTTAATTATACAAGCCTATTTTTATTATTCGCAATTAATTTAAAAAGAGGTAAACATCGAAACATTGAAAGAAATAAAATATATTAATTTCAAACTATGATGAATATTGAACAGCTCAAACATTCAACAGTAGAACTGTAAGGCAGATATTTTAAATTAGAAATGAATTTTTGAGTTGGCGCGTATCGCTCGAGACCAACGTCCGTCACTATCTTTATTCCACACGGACGCGCTGGATACTCGCTTTCTCGATACACAGAGTCGATTAAAATAAGAATATTTTGAGCGCAACACTATTGTGTGGGGGACTTCCGAGAAAGTGTAAGTTGATATTTGAGTATATGAAAAATTGTATACAAGTTTACTATCATTTTTTTAAGGTAAATACTTTCTGCATAACGTTGTGTTTTTGATATCTTATTTAAAGTTTAATACGACTTGTTTATTTATTTATATACATATATTAGACATTAGATATAGTAGCGTAAGTAATGTGTATAACGTAAATATTAATAATTTTTAATATGAGTACTAAAACAAAATGGCTAGATGTTAGTTAATAATTTGTATTCTCACCTGTACGTTCTGTGCACAAGACACCTCCATGCCAACCGAGCGAAGTTATCTTGTAAATAAATTGAAACACTCGACGAGAGCCTTAATCGAAATAGAGGCGCTATAATCCAACATGGCGTCTGCAATTCGAGTTGCAATTGTCACGGGCCGGTGCTCGCCGCCGCTTCTTGTTTTTACTCGATTGCTCGATTACTCGATATTCGTTTTTCGTTTGCCCCGCCAGATACCGGCTGCACCAACCTGTCATATCGACTCTTTGTTTGGCGTGTAGAAAAAAAGAAAAAAACTGATAAAGAGTCTCCCGAGCAAATTGGGCGTCTCTGTTATAAACAACGGAGGTGGAACGCCGTGATAGCGGACAATAAACGTCCGATTTGTTTTTTTTTCGAACGAATTTGTTGATTGTTTTCACTCATTCCTATCGTTGTGCTAGTTTCCCGTGTTTTTCCAACTGTCATTCCAATTTGACGTTTAATTTTTTCGTCCAACCGCTCGTCGTATGAGTTAAAAAAAAGTAAAAACACGATTTGGATGTTTATGTTTCATGTTTAATTAATTTCAAATCAAGAGCTTTACTAATACTGAATCTCCGAGCTTGTGATATATTGTTTACCTACAGCGAACACTACAATCACAAATTAATTAAATTGTAGAGAACTCTATGTAATTTTTAAGTTATTTCAATACCAGCCCATTGTTCGTGCTAACATTTTGGTCTACGTTATTTATGTTAGCGTTGTGCATCCTTAATAGGTATATCTGGACCGCACTTATCTGAGAAGGTGGGGTAGAGGAGGCCAGGCTTGGGGGTGACGATATGAATCACTGGGAGTAATGGCTGCAATATCACGTAGTGCACTTTGTCAACTGGTTGTAGCCTTGCAGTCGCATAGATAATACGGAGATTGCAGCATCCAAGATAGTTCGGAATCGAGGCGAGAGTTCTTACGTAAAATTAATGTTATTTCGGTAAAATACTCACATATATATTATTACCGCGTTTCCTTTTATGTGTAGTTTTATTGTAGAGTTAGATAACGCTTTCTGTTAAATAATTTGTATGACTTAAAGTTATGAGTAGATTATAAAATAAAATATAAGTTTTGTGCTTATTTTATAATGATCTAAAATACATTAAGTAACCGAACTGAGGTTAAATTTTGAAACATTAGCAATTTTTTCAGATTTGTAGCACTCGTATCGTCGTGGCGTGGAAAGGACAGCGATATCATCGAGAAGGGCCATCGTGAAGGGCCAGACGCGGCTAATCTGCCTTGGTCGCGCGATCGTAGCTTATTCGACAATTCGCATCGCGTTAGAGTGCTGTTGATCCTGACAGCCATTTAGCCATTTGACGCGTGACATTTCCGTAGTGCGATTGTGGGACAATTATTTAGAATGTATTCCTTTTTTTTTTTAATTATATTTAGCGCCGGGTTAATTTAGAACATGAGATAAATGGTATATTTAATCATAAATTCTTTAACGAATAGACCTTTATTGAAGTTATAGGTACTTCTTTTGGGAAGTTTGGAAAAGAATATGAGAGTATAATTCTTACCTTGAGAGCCAAAAATCGACATGATGTAGTTAGCTGATAGCTGTTTGTTGCCATGGTAACCGTTGTTATTGTCTGACAAATGCTATGTAATATTTTATTCTTTCCTTAGATCATATTCTATACCTAAATACATGATTGTAAAGTACCTAATATACCTTATTTAATTATTTTATTAATTTATCATTCCTTTGACAGACAGAGAGTTGTGAGATACGGGATGAAATCGTTAGCTATTTTTGGCACGTTACGCCAAAGAAGTATGTCTCATTACGTGCGTAGGTAGATAAATACACACATAATTTTTTTTATTTAGAAAATAATATACATAATTTTTCATTAATAGAAAAAAGCTATATTAAACATAATGTAATTTTACTAATAATATATAGGTACTTTTGTAATACTGCGACCCATAATTTAATCACCTCCATAAATCACAGGTTAAATATGTAATGTACAGGAAAGGAGAGAACAGATAATCTAGGTCTATTTCTAATTCCTAACCGAGTAATAATCGATATGCGATCGATTTATCGCTAGCATCATTGCGTAACTTCGATATAAATGCTAAAATATTCCCACGTTTTACTCAACACCGTTACGTGTAAATATTTATTGTTTATGGCCTTAGAAAATATATTGAAGCATAAATCTTATTAATTCATATTTCCAATAGATTCAGATTTTGCTGATAGGCAATGAAAATAAAATGAAGTTTCGATCAAATTTTAAGCAAACTAAACAGTTTGCAATAGAAAAATGCGTCCTTATGTCTTGACCCCTACAAAATGACAACTTTGACTGAACAAGGCAAAAAAATATGTAATTTTGGGATTATATTTTAACTACTGTACTTACACCTATAATTCTATAGGTAATTTGTTGTCAAAAAAAATAAAAAAATCATTAAAACTTTATTTGTCATATAAGAATTAGATCTTCGAATTGTATACTAGCTATCCAGCTGACGTTTTTCAGTCTATTCCAAAACATTAAATTAAAAAAAAAATTGAATATATTATCTATTATTAATATTTACTATCGGAACGTTTTGAGGCTGTATTTGTTAATTACTTTCGACAAAACATACCTATATTATATTGCTTGAACATGATCTAAATTTGTCAAGTCTTTTAAATGTTACACGAGCGTGAGAATTTATACTTATATGTACTTGTTTTATAAAATCAAAATTATTAACTTGTTTAGAGCTTTAACAACCGACTTTAAAACCACTTATGAGTAATTAACTTATGAAGGTGCAATTTTTTTCTCAAAACTTATGTGGAATCAAAGGTCATTTATTAAAAAAAAACATAAAAGTCGGTTCGCAATTGACGAATATTTAAAGTCGGTCAAATAGCTACTACATTTGTCACATACATTTCTTTTCCCAGGCTTTTTTATGTTAAAGTTTTTTTTTAGTTAATTACTAGTTCTATTTATTTGTTTTAACACTTATGTCATATTGAATTGTGAGATATTGCATGGCTGTTGAAAAAATGTAACAATTAAAAAATACTTTGAATTATTTAGCAAGTATTGTATATTGTTGCGTATTCTGTTCTTGTGAAAATAATAATTATCTATAGAGATAAATAAAATTGAAGTGTCTGTTTGTAATATCAAAGTAACACCTTTTTACTAAATGCATATGGCATTATATCCTGTGCTTATAATAAAAACACAATTTTTAAAATTTTGTCTGTCTGTTTGTTCGGGCTAATCTCTGAAATAGCTGGACTGATTTTGACGGGACTTTCACTGGCAGATAGCTGATACTAAAAGTAGTAATTAAGGCTACTTTTATTTTAGAAAAATAATTAAGGTTCCGCTCAAAATAATTAAAACCTACCTAGGGACGCTCGGTCGTGCTACGTTGGTACTACGTTGTTCGTACTGTTGTTACGCACATTTTCGCTTTAAAACGGTTTAGCTGTTTTTTACTTATACTTTTTTTCTTTTACAGCCAGATCTACATAATATGCATAAAATACATAAATTTTTACATAGTTTATATATTAATGTAATGAGATTGAGAACAAAACAACGCAAATTTAAAATAAAATATTTGACATTTTTAAATTATATTCATATAACAATTATAATTATTAGTATGTATGTATGTATATAAATTTTAATGAGGTTCTAAATGTCCTGTGAATTAAACTTTATTCACAAAGGAATGGATGCAATACTAATCTATCATCAGCTCTTTAGAAGCTTAGCGTTTTAAAGTTAGCCTTTTCATTTTATCTCTTACAAAGCCCCCTTCAAGCCTATGAGCTCCGTGTGTTATCGACTCATAAGAGTGTCCACTTGAAGGGTCGACATTTGAGACAGTTATACGCCAATCCCATTATGTTATGCAGAAATCTACAGCTTTATGTATACATAGTGGTGCTTTGATTGTTTATTTATTAGTTTAATGAATACATAGTGTATCAGTAATCTTGTCTTGTATTTTTTCAAAATTACAATTACATTACAACAAAATTACCATTATTATCTATACATAATAATAATAAAATTCTAACTGAGTCGGATCTGTACATTCAATATTTTTTGGAAAATCTTATTGAAACATTCATTATTATCGATTCAGAGGCCGAATCTATAGATTTGAGATTTTTTCTCTCTCTTTGTCCGGGAACGCATCACGAGGAAACCACTGAGCAGATTTTGAAAAAATGTGCTCGACCAGGATCTTGAACCCAGGACCTCCGGATCTGCTGCCGTACGTGCTAGCCACTAGACCACCGAAGCAGTTACTTATTCTTCAATAAATAGGACAAAACGCAAAGATATTTTTTCAAATTGAACCGGTTGAGCCACATTAATATCTGCGCATACAAACAAACAAACAAAAAACTCTTCAGCTATATATATTTATTCTTATATACGTGGCGTATGCGTATTCTTATACTAATATACCTATTAAGTTGTAAGCAGCCACTAAAACATAATATGTTAGATAAATATAACGATTCTAGTTTTATATCGCCATTTATATTTTCAAAAATGTATGCGTTTAAATGGAAATACAAGATAACAGTTTCTTTTATGTTAAAATATACCATAATTTGATTTTATTTTACATAACATTAATAAAATACTGCTTTGGACCAACTTTAAAGAGGAGGAGGTTCATTTGTATGTTTTTTGAATAGGTATATTTTTTTTTGCTCTAAATTATTAATTTGTGTTTATAGAGTTGAAAAGTTTATGGGGTTGAAATTCAAGCATAATTATTTTTATTTATTGATAACTAACGACTCACCCTCGCTTCGCTCGGGTTCGGTTAAGATTACTTCCCCATACAAACTTTTATCCCCATTTTCACCCCCTTAAGGCATGATTTCCAGGATAGAAACTATACTATGTTCTTACCCGAGTCTCAAACTATTTTCTTACGTATCTTCTTACCAAGTTTCATCTAAATCGGTTTAGTAGTTTCGGAGCTTATTCGGTACAAGCAAACAAAAAATCTTTTCTCTTTATAATATTAGTATAGATACTAAAGTAGTACTAAAGTAGTAAACCAGTAACAGCCCAGAGTTGGGAAGTCGGCGGTGTTTCACCCCCGTGCCTCGGAGAGCACGTAAAGCCGTCGGTCCTGCGCCTTAACTCTCACTGGTCGTGTCGAGTGGTCGTCCCACCAGAGTATGAGAGTGACAGGAATAGAGAGTGCACGTTGTGTCTGCGCGTACACTTGTGCACTATAATATCTCCTGCGTAGTTGGCTAGTCTCAATGAGATTGGCCGCCGTAGCCGGAATCAGTCAGGAGAACATCAAAGCTCGTTAATAGCTACTAATAAAATAAAATAGTTTGACAAACAGAGGAGGAAAATGTAATGATCTGTTTTGGCTTGGCCCATTTATATATAGATTGTAGACATCAAAGTACATATATTTATATATTTAACGACACGTTTGGCTCAGTTTGTAGTAACCCTACTTGTTGTGCCAGCGGCCGCGGGTTCGAGTCCCGTTGGAGGTATACATTTGTGTGATGAGCACGCATGTTTGTACTTCAGTCATGGGTGTTTATATTTATAATATGTATGTATGTAAAGTTATATATGTGTAGTGTATCAACTATCTGGTATCCATAGCACAAGCCTCGTAGCTTACCATGGAACTAGATGGTGCTGTGTGTTAATGTCACAACATTTATTTATTATTATTATTATATAAAGGAAACTTTCAGAAAAAAACCTACCCACCCTTATTAGTTATACCATTTAAATGATTTTTACACTAAGTACCTTTAGTTTGAAAGTAATATTGTTATTACTGATATTTCACAGTTTATCAAAAAAGACAAGTAGTATAAAAGAAGTTTATGATTAATTTTACGTAGAAACGTAAATATACCTGTATTACTCTAATGCCTCGAAGTGATAACTGACAAAGACTTACCTGAAAACAAGCAAAAACAATATTAATACTTTTATTCATCAAGAAACTTTTGGAAAATTTAAAAATAATTTTATATTCTGTCAATTATAAAAAGAAAATTATAAACCATTTTATTTCTACTTTCTCAAGCTATATGTAGTTATTTATTCAATCATTTTTATCATTTTTTATCTATTTCTATATATAAACCAAAAGAGTTAGTTTGTTCGTTTTATTTCTTTGTTTGTTTGGACACGTATCTCTAGTAGGTATTACTAATTCATGTTTTTGATTTTTTTTGTATTTTATAGCCTATTTATTGGAAAAGATATAGGCAACGTCAACCTACAATCCTTAACAATATCTAAAGACAAAAAACTACGCAGGCAGAGCCTCGGGCAAATACTAGTTCTATACTCAATATTCAATACAAAAAAAAACTAAATTTTAAAAGTTTTTATATCATATTTAGATATTATGCGATAATACAGGATCCAGAAACATAAAATACCTAACTGATGTCATCTATACATATAATAAAATTCTAACTAAGTCGAATCTGTACATTAAATATTTTTTAGAAAATCTTATTAAAATAGACATTATTATCGATACAGAGGCCAAATCTATAGTTTTTAGAATTTTTGTCTGTCTGTCTGTCTGTTACCGCATCACAGAAAAACTACTGGACGGATTTTGATGAAATTTGGTATGGTCATAGCTGATTATCCGGGTCAGCATATAGGATACTTTTTACCGCAGAAAAATATTTCATTTCTGAGAAAAAATACAAAAACTGGTTAGAATAAAAAAACGATGATACTATATACATTTTAGCAAGTTAACTTACTAAATATGACTAAAACTATTAAAAATAGCTAATCTTGAAAAAGTATACCAATAGCACTATTTTATTCATTATAAAAGTTATTTTAATGAATATTTTTATTTAGATATTTGTCAATAGATGTCGCCATGTGTCTTTAAAATACATAGTTTTAATTCCAAAAAATTAAATGTACAAATTAGACGTTTCTATGATTTTATTAGAATTACTACTAAATTACCCGCGGCCCCGCCCGTGTTCAAATTATCAAAAAGCAACCTTTTTGGCTTAATAAATTAGTTACATCTATAGATACCTACATTAAAATTTAACTAAACCGTATCTGTACTTTAATATTTTTTGGAAAATCTTATTGAAATACACATTATTATCGCTAACAGAGACCGAATATATATAGCTATAGTTTGAAGAATTTTTGTCTATCTGTCTGTCTGTGACCGCATCACAGAAAAATATTGGAGGGATTTTAAAGAAATTTGGTATGGTAATAACTGGTTATCCGGGTCAACTAATATACTAATACGAGTATACTAATATGTAAAACCTAAGAATTTGGTTTTGATCATGTGAACGCGGGCGGAGCCGCGGGCAATGCTAGTGACCTATAAAATCCTAGAGTCATACATACCTCATTAAATATTTAAAAACGCCCAGTAATACAATTTGGTCTTTAAAATTTTTATAACAGGTTTCTTTATATAATTTACTTCATATTAAATATGATAACATCTGCTTGTATTAAGTATTTATTTGGTTGAATGTTTTAAATCGTTCTGATATCAAATTTAATAACCTATAAACTTATTATTGATGTATAAGTTGTTTTTAATTATGTACATACATATGTATCTACTTGTATATGGAATTGAAACATAATATATCAAAATTCACGACTCATTTAACTTATTAATTTAAGATTATAAATTAAAATTACTTTCCGGCTTTTGTCGCAGTTTTACTTTTACTGACTTCAAAAAAGGAGGAGGTTTTCAATACGATTTTTTTTATGTATGTTCGGGTGTAACTCTGTTATATATAGACGGATTTACAAAAATTTTTTTGTTCGAAAGAGGAGTCCCATTTAAATTTAAAAAAAAACCACCCCTAAATGTAACAAATAGATTTTTTTCAACCTACTGAATTTTTAAAATACTTTCTTCTTATTTTGCTACTACTATGCCTACACTGAGAATGCAAAAAAAAAAATAATAAAAAAATAAAAACCAACTTCAAACAAAAAAAAACATTAAAAAGTAAAAAAAACAACTGATTGGTAGTTTTCAATTACGATAATTTTCGAAGTTGGTGCCAGCCGATACAAATCAAAGCACATTTAATATTCGTGTTATAATCAGAAAGTATTAAAGATTTATGTTTTAAGATGCTTATTTTACTACACCACTTTAGAAGAAGACATGAAAAAGTGAAGAATGGTATAAAAAGATAAAGCGAAATATGATAAATCAAAAAATTTCACTTGAGAACTCTATTTCCTAAGCAATTATTCTGAGCTAAAGTTACTGGTCTGTACTTTATACCTACATGTAAGAAAAGTCCACATACATAATATAATTTAACAGTTAAGTGTTAGTAGTTAGTAGTTAGTAGTGGTAGTGTTCGCCCAGTGCTCGAAATTCGATTATAATCATTATTGAAATATATATATATATATATATATATATATATATATATATATATATATATATATATATATATATATATATATATATATATATATATATATGTATACCAATTTATATTCTTCCAACTGTAGCTAATAAACAATAGAAAAGAAAACCGGTTGACAAAGACAGGAGAAAAAGGTACTGAACTTTTTGTCTTTGCCTATTTAATATTTATAAATAGACTAGCAAATCACCCTCGCTCCGCTCGGGTTCGCCCCTAGGTACGTTTTAACGGTTAGTATAGATTTCTCAGAGATAAGACATTTTCCCGAAGTAAAAAGTATCCTAAATGTTGACCCGGACAGCCAGCTATCATCATACCAAATTTCATGAAAATCCATCCACTGGCTTACTCGTGATGTGTTCCCAGAGAGATAGACAAAAAATCTAAAAACTGTAAATTCAGCCTCTGTATCGATAGTTATTATTATTTCAATAAGATTTCCCAAAAAAAAATTTATGTACAGGTTCGACTCAGAATTCTGTTATGTGTATAGATTAGGCAAAGACAAAACTAGAACTGTTATACATCTTCTATACAATAATAAAATTGTAACTAAGTCGAATCTGTACATTAAATAGTTTATGGAAAATCTAATTGAAATAGACATTATTATCGATACAGAGTCCGATTCTATAGTTTTTAGAATTTTTGTCTGTCTGTCTGTCTGTCTGTTACCGCATCACGAGAAAACCACTGGACAGATTTTGATGAAATTTGGAAGATGATATCTGTTTATCCGGGTCAACATATAGGATACTTTTTACCGCGGGAAAATATCTCATTTCTGAGAAAAAATACAAAAACTGCATTGTAAGAGTACACTAATATGTAAAACCTAAGAATTAGGTTTTTGGTCATCAGGACGCGAGCGGAGCCGCGGGCAATGCTAGTACATATATAAATAATCTTCTTAATAAAGTTTTATATGAAATTATAAGTTTTTTAAATAATGTAAACTTAGCTCTTATTTGAAAAAAAATATTGGAAAACTATGTTAATGCAATAAGCGATAAAACATTTATAGACACTAAGAAATATTATAAATACAAACTTCGAGAATAGAAACTGCAATGAATCAAAAACAAAACAATGTGATTATCCCCGCGCATTCTGCTATTGCGAGTGCGGTTTAAAGTAGAACGTGAAGCGATTTTTCACTATAAAAAAGCCATTATTACAAAGAAATTATAATATTAATAGTATTATATACATATATTAAATTAATCGTATCAATAAACACATAATATTTATTTAGTTTTGGATAGAAATTGAGAGACCCTAAGTCTTATATGGCGGATGACAGAGAGAAGTAGAAAAAGAGTCTTTGCCATGCAGTGGGACACCACAGGCTTATAATAATAAATAATAATATATTGGTAAAAGTAGTAACTAAGCTTACCTTAAAATTTAGGTATAAAAATATATTATTTGTCAATAATGAATCCATATAAATAGGCAAAGCCAAAACAGTTTGGTACCTTCTTCTCCGCTGTTGGTCAACCGATTATATTTTTCTTTGCTTAGTAGCTTATTGACGACCTTGAATGTTATCAACAAAAAAAAATATGATTGAATTTTGACCACTCGGCGAATACTAGAATTATCAGACAAATAAGTCATAAGGTAAGGTAAAGTGAGTGTATGTGAGTTATTTAGTTATACGTCTATAACTTGGACCAGTCAAAGAGTTCGACAAGAGGCAAGCGCAGGAAATGAAGCGGGACCCGGTGGAGGCGCGCGATAAATCCACCGCGCACAATGTGCTTTCTTGCAACTTTATTAACAGTGACAAATTATTTCGAACTTCACGCGAGTGATTGTTTTAAGCTGAGCTTAGATAAGGACATACCTGCTATTGGTTTTAATATCATTGGTTGTATTAAAAAATTAGTGTAATGTAGTTGTACTTTTTCCTGAAAATAATTTAAAACGATTTTCTTATTTAATATATTTCATTTATTCTTATTTTTTTCTAATGTTCGTTATAGTTCAAACACAGTTTTTCACGGAATTAGGAACAAAATTTTAATAGTTGTCAGGAAAATTGAAAAATTCGTGAAAGATTAGAACTATTTTTAAAATAGTATTGTAGGAACTAACTTTATTGAAATTTCAGAAAAATAATCTATACATATAATAAAATTGTAACTAAGTCGAATCTGTACATTAAATATTTTTTGGAAAATCTTATTGAAATAGACATTATTATCGATACAGAGGCAGAATCTATAGTTTTTAGAATTTTTGTCTGTCTGTTTGTTTGTTACCGCATTACGGAAAAAACACTGGAGGGATTTTGATGAAATTTGGTACGATGGTAGCTGGGGATCCGGGCTAACATATAGGATACTTTTTACTGCGGGAAAATATCTCATTTCTGAGATAAAATAAAAAACTGCAATGTAAGAGTATACTAATATGTGAAACCTAAGAATTTGGTTTTTGGTTATCTGAACGCGAACGGAGCCGCGGGCAATGCCAGTAAAATATAAATATAAAATTTAAATAAAAATAAGCACGTCAAAAATGACGCCTGTATGAACAAAATGTTCAAATATTATACTTTTATATTCAATCAGATTATAATTTATTAGGTGGACAATGTTTATCTGATGATCGAAAAATAAGCTCTTAATGTCATTCATAGTATTAATTAAAGCTGGAGGATTTAATTACGCCGCCCAGACCATATTGATACAAGGAGATACATTTTTATATTTGTATTTTCGGAACTTTAAAAATTAAGAAAACTACTCAGAAGCTAACATTTCTGGCAGATAGTGCTTGTTTTTATATATTCAACTCGAAAAACAACGTTGAAAAAATGGGGACCTCATATAATGATTCAAAGACATAATGATTTTTGTTATTTCAATACAGTAATTATTAACATTTATGTTTTCTTTTTTAACCCCATCTCTTACATATTTTTTCGGTTTTCGCATTGAGCACTTAAATCTGTGACGTTCGACCTATACCTATGTCTGTTCTTTTAGAAAATATTTAGCCACAATGGCATCCAAAACTAAATAAGACACTCGCTAACATTTACGTTTTATAAATATCGGGATAACTGTTATAAGCTTAAGACACAACAAAGACGATAATCATCAACGAGTAGTTTATTTTTTGGGAGATAGAGGCTTAGGTAAAATAGACGGACGAACTAACAGACAAATATTATACATTCAAAAACATCGTAATGGTAAAATATTAAAAAGCATAACAACTAGCCATATTTACTTTAAAATTAATATTTCCTTTAATACTTCTAATATGTAGATCCTATTCATACCCGTTAAGTCATAAATTTAGCTAAACAACGCAATGAACCGCGAGAATTCAATCGTAAATTGAATAAATAGTGATGTCTCCTTATCCTGTTATGAATTTAAACACGTTCGCTAACTATGGAAGCGACTTTTTGGATTTTATATTACTAGTGTTGGCCCAGTGGTCTTAAGACCTTAATGTACTTAACTGTTCTGTCTTTACCTATCTATATGAAAAAAAAACTTTTCTATTTTTTTTTATTTAATTCAAATTATTCTCTTGTACGCTTCTCATGTCATCAAAACGTGCCAGCAGATATTACTTCGTTATAACTTATTGATATAACTTAGCTCATCAATAGATACTAAACAAAAAAAAAAAAATAAAAAAAAAAAAACAAAAAAAAAGAAGAAAATCGATAGACAAACGGAGAAGTATGTACTGAACCGTAATATTATTCATAGTTCTATATCTTCGTATAAGATAACATCACTATTAATTAACCTTATTAAAGAGACGAACTAACATCCACTGGCGTATTAGGTATTGACAGTCAGAGACCAATGTTATTAGTCGTTTTAAAAAATTGAATATTTATTTCTTGAATTAATTCATATATAATATTATATGAAACATGATATCCTATTTAACTTTATTAATATTTAACTACGATTAAACCTGCAATACCGTAGATCTGTACAAAACGATACCTCTTGAATAATAAACTACCTATTAAATATTAATTATTTTTGTAAAATAAAGCTGTTAACAACACTATTTAATAATAAAAAAATATTAAAAGGTCTTTAACAATATAATTTATGTTCAAATTTTAATACATTTTCATCACATTTAGTCTCTAGATACATTAGTAAACACTCTTCTACCTCCATAATACGATTCATTGCAAAGTTTAAAATGAAACGGTGGCGTTACAATCTCTTTCAGGAAATTAGCAGAGCAACGGGATTATTGCAAAATAAGATATTGTTTACATCTATTCCACTCATCCGTTCGTTTGACTGATGCTCCTTTGTTCCTGAACACTGAATACTTCAAGCGAAAAGTTTATAGATTGTTTATTCTAAGTTGATTATTGCGATTAATATTTCCGGTTTAGGTATAAAATGGTAACAAATAATTTCGATTTCAATGCTTCATTTGATGATAAATTAGTGAGGTGTTAATGTTTATTTGTCACATCACTACTGTATGGGAGTTGTATGTCTGTTGCTACTTTATGTTAAAGCTGATGATCAGATTTAGATTCACATTTTTTGGCGTGTATTTGGCTCAGTTTAGTGACCTTACTAGCTGTGCCAGCGGTCGCGGGTTTGAGTCCCGCTGGGGGCATCCATTTGTGCGATGAGCACGAATGTTTGTACTCAGTCATATTTATAATATGTATGTATTTAAAGTTATATATGTGTAGTGTATTAACTATCTGGTATCCATAACACAAGCCTCGTAGCTTACCATGGAGCTACAAGGTGCTGTGTGTTAATGTCCCAAATAAAAAAAAAAGATTTGGGTTAAATTTAAGCACTCACATAAACTATGACCAGAAATAACATATAGACTACCAGCTAGTTAACAGGCACCCAGAGACGCAACCATACAAAAAAGTTCCTAAAAGTTCATAGAGAAAGCCCACGTAAATAATTTTGGAAGTGTTACTAATCTAATATATATTTTTTTGAATAAAATAGTATACAAATAAATATGAGTATAGAATATTATATTAAAATGGAAAAGTAGGGGCAATCAGGTTTTAATATCGACGTGACGGTTACGTGACGCGGTCCCGCAATTTCCTATCGTGTCCGTCACGGTGTCACGGTGTTTTCGGTTCAGAAATATATTACAAAATATATTATATCTGATAAAATATAAATATTTAAATAAAATTTTAGATTTTTTCTATTAATTGATCTAAAACTTACTACAGATACGTATATCTGTAGAACGAAATTATTTTACAATTAACATAAAACATAAAGGTTGGGTATATACAGATATAATATATTTTTAGTAAAATTCTAATATTTTCTTACTGTCTTTTTGTGCAATTTTAACCAACTTTAGAAAAAGACATACTAACTCTATTTATTCTTATCAAGTCTCTCCCGTAACCTAGTTTGCTGTAGTTTTATTCATAATACGCTATGTTTTTTTGTGTACTAAGTAGCCCTTCAATATGAGGGGGATCAGGCCATAGTCCACCACGCTGGCCAAGTGCGGGTTGCAGACTTCACATGTCTTCGAAAACTTGCTAGATTTTCTCAGACATGCAGGATTCCTTTACCATAAGGCAAGTGGTAATCATGTTGGAAATGACAACATGTCAGGAATCTGAGAGAATTTAAGGCTACGCGCTGATATACACATACAGGCCTTTGCGTCTATTCCAGGTGATGATTTATGGTGCCATGTTGGAGAGAAACCATGAAAATTGTTTCACAAGCACGATTATTTTTATAATGTACTAGCAATGCCCGCGGCTCCGCCCGCGTTCATATGACCAAAAACCAAATTCTTAGGTTTTACATATTACGCGTAGTATACTCTTACAATGCAGTTTTTGTATTTTTTCTCAGAAATGAGACAATTCCCCGCGGTAAAAAGTATCCTATATGTTGAACCGGATATCCAGCTATCATCATACCAAATTTCATCGAAGTCTGTCCAGTGGTTTTCTCGTGATGCGGTAACAGACAGACAGACAGACAGACAGACAAAAATTCTAAAAACTATAGATTCGGACTCTGTATCGATAATAATGTCTATTTCAATTAGATTTTCCAAAAAATATTTAATGTACAGATTCGACTTAGTTACAACTTTATTATATGTATAGATAGTCCGTACTTAAAAGCACCACTCATATAATTAAAGGTGGAATAATTATATTTAAACCCCAACCTTTTTAAAGCCAATTGCCTGATCTCGCGTAACTTACAACAAACAACATAAAAAACATACAACAGAAATAAGCTTTTTGAAGCTTTTTCGAAAAAAAGTGAAATTATGTAATATAAGCCATATTTTTTTATTTTTAAGCCATATTTTTACGCGGAGCCATAGGTAGCTGGGTTAACAATTAATTTCTTAGAATTTAACCGCGACGTGTTAATATTTAATAAGCCATTCAAATGAAATAATAGAAAAGACTAACCATTCCAACTTAAAGCAAGGCAGAGCCATCAAAACGTTCACTACCTATCTCCCCTATAAACGGGGCGTAAGTTTGCCATACATAAGATTTTAATATAGCGATAAGCATGGTCGATCTGAGACGTATGCAGCGTCACGGACCAATATCCGATCTTAAATTGAAATATCTGACCTCACCCCATCCCTTCCTATCCGATATATTGAAATTTATTATGAATGTGGGTGTTTGTTGATTTGTTGCATCGCTGTGGTTCACTATACTGTATCAAAAGTATGTGTCAATGCGAATTCGTTTTATATGTATTAGTGATCGTTTCGTGGTCGAAATTCCACTATAATCGTTATTAAAAATTTAAGTAAATAATTAACCTATCATGACTGGACATATAACATCCATGACTTGGAGTACAAGCATTCGTTATCACACAAATGAATGCCCCCAGCGGGACTCGAACCCGCGACCGCTGGCACAGCAAATAGGGTCACTACAAACTGAGCCAAAAGTGTCGTTATATATGTCTATCACGTTGATCTAGTGGGTAACATGTATGTATGCTATCCAGAGGTCATGAGTTCAAGCCCTGGGATAGGCCAAATATATTTACTGGACTTTTCTGTTAAAATATTGTTTTATAACACCGGAGTTAGGAAGTGTTTCACTCCATGCTTACGGAGCACGTGAAGTGTATCAATGTCACTTGTAACAGCTAACTCTGTAATAAAACTTTGGACGATATCACCGATCTGATCTAATGGTGAATTTAAGAGGGGAATAGGAAAATCGTCAATAGTTATTTGATTATAATGGTTTTTGATTTTGGACTCATTTGATTCAATTTAAAAAGTTTGACACATTGTAGTCAGTTAAAGCATCTTATTTTTTTTTAATCTATCATTATACATAAAGATCCGTCGAGCTTATGAACGGGAGAGTAGAAGAATTTAGAAGGCTTTTTTAGTACTCCGGTATATGAAATCATTCTGGAATAATATATCAAAATGTCCAAATTTCTCTTCGTACAACAAATTTCACGGTGACTAGACTGGCATAAAACAACAAAGAACGAATGATGAGTCAATCGAGTGAATCATTGATGTATCGATAGCTGTCTTCCTACACGTTCATACATTTTTTATTAATGATCGTTATATATATATATATATATATATATATATATATATATATATATATATATATATATATATATATATATATATTTGTTGTATTACAATAATATTTAAAAATAATAGTTATTAAAGCCGTGGTTTCGCTAAAGTGATACGTCGAATAAAACTAGCCCATATTGAGATATAAGAGAAAAGCTATATTAGAGAATGATACCGTTTAAAAGTTCTAAAAATTATAGCGTATAACAAATACATAATACTTTTATTTTATCTCTTTGCAATAGTTTAATATGTAGGATAATAGGTATATATATATGTTCTACAGAATCTTCTGATTCTAAATAGTATAATTCTAAAAATAATATTTAATATTATTTTTAGAATTAATTTATTTTATTTTTAGAATTATTTTTGTAATTTTTATTTTATTTTTAGAATTAAAATAATAATATTATTCCTATATTATAATACCAAGTTAAGCGGGTTCAATCCGGGGTCTAGTATCTCTGAGGTCTTGAACATGATTACCGCTAGCTAAAGGTAAGAAACCTGCATATCTGAGAGAACTTGTTGAGTTTACGAAAAATCAGTTACTTCTATGGTTTAATCTACCTCGCATTGAACGGAGGCCTGTACCCAGCAGTGGAGGGTTTAAAATCTAAAATATTTTCTTTACATATAACAAAATTTTAACTGAAACGAATCAGAACATTAAATATTTTTTTGATAAATTTTATTGACATAGTCATTATTATCGATACAGAGGCCGAAACTATAGTTTTTTTGGTCTTTTTTTCTGTCTGCCTGTCTGGGAGTGCACCACGAGAAAACCACTGGACAGATTTTGATGTAATTTGGTATGATGATAGCTGGTTACCCGGGTCAACATATAGGATGCTTTTTACTGCGGGAAAAAGTCTCATCTCTGAGAAATCTAAACTAAATGTTATATAAATTTCCTAGAATTTAGAAGATATATTTTTTTGTTTTAATTCATTGTAGTTCTATCAACACGATGAATAGAAATTACTTTATCGTAATAGTAATAAAATGTGAATTTATGGTCTAAAATAGTGAAAATATTAGCATAAAAATAATATCTTTATATCTAAAAATAAAATTATGTAAATTTTCTTTTATTTCTTGGAACAAGACTAAAACGTTATAGGTTAATTAAAATTATATAAGATACAGTTAAAATATTTTGTAGATTTCAAGATTCCCGATCTCTTATACAAATGTATGTTTTAATTAGATTCGAAGTAGGTTTCCTTACACTTCATTCCATAAATTTCTAAAGAAAAATTAAAAAGTGTAGAAAATAGTTAAAAATTCAGTCACACTCCCATTATATATGCCATAGTTTGTATGTGTGTATGTATATATGTATGTTTCTCCTTTACGCTGAAACTGCTAGAGGGATTAGAATGAAATTTAGTGAAATTTAGTGCTATAACCTGGAGTAGCATATAGGCTACAATTAGTAATAAATTCGCCAAAAGGTGGCGCTACCTGTATATAATATTGCAGATATAAAAGTTACCTATGGACGCACCCGAGCGAAGCAATGGTAAATAGCTAGTTTAACATAGGCATAATAACAGTTAAGATATAACTGCTTGCTTTAGAAAAGTTCTTTCTTAATAGCACACAGTAACTGTTGATGTACGTTTGGCTCAGTTTGTAGTGACCCTACTTGCTGTGCCAGCGGTCTCAGGTTCGAGTCCCGCTGGGGGCATTAATTTGTGTGATGAACACGAATGTTTGTACTCCAGTCATGGGTGTTTATAGTTATAATATGTATATACTTAAAGTTATATATGCGTAGTGTATCAACTATCTGGTATCCATAACACAGGCCTCGTAGCTTACCATGGAACTAGATGGTGCTGTATGGTAATGTCCTAACATATTTAACTGTCATGAAAGTATGCTATTAGGGAAAAACGTAAAATACGTTTACATCGTTTACTTAACATAAGATCGAGGAACATGTCAAAAAGTTGTAACATTGTAAATAACTCTAACGACTTTATTAGCTGACAATTTAAATAATACCACAATTAAACATCGTCATGAGAGAAATTTACATATATCTCTTACAATATTCTTAAATTAGAGCAAAATTTATGGTATTGTAATGACAATGAAGAAAGATCGAGTCTTTGGTCAAGATTTGGCTATGAGATATCTATTGGTTTTCACAAAAAAATAAAGTAATTGATATGATCTGTAAATTAAAAACTATACCTATAATAAAAACATTAAATATTTTTTGGAAAATCTTGTTGAAATATACATTATTATCGATACAGAGGCCGAATCTAGTTTTTAGAATTTTTGTTTGGGAACGCATCGCGAGATAACCACAGGACAGATTTCGACGAAATTTGATATGATAATAGCTGGTTATCCGGGTCAACATATAGGATACTTTTTATTACGGGAAAATATCTCATCTCTGAGAAATCTATACTAAACGTGAAAACGCATCGAGGGACCACACGAGCGGAGCGAGGGTAAGTCGTTGTTAAAATGTAAAACTGAAAAGTTTAGAACAGAAACTACAAAATAACATAAACTTAAATTTTACTATTTCTATCCTTTATTTATATATCTTTATATATTTTGTTATAGTATAGCATTTAGTGTGTGAACAACTTTAATACAACTTTAAATTTTAGAAAAGACTATATAGAGTCAGTACAGTTACAATATGTTTGTTAACGGCCATACTAAAAGCCAGAGCTTGTTGGCCGCGGTTAACATATCCGTTCTCTTTTATTTTTTATTGACAAAAATAATTTAGTTAATATTGAAATTCTAACATTTCATTTAATTAACCTATTACAGTATTTACGATCGATTTAATTCTATTTTGTATGTAGGTTCGTTTACATTCATTGCTTCGCCCACATATTACAAAGACTAATGATTTCTACTCTACTTTCGTCTCATTTTTCTATAAATATTCAATGCCATCATAACTTTTCTTATGTTATTCTATGGTACTTGGTAAGATTTCAACAAGGTTTAATTTGTCTTCTTATCTATGGCTATCCAGAATGCAATATTGTGACTGTAATATGCAACTCTAACTCATTCTTACAAGGTTTTTTACCTTGCAATGTTCGTATATCAGTTATTTTTCAACTAATTTCTAGTATTTAATTGAGGTATACTTATGTGATAGTGGTGGCCCAATAGTAACGCGCTTGATTGGGAAACCGAATGAAGCGGGTACAAATCCCGGATCTCGCACCTTTGATTTTTCATGTGCGAATCATTTCCAACATGATTAACACTTGTCTTACGGTGAAGGAAAACATTGCGTGGAAACCTACATGTCTGAGAGAACCTAGCAAGTTTTTGAAAGACTTGTAAACTACGCGATCCCGCACTTGGCCAGCGTGGTGGACTAGGCCTGATCCCCCTCGCGTCGATGTGAGGTCCGTGCCCAGCAGTGGGATGTTAATAAAGGGCTGAATACATATTTATGTAATTTCGGTGGCAATTATGGTACCATCGAGCTGATCTGATGCTGGAGCCGGTAGGAGGAACTGGTACTCCCTGATGGCTGGCATATACTAGGACAGCCGAATTTGGGCTAGTGTGTTTTTACTGTAGTTCACATTTTTATAATAAAAACTTGTTTTTAAAAATCATTATTTAATTTTAATTTATTAATTCTGTAATGCATATAAAATGACGCTTATTATAAATTTCTGACAGATAACAATCACATGAAGAAGTGCTTAATTAATACACTTTAAATAATTTTATCAAAATTTAATAACAACCAGACCTATAAGGAAACGACGGGTAAAACACGAAGCCGGTTTGAATTACTTTACCAATCGTCTGTAGACCGTCTAGCCACCCTTTCAGGGCTATCTGCGCATACGCAAGCGGCACACCGAAAATTGATTTTCAAAATTAAATCTTATATTCTTTTGATAAAGTATCTTTTGCATTGAATCATTTAAATTCAAAGTTGCAAAGAAAATTCCATTCTAAATGCAACCTAATAAACATTCATATCGAATGCATTTTTGTGACTTACTGTATACAATAAAAAATAGACTTTGTTCCGTACAAATAAGGTAGATATCATATAAAAATATTTGCGAAGCATCAGAATAATGATGCAATTCTTAGGCAATGCAAAAGGCAGTACATTCGTGATATGACTAATAATTGATCGATCGATTGCAGATCTAACGGAACTGTGTACGTGTCGGCTTTTTGAATTGTAAACCGATTTAATGTATCTGGACATTGGGCAAAGGGTGTTTTTATAAAATCCATTCGACGTGGCCAAAATTAATTACTTACTATTATGGGAGCTTAAAAAATCATTTTATAATAATTAAACAAAAAAAAAATGTATCGAAATGCCAAGAGTCGCTGTGTCATAGAATTATAATATATTATTTTGATTAAAGGCAGTGGTAGCCCAGTGGTGACGCGCTCGCTTGGGAAACTGAGTGAAGCGAGTTCAAATCCCAGGTCTCGCACCTCTGGTATTTTCATGTGCGAATCATTTCCAACATGATTACCACTTGTCTTAACGGTGAAGGAAAACATCGTGAGGAAACCTGCATGTCTGAGAGAACCTAGCAAGTTTTCAAAAGACATGTGAAGTCCGCCACATGGCCAGCGTGGTGGATTATGGCCTGATCCCCGTCGTATTGAATCCCCCCCCCCCCCCCCCCCCCCCCCCCCCCCCCCCCCCCCCCCCCCCCCCCCCCCGTACCCCGTCGTATTAGTTTTGGAAGTATTGGAAGCTATTTAATTTATTACCTTAGTCTGTTTCTATTTATTATAGATAGGTATTTTTTGAAAAGAATATTTCCATTATTTATATATGAAAATACATTTATTTACATGTTGTAAAGTTGTTTTGATTCCAAAACTAAAAAGATAAATATCAATGATTTGCATGCGTTTGAATAAAATAAAAAAAAGCTTCATCCATATGGATATGGTTTTATGATTTTAGACAAATTAAAGGCCGAACCACACTATAGTGCTGATTACAGACCGTCCTCCGTCCGCTATCGGTCAGACCGAGATTGAACCGTGATCGGCACTATAGTGTGGATCGGGCTTAAATGTGTTCATCTTGTACACTATTTAAAGGGGTGATATCAGCTTATTTGAACATCTCAGTGAGTTAGCCTCTTATACATTGTCCATCTTTATAATCTAGCATATTCTACCTACGGCTGTAGATGCAGAAAGAAGTCTTGGGCTTGAATCCTATTGGGTCACGTATAATCAATGGTTTTTTTATCAAGAATTTATGGTAACTGTTCGGAGTGATGTTCTCCTGACCGATTCCGGCCACGGCGGCCAATCTCATTGAGACTAGCCAACTGCGCAGGAGATATTATAGTGCACAAGTGTACGCGCAGACACAAGTGCACTCTCTATTCCTGTCACTCTTATACTCCGATGGGACGACTACTCGACACGACCGGTGAGAGATAAGGCGCAGGACCGACGGCTTTACGTGCTCTCCAAGGCACGGAGGTGAAACACCGCCAACTTCCCAACTCCGGGCTGTTACTGAGTCTTACTATACAGAAAGACTCAATAACTAAACTTGGACCGACCCGGGACTCGAACCCAGGACCTCCAGGTGTGCAGCCGTACATGCTAGCCGCTACACCACCGAGGCAGTTATTCTGTTCGGAGTAATGATAACTTAGCGGTGTTTGAAACCTCGCACCTCAGAGAACAGATAAAACCGTCGGTCCTGCACTTAATTTCTCACCGATCGTGTCGCATTGTCGTCTCACCGGAGTTCGAGAGTGAAAGGAACAGTCAGTGCACTTGTGCTTGCGCATACACTTGTACACTATATAACATCTCATGCACAGACATCTAATGAAATTGGACACCATAGGGTATTAACTTATTCGAGTATAATTATTATTTTAAACTCACGTTTGACCGAGTGCAATCGTATAAGAATCGTCAATGCTAAAGGAAACTAGTAAGCTCAAATGCGAAGGTTTCACTTGCTATTAAAGAGTTTTATTGTTCATCATCAGAACACTTCGATGGTATCAGATTGTTGTATTTTCCTCCAGATTAGATATACCTACATTCATGCGAATAATTAGAAGTACATAGGTTAAAATTAAATATAAAGTTTGATTATGCAGTTATTTACAAATGAAGCTGCTAAAAGCTCATTGAACAGAAAGTTTTTATATTCCAAAATGTAAACTTTCAATGTACCTAAATATCGATATTACATGTAAATCGATTTTAGCTGCAGGTTTATAATAATTGGTTTGTAATATTTCAATACAACTGTGGTACAGCATAAATGCATATCCCAACACCTAAACAAATGATAAGTATCATAGTAACCAACCGTTATCGGGCGCTATCGCTTATCGCTCTCATTAGCACTGCGGTAGCGAAGCGTTCGTTATAGTGAATGGAATTTTTTTTTTTGTTTTCTAATGAGTTTCTGAGTATTCATTACACGAATATATAAAAATTCAATGAATATTAGATAGAATGTAATAAAATTTGATTAAATTTTGAAGCTCTCACTTCGTTAAAATTTTAATAATTCAAATTAGAGTAAATAATCTATATGTACGTATTACGTATAATAAAATTCTGAGTCGAAACTGTACATTACATATTTTTTGGAAAACCTTATTAAAATAGTCATTATTATCGATACAGAGGCCGATTCTACAGTTTTTATTTTTTAGAATTTTTGTCTGTCTGGGAACGCATAACAAGAAAACTACAAATTTTGATGAAATTTGGTATGATGATAGCTGGTTATCCGGGTCTACACATAGGATACTTTTTACTGCGGAAAAGTATCTCAACTGTAAAAAAATTCTACTATCCGTTAATATAAACTAGCCGACAAACGTTGTTCTGTTCAGATTTCAATAAAATTATTCGTGATCTTTGAATTTAAACATCGTACAGAAAAAACAACTTTCAGTTTCTCCTGAATTTCTCAATTTTCCGGGCAATTCAAATGATGCGCAAATGATCAAACAGTATTTTCCTTTTATTTATATAGAAGATTAAAATCAAATATTTTATGCCTACGGTTTCAATCGGTATGGCAATAACTTAGCTAATTTGTTCCATCAGAATATTTTCTATTTCCATAATAAATTCTACTCAAATCCGTTGAATAATTACAACGTAAACAAGTAACAAAACCTAAAACTTACAAACTTTTGTATTTACTAGTAAGCACATGAAACAATTCCTTTTTACAATTTTATTTATTTATTATATAGGAAGCCAACATAGTATATAGTGATTTTGATCTTTTATACATAATTTCTTATAAAATATTTTTTATACTATATACCACACTTATAAGCTAACTTAACATGCATAAACAGCTGTTCCGAAACTATATATATATATATATATATATATATATATATATATATATATATATATATACTTATACTATCCTATAAAAAATAAAATACTTAATAGAAGTGTAAAAAGTAAAGTAAAAAAAAACAATGCTACGTATTTTAATAAAATCCACCATTTATTACATTTATATGTTGACTAGTGGGTGTTTAAAACTCATACCGCAAACTTTATAAACAAAGTTGTTCTCACAATCAATAAGGAAGGAATAATTTTAATTGGCGAACAATAAAATATGTGAGTATGACCGTCCGTATGTACTTATCCGGTATCGATTACACACCACTAGAGTTGCGACTGTATCGATATTTTAGAAAATAATGATTATTATTTACGTCCCTAAATTACATTGTTTTCATATCCTAGCAAGATACTTAATGCTGTTAATTTTACAAAAATATTATATTATAATTAACATATTGGATGCGAGCTATTTTTATATGTATGTATATAATAGTATGGTATAATAAAATTCTTATTTAAAATATAGAAATGTATCTTTCTAATAAACGTAAATCCAAGGTAGAAAGAAATTAAATAAATATATTATTTTAATAATGTATTTATTTAAATAAATAAATATCGTATTTTTTTAATGAGACGTACCTACTATTATAGTAAACTTCAGGGTGCATCTCGACCTATAATGCCTAACGGCTAATATGTACCTGCATGGTTATCAAACATGGACCTGTAATCACTCAGGTATTTCGCATTACTTTCCCATCTTTCACCATATTTTTACTATTAACTTAAAAAAAATCGTTTAAACTCAAAACCACATTAAAACTCATAAAACACAGTCAGATTCAGAAAAACAAAAAAAAAATGCAAATTCCAACCACAACAAATGATGATCAGATTGGAATATAAAACCGTAAAGCATATAATTACGGGGTATTATAAATCAATATTCAAATTAAAATGGCGATCAACTATCGATTCAAGAGGCAGCTCTGTGGCGTGAGATCAAGCTCCCGATTGCTCCCGCGCAGGTGCGACGGACCTTCGTGACAATATAATTCCGTCTCCCTTAATTTATACCTAATACTGATATTATCGAATACTTTTTCGCACGTCTCATTTACATTTAAAGCCCTTATCTGCTTTAAACGAAGACAATAATGATATTTGAGATGCTTGCTAATGATAATTTTGTATTTTAGTGATGAGCTTGGATGTCTCGATATATTTATATATCTTCAAAGAAATGGTGTAGTATTTCAATTAAATGATCGTAGATGTTCTAATTTTTCGAAATTATTATTCTGAAATCTCGATTATTCTTCAGTAAAGGAAGGAATCTATAACGTGTTTTTGCACTTTATTAAATTCAATTACCTCTCACTTTTAATAATGCATTACTATATATATTATATTAACTAAAAAAATCGATTCGCTTTTTAAATAAAATCGATAATGCTTAGTTTTAGTAAGCGCATCCCTAAACTATAACTCAGGCGTGCGCTATCGAGCAGTTGAGCTTAGAACTTGATATTCTCTTTAACATGAGTCTAGTCTTCACGTAGGTACAGAACTCGTTGCATTCGCGTAATGGGCACAAGAAGTGAGAAATTTATAATAGTTCAAGTTTTAAAGAATCTTGAATTTCTATATCTGTGACTTAAAGAAAAGTATCATAAGAACGATACTGTGCCTTTAATTTATCGATTAAAAATTATACAGATGACATCTTAAGATGTTATATGCTATATATATATATATATATATATATATATATATATATATATATATATATATATATATATATATATATATACTTGTATATGTCATATTAATAGTCTGTTCATCTGTACTATTACTGTTACGAGAGTATTTCAGAAGAAGATCAGGTAGGCTAAGTAAAATTCTAAGTAACCACACACAGTTTTTATTATTTTACACAGATTCAGAGTGACGCCTCAAACAACGTTCCGAAAAAGAATGACGTAGTGCATTAATTTTTTCCACTCAAGGTGACAACGTAAAAAAACTCAAATAAGTATTTTACATCAAAATAAATAATTACAATTATTTACAAATATACATATAAGACCTATTTTTATATAATTATAATTTATGTTAATGTTATAGTGTAACAATTATTATGAATGCGAAAGTTTTCTTTGCCGCAGCAATAGATTGACTTTTATATAAATCTGAAAGTGACAGACTACTTTTTGACCGACTTCAAAAACGAGGCCGTTCTTAATTCGTCTGTAATTTTTATCCTCATTTTTATAGTTAAGTAGGTCCAACGTGGTGTCTGTAGCCACATATTGAAATAATATCTGCGTGATCTGTAGAAAATAATATATACCTTAAGATATCCAAGTCATTGCCGAAAGCTTCTGCTAAAGTAGGTTTGCAAATTTTTTTTTTAACTATGGCACGATTACTAGGTATTTTTCTATATACTTCTGAATTGTTGTGTGATTTTTGCTGTTATTATTTATGATTTTGTGAAACTGTATAGAAATAGACATGGTAAGGAAGAAACCTATGCTAATGAAGAAAACCTTTAGCATATACTGGGTTTAAAAGCAAAAAATGCAACTTATATCATGAAAGTTTCGTATCATACTTTAATTACCAATGCTTTTTTAATGTGTCGATAATATGACACAAGTACCAAGGCGATTTCAATGTTTTTAAAGATTTTAGAAAGTTGACTTGGAGCTTGAGTTTTTTAGTGAATTGCTAAATAATTATTTAAGGAAGTGATTAGATAAGATGTTTTGGAAATCTAAAATTTTATAGACAGCAGATAAAAATCATAATCATGTTATAAATTAATAAATATGAACATGTTTTTTTATTATAATTTTTTGCAATTTAACGTGAGAAAGGAACGAAGGTTTTTGTATGTTTACATTAAACTAGAAGTAACAAATTATAAAGTATTCTCACGGTATAGATAATTTCTTGTTAGACTAGTTGATATCTGCTTTGATAAAATTGCTAAAGTACAGAAAATATTAAACATATTTTAGATCTCTGGCCAAAAACCGAAAGTTTTAATTACTCTTATTAAAACAAATTGAGATAAGACATACGTAAAATAACTGCAATGACACAATTTTTATATCTATATTTTTATATATCTACTTTATAATAGCGTGAAGAGAATAAATACATCCCATTTGAAAGCGCATCACTTAAAAACTACACCGATGTGAATTATTTTGTTTTTAAATTACTTGTAATACTTTAAAAAAGGGATTTAAGTAAAATAATTGATAAATTTGTCCAGTAATTATGTAAATTCGGGATCAACAAGATGAAAAAAGCAATAATTGTGCAGAATGACCTCAAAGATCACAAATAAAATTGTACTCATAACGCAACATAGTATCTCAGTTAACTTTCAGTTAATATATATATACATATATATATATATATATATATATATAAAATATGAAACAAACATATCGTAATAAATTATGAAGCAATTCTAACATTTTTCCTCTTAACATTCCTGTCCTTAGCTCGCGTGGCCAATAAATCCCGCGGACACACTTACAAATTGGCACCGATGCCATCGGACAACGCGTTTGTCTGCACCCCGCTTTGCTTGTTAACGCTTTAGATCGGGACGATGTAGGCTTTGTTCACACGTGACAAATTGCTGCGTCTTTTGTCCTCAAAATAAATATATGATATATAATATAACTTGCATTATTTATCTGTAGATAATATACGTTATTGCTATTTATCTATATATTTTTCCCAATATCCGCCATTTTGAAATTGTGATAAGTCCTAAACATTTTAATTATTTGATTATCTCAAATTTCAACGCGATTATTTCGCTATACCACGCAATCTAGTTAAAAAGTAAATCGGAACTGTATGTGCGTGTCAAAGATTACGGATTGGTTAAGGCATTAAGAGTAAAGACAAATTAAAAAAAATAAACTAACCGATATAGTAAACCTATTTTTAAAAATCTTAATACTCACGGGTTTAAAATATGCTATTGAAATGAATTTGACACGTAACGTAATTAAAATTGTTTTTGCGTTGAAATATAAACATGTCATAAATATGTGACAAGCAAAATTTTGCTTTTATTTTTAACAAATAATCAAGGACAGCTTGGCCAATTAATATTTTATTTTTAAACGGTTTTAAGTACGATATGCTTATTATAATATTACCGTTAACCTTATATTCGTATGTATGTATTTCAATTGTCTTACACGGCAGTCGAAATTTTATCATCACTTCTTTTGACTATTTTTTTTTATAATGTATTAATTATAAAAACGTATTCTAATTTCAAAAACAATTGCGTTCTTATTTCAAAAAATACGTTCTAATTTCAACAAAAAGTTTTAAAGTTGGTGCACCTTTTTTATTATTGTAAAGGATACTTTTTGCTATTATTATTACTTGATGTACTAAAGCTTATATCACTCTCTGGCTCAAAAAGTCATCATCACGTGTTATGTTTTATTTGGGTAAAAAAAATTACGTGAGTAATTTAATCAAATAATAAATATTGATTAGTGATGAATATTATTCTGTCCGCGGCTCCGGCGGCGTTCTGATGACCAAAAACCAAATTCTTACGATTTACATATTAGTATACTCTTACATTGCAGTTTTCGTATTTTTTCTCAGAAATGAGATATTTTCCCGCGGTAAAAAGAATCCTATATTTTGACCCGGATAACCAGCTATCACCATACCAAATTTTATCAAAATCCCTCCAGTAGTTTTTCTGTGATGCGGTAACAGACAGACAGACAAACAGACAGATAGACAAAAATTCTAAAAACTATAGATTCGGCCTGTGTATCGATAATAATGTTTATTTCAATAAGATTTTCCAAAAAATATTTAATGTACGGATTCGGCTTAGTTACAATTTTATTATATGTATAGATAGATATCAGCAGCAGCAAACATGAGTTTGTATTTCATAATATTTTCTCAAAGGTACAAACAATGATTGACAAAATTTTTGAGTCAAACGGTAACCATAAATGCCTCAAACACTTATACGGTATTATTTATGTACACTCATATTATACAGCTTTTATTTAACTTGCAATGTTTGTTTGTTCGTTCGGGGCAAATCTTGCAACCGAATTTTAAAGCAGTTATCCTCAACCGTTGAACTGAAATTTTGCATTCACGTTTAGTTTGGATTACAATGTATGGTTAGATAATTGACATCATTCTATATACGATATGGCGGACTCCCAACAATGGCGGACTATTTTTTTATGCGGGGTATATGTATATGGAAATGATAAGGTTTGCTGAGAAGAATGCGAATAAATACCTAAAACAAAAACAAGAAAATTAATCAAACTCATTTATTACACTATTTATATGTTAAAAAAGCTTGTTTTTTTAAATTATTTTTTTTTATTTTTCTTACTTTGACTTCACTATTGTATAGCATTTCACAGCGGTTAATACTTTATTAGATTAACGCGAATATTTGACATTTTAAAATAAAACTAACTTTTCGGATTTTGATTTTCGGTACCGAAAACATAGTTTTATTTAACAACGGTTGTCGAGTTGTCTCCAAGTAAAATGGTTGTAATAAATGGACAGACAGCCATTACGAAAATATAAGATATATATATATATATATATATATATATATATATATATATATATATATATATATATATATATATATATATATATATATATATAATATTTGTATACGCAATTCTAAAATTAAAGGCAACACATGACATTCATTCAAATAAAAGTAAGGATTTTGCTGGAAAATAAATATTAAATATAGCAGCAAAAATCTTTCTACAATAAATCCAATGGAAGAAGATAAAATAAATTTTCAATTTGCCATTCTTGTCCGAGGCCTTAGTGTCGCAGCGTGACTACGCCTACAGGTAAGTTAGGACTAAATCTTTATACTCTACATTGCTTATACTATAGGATAGTACAGTGTAGAGTCTACTTTACTATACTACGTTGTATTTATTACTATGTGCAAAAGTTGTTGTATTTATATGACGACAGGTTTGGCTGTTTGTAGTGACCCTTCTTACTGTGCCAGCGGTTGCCGGTTCGAGTCTCGCTGGGGGAATTCATTTGTGTGATAAGCACGAATGTTTGTAATCCAGTCATTGGTGTTTATATTTATTATATATATTTAAATTTGTATATGTGTAGTGTATATACTCTATCTGATATCCATAACTCAAGCCTTGTAGATTACCATAGAACTAGATGGTGCTGTGTGTTAATGTCCCAGCATATTTATTTATTACTAGCGGCTCACCCTCGCTTCGCTCCGGTTCGCCTCTAGAAGGACACTAATAGAGATCTATTAGTTCCCACAGGAACCGTTCATTTTCCCCAAATGAAAAGTAACCTGTTGTTTGACCGGCAATATAAGATGATATGACAATGTTAAATTTTACTAAATTAGGTGATAATAAGTTGTATAAGTTATTCAAGTTTTTTAACTATCCCACGGGAACTATTTAACTTTCCGGTATATAAAGTATCTAAGATGTTGTCCAGGGATATAAGGTACCACCATCCAAAATTTTATTTAAATCGGTCCAATAGATTCGGAGATTAGCCCGTATAAACAGACAAACAGAGAAACAAAAAATTTGAAAAAAAAACTGGATTTGTTCTATTTGTCTTCTTACATCCCCCTGACTCGGTTTTTAGCATTTTTTTGCTATGTACAGACTCCTCTACTGTTTTATTATAGTATAGAGTTATTACAAAAGTTACTAAATAAATAACGATGGGATGTAGTGAGGTTTGAAGAGAAAAGGTCATTTTTTTAATAAGTTTTATTAGTTTTATAAAATGTCGAATTTGTTTTTCTAAGAAAGAAAACTTAATTTTTGTGATATTATAATGATAAGCTTTACGACTTTAATTTCAAATTTATTCAATTATAATGTATATCTCACACATACAAAAGTTAGAACATTTCAATAAAAAATGTATATGGAAATTATCTAGGATGTAAATATGGAATTTTTTTAGTATGCTAATGTAAGTAAAGTTAAGAAATGTTGAACGCTTCGTTTTATACTAAGGATTTCCTTAAATAAAATTGTATTAATAAAGTATAAAAATTTTTTTTTCCTAAAATCAAACCCACAAAGCATATATATAAACTAGCATTGCCCGCGGCTCCGCCCGCGTTCAGATGACCAAAAATCAAATTCTTAGTTTTTACATATTAGTGTACTATTTCATTGCAGTTTTTGTATTTTTTCTCAAAAATGAGACATTTTCCCGCGGTAAAAAGTATCCTATATGTTGACCCGGATAACCAGCTATCACCATACCAAATTTCATCAAAATCCCCCCAGTGGTTTTTCCGTGATGCGGTAACAGACAGACTGATAGACAAAAATTCTAAAAACTATAGATTCAGCCTCTGTATCGATAATAATGTCTATTTCAATAAGATTTTCCAAAAAATATTTAATGTACAGATTCGGCTTAGTTACAATTAGTGTCCGACCGAAGGTCTATTTTTGGCCGAAGCCGAAGCCGTAGCCGATTAATCGGCTATCGCCACAACCTTCGGCCGAAGCCGAAGCCGAAGCCGAAGGTTTATATTCTCTCAGCACTCAGTAATTAATTTTGTATCAATACCTCAAATAACCTCAATATTGAAGGTTTATATTGACTGCCTCATATAGAAGTTGATGATATATCATAGAGATGGTTGGTTTAGAGATAAATAAAAGTTTGTGATTTTGTGATTTACCTACTGGTAAAAAATAATCATTTCTTTATTATGTAATTCACAAATTACAATTAGACTAATCAGTCTTTGTTTTACTCGACTAGACCAAAACTAGACTAATAAATTAAATAAACAAACACTAACTTCTTAGTAAATAATTAAATGTTGGTCAATTAAATGCACAGTTTAGAAAATATTAGAAATTTCAAAATAAATGTAACAATAACAATAGAACTAATGAGGTAATGACTGTTTTGCAAACAACAAGTTATAAGAATAATATAATATTCTATTTTACTAAGCATATTTGTACTTAACTTTCTCTCTCAAAAACACTCGTTTAAATACACGTACGAACTTGTTTTGATGCCTGCAATGTGATATTTTGACAGTGACTCCCCGCCGCCTCATGACTTTCGTAACAGTTTGTTCAATCTCGACGGTAGCTCGGACCTTCGGCGAAACCTTCGGCTTCGGCCGGGTTTTGGGCCGAAGCCGAATGTTTCGCCGAAGGTGGATTTTTTGGCCGAAGGTGGCCGAAGCCGAAGCCAAAGCCGAAGCTTCGGTCGGACACTAGTTACAATTTTATTATATGTATAGATATTTACGCAAGCGGAAATCGATTCTGTGATCTTAATCGAGTGCTATAAATGCTAGCCTTATAAATGCTTGGTGATATATTTGTTAGCCTGTCTTACTTTTACGCAGAAATGGATCAACGGTAGTGATGTTTTCCATAGAAATATGTAGTTTATGGGTATTAACTGGTTCATATATGGCATTGAAAATTGTATGGTAAAAATATCAATGCAAGATGGACGTGTCACTGTAAAAATAATATTATTTCTCGTACTACTTTTTGACCTTGAGTCCATAAACGAGTTAATCGATGGGGATAAACGGTAGCCTATGTCTAGACACCATCCCTTAATGTAATTTATGTCATTGCTTATTTTCATTGAAAGAATTCAGTGCTTTCATTTATGAAATAAGTGTACCTAAATTTGGTGATGTGATATGATGTACCGAATATAAAATAAATAAATATTAAATAAATTAAATAAAAAATAAATTTAATAAATAAATTCTTTACGCGAAATATTATATTATTATCGAGAAAATATTTTTATAGAAAACAAAGCTGACAGACAGACAAAGCTAGCTTTGAACTTATAATATTAGCATGGATTAGTGTAGATAATATTCAAATAATCAAAATAAAATAGGATTTAATAATGTGATCATTACCATACAAATATATCTCAAATCATTTAATTTTTGAAATCCTATGAAATCGATTTTATAATCTTGATTTATAATTTATTATCATTTAATGTGCAATAATCTTAATCCAAAAAAATACTAGAATATTTTAAACGAAACTATCTTTTCGAATTTTTTTTGTGGATTTATTTTTGCAGATATAAGAGCATTAATACCAAGTTTTAAGTAATTCTGATCATAAATATTTTTTTGGGTTGTATTATAACGATGTAAAATATTCTCGTAAATCTATTAAAGTATTAATACTATAATAACAATACGTTATTACAAATAAGTATTTATAAAATGTTTTTGCTAAAATTGAGACAACGAAACGGACAGTAAATATATTCTTAACGTAATGTATTCGGTTAGGAAGCAGATAAAGCGACGATGGCCGTTTCCTCGACTATATCAAGATATGCTTTATAGTTTTTTGTGATAATGTAACTGCGTTTATATTAAGTGACTTCTAAATGGTACTTTGAAAATCCGTGTTTATTTAAACGACTAGTGACTCACCCTCACTTGTCTCACCACCCTATGTATTTAACTATAGGTATATATATATATATATATATATATATATATATATATATATATATACCTATAGGTATATACAAAAGGTGAAGGAAAACATCGTGAGGAAACCTTAGTCATGAGATATTTATGATTACTGCTCTGCTTCCTTGGGTAGTAACATTATGATACATAACCTATAACTTTTCTCAATAAACGGGCTAGTTAATGCAAAAAGATTTGTTTAAATCGGATTAGTTGTTCCTGAGATTATCGCATTCAAGCAAATAAACTGTGCCTCTTTATAATATTAGTGTAGTGGCTAGCATGTACGGCTGCACACTCGGAGGTCCTGGGTTCGAGTCCCGGGTCGGGCCAAGTTTAGTTACTAAGTCTTTCTATATAGTAAGTCTCAGTAACAGCCCGGAGTTAGGAAGTTGGCGGTGTTTCGCCCCCGTGCCTCGGAGAGCACGTAAAGCCGTCGGTCTTGCGCCTTAACTCTCACCGGCCGTGTCGAGCGGTCGTCCCACCGGAGTATGAGAGTGACAGGAAAAGAGAGTGCACGTTGTGTCTGCGCGTACACTTGTGCACTATAATATCTCCTGCGCAGTTGGCTAGTCTCAATGAGATTGGCCGCCGTGGCCGGAATCGGCTAGCAGAACATCATCATCATAGACTAGTATACCTATATTTAAATGTTTCTCTGCCATTTTGGCAAAAAGTACTTGCGGTTCTTTTTTTGATTTTGTCACGTGTTTATTTTAGCTTGTGCGAAAATATCTGAATATATCATTTAAAATATCAAATATTCGCGAAAATCTCGTCGTTAGACCGTTTGATGTAGTGGTTGGGGATTCGAGTTCTGCACGGGGCAAATGCTGATGTTGGTCATACAAGTATTTGCTTATGATGTGTATACGTTTCACAGACGATCCCAAGACAATCTAGTACAAATTGAATATGGAGGAGCTTCTCACATTCTAAGGAACTTTAGAACAGCCAATTATGAAATTAATTTCATTCCCATCGCATGAGCAACGGCAGCCAAAGCTATGTTTTAGAGACCATAACTATTTTTCTTATGAAAGCTTATTAGTTATATGTAGTATTGTAAATATGTATATCAATTGTATATCAAAATGTGATTACAAACACAAGTTATGATTTTTTTAAGTGAAAACTCCTATAGGCAAATTTGGATGGGGAGTAAATTCATGTAAGTCGTCATCGACATGGTCACGCGACGTGTTAAGGCTAACACTCAGAGTGCCGAAAGATGTCAAAACCAGATAAATGTGAACAGTTTTAATGCAACAATAAAAATATTTATTTCTTATGTATTTTAATTTTATTAAATTAATCGATTTTATAATGTTTGTTATTTATTTAAAAGAATATTAAATACTTATGTTTATGGGTAATTTATTAATTAATACTTTTAACGAACGGAGCCGCGGGCGAAATCAAGTTTATAGGTACACGTAATTAAATTTAAATGACTATAATTTTTATCGTCCATACTGTGTAGGTATAGATAAAAATGCTATGATATTCTGTCAGTATGCGGAAATGACTTAATATTTTAAATATTTTCTTAGGTCGATTTTTTACATCTAAGGTCACCAGTGATCACATTTAAGATAGGTTTTTACAATTTATTAAGTACAATAATTTATGTATGCATTCAGCCCTTTTTAACGTCCCACTGCTGGGCACGGGCTTCCATCACTGAGGGGATCAGGCCACAGTCCACCACGCTGGCCAAGTGCGGGTTGGCGAACTACACATGTCTTTCTAAAACTTTAGAAAAGGTTCTCTCAGACATACAGCTTTCCTCACGATGTTTTCCTTCATCGTAAGGCAAGTGGAATCATGTTGGAAATGATTCGCACATGAAAACATCAGAGGTGTGAGACCTGGATTTGAAACCGCTTCACTCGGTTTTCCTAGTGAGGGAGCTACCACTGGGCTACCCACTGCCTATAATTTATACTATTTTAATATTATTCTTTTTAAATTGAATTATAGTGCATCTTGATTTAAACAATATTTTAATTTATAAGCCATTTATTTATGTAAATCGATAAGATAATTAATTCAACGTTTAGGATACTTTATTATCTAGAAGATATAACTGTTTCCACTATATTATATAAACTAGCGACTCACTCTCGCTTCGCTCGGGTTCATCCTTAGCTTGCTTCCCAATACAAACACACCCTCAAGGTATGATTTCCGGGATAAAAAGTATCCTATGTCCTTCCCAGGGTCTCAAAATATCTTTTTACCAAATTTTATCTAAATCAGTTCAGTAGATCCAGAGATTACCCCCTACAACAAACACTACTACAACGTCACAAACTCACAATTCACAATCTCACAAACTTTACCTCTTTATAATATTAGTGTATAAGTTATGTATAAAAGAAAAAAAATGCGTTTTTATACGAATGTTTACTTTAGCACACAAAAATGACTTCAAGGATTTATTATTAAAGATTTTTTTTTATCTTACGCCAAAGTCACGAATTTTTGCTAGCTGTGAATAATTTAAGCCATCAACATGTATAAGGAATGAATGAATCAATAAAAGCAGTGCAAATAACATATTCGCGTAATAAATTAGCATTTTTGAGAGCTTTTACGTGTTTAATAAAATGTTTGATTATGGTTAAACTTTTATTATTGATAAACTGGATATCATATATACTAAAGGAATGTCTGCAGCGTCTCTGCTATAAAAAATTGAATTTGATATTTTGATGATATTGAAATCATCAGGAGTCTTCTGTAAAGCTGAAGCTAGTAGTGGATTGGATAACAAGTATGTTTAGTACTCTAAAATTATACAAAATAGGGATCATTTGTGGTGATTTTAAAAATTATTAGCATTAAACACGCAAGAAAATCAGCTGGCCGAAGCTTGTTTAGGAAGTTTGAAGGTATTAATTACATTTAAAGAAAATTTTGAAGTGATCAAAATTAAAGGTTCATTTTGTGGTTATGTACGTCAACGAATTGAATGCTAAGCCTTATAAGTTGAAACGGAAACCGAATGCGTCTTGTTCAGTTTCGATAAATGTCAATCTGGCTCCTGTAACACAGTTTTTAACGAGCGCAGTGGCTACGGAAATCATTATCACTTTTGTATGTATAAAATTATGTCATTTGACGACACGTGTGGCTCAGTTTGTAGTGACCCTACATGCTGTGCCAGCGGCCGCGGGTTCGAATTCCGCTGGGGGCATTCATTTCTGTAATGAGCATGAATGTTTGTACACCAGTCATGGGTGTTTATTTATGTTTGTATTTAAAGTTATATATGTGTAGTATATCCACTGTCTGGTATCTATAACACAAGCCTTGTACCTTACCATGAAACTAGATGGTGTTGTCTGTTAATGTCCCAAAAAAAATATTTTAAATTATTATTATTATAATCACGTCATGGGAGGATTATGAAGGCATTAATAAGTTGTTATCGTTTTGTTCTCGTGTATCTAGATTGTTTTCAGGCCTGCCGAAGCAGACCATATAACCAAGGGGTTGCTCCCATGTTCCACTCAGCTATCAGAGAAGTACCAGGAGCAACCCGCATGGTACAGAACCCCCCAAAGTGGACCACCTTCCTGTATCTCTTGGCGTCACGTTCAGGCGCTTTGCCGGACACTAGTATTCTAGGTTCTTTTATTTTATGTTTATAATAATACTTACATGCCTGTAACCTTTGGGAAAATTTATTACTAACAGTAACTTATGTTACTCGAGATTATAATCTATTTATGACTTGATTTCATCCAAAACCGTCCAGCCGTTTTAGGGTTAAGGAGTAACAAACATGCAGACATACAAACTTTCGCATTCATAATATCTTAATATGATTAGGTTTTTAAAAATTAAAATATGTGAAAGTATATTAAAGCGACTGATTTAATTGATTACAAGTACACATTTCCTTAATTTCTATATAATATTAATATTTTTTAATGTTTTTGTGGACTAGAATCACTGATGATCATGGAAGAGCAGTGATAATATGTTGACACTTTAAACTACATGCCATTTTCCAATAGCCTATGGAGTCCTTGCTAATATAATGAATATTATTTATACGGTATGTATGTTTGTTTTTTATCTTTTTAAAACAAACAAACATACACAGACACAAGATTTTTTGGACAAAAATAGTTTTTTGATCCAATAATTGACGGTAACTATTTTTAGACTTGGGGTATCCCTCCCCGACCGCTGACACGCCGGTGTTTCTGTTAACAATAGATTTCTTAGCAATTTAATTAATTTCTTAGAAATTTACCTGGAGGTGTTAATATGCTGTAAAAAAATACACAAAACCTTTTGAATACTAATTTAGAAAATATTTTATATTCTAAGTATGATTTGCTTTAAAATAGAATCTCCAAAAGCATTAAAATAAACGACCAATACGTATTATACTTTACATTTTACAGAGGGTTGAGTTAGAGAGTTTTTTCTTTTGAAGCTTTATTTTTAAGATTTACATACATATAAATACATATTTTTGGCTTTATTGAAATAAAATGTATATTTAATACCAATAGAATTAACATTTCTTAACATGTTTTTGAAAGAAATGTGAAGTCTGCCAACCCGCACTTGTCCAGCGTGGTGGACTATGGCCTGATCCCCCTCGTATGAAGGGAGGCCCGTGCCCAGCAGGGGGACGTTAAAAAAAGGTCTAAATACAATAATTCCGTATTAAAAATAAAAAAAACCTTTTGGTAAATCGATAGTTTGAAATGCGGATAAAGCTGCCGAAAACGTTTAGTATATTATATTTATTTATAAATATTTTATTTAAACTTACAACATAGGGGGCAAAGACAGTTATCGCGCGATACAACCCGCATGTCGAACATAGATAACATGAGTTATTCAATTATGTAGGTTAGTTGAAATTTTATGTATTAATTTTATGTATCACAAAAGTCGATTTTCAGTTTTGTTATCTTTCGAACTACAACATTTCATTTGCCTCTACACACTAATTGTATTACTTAGAACGTTATAAAATTTAACACAAATAGTTATAGATAACTAGCGACTCACCCTCGCTTCGGTCAGGTCCCTAGCTTGATCCCCTATACAAACTTTCAAGCCCATTTTCAACCGATTAAAGGATGATGTCCGGGACAAAAAGTATCCTATATCCTTCCCACGATCTCAAGCTATCTTCTTATCAAATTTCATCTTAATCAGTACAGTAGATCCAGAAATTATCCCCTACAACGTCACAAACTCACAATTCACAAACTTTACCTCTTTATAATATTAGTATAGATGAAAACTTAGTGAGTCATTTCATTCATATCAATAATTTTTCTTTGTAAAGATAAAACTAACTCTTGTTTGTGTGAAAATCGAACCTGCGACCTTTGCTCATGATCTATGTATGGTTATATCCATATTACTAACCCTGCACCATCGTCCATCTGCTATACCTTAAAAGGGCTATGGTATTTTTAAAATGTAATAAGCCAGTAAAATTTTTAAGAGAACATCTTAAAGTTATAGCGGATATAATAAAAAATAAAAAAAAAAACCACAAGACATATGTAGGTATTTTTTTTTCAGGTTTTTTTTTGCTTTAAGAACGAGATATATAACTGTCAAACTAGTTGTGATTAGGTTTCACGTCCTGCACGCGGGTTTGCTAGACATGAAGTGTTCTATTTTTTACCACTAACGTTTTAGGTCATCTATTGATTGATATATTCGGAACTAATAAAGGTGAAGTATTGTTAATAATATTAAAATTAAACTATAATTATTAATTACACATGAATGCAAGTTAGGATAAAGAGTCCATACTTAATATTATAAATGTGAAAGTGTGTTTGTTTGTTTGTTTGTTTGTTTGTCCTTCTTCCACGTCGAAACAGAGATACAGATTGGCGTAATTTTTATGTGGAGATAATTGGACCGAAGAGTGATATAGGCTACTTTTTACCGCGGGAGATTATCTCATTCCCACGGGAAAACACGTTATAATACAGCCCAAAAAAAAACATGATCAGAGTTACTTGAAACTTAGTATTAATGCTCTTCAATACAATTAAATAAATACGTATTTTAGCATTTTTCGAAATTCATCCCACAAGGGGGTAAAATAGGGGATGAAAGTTTGAAATGAAACCCATTTTTTTTGTTGTTTTTTTGTAGTTTTACCGCGAGCTAAGACGCGGGTTCCACTAGTATTCTATAAGTCATTCAAGGATATGGTATAAATATGGGTCAAACCAACGCTTGATTAACTATCTACATCTTCACAAAATTTCACAATTCTAACATTAGTAGTTTCATACTACCCATTAAATGATTGATAATAAAAATCTGCCAATTGTAATTCAGATTCGTACTTGACGTAAGCTTGGTTCTTGGTTTGATAAGATTATCAGAAATGTTTTATATGTGTTAGTGTGCTTTTACAAATAAATAAATTAATAAATAAATAAAAAAACGTGTGTGTGTACTTATGTACGCACGTAAGAAGGTATACTTCTTTGGCGTAACAAAACAAAAATAGCTAAAGATTTCATCCCGTATGTCACAACTCTCTGATTGTAAAAGGAATACAGCTAACTTCATCATGTCGCTTTCAGGTAACTTCATCATGTCGCTTTTAAAATTTTTATTGTAAAAATTTAATTTAACTGTAAAAATTTTATTAAAAAATTTTACATTATTTTTTCCAAATGTGCCAAAAGAAGTATAATTTCAAAAAAAAAAATAATAATAGGTTTATGTTAGATTTCATTTAAAATACTTACATACCTACCTTTAAAGAAGAAAAAGTATATTAAAAGTTCTATTCAAAGGCGTGGGAGGGAAAACGGGGCTGCCTTTATCGTAGGGTGATTCGCCGAACGATACGAGATCCAGATATGATAGGATACGTAATGGTTTGTTTCTAATCGCTCGAACAATCTCTTTTGCGTTGATCGAATTTTTAGATGATGGATTTAGTTTTTTGGGCATAAAATGTTATTTGAAATAAATGTTATTAATATTTTTAAATTGAGTTTTTTGTGGTTTAAATTCGTTATGAACCTCTACATATATGATGCCTGTATCATATCCATAACAAGTCAAGTCTAAAGACCTATATATTTTCCCGCAGTAAAAAGAATCCTATCCGGATAACCAGCTATCATCATACGAAATTTCATCAAAATACCTCCAGTGGTTTTTCCGTGATGCGGTAAGAGCAGACAGAAAATTTTAAAACTATTGATTCGGCGTCTGTACCGATAATAATGTCTATTTCAATAAGATTGTCCAGAAAATATTTAATATACAGGTTCGGCTTGGGCACAATCATTATTATATATAATATATATTAGGGTGGCCCAAAAAACAAATATATATTTTTTCGAATCTCTTACGAAAATATGTTAGTTTATCATGTTTTAAGAGCCCCCTCCAAAGCGCAGTTCATAAAAAAAATTTAAGAGGTCGCCCAAATTTTAAAAAAATTTCCAAAATCGTTGAAAATCGTTTTTTTTTCTTTTCAATTTTTTTTCTCGTTATTTACCTATTTTCTACTTTAAAAATGATTGGGATTCTAAAATTTGCAAGTCGATACTTCAATATTTAAAGGTCGCTCAATATTTCTTTAAGTGTCCAAGTAGAGTAACTTAGACTTTTTCGAGTGACCTTGTTTGTGATTCCCAATTTCTTCCCAAGGTCTCAAACTACCTTCTTACCAAATTTCATCTAAATCGGTTCAGTAGATCCAGAGATTACCCCCTACAACGTCACAAACTCACAAGCTTTACCTCTTTATAATATTAGTATAGATAGATTAAATACAGTATACATATTTCGAACTAATTATACCATTTTTGTATTCATATATTAATAAATATTATTATTTGTTTCATACAGAGTTAGTTATTTCCTTCTTCGATAAAATATGCTAAATAAAGAAAAAATACTGCAATCACTATTTATAAGTCCTTGTATTTAATATATTGTTTCATAAAATCCAATTTAACTAGTTTTATGTATTAAAGTAATATAATACTCATATATATATAGGATTAGGAGCTACAAATAAAAGTGCTAAGCTCGTTCCCATACCAACATAATATGTACATTTTGATAACAAATTGTCACTTTTTAAGATAAACAATGAGCAAGCAATTATAAATGCGAGTCAATGTAGAGAGTTAACTAGCATTTATTACTCAAGACATCGCTAGAGTAGGATTTAATAAATTTCTTTGTAAATTATGATTTTATAATTTATATATATATATATATATATATATATATATATATATATATATATATATATATATATATATATATATACTGTCTGTAGTTCTGCTTCTTTTTTAGCGATCGTCTGTGCATGTATTTTGGTCACATTTGTCTTGTTTCTGTCATAGATCACGGTTTTGATTTTTTAAAATATTAAACATGTTCTAAGATTAGACTTTTTTTTATTAAAAAAAATTGTATGTAGTACTTATTTAAATAATGTATGGTCTAAATTAATTTAATACTTTGTTTATTTATTCTATTTATTATCTTTATTCCTTTTTTTTAATACTTTCTTAGATTTACGCGAATATTTAACATTTTAAATAAAACTATCTTTTAGGATTTTATCGATTTATACTCTCTCCCGTGACCCTGGTTGCTGTAAAGCTTTCGTCACGTCGTGAACCAAAAATCTAAATAAAGCCGCGAAAAATCCGAAAAGATAGTTTTATTTCCTTTTTTTTTAACTGAAATACATAAAAAAAATATTTTTATTTAATATAGAGCAACACTAAAATGAAAAATATATATTACATACTTAGCTGGCGCTAACCTAACTTATTTTTATTTTCTCTAAAAGGCGAATAGAAATAATTTTTATAACTGAAAGCGAACTTCAAATTATCCGCTCTAGTAACCCATGGCAGTAAAGCTACTGTTATGACTGTTATCTATATATAAATAGGCAAAGACAAAAAAACAGTTTAGTGCCTCTTTCTTCTCTGTTTGTCAACCGATTTTCTTTTTTTTGTTCAATAGCGATCAACGAGCTTTAGTTTTATCTATTTATTATTTAGACTTATTTATTTATAGTGTTATATATAGCAGCTTTGTATGTTGTTTATTTGTTAGTTTTTGATTATAATTGAGGTAAGGCGTTTCTGGAGATACAGGCAGACTTCTTTTATGTATTGGCGAGAAGTGTTCTTATTATTATCCACAATAATTACTTATTTAAGTATATTATTGTTGATAGTATTTTTAATGTCTTCTTTCATTTCTAACATTTCCGTTTTCTGCTGTCTTATTTCTTGTTGCAAGTTTATTAACATCTTTTTTATGTCCTCCATCTTAAGTGTGAAGTTGGAAGTAGAAAAGCTGATTGAAAAAGAGCACCAATTATACCTAGTTGAATTGCAATTTTATACCGAGTATTAGTTTTTGAGGCTATAAACTTATGTTTTAATATTTTACGCTTTCACTTCACAAATTATTTTGTTTTATTGTCATCACACACAGAAAAGATGGTTTTGCACTGATAGTATCTATATGTTATGTTTGTCACTTTTGTATTTGTTTGGTAGGTGAATTTTTAAAAGCTCATTTGTTCTTCAACACATCAAGACTTGGTAAGGTTTACATATTGCCCATAGGTTTTATCGATTAATATAATTTAACATTTTTCTTTAGATTATTTCCACTTAAATATTTTTAAACTTGATGTAAATACGGACACGATGTTGACAGTTGCACAGTGGCGCCGCCTACTCACCAAAAGTGACAATGCAAAAATTGTGAAAATGCAAAAGAAAATCGCATGAAAATTCGAAAATTCGCGTTTTTCCAGATATAAGACTAATCTAGATCGATTTATCGCCCCCGAAACCTCCTGCATGCTAAATTTCATGAAAATCGTTGGAGCCGTTTCCGAGATTCAGATTATATATTGATATATATATATATATATATATATATATACAAGAATAGCTCGTTTAAATATATAAGATATATATATATATATATATATATATATATATATATATATATATATATATATATATATATATATATATATTTGGAAACCAGTTTTTTTTATATAGATAGGTAAATTCTTTGATATATGTAATATGTTTTTATCAAATTTTCAATAATTTCCACCACTGCACGAACACGAGTCATACAAAGATTTTTTTTGACTGGCTTTAAAGTGATTAACGAAATTAATGAATAGGTTAAACAATATGTATATCTAGATCGATCTCATACACAATTTCAAAATCATCCCCATTTAGAGTAAAATCAATACTTCTCAAATAATTTTGAAGTCTATTCGAAACTTATCAAGTGTGAATTAGGCCATAGCTTAAAATTATTACTAAACACAAGAGCTAAGGGAAATAAAAAAAAGAAACCCTGTACATACCACTCGCACTTGACTGATTTCTATTCTAAATCCAATTTTGCACCAAGTGTTTAAAGTGACGACGACAGGCACTGAACCGAAGACCTTTATGCCCCGCCTCGATGCAAATCAATTAGGTACCGCATGATCTGCCCGGCCCACTGCGCATAATTTATAGCAACGAGATGCGGACGTACAATGAATGTTGGTGCAATCTTTTATTTTATCAAAGGTTATAATATCTTCACTTATTGATGAATGTGCCTTTCACATTTATTTTGTATGTCTAATTTTAACTCCTTTTTTTTAATGTTGGCAAATGCATTTGCGCAGACCACCTGTAGACATACAGGTGGTAATGTGGGACTCAGCGGCTAAAAAACCAGTACGACCCCTTAAAAGCCAGCAAATCCCTGTCTTAATGGGGCGTCGCAGGATCGCTTACGCACTTAACCATGACGCCCCGACGGGAGGTTTGCCGAAGAAGACCACAACAACCATGGGGTTGCTCCAACGGTCCACTGCCGTCAGAAAAGTACCAGGAGCAACCCGCATGGTACACAACCCACCAAAGTGGGCCACCTCCCTGTGCGTTTCTTGGCTTCACGACAAGGTGAACGCACGTTGGGAGGATTCAATTTTAACTACTAAACTAACCATTTTACGTCATGGTCACTATGCCTTAAGGTTTTTCTAAAAATATCCACAGGTCGCTTCATACCTCATTTTTACCGAGAACAGATGTAGGTACCTACTCAATTCAGGTGTTTTTGTATAAGTAAAGATAGCAAAATCTAGTAATAGATATCTAATACGTAAAATATTAAAAGTTTTAAAACACATGATTCATACAATTATTATAGAACGAAAACTACAGCTTCGAAGGATATTAAATAAAAATTGCACTTATAGATAAATGATAATAAAATATACAATCTTTTTATTTACATTTTGATTATGAGAAATACAATAAAATACAGTCTAATCAGTCATCTTTTACCGCACAAAAAACACAAGATGTATATGATAAAGTTAAAGCATGGCGCTGGCGATATGAACTAGAGATAGCGCGTTCGATTCCGCCGCGATGTTTCCTCCAGATAACCACGTGTTTTTGGGAAAAATTCAACATTTACGAACAATAGAATTCGAAATAGCACCATTAGAACATTCTGGAAACTACAATGTCTTCATAATTTAAGAAGGATTTGGGTTATATTATTTTTTAAATTTCCTAGTAGGCCTTACAAAGATAAAATCAGAGTATGTTGGCTATTTGCTTAATTCATACGTAAAAAAAATGTTTAATGATTGAGATAATCTATAACTCTTCTCTCTCTCTCTCCTCCACATATATGAACTTCACAGGACCTACAGCACCATCTAGTTCCATGGTAAGCTACAAGGCCTGTGTTATGGATACCAGATAGTTGATAAATTACACATAATATGTAACTTTAAATACATACATATTATAAACATAAACACCCATGACTGGAGTACAAACATTCGTATTCATCACACAAATTAATGCCCCAGTGGGACTAGAACCCGCGACCGCTAGCACAGCAAGTAGGGTCACTACAAACTTAGCCAAACGTGTCGGCAAACAATAGATTGATTAGTTATAGAACGCACATGCTGCTTTTTATTACTATGCGAGCGAAGCCGCAGGCATACGCTATTAATTAACACAAACTAATTATACTAAGTAAGTATCAATATAGATTTAGCTTAGGTAGACTTAAGCAGTGGAATTTTACAGCTAAAATTTAGTAGATTTTTATTAAATTAAAATATTTCTTTTACATTATAATTTATAAGAATATCCATAACTCAATGTAATATCATTAAAACAAGTGAACGACAAAATTTCATACTATTGTCAGCATCAAATACCTAACACGCTTTACAATTTGACATTTTAGCAACACCAAATTATCACCAAACATGAACACGCATCTTAAAGTTTCGATCCCACAATGGAACCCTCGATCTGTGACAACATTGATAATGAACGTGAAATCTCTGCGAGAGATAACGCCCCCTCCATTACCCCCCCTCTTATCAGCCCATCTCGAGCCCCATTCACAGCGCACACGTCATTTTTTATCACGTACAGTCAACAGTTTATATGATAAAATAACTTTTGTTTTGATATTTAAATAAATGTTTTTTTTTTTTAAATTACAGTGAGATTGCGTTTTGTTCCGTCAATATATAAACGTAACGCGCTTTTTTTATCGCTTGATTTATCAATTATTGTATTTTTTTTTTAATTTTAGGCTTCAGGTATTTTATAATAAATGAAATCAATTTTACTCTTAAATCAATCTTATCAGAAAGTGATTACGCATAGAAACGTTACAAAACGATTGTTTAAATTTATTTTATCTGTGCGTTATTAAATGGTTACCGAAATTTACTAGATATAGATTAGTTCATCTTTGATTAGACTGACGATTGATATTTATGTTTATTGTCTTATATATTAGTCAGACGTCCTGCGTTAAAATCAAGATGTTACATAAATAAAATTTAAAAACATCAAAATAAATAGATAATATATGAAACTACAAATATGAAGCTCTTGATAATAATATTATAATTATAATAATTTATAAACTTTCAAAAATCACTTTACAATAATTTGTAAAGACAATGTCATGAATCAGTTAATAATAAAAAAATATGGTAAAAAGTAAACCGCGGGCAGCCGACCATAAATGCACCTGTCATTAACTTTTAAAAAGTTAGGACATGTTTGACATTGACAGCTATCAAAATGACACAACACAACGCGGGAATGACGATGTTGCAATTCACATTTTTCAGAGTTTAGTTTAGTTTTTTAGAGTTGAGTTTTAAATTATATTAAAGAAGAGTTGTTTAGAATTAAGTAACTGAATTATAAGGTAGAAAAAAATATGGTTAAAGTTATTATTTAACTAATTTTGTATATTACCCCATGTCATATACATGCGCGTATGTATTACATATGGAAATACTGAAATGCCTCGCTATATCAATATATGTTTTTTTTAATATAAATTAAATAAAAATGAAATTATCTAAATTTAAAGAAAAAACTTAACTGCTTTATAAGTATAATTAATAATAAAAACGATAAACATCAAGTAATATCGCTTGTTTAATGCTTTCAACTTTTTTTAGGTGCACAAAACAAACAATGAAAAAATACCTCAGTATGTTGGAATTCTGTTATCATTAAATTATAAGACTTACTCAATTAACTATTTATTATGAGCAAAATCCTTATTGTAATACAGTTAAGGTCCATATTAAAAAACGTCAGAAAATTAAAATACAAAGAACTGAACAAAAATTTTCAGCATTTTTGTTAAAAGATAAACGTTTCCTGTAAATAATTTAACTACATATTCCAGTAAATGTATATGCATTAAGTATAAAAGCAATATAAGTATTGAAAATGTAAATAAATATAATCTGCAAAAAAAGGTTATATGTATATCTATTTATTACTTCAAATTGAAGTATATAATTTTAACTTAAAACTGACAGATTCCATTGTTTACATCAACTGTTTGAACAATCAGGAAGGCAAAGCAGATAAAAAAACTTTGAATCATTACTCTTATCGCGATTCCTTCGAATGTCGGGTCGTTAACATAAATAACGTTGTTTATATCACTGGATAGTGAATTGTAAACTAAATAGCTAATTGAAATATTTTTGCATTAAACAAGGGGGTTATTAAGTAGTTACGAGTAATATGTAAACAACTTATCGTACACATTGTTATGGCGGCTACAGCGCCGCCTGGCGGTCCACCCGCGGCGGCGCAAGCAAGTTCCAACTGCCTCAAGTAACTGAGCCACAATAACATCACAAACGTCAAACACTTTACTTTCCAAGCACACTTTTCGATCTCGACGTCATTCTTTTGCCGCGTAATTTTAGTGACTGGCTGGCGAACGGCGCCCCTCCCCGCACACAGCGACTCGCGGCCGTGTACGTACGCACGCACACTACCCCACCCGATCCCTTATCAGGTTGGTTTAACTAGCAATGGCCCGAGATCCTATCGCCTCGGAGCTCGCGGTAACGTTGCATTGAAAGATAACGTCAGCGATCCTATCGCTGTGTTTGAATAAACTTGTATAAAATGTCAAATAAAAAAGCTGCCCGCCATAAAAGTCATATCTACGGTGGGCGATATTTCGATAAAGGCACGCATAATTCTTTTGATATAGAACGGAATTTCAGTAAGAAGTTCATACATATGATTGCGATTCGTAATGTATTGTTCCTCGATCATAAAAATTAAAAAAAAAAACACAGAAAACAGCTGTCAACAGCCATGTTGTGTTAAATCGTGGTGAGTAGGAAAAACCTTTACAATTGTCTAAACGAAAGCGTAAACTTCAATAAAACAACGCAATAAAGATAATTTTATATGAAACCCCGATGATAGAGATCTAGCACACTTCGAGCCATCTCGCGTTTATCTCGTCAAGCGATCGACAAATACTCGATTATGAATCGATTGGGCCGCGGGAAACTCACAATCATTCGAACAACATCTAATCGATTTTGTTCTTGACACTTCGATCATTTATTTTCGCAATCGTTTTGTCAATGTTCAATTCTCTGGTCAATCGATATGTCAAATATATGTACGTTTATATATATGTATTGCATTGACTTATAAACTTACAGAAATTTTACAATAGTTTATTATTTATTTTTATCAAATCTTGCGATAACGAAAAATGTTAATGGCTTTTGTAATATACTCCACACAGCAATCTTGTACTTAGAATATATTATTACATAAATATCTTAACGGTGTGTACACATTGTAAGCATACATACAGTCAAAAACTTATTAACAAAATTATAATTACAGCACGTTCCCATATAAATCGAGGCAAAGTATTTTAATTGCGATGTAGATATCAGCATCATATTACGAATGAGTTAAGTTAATAATCTTAATTTGAAGCGACCAGAAATATTTCTAAGTAAATGCATATTTTGGCCAGTATAAAATTAAATTATAGTTTGTCTATGTTAGATTGGGTTACGAGATGTAGTGATGGTTGCCAACGTTATGATTATCAGATATGTGGCAGGTGTGCGATGTGCGCTTGCGATTGTCTATCAGACTCTATCATACCGCATCGTTGCATGCGAGGCTCATTTCGTTTCTCCCTTTAACTTTTTAAAAGTATGGTCAGGAATGTATTAAATAATATATAAATAAATAAATATGTACATTAACACACAACACCATCTAGTTCCATGGTAAGCTACGAGGCTTGTGTTATGGATACCAGATAGTTGATATACTACATATATAACTTAAAATACATACATATAAACACCCATGACTGGAGAACAAACATTCGTGCTCAACACACAAATGAATGCCCCCAGCGGGACTCGAACCCGCGACCGCTGGCACAGCAAGTAGGGTCTCTACAAACTGAGCTAAACGTGTCGAAATATTTATACATAAAGAAGTTATATATTATTAATTAAATATTGGTATTCTCCTTATCTATATATAAATAGGCAAAGACAAAACAATTCAGTACTTTTTATCCTTTGTTTGTCCGATATTCTTTTTTTTTTGTTAAGTATTGTTTTGTTTATTCAAAGTTTTGGTGTTATCAATAAAAAAAATTTAGAAACAGTTTTTTTATGTAGATAAGTTTCTATTTATATATTTTTTAATTTTTTATTTAGTTAAGTATTATATATACATACTCGTATTACATAGTAATATCATACTAAAGTAGTACGAGGAAAGATTTGATTTTTTGTTTGTTTGTTTGTACCGAATAGGCTCCGAAACTTTTGAACCGATTTAGATGAAATTCGGTAAGAAGATAGTTTGAGACCCTGGAAAATATAGAATAATTTTTATCCCGGAAATCATCCCTTAAGGAGGTGAAAATGGGGATGAAAGTTTGTATGGGGAATCAACCTAAAACATAGCATAGTAATAAATAAAGCAATTCATTTCGGGCTCTAGGTTCTACTGTATTAACTTTTAAAGAATATATTAGATGATATTTTTTAAATAACTTTGTAATTTTAATTTGTTTACTTAACATCAACTAAATTAATTGTCTACTCTGTAAAATAATACTCGTATATTAAATGCATTCTTAATTTGTTACAAACCGATTGTCAATGGCGTAACATATTACTTACTTTTGTGTAGATAAGTACAATATATGGAAACTTACCTGCAAAGAAAAAAATCATTTATTATATAAATACATTCTTCATTAATAATTATAGTTTAGTTTCACATCAAAATTGATCAAAAGACCCCAAACTCTGAGTTTCACTAGTAGCCAAAGAGAAAATTGAAGAGCTCTACCATTCACCACCTGTCTTATAATCAGATTTGTTCGACGGTACCAAAAAATGTTGTACGACCATTTGTATTTTACCATTTAAAATTAATTACATAACAATAAAGTAGATTAAAATCGATTTCCAACATTTGATTACATATAATTATTTACTTAGTTAAAAGTACAGTAGCAAAGGCATATATTTAAGCTTCGACCAATTTCAAAGGAAAAGCGTCGTGGGGCAAAAGTAGTAATATACAGTGATATCATTAACTCGAGGGAGGCTTACACCCATATTCTTAGTTGTTACCTCGAAACTTCCTCGACTCAAACTCGACTGAGGCCTCCTCGAGGAAAGTCTCAAGGGATCCTCGAATCCCTTCAAATGAAAGGGCTTATAAATAATAAATAAATAAATATTTTGCAATATTAACACACAACACCATCTAGTTCCATGGTAAGCTACGAGGCTTGTGTTATGGATACCAGATAGTTGATACACTACACATATATAACTTTAAATACATACGTATTATTTTAAATATTAGTCATTTATTAAGTTATTAAAGATACTTTTTCATTAAATCTTTAAATGAATTTTATTAACGTATATACTATATATATATCATATGTGTGTCATAATAAAGAAAATATGTATAAAGATAAAAAAAAAAGATAATATGACAAGGTACAATTTTTGCATAACAGACTTGTTTGCTACATGCTGTGCGATTCTAGTGCGAGATGTAGAGATAGGAAAAGGTTATTACCAAATATGGGGCAGGTTAGCGATCTATTCGATAGACTATTGCGGCTGGATTGCAATTCATCATTAGAGTACGTAAAACTCATTTGGTTTTCCTATTTGCTTAAAAGTTGAATTTTTATTTTAATTATTTTACTTAATCATTGAAAATTTGGTATTATTGTTTATTTTGAAATAATATGACATATAATTATATCTAATAATTTGTCTCTAATCAAAATGGGACGAAAAAATATTTAGATATCCTGAATTTGAAAATCATATGCGATACTTAAAAAATAAGCTAACAAAATCATGAGAGACAGGTAAGTATTCTCAAAGACCGCTGTAAATAGAATACCTCCTTTTATTTTGAAATAGGTCAATAATAATCAGACTCTACACATTCGAAGACCTTGATTTGATAATAACTTAGAACCCATGGCCAGATTAAGAGGTTAAAACAAACTAGTTGAAAGTGTAATATATGAAGGAATGAATTGTGACTTAGTAATAAACTAGCATTGCCCGTGGGTCCGCCCGCGTTCAGATGACCAAAAACCAAATTCTTAGGTTTTACATATTAGTATACTCTTACATTGCAGTTTTTGTATTTTTCCTTACAAATGAGATATTTTCCCGCGATGAAAAGTATCCTATATGTTGACTCGGATAACCAGCTGTCACCATACCAAATTTCATCAAAATCCCTCCAGTGGTTTTTCTGTGATGCGGTAACAGAGAGACAGACAGGCAGACAAAAATTCTCAAAACTACAGATTCGGCCTCTGTATCGATAATAATGTCTGTTTCAATAAGATTTTCCAAAAAATAATTAATGTACAGATTCGGCTTAGTTACAATTTTATTATATGTATAGATAATATTAAGCTAAGCACTCCGCTAAACGGCTCTATTCAAACTCTACCTTACAGTTTTATCTGTCAAGATCATCTCGTATTATCTACCTATAGAAAACACGTGTGTTCTATAGATAATATCTCTTTGCTATTTATTAAAGGCATAATATAACTTTATGGTCATGCAAAGTTTTTTTTAAAACGTTATTTTTGACGAATGTCTTAGATATGAAGCCAAATCGAAGTTTATTGTGCAGTTTTTCTGCTTATCTGTCTGTATTGATGCGCTTTACTGAATTACTCATTTCGTTTAATTGCTCTTATAGGGTCCTCACTCCCACTGCTGCGCATGCCTCTCTTCAATGCGAGGCGGATCAGGCCGTAGTCTACCACGCTGGAAAAGTGCGATTTACGGCTTTCGAAAACTAGTTAGGTTCTCTCAGACATGCAGGTTTCCTCACGGTGTTTTCCTTTATCATATTATATATCGATATGTTTAAAATATTTTAACCGACTTTTAAAAAGGAGAAGGTTCTCAATTCGTCGGAATCTTTTTTTTAATGTATGTTCACCGATTACTCGAAGACGCCTGAACGGCACCGACTTCGAAAATATCTGATTAGGTCTCTATTCTAAATGAAAACCCCCGTTTAGTTATTTTTTTACATTCTAGTGCCTGGAAGTCGGTTTTTATTATTTTAAAAAAAGTTTTACTACATAAAATATTGTATTTCCTTAGAATCTATTGGTCGATATTTCGAGTAAATGGAAAAAGTAGATCAAATAGCAATGACGGATTGTGTTAGATATTATCAGTTTTATTACTGATCGCCGTAGCGGGCCCACCCTTATCGATGTATCTTATCCTACACAAATCTACATTAATTGTACATTAAATATGCTACTTTCGTACAATTCAAGGGCAAAATGCAAATTAGAACAGTAGCGTTGAAAAAATTCTTGAATTTGGAAAGTAAAACACTTATTATTATTAATGTATTTTATTTAAATTTAAAACGTTTGATGGTGTTGACAAATTATATTTTTGCTATACGAATAAAATGTGTTGCCTTGATTTCAAAATAACGACCTCGAATTGAACTTTTGTAGTTTATCTATGATGATGTTCTCCTGACCGATTCCGGCTACGGCGGCCAATCTCATTGAGACTAGTCAAATGCGCAGGAGATATTATAGTGCACAAGTGTACGCACAGACACAAGTGCACTCTCTGTTCCTGTCACTCTCATACTCCGGTGGGACGACACGAGACATGACCATTGAGAGTTAAGGCGCAGGACCGACGGCTTTACGTGCTCTCCGAGGCACGGGGGTGAAACACCGCCAACTTCCCAACTCCAGGCTGTTACTGAGACTTACTATACAGAAAGACTCAATAACTAAACTTGGTCCGACCCGGGACTCGAACCCAGGACCTCCGAGTGTGCAGTCGTACATGCTAGCCACTACACCACCGAGGCAGTTTATCTATATTAATATTATAAAGAGGTAAAGTTTGTGAGTTTATGACGTTGTAGGGGGTAATCTCTGGAATTACTAAACTGATTTAGATGTAATTTGGTATGAAGATATTTTGAGGCCCTGGGAATGACATAGAATACTTTTTATCCCCAAAATCATCCTTTAAGGGGGTGAAAATGGGGTTGAAATTTTTTATGGGGAATCAAGCTAGGGACGAACCCGAACGAAGCGAGGGTGAGTCGCTAGTTGTTTATATAAGCCCTATATACGTAAAAAGTTACATTCAAATATATCAAGCTATTCTAGACTAGAGTTATAAGTATAATAAAATGTATAAAATGGAAACTAAAAACATTTACGTTAAGTATAATAGATTTCTCAGATATGACATATTTTCCCGCACTAAAAAGTATTATATAAGTTGACCCGGATAACCAGCTATCATCATAGTAAATTTCATCAAAATCTGTCCAGTAGATTTTTCGTGATACATTCACAGACAGACAGATAGACAAAAATTCTAAAAACTGTAGTTTGCATCGATAATAATGACTATTTCGATAAGATTTTCCAAAAAATTTTTAATATACAAATTCGACTCAGTTACAATTTTATTATATGTATAGATAGATGCAGTATGTGTATATAATATAGATACGGAGCTTTAATTAATTTTTATCTCATAAAGGGTATCGATATGACGAATGCAGTAAGAATGTCGGACCGACGGCGCTAAGTTTATTGTGTCATTAAATGAAATAGAAGTTTTTTTATGAAATAACCTTATCACTTATACCTATATGTTTTATATGAAATGTAAAAAAAGGTGTGTTTAAATTAAATATTTTAATATTATAATAATTTGAGGTGTTTTTGTTTAAAATATTGTAATATTTTTTTATTTTAAATTTAATTCAGATTTAAAGCCAACATTTAAAATATCTTTAAGCTGATCTTTTTGTTCGTTTGCGCGCCTAACTTGTTTTATGTTGTAGATTATTTACTGATTTAAAAAATTGCTAAGTATTATTTTATTCAAGTGTTTAGATCTATTAATATATGTAGCTTTTGGTTCAAAACGTAATGTGCAGAAATAATACAATGGTTAAGTTATATTATAAGAATATTTAAGTTGATTGTAAATACCAATTCAAAATATTTTGTTCAGTTAGTTGTTAAATTATTACGATATTTTCCTAAACTTTATGACTCTACCGCCAGTTCTGGAAATCAGTCCTCAGTCCTGAAATGAACGGACAAAAAAACTCAGCAGAAAACAAATTTTATTATAAAAATCTATACATATAATAAAATTGTAACTATGCCGAATCTGTACATTAAAATTTTTTTGGAAAATCTTAATGAAATAAACATTATTATCGATATAGAGGCCGAATCTATAGTTTTTAGAATTTTTGTCTGCTTGTCTGTCTATCTGTCTGTTTGTTACCGCATCACAGAAAAGCCACTGAAGGGATTCTGTTGAAACTTGGTATGGTGATAGCTGGTTATCCGGGTTAACATGTAGGATACTTTTTACCGCGGGAAAATATCTCATTTCTGAGAAAAAATACAAAAACTTCATTATAAGAGTATACCAACATGTAAAACCATTGAATTTGGTTTTTGGTCATCTGAACGCGGGCGGAGCCGCGGGCAATGCTAGTAAGCTATAAGATATTATTTTGAAAATACGTAACAAAACGACACATTTTTACTTTTTAGAAGCCGGTATTGTTTGTAATACAAATAAAATCCTACCCTCTTTTATTGTTTATCGATTAAATGATAAGAAAATCGATTTAATGTTACCCAAACATCGATGTTACCATACTCGACATATGTAACCACTTGAATATAAATACACTTGTTAAACATTACCAAGAGAGCCACGAGTCGATCGATTTACTATTTTATTAGTTTACATAGTTGATAGCTAACAAGCTATTTGTTCTCACCATGGTTTACATATCGATACATAACTTTTTGAATTAACAAACACAAACTGTAGTTTAAAAGGATAGTAATAAAAATCTAATAAAAAATCCATGCATTAGGGTCCATTAGGAGGGGTCTTATTAATCGTTATCAGAAGTGCATTATCAGTTGAGTAGTTCTTGATTTATACTGTCTGTTATCTTCTGAGATGCGGTCGGCGCCATCGCTATCTTATAGATTTGAAGCATGAGAATTGACTTCTGCTTTTAAATATTTGTGGCTATGTAATGATTGTGACGTAAATGCTTATAATGACTGTATGTATGTTGGTTTGTACAAACGTGATGTCATATATCATGCAAAGCTATAAGAGTAAATATTTTACCATTGCGTCTTTTCTATGATATTATTGAACTATTATTATAAAAAGAGTGTTTGTATGTATGTCTATATTTTTGTTACATTTTAACTGAAAAGGATGGTCGAATTTGGATGCTTAGATTTAGACCTAAAGAGCTAAAGCTGGACCCAAGCGAAGCAATGGCAAGTTGCTAGTAAAATATACGTACATATAAGTCAAGAAAACGTATTTAGTTAATGATTGAGAATTAAAATATATATTGGAGTAATAGTATAATTAAATAAATGTCCGTTATGATATAACGAGATAGTGATGGATGTGAATACTTTTAGTATAGATATCAAGAGTTTTCGCACTTATGTATTTTAATATAAACCACATTAAGTATTATTTGTCCCATTAAAAATTTAATTAGTTCAAAAGATTTAAGGTTAAAATTTAATAACTCTAAAAGTATTTTCTTTATCATCGTCGCAGGATTATCGATTGTTTATATTCGATATTATTAGCGAGTTACGGGATTTTGATTACAAAAAGGTTATAATAATAAGTACGGTAGTAAAATTTTTAATCCAAATTCAAAACTTAATTTGGATTTGTACTATTACAGTGTCGCTCTGAAATACGTTGCAAATTGCTGTGCAAGAGTTAGTATTACTGCCACATCAGCAATAGGTATTGGCATGTCAAAACCGCATTGCATTTAATTTGAATTAAATAAATATGTCTTTGATAATACTTAAGCAACGACGCAAAAATAGGGGAGCTTATAAGCTTAGCGTGTGTATCTATGTATCTTTTTCATGGCTTTGTACCGCCCAATCATGGTGTCATCTGGAATCTCCAAGATATTCAACTCTACTAAAATACTCCAAAGATATCGTGCCCTTTTTAACGTCACACATCTAGGCAGGGATATTCCAATATGAAGAAGATCAGGTCATAGTCCACCACGCTGGCCATGTACACATGTCTTGCGAAAACTTTGCTTGGTTCTCTCTAACTTGCAGATTTCCTCACGATGTTTTCCTTCACTGTAAAACGAGTAGATTAGTAGAGTCATGTAGAAAATGATTCGCACATGAACATATCAGAGGTGTGAGACTCACTTCATTCGGTTATATCTATATATATCGTGTTTAGGTTTTGAGATTTCAAGCATCGAGAAAGCAAGTAACACTGATATTCGTGAATTTGTATAATTATATCATCATAAAAAAATGGTGGTAACCACTCGTTTTCTTTTGACCGAAATCAACTTTCAACGTTTAATTTGACGTCGAATTTTAAACTAAGTATATTTAAAACGGACCTTCGTGTCCTTTAAAATGGTCACCCATCATGCGAATTACAGATGCAGCCACTTAGCGTTTTGATATTTTAGGCAAGCGCCAATAATTTTTAATAAAAAGTCACATTAATATCTTAATATTAATGGTAGTGAAATATTTTTTAGGGCAACACTTCCCAAACTATAGAGGAATCGTAAACCGCACGTCATAACAGAGACGGCCCATATTGCATTGTGAGGCTAATTGGATTGAGATGGTTATCACGCCCGATAAAATGGAATAGATAACATTCTGTAGTGACTTATTAAGGTCGTTCTCAGAATAATATTAGATTGTATGATACGGTTCGTGTGTGGAGGGCTAGCAAAAAAATTACCCGCGACTGTAATTTTATATGACTTTGGTTTGCCTTTCGGTTTCAGATCTTCAGCCATGGGCTGAAAAAGTCGCAATATGGAGTGATTTGGTCTTTATCTGTGAGCTTTGTGTAAACCCCATAACGATATTTTAGATTAGTGAAGTTATATTTAAAAAAACTTATAAGTTATAAGGTAATAAAGCCAATTGATAAATATTTCAAAGACATATTAATTAATAACTTCAACAGTTAAAGGCTACTTAATTTTATCACATTAAAACGGATATTAACTGTAAAAGTTCGAAGAATCAGCCTTAACCTATACAGATAAATAAAATTGAAGTGCCTGTTTGTAATGTTAAAACAAAAGCTTTTTACTAAATGCATATAGAATTAAGATAATAATACATATTATAATACTTTTAAGAAAAACTAAATTTTTATTTTTTTGTTTGTCTATCTGTCTGTCTGTTTGTTGTTATCTCCGAAACGGCTGGACTGATTTCGACGGGACTTTCACTGGCAGATAGCTGATGTTATAAGGTAAAACTTAGAGTACTATTATTTTATAAAAAGAATTAGGGTTTACACTCAAAATAATTAAAATGTACCTAGGACTCACCCTCACTCACATTAACAATTACAAAGCTATTTTATTTATCATCGATATATGGTATGCAATATGTCGATGCATTCATATCAGATAGATAAAGTAGAAGGCGTATCCTTATTATAGCTATTTTTCGCTTTAAATAACAAGCATGTAAACAAGTTTTTGAGAGAATATTTTTTGCTATCCATACATTCAGCGTATCAGCGATCAGAACAACGTATCGCGTTGTGTAGTTTTTGCGAAATTGGTCCCGATCGAGTCTTACAAGTAGATTCCTTGAACCTTCTCTGATAGCCCCAGACTTGGCAACGAAGATATGTACATATTGTAGGTAATAAATAGCTAAAATATACAATAATTGCTCATTACGTATAAAATTGTGATTACAATTATACATGAGTACCTTTTTTGTTATTATCTTTAAATAGTAGGAAAACAAAACGTTTGACGACACGTTTGGCTCAGTTTGTAGTGACCCTTCTTGCTGTGCCAGCGGTCGCGGGTTCGAACCCCGCTGGGAGCATTAATTTGTGTGATGAGCATAAATGTTTGTACTCCAGTCATGGGTGTGTATATTTATAATATGTATGTAATAGTAGTTATATACGTGTAGTGTCCATTATAACATAGGCCTCGTAGCTTTCCATGGAACTAGATGGCGCTGTGGGTTGATGTCCCTATATATTTGTTTATTTATAAAACTACCCACGTGTGCCTGTTTGTACGCATATTTCTTTAAAACTACTTAACGAATTTTGATATGGTTTTTATATTATTTTAGAGTTTTTTAGAAGCTTATTGTTATAATGCAACATATTAGGTATATTGAAAGAAAATATATTGATGTTTTTTATTCTAGTTTTTAAGCTTCGGCAAAGTGAGGGCACGTCATTAGTATAGTATAAGTAAAAAATGTGACTTAAGGTAGCACCTTGAATTACCCATAATTTTTTAGTAGTTAAATTATCTTCGATCATTTATCGCTGCTAGTTTTAAATGCATTTCTTTCTTGAAGCTCATAGTCAGGTTTTTATGGAGTCGATCGATAAAGTTGAACTACTTTTGGAATTATTAACTATATCGTAATTAATTCGAAGTTGATTACTTCAGTAATAAACTGGAAAAAGTAAAATGTTTTTATTCGATAACAAATATATATTTTTTTCTGAATGTATAGTGCTTACCCTATTGTTGCCCTATTGCCCTAGTCTTGGGCCTGTTGGCCTTGACAATGTCACCGGATGTGGGTAACAAATACTTTTTAGTTTAGTTAGTACGTACTATTAAAAGCAACGTGTCTATTTGCAAAGAAGTAAATCATAGGCGTAGAGTGATATAGGGTAGGATTTACGGTAGGTAAGACTCCGACACTAATTGCGACATAAATGTCACACATTAATTTCTGTACTGTTCACATTTTAACGAAATTTTAGTGTCTGAGTAGTGTCTGTAGATAAATGTTCGAAAATTGTGTCCCAGATGTTCTCACTCCTTGCTCCACGTGAAACTCATTTTTAATCTTTAACAAATGACGCGGTCTTTATTTTACGTAAGCACGGCTGTGGGGGGCTTGAGAGACCCGTAGCTTAATGTGACTTTTTAACGAATCAAAAGGCTTTAGTGATGTAGATAATTCATAACTACGTTAAATACACATATATTAATAAAACAAACAGAATTATCTAATATATTTTTTTTTATTTAAATGATACTTATTTTTGACAAAGTAGAGTTAACATTACTTTGGTAGAAATTATTTGAAATCAGAAATCACTTTATACTAGACACTTCGACACAAAGTGTTCACGCAGCCGCTGATACGACACTAATTATCGTGTCGCAAATCGCAATAAATTTCACAATTAGAGACACTCGCGTTCACACAGAGACTCGGTGTATACACTGAGTTGTACCGTGTAGTGTTTTAATCTAAACCGGCTTTTATTCTTATCTGAAAATTACCTTACTTTATGATGAGAATCCAGAACACAAAATTTAAATTATGGTGATGATACTGAGAATGTCATGGGTCCCATCCATTTTAACTTCTCTAAAATATTCATAGGATTTATGAGAAGACAACATATTACTCATAGAAAAGTCGCTTATGAAGTTTATCGATACTGGTTTATCGATAGAATCGATTATGTATGATAATTCGTTCAATTTACGACACGAAACAACATTGATGAAAGATTTATTATTATCTATGGTAACAATTAATAAAATTATTATTAGAGACGTGGAGTGATAACGATCTCTTGTCTAGAGTTGCTTAGGTGTGGTACAAGTAATATAAACGGTTAGATCAATAACATACTTATTTTTTATAGGTTATTATAGTCGTTTTTATTACCTAATAATTGATTTTATTATTTATAATATATTTTAGTACACCCCCTACTGTCTTCACGCTATTAATATGTAAAACTAAAACGTTTTTAGATATATTTTAAAACAATATATTTCGTAGCGAATCAAATGTATCGTAAATTGTAGATTTTCTTAGGACGATTGGTTGGTTGGTTGGTTGGTTGGCAATGTTTTTTTTAACTTAATAAATTAAAAGCTTATATTTGGGAAAAGCTATTTAATCAGCTTCAACTTTCAAGCTTTCTATTAAAGAGATAGAGTTGTTTTTATAAATTAAAAATCATTTTTTTACTAAACTACCTAGTTTACATATACGGTAAAAATATAATAGTATACCTACCTATACGGAATTCACTATAGTGAAAAAAATGTATATAGAACAATAGTATGTTAGTATGTTTATTAAGCACACGAAAAAAGGGCGAAGGAAATTCAACCCTATTGCTCTATGTTACGTACTATTTTATTGTACATAATATTTACCTAGATCGTTTTCATTTACGCATTAAGCCACATAGCAAAGGTGAGCCAGTCATAATACAGATATGTATAGACACAATACAGAAATGTTATTTTCTTGTGTGACTGTATTAAGTCACTTGTTTTAGTTTTAGCCCAGCTTTTGTTCTTTTATTTTTTTAATAAATTGAAATGTATTTTTTTATTAATTATACCTATTCAGCCTTTTTTCTTACGTCCCATTGCTGGGCACGGGCCAACCTTTACTACACAAGGGCTTTAGGTCATAGTCCACCACCCTGGCCTCTGGTTGACGGAATTCACATATCTTTCGAAAACTTGCTAGGTTCTCTCGGACATGTAGATTTCCTCACGGTGTTTTCCTTTATCGTAAGACAAATGGTAATCATATTGGAAATGATTCGCAAATGAAAATATCAGAGGTGCGAGACCCAGGACTTGAACCCGCTTCACTCGGTTTCCCAAGCGAGGCATTACCACTGGTTAACCATTGCTTTTTATTTATTGCCATTATATCATTTTATATATTATCACAAAAATGCAGCGTATTTCCGGCGTTTCCGGCGGTTTGGTGATGATTTACAAATAACTGTGTAATGTGCTAGCGACTTAACCTTGCTTCGCTCGGGTGCGTCCCTAGGTTGTTTTTACCATCCATTTTATGGCTTTATTTCAAACGGTTTAGGTAGCGTTCGCCGATAAAGCATTCAACGACCAGTTTTTCCAACTAAAATTAAACTTATTATGATTTCTGACAGCATTCATATTGTTACGAGAATAAAAAATATCTTAAATCGTTTTTTTTATGAAATGTAGAAATTAATTTTAAGTTTTTAAGATTTTTATCTAACTGTTACTGCACATACTGTTATATTCACATTTTTCGCTTTTTGGTTAGGTTTGTTTAAATAATTATATCTTCTCTATAATATAAAAATGAATCGCTGAATGTGTTGGTAAGCGCAAATCTCGAGAGCAGCTGAACCGATTTCGCTAATTCTTTTTTTTAGAATATTCCTTGAAGTACGAGGATGGTTCTTACGGAGAAAAAAAATTTAAAAAATTGCCTGAAAATATCTAAAAACAACACTTTCTTATACTCCCTATACAAAAGATTCGTAATAATACTTAAAAGTCAATTTGAACTTTAATACCATAATATAAAGTTTAAGTGTTAGTGGAGAGGTTCCGGGAAGGCAAAACATTGATGGCAATTGGGTGACGTTAGAATCGTATAAATATTAATGTCAATATTTGTCAATATTATTAACAAAAAAAAAATTATATGGCTAACGCTGGCTAATAACTATTTATATCTATTTAAAACGTACCTGGCGAGGAACCCGAGCGAAGCGAGGGTGAGCCGCTAGTTCTGTATATATTAGAATCTTGTGTGCATATATAATTGGACAAGTTTAAAATGATATTTTAGCTTATAATACGTAATTGTAATTTTTAGGGTACCGTAACCGAAGGGTACCAACGAAACCTTATTACTATGCCTCCGCTGTCCGTCCTTCCGCCTGTTAGAGAGCTGTATCTCATGAACCGTAATAGGTGGAGAGTTTAAATTTTCATAGAATATGTATTTCTATAGTCGCTATAACAACAAATAATAAAAATACAAGGAACATTTTTTTAACGTTTGTAATCGATCATCGACGGTAATATACTACATACATAGAGTAATATTAATAAAAAGTAGATGTACGATGGTACAGAATCCTTCGTGTGCGAATTCGACTCGCAATTTATCGATTTTATTTAATTTGGTTTCTGTTTCTAAATAAATAAAATAAAAACAAAATTAAAGCATTCCACGGTAATGTGTCTTCCTATAAGAATATTCAGTATTAGATCAGTCACTTCTTAGATTTTCTATCTAAAGTAATGTCGAAATTGAAGTATACTTATTAAAATCATAGATATCATAATTTAATTTATATAATATTCCCATAATTTTTGTATTCAATTTAATTTTCTACTTGTATTTGTGTTTATATGTTATGAAATGTGTGTACCAGCACTTGGAATTTATTATTTACTAGCGGCTCACCCTCTCTTCGCTCAAGTTCGCTTCTAGAAAAGCAAAAACAAATCTATCCCACGGAAACCGTACATTTTTCCGGGGTAAAAAGTAGTCTATGTGTTATTCTGATGTATGAGCTATATTATTGTAATGTTTCATCAAAATCCATTCAGTAGTTTTTGCGTGAAAGAGTAACAAACATACATCCATACATAATATTAGTAGGATTGTAATTATATTATTATGATTTTGTTAGTGCATGTCTTGTTGGTTGTTAAATAAATAAATTAGCGTTTCATTTTCAAGTGAGGTAAAACGAACACGAAAGTGATCTGGCCATCGCACTGAATGTCAATGTTTCCCCAAGTGACTGTGCCTTGTGGTTTTCCTCCTACAATATCATCATACTTGTTTTTGATGAATTATCTAATATTTAGTGCGCATTGTCCTTAACATTGTCACAGGATTGGTGATTGGAATTTTAGCTGTTTTCATTAATTAATAATTTGTTCATTTTTAATTAAAATAGGTATATGGAATTCATATCACTAAAAAGTCCAAGTTTTAGTGTGTACTTGTGGACTTTTTTTATTTAACTTATTAATTATTATTATGTACATAAAAATAGAATTTACTATCTCCTCCTATCTCACTTTATGTATGTCCAGAAGTGGACGTCTTTTAGCTAAGATATATGATTAATTAATTCGGTAATTAAACAAAACATTAGATTGCCGTATATTTGAAGATGATTTTAACTGAATTGAAAAACAAACAACATGTAAATGTTGTTCGAAATATGGTCTAACACCATCATGATTACGAAGAATATCTTGACAGAAAACCAAATAACTTTTTTGGCTACTGGGACTCAATTCCAGTGCCTTATCATCTAGACTCTCATCATCATATCAAAATAATCAAAATACCTATATATGAATCATATAGAATTCACCCTGTCAGAGCATCAAATCTGCGACCTCCAACGTGGTGCCCCAACAATCTTACGTGTTTAAAAAATCTTACGTGTTGCAAAATGCTCTCTGACATGACATCATCTAGATTGCAAATGAATATCTTGACCAAAAAAACCAAATAACAGTATTTATCTAAACTGGAACTCATCTTCAGGGCCTTATTATCTACATCGGATAAACTAACCTCTATATGAAAAAGGCAACCAATACAGATATATACGTTTTAAATAACGCTGCATGAGCATCAAATCAGCGACCTCCAACGTAGTGTGTACAATCTTACGTGTTTAACCCATATACCACAGACATACAGCCTGTAAGTCCATCTGTACATCGCAATCTATTAACTCCAGTAACGTGATACCCAGTATCATAGTGCAGGGTGCTCGCTGGGTGGGCGGCTTGCGCGACTCATTTGTCAAACGCGCCCGCTACCACGATACGCCCTTTGTGTGGCGCGATTGTATCGTAACAATGCACTGCTTATACATTTAAACTCACTTATTTGTTAGGTCAAGTCTTAATTTTCGTTAGGCTTTTGTATACATTTTTGACCAATTTCAAAAACTGGAGATGTTAGCACCTCCAGTTTCTGAAGTTCCCTTGAATTTATATGAGTGTGTTTTTGTATGAACGTGTAGCGAAATCTTCTTAAATTATCATTAAATCAATTTTATTATTTTCTTTAAGTTATACTTTAAGTGTCTGCATGTTATAATTTTCAAGTAAAAAAGCACTCCTAATGCCTAACCAAGTTGATCATTGATTTAAATTGTTTAATATCCAGTTAAAATCTATACATATAATAAAATTGTAACTGAGCCGTATCTGTAAATTAAATATTTTTTGGATAATCTTATTGAAATAAACATTATTATCGATACAGAGTCCGAATCTATAGTTTTTAGAATTTTTGTCTGTCTGTCTGTCTGTTACCGCATCACAGAAAAACCACTGGATGGATTTTGATGAAATTTATTATGGTGATAGCTGGTTACTCGGGTCAACATATGGGATACTTTTTACCGCAGGAAAATGTCTCATTTCTGAGAAAAAATACAAAAACTGCAAAGTAAGAGTATACTAATATGTAAAACCTAAGAATTTGGTTTTTGGTTATCTGAACGCGGGTGGAGCAGCGGGCAATGCTATTATATCTATATAATAAGAGTAAAATCCATTTTGAATTGAAGAAACTAAACATGACATTCGAATGTAAAAGCGTTGATGTTTTCAAACGTCGTTAATCTTTAATGTCATCATCTCTAAAGTGACCAAGACATGCAATCTTAAATACATTCTATACCTGTCAATATTTATCCAACATAATAATAATTATAATTTATGTACGTCCATATTACAAAAATAATTACACCCAAAAACTAACAAGATACAAAAAACCACATCAAAATATTTTAACAAATTAAGCTCCATACACAAAAATACCTTTTTGCATCCAATGCTTTTTTGACACTACAAATGAGATATAGCTATGAACTAAAACATCATTGTATAACAAACTGAGATTATAATCTTGGAACATAGGTGGCCAGTAACACATCGGTAGCCCTTTTTTATATTTTTTATCTTTGTCACACCCATTTGTTTAGCCATTGTGGTCCCGTCGGTGGTTTTTGTTCCATTATTTTTTGTTCAGACGATAATATTGTTCTCGGATCAAAATGATTAGAATCTGATGGTATTACAAATGAAACCAAGTACGTCGTGTAAAGAATATCACGTCAGTTTTATAAGTGTAACGATATTTTAATATTATCTTTTTTAATACAATTCGCGGAAATAAACTATACAGATTTTATCATTTGTATTGTCAAAATTTGCGTTTTAAATGGTAAGTAGTATGAAAATTGTGTTTTTTTTTAGTGTATAGCAAATAATAATAATAGCTACGACTATATTGTATGTATAGGTACATGGGCGCCGGGAGGGGTGTGCAAGGAAGGGCACTCGCACCCCCCTGCCATGAAGGAAAATGTATAGAAAGAGTTAAAGAAATAAAATAGTTTTAGTAAAATCCCTGATTAAATTTAAATCTACGAAAAAAATATGATAAATAAGATATTTAATAGAATTTATAAATTTAATTATTTAATAATTGTTAGTATTTTAATGTGAAGAAGAAGATGCATCCCCCTGAAAATAATTCTACCGCCGCCTGTACGTATATCTATCTACACATAACCTTCCTTTGGGCTTCATCACAGTCGGGTAAATGGACTCTATCATGTAAAAATATAGTAAAAGTATAATATAACAAAAACGCAAAGTTATTTAACCTTCAAAATGTTCTCAGTTATAATTATACTGAACGTTTTTTATCAAAGTTTTATTCGACGTTTTAGACGAAATAAAGATACAGTCATGCAAGATGCAAGAAATTCGTCTTATTCCATTCTATTGCCATGCACTTTGTAGAATTTTATCTATACTAATATTATAAACAGGCAGAGTTTGTTTGTTTGAACGCACTAATCTCAGGAACTACTAATCCAATTTGAAAAAAACTTTATGCATTAAATAACCCGTTTATCGAGGAAGGCTTGCTATATACCATATAGTATATAGTTTATCTATTCAATTCTAACCATTAGAACGTACCTAGGGACAACCCCGAGCGAAGCGAGGGTGAGCCGCATGTTAACATCATGATATGTCATGACATTAGTAGGAACTATCATACATCTTATGTTATAAATGAGAAAGTTTGTAAGCATAGCTATTTCTGATTTCATACAGAAATAGAAGAAATGACCGACATGATTTTTACATAGATATAGCTTTTGGGCCAGAAAATGATATAGGATACCTTTTATCCCATTAGTATCTTAAAGTAATAAAGCTAGTAATATAACCTTGTATGAAAAAAAAATATTTTTATTATTTAGGCATACAAGCAAATAAATGGTATTTTTTATAAATGGATAATAATAAACATAGACATTCCATAATATTTAACATTTACTTCAGCCATTTGGCTCTGGCATAAAAAGCAGCAGTTAAACAGTGAATTCTAACGGCACAAAAACATTATCCTTGGCTTTATCGAGCTTCGATCTTATCACAATCTGCTTAACGACCCAAACTTATCAACTTTAGTTTTTGCCCCTAAAATAAAACATACAATAGTAAACATAAGGATACGTCTTTGTAGGTAGAATTTATCATATTTAAATTTTAATGTTTATTTAAGAAATAGTTGACATAGACTATACGAGTATGATGTATTTATAGTTTAGTATAGATTTCTTAGAGATGATATTTTCCTACAGAAAAAAATATCCTTTATGTTGACCTGGATAACCAGATATCATTATACCAAATTTCATCGAAATCTGTCCAGTGACTTTCTCGTGATGCGTTCCCACACAGATAAACAACACAACAGACAAAAATTCTAAAAACCATAGATTCGGCTATTGTATCAAAAGTAAATAATAATTTAAAATATTTCAATAAGATTTTCCAAAAAATATTCAATGTATAAAAATATTCAATTACAGATTCAACACGTTACGTCAGAATTTTATTATATGATGTATAGATTAGCTCGAAGATCTATATTCTAGTACTAAGATTGCAGAGTCTAAATTTTTGCCCTAAGAAGTAAAAAGAACTTCTATAAATTAGCTTGAATTCCTTAATATCTTATTTATAAGTCAGAAATAAAATAACTATCACTAAGAAACATCATGTAAATAGTCAAAAATGTGCCAATAGTGTGATTGTACAAAATTGGCAAGTTTCGACACGTTTGGCACAGAACAATACGCGTAACTTAAACGGTGCAATGTTTACTACAAGCGGACCTCGGTATACAGCCCTAAATCTGTAAAAGAAAAATCTAAAACTACAATTTTTAGAATAGAAACACGAGAAAAAAGTGTACGCATGACTTGTGTGAAAAATCTATAGATGTTTAGATTTAAAAAAAATAACGTGTAAATTTTTAAAAATAATGTGTTAAATGAATTTTTTGCAATGTGAAAATGGCTGTACTTGTTTTTATTACATTAAAATTTCCTTTTAAAATACTAAGTAAAAAAAATGGAGACAGAGAATGAAAGCCCTTGACTCTCTGTAGAATAATAAAAATGATAGATACTTCAATACAAAATTATAATAACTCTTCTCGTAAAGTTTTTTTTTTTTAATTTTTGAGGCTGCTCTTGAAATATTCATCCACTATAAACTATACAGTCAAAAATGCCACGAACCATACGCACAAAAAAGTACCGGAAACTAAATTGCCGCACCTCGTACGCTTAAAACTGATCAAACAATAAGATGAAGCCTGATGACTAATGATATACTACTATTTCATATTACTTACTTATTTTTTGCAGCAACTAAGGAACGGATCGGTTGGTTTTATTATATATAAGTTGTTTATAGATGGGAGATTGACATAAACTACTTTTTCCACTAAAATCGTATTACGTGTTTATTCGTTCAAACGACTAATTTACTGAAAAAATTTTCAATACACATTTATTGACTTCGCTAATTCTATTTGTATTAAATACACATTTTACTTAAAAAACCGAAAATATACATATATTTTATCAATATATGTACGTATGTATGTATGTATATAAATCTTAGAAATAAAGCTTTCTTTTTAAAATAGAAGAAAAAACCTCTCTACAGTAAAGTACCTATAACATATATTGATAGTTGGAATAATTAAGCACTAAAGATTGATCTGTAGTTAAAAGTTACATAGGAACGTATGTATGTTTAAGCGAATTAATGATGTGTCAATAGCTTAAAATAAATCCATACGTTGATAGCACATCAAATTCCACAGTGCAAACTAGTAATCGAGGCACAATTTCGCTCGACCAATGCCTTCATTTACATGTCCCATTTCCTAAACGGCTGTTTTCAAGAATACTGCATCGGCTGGACAGTTGTGTTGAGGCATAAGCTGACAGCGGAGCGAGTTCATATTTTTTTAATGTAAAATAGATATATTCTAAGCACTTTTTACGTTCCACGGGTCTTTCTTCAACGCGAGGAAAATAATTAGCCATAGTACATCAGGTTAGCCAAGACTTTTCTCACTATATCTTAATATCTTATGTCATCTTAAGATAAGTGGTAATCAAGTTGACTTGAATATTAGAAATGCAAGACCTAGAGTTTGATCTCGATTCACTTGGTTTATCAAACGGCTACCACTATGTATTTTATAAGACATGTATAAAAGAAAAATTATATTGTATATTACGTAATAATAGCTTAAAAAATTAGTTCGACTTCTACTTATACAGATATTAAGTAAAATTAGATGCATAACAGAAAAAAAAAACTTGAAGGCTGTCTATTTTTTTAATTAAACTATGTTTTCGATTTTTTTTCGCAGATTTATTTTGATTTTTGGTAACCGACGTACTACCAAAAATCAAAATAAAAAATTATTTAAAATGTCAAATTTCGCGTAAATGTAACAAAGTATTATGTAAAGTTTTATTTATTTTAAGTAAAAAAGTATAACCAAAACATAATAATGGAAATTATTATATCGCTAAAGCTCATGCATCGAGGGGTTATTATGGCACATTTTTCGTTTTTAAAAGTGGCAAATTACAGAATAAGCAATGTGCAGTTATGTTACAGTATTAACATTTTTATGGGCCCATATATCTGGCGGGCTGCCTCGCACAATTGATGACCGTTTTCGATGCGATTTTAATTCATCCGTATTACTTTTTGAAAGCTACTGAAATTTTAGATTGTTTAAATGTAGAGGCAAAGTTTTAAATTACTTACACTTGAATGTGTTCAGATCAGCATCTTTTACATCGTTGGACCCACAGCTTAGTAGTTACAATGCCATGTTAATGTCATATGTATGTATATATCATATTACTCTAGGGGTAAAATAAAAGATTTTTCCAAGTTTTACTTTAATACATATATTGCAGTCATAACTCTTTGGTAAAACTACTTTTGACTGATAAAAGAGTCGAAAGTAGTGTTGAATGTCCTAAAAATAAATAAATAAATAAATATTCCTGCTTATTTATACTAATAGTACTGGAAGAGATCTCTTCTAGAGATAAGTCCACCTTTATAAATAACAACTATTTTTAAATTACTGTATTGATTTTTTGAAGTGCAATAAAGAATAGTAATAAAAATAGTAATAGTATAAAGAGGTAAAGTTTGTGAGTTTGTGAGGTGGTAGGGAGTAATCTCTGGATCTACTGAACCGATTTTAGGAAAATTTGGTAAGAAGATAGCTTGAGATGCTGGAAAGTACATAGGATATTTTATTCCGGAAATCATCTCTTAAGGGGGTGAAAATGGGGATGAAAGTTTGGATGGGAAATCAACCTAGAGACAAATCCGAGCGAAGCGAGGGTGAGTTGCTGGTATATTATATATTTTTATGGCGTTGGGGAAACCTATCATAGTATCAGCCATAGAAGAAAAAACAAATTATTTTTTCTCTTCCATGGTTATTAGTCATTCAGGACACATCGGAACCCTATCGCCGCTACGCTGCTCGTTCCAATTGTTGAAAAGTTGACAATGTTTTTTTTAATCTAATAAAGAAATCTATTATCTTGCCAGTTGTTAAAATTACAGTCTTATCTTACAGTAACTATGAATATAAATTAGTAAACGTTATCATCACATATACATATTAATGTTGTCGCGTTATGCGAATAGATACAATTTTATCTAAATAGAAAGTCAATGAATTATAGGGTAGGCTGGTCTAAGAGTATGCAATGCCAATAGCCATGACATTGTTTATGATACGCGGCTAACTTCAGTGTTATTTCAAAGTGTATTGTAGTGAGAAATGTTATATATGCAAAAAAGAGAACAATCTACAAGGACAACAAACAAACTAAGTGTATATATATATATATATATATATATATATATATATATATATATATATATATATATATATATACATATATATATATATATATATATATATATATATATATATATATATAACTAAAAGGGCTCCACCAAGACCAATTTCAAAATAAATGTATGTACATAAATGTAACAATTCTATTCTTGCAAATTTATTTTTTTATTTATATAGAATCCTAGAAGTATATAGCTTATTCAATAAGAAAAAATGGGAAAATTGGCTCAAAAGTGGCGAAGGTATGGCGTTACATATCTACACACAAAAAAAAAATTATCAAAATACGTACTTCCTCTATTTGAAGTTAGATAATAGTAATACTGTTTAGTTTCATTTGTCAGTTCTTTTTGAGTTTATGTTTATCCTGCTAATATTATAAATGTGAAAGTTTGTGAGAATGGAGGGATGTAGATATGGATGGATGGATGTTTGTTAGTCTTTCACACCAGAACTGTTGAACGGATTTGATTGAAATTTGGCACAGAGATAGATTATAGTCTGCAATAACATATAGATTACTTTTATGCCAAAAAAATGTACGGTTCCCGTGGGATAGATTTGTTTTTGTTTAGGCACGAACTCGAAGCGAAGCGAGGGTGCGTTGCTAGTATAAAATTATTTTGAAATCCCTAAATATTATATTAAAAACAAATAAATACTGGTTTTAGTTGTATAATAAAATGTCTCATGGTACAAAAAAAAACTATTTATATTTTAGAAAATTGTTTTTAATTATTTGTCAGATAAAATTCATTGAAACAACTCTGTTACTTATTTTTATCAAAATTTAACAAACAAAATTCAACGTGACAAAGTGACTCTATTACTGTAATGTATATACGTAGATTAGCTCATTTATACTAATTTGAATATATCGCATATAAATATCAATTACCTCTTATCATGGCTTATACTAGCGAATCACCTACGCTCCACTCGCGTTCATCCCTAGTTTAACGTTTAGAGTTCTCAGACAAAATCTTTTCTCGCAGTAAAAAGTATCCTATACGTTGACCCGGATAACCAGCTATCATCATACCAAATTTCATGAAAATCTGTCCTGTGGTTTTCTCATGATGCGTTCCCAGGCAGACACACGGACAGACAGACAGACAAACATCCTAAAGTCTATAGATTAGGCCTCTGCATCGATAATAATAACTATTAAATAAGATTTTTCAAAAAAAATATTGTACAGATTCGACTGAGAATTTTATTATATGTATAGATTATTAAGTAAAGGCATTGCATTTTTGGTATCCTAAATTTAAATATGCACCTTTGTTTTCGTTTATTAGTTTGTTTGTTTATTGAAATACTTCATTTATCAGAGAGTGACAGCCTGCTATTTAAAGTCTTAAGTTTTTTAAAATATTTTTTGACGACACATTTGGCTCAGTTTGTAGTGACCCTACTTGGTGTGCCAGCGGTCGCGGGTCCGAGTCCCGCTGGGGGTATTAATTTGTGTAATGAGCACAAATGTTTGAACTCCAGTCAGGGGTGTTTGTATTTATAATATGTATGTATTTAAAATTATATGTGTGTAGTATATCAACTATCTCGTATCCATAACACAGCTTACAATGGAACTAGATGGTACTGCGTGTGTTATTGTCCCAAAAAAATATTTTTAAAGGCAAAAAAGTTAGACTTCTCATCAAACATAGCAATTTGCTAGCTTACTCGTACAATAAAAAGCAAATTTCAAGAGTAAGGAACAAGTTACATAATGTTATTTAATTAGTCCATAAAGAGTTTTATCAAGCACCCTATCCGTACCGACCATGTGTCCTTAAAACAATGGCGCACCGATAAGGCTTGCTTATAAATAATTGGTCTAAGTAAGATAAGTTTAATTAGCTATGCGATGTAATCGGTCGTATCTCACGCCAGCACAGGAAGGCGATAATACAAGTAATTAATTTTTGTTAATGAACGCTCGATGTTCGCAAGACATGTATGTCCGTCCGTATGTTGTGAAATTTTGAGAATTTTAATTTGAGAGTAATGTTGAGAATATGGTGTTTATGGTGTTGTGATGGTGGCGACGATGTGGACTCTAAAAGCATTGACTTAAATGGAGTACAGGAGATGATTTTGATAATAACTAATATTGGATTTTTAAATTCAAGAAAAAATATAGGTCAGATTCTGGAAATTAAATATTTAGATTAGAAAAAGTGAAAATATTAACTTTTTTATTAAAAATACATAGTGTATTACTAGCTTAAATATAACCGTTAATATTATTTTGCTGGATTTTCCAACTACTTATGTAGATAAAATAAACTTATATCATATCTAACATTGTGAGCAAAAATATTATGTAATATTTAAAGGGAAAATCCACTACCGAAATAATAATATTTAATTAAATAATAAATAAATAAATATATTATGTAAATAATAATCTGTATATATGTAAATAGGCAAAGACAAAACAGTTTAGCAACTTTTTCTCCTCCATCAACCAATTTTCATTTTTCTTTGTTCGGGCTCCGTACCCGAAAAATGCCAAAAACCCTAAGCGTCCGTCTGTCCGTATGTCAGAGGGCTGTATTTCATAAGCCGTAAGAGATAGAGAGTTGATATTTTCACAGAATAAGTATTTCTATTGTCACTATAACAACAAATAGTAAAAATAACACGAAACAAACAACAATCATTTTTTTAAAGTTCGTAATCGATCATCGAAATAATATATTACATACACAGAGTAAAAGAAATATTAATAAAAAGTACATGTAGGATGGTACGGAACCCTTCGTGTGCGAGTTCGACTCGCATTTGACCCATTTTATTCAGCAGTTATTGACGAGCGTTAGTGTTATCAATTAATAAATTTTGGATACAGTTTCATTTAATATAGATAGGTATTAACATATTCATATATGTTTTCCTCAAATTTTCAATAATAATTATTGATCTGACATATTTTAACCAGCGACTCACTCTCGCTTCGCTCGGGTTCGTCCCTGCTTACGTTTTACGGTTAGTATCGATTTCTCAGGGATGAGATATTTTCTCGCTGTAAAAAGTATCCTATATGTTGACCCGGATAACCAGCTATAATCATTTAATATCACCTTACCAAATTTCATCAAAATTCCTCCAGTGGTTTATCCGTGATGCGGTAACAGGGTAACAGATAGACAGACAGACAGACAGACAAAAATTCTAAGAACTATAAATTCGGCCTCTGTATCGATAATAATGTCTATTTCAATAAGATTTTCCAAAAAATATTTAATGTACAAATTCGGCTTACTTACAATTTTATTATCTGTATAGATTAAATGAACACTAGTATGAAAATCTCCATATAAAAGAATATAAAACCGTACAATATTTACAAAATGAAACTTTAGTTTAGTAGTTTAAAGTTTCCTATGAAGTGTTATTTGCTCAGATCCCCGCAGAAACGATAAGGTATCTAGTGCGATTGAGTTTTATAGCTGCGGGTGAACGCGCAAACAGACAAATAATGTTGTATACAAACAGGTTTATTTATTGGTGCAATATATTTATCTATCTTATATATTTATCTTTTATTATTATATTTATCTTATATTTTTTATTATAATATACTTTGTTGTTTGTCTGTCTGTCTGTTACCGCATCACAGAATAACCACTAGAGGGATTTTGATGAAATTTGGTATGGTGATAGCTGGTTATCCGGTTCAACATATAGGATACTTTTTACCACGGGAAAACATCTCATTTCTTAGAAAAATACAAAAACTGTAATGTAAGAGTATACTAATAGGTATGTAAAACCTAAGTATTTTGTTTTTGGTCATCAGAACGCGGGCGGAGCCGCGGGCAATGCTAGTTTTAAGTATAATATTGATTTACGATATTGCAATACAATAAGTATGTTCTTATCCAATCCAACGTAATTAGTCTAGTATATCTATAAGATCTCGAGATCCTTAAACACCTATTTCTACGCATATCGTATATAGTTATTTTAAGGCAAAATTTTTTACAGCTAAAACGTATCGTCTATGAAGTCCGCCAACCCGCACTTGGCCAGCGTGGTGGACTATGGCCTGATCCCCCTCGTATTGAAGGGAGGCCCGTGCCCAGCAGTGGGGCGTATAAAAGATCTGAATGCACACATTTACATACATATCGCCTGTAATACATATTTCGTTAGTAATACGAGTACTTCTGATTCTATTTTCTGCTCAGCTATTGTTCAATGAAACAACCACTAAGTTAAAAGTCAAAATTTTATTAAATAATTACTCACTTTTAATTCTTTTTGAATCAGAAATAAGCTTTCTAAATAATGATATTGTTATAAAAAGTTTAACTCAATAATTCTAGTTAAGTTTTATATTCCACGTCGCTATCTAACCTATTACCGCTTATCAACGCAAAGCCTTGAGTCGCACGGGCGATACCATCTACTCTGAAATACGGGACCGATAAGGAGAATGAAGATACTGAATATATTGCATGTAAGTTTAGAAGTTAATGTTATGGTAATTATAAGTCATGTATAAATTTCCACATTTATAACCTCTAGACGCCACTTTATTATGGAAAATATTTTTTTATTGTACTGAACGGTATATATATATATATATATATATATATATATATGTACATACATATATGAAAATATATACAAAACGTGATATTTGAGATGGAAAATGCATTCTGAAATATTATATTTTATTTCAAAAAAATAATTAATAAATAAATGCATACGTAAATTCCAAACATCAACCAAACATTTTTTTTTTCATAATTATTAAATATACACTGTACAGTGTTCACTTCGACACTAGTTCGCAGGACGCAGGAATCGAACCGACAACATTCCATTTAGAAGAACCTCTGAATTCAACGGAGTTATAAAAATGAATATTATCATAATATTTACGTTATAAACACGAATAATTCTTTAAAAATAGGCATGGCACCTGGATAGCGATCTGTGAATTTATAGCTGATAAGGCCGCGATAGTGCCCGCCCGCCCGAGATGCAATGTGATTAAATACCAAGCTTTATCAGAACCTTGAGGCTTTGAAGGAGAAGTAGGTTATGAGTCACTATAGGTTCTACGTGATATATGAAAAAAAAAACTATATAAAAAACTTGGTTAGCTTTTAAGCTTACGCCTTTTAGAATATGTAGGTAGTTTTTGTCCGACGAAGCGAAAAATGACAACAATTACTAACTTAAGTATTTTATGATATAAGAGCAAAGAGATAAACACACATTTATTTTTTTAATACTTAAGGGGATTTCGATGCTCATTGGTAATACTGATACACTGTAGGTCGTAATAAATTATTATTATTATTTTGTTTTTATTTATTCATTTGGGTTAAGGCAAAGATAATTATAAGCAACGTGCCTCCCTTCACTGGGGCGCGTCCCTATTGGGCGGTTTATTATGGGTTAGTTCAGTTTATACTTTATCTGTGCATTAAATGCCATCCAAATCAAAATCGTTGCGTACTTGAAAAAATAACAAACATACACACATACATACAAACTTTCACAAGTGTAATGATTATTACCTGTATATCAACAACAAATCCATTTTGTAAATTATGTACAGAAGAAAATTTTAAATACAAATAAACATTAAAATAGTAATTTTATCAAATATTATTCGTATGAAAACAACAGAATTTATAAATAGAAGATAAGGCGGGCGGCGATAAGATAGCGTCCGCCCGCCCAAGATGAAATCTGATTAAATAGCGCGCCTTATCAAAGCCCCGGAGCTTGCGAGTAGAGTAATGAACTGATACAGTGTTTATACATTTATTTATGAAATAAACATGAAACGTTATAAATGGCTTTATATTACCTGTGTGTTTATTTTTATGAATACAATTCAATTTTAACATTAATATCTATTACTTATAATTTTTTTCTTAGCTCTGTTATATTCTACACTGTATTTTATGCAAATACACTATTTCGGTACATTTTGATAAAAGTAATGTATGAAATTATAGGTCATTTTGTCAAATGAACCCTTGTGACCGATGGAGCTTTAATTTTAGTTTTATTGATAAGATTTTCATAATACTTTCTTAGATTTACGCGAATATTTGACATTTTAAATAAAACTATCTTTTCGAATTATTTCGCGGATTTATTTTGATTTTTGGGAGAGAGTCTCTCCCGTGACCATGAATGCTGTAAAGCATTCGAAACGTCGGGAACCAAAAATCAAAAAAAATCCGCGAAATAATCCGAAAAGATAGTTTTATTTAAAATGATAAGATTTTTTTGAAAAAGGTGACGTAAAATTTATACATAGATACATAGTGTGTACGTATACGTAGTGTACGTTATGGTGTATGCTCTACATAATTACTCTATTGTTATCTCTTAGGACGTACAGTTATTTAAAATTTATATAACTTGAAAATGTTCATAACTTATTTTTTTCATTTCGTAAGCAGATGGGTAAAGGTGATTTTTTTTAGATCTTAGACTATTATATGTTACATATATGAAATACCTACTGAACTGAAGCTTATTTATGTATTACTAGCGACTTAAATAGATAAAATAGTTATTAGCCAGCGTTACCTATATAATTTTTTTTAGTGAATTTTTTCGATGTTTTAATAGTTCTTCTGCTCCAACCAACAAGGGTCATCAAAATCGGTCCCGCCGTTTTCGAGTTATAAGTGTTGTAACAACTCGGACTTTGTTTTATATAATGTATAAGATATGGATTCCTTTAATTTGATTCCCAAAACAATCACTTAAAATCAAAATTCCTTTATATTTTTAGCTTTGCTATTGTTCTTGTTTGAAATAGATGGAATCTAATTATTCTTTATTGGAAAAATGATAAAAATTTAAAAAAGAAGCTGTTACAAATGGACAGACAGATATGCATCTCTTTCTATAAAGTGTTCATGTCTTCGACGAATGTGATTTTGTTAAACGTTTATTGTATTCAGCCCTTTTAATGTCCCATTGCTGAGCTGGGGCCTCCTTTTAATATCCATAGTCCACCACGCTGGCCATTTGCGGGGAGAAATTCACATGTCTTTCAAAAACTTGCTAGATTCAGACATGCAGATTTCCTCACAATGTTTTCCTTCACCGTAAGATCAGTGGTAATCATGTTGGAAATGATTCACACATGAAAATTTGAGCCGAGCGAGACGCGGGATTTAAACCCTTGACAATGTGTTCCAAGTTACCACTTGACTATCACTGTCGTTATAAACGTTGTAAAAATTAAAAAAAAACCCCGAGCATCTTGAACCGTACATCAAACATAGATAAAGACACTCCCAACTAATTTACCTTTCAAACAAAAAAAATAAAATCAAAATCGGTTCATCCATTCGGGAGCTACGATGCCACAGTATAATACTCCGTTGTTTTTGCATCGGGGGTTAAATAAGCTAAAAAAAACTTACAAAGTATAGTGTGGTCTATTAATAACATTGTTTAGGCGGAAGATAAACTGATAAATTCCGCCCAACACTAATGAATAAGATAGCAGTGACGGCTTATCAGTTAGATTTTTTTTAAGAAGATAACTCTTAAGTATTCGGTTTTAAACCAGTGAACAATTAATTTGAAATAAACAAACGAATGGAAATTATACATAATTTAGTTTTAAATATTTTATTGCTAAGCAATTATTATGGGTTACATCAATATTGCTAAAACAAAACTAAAATAAAAATATATATATTTTAAGCAAAAGTGTAGGAAGAAAATTTACGCTGTTTGATACTTGAAAACTATAATAATATACTTGAAATATGAATAAAATTTGCAATACACATCTAACAAAAGTGTAACACCATTTTTTATTTTTTCTTACCAAAAAGGCTACTTAACTAACGATTCGCTCATTCATAAAAACTTTTGCAAGCTCGCCCAATCCCATTAGAAATATTTCATATAAAAAATACATAGTACGGCTAAGGAAAACATCGTGAAAAAACCTGCATGTCTGAGAGAACCTAGCAAGTTTTCGAAAGACATGTGAAGTCCGCCAACCCGCACTTGGCCAGCGTGGTGGACTATGGCCTGATCCTCCTCGTACTGCAGGGAGGCCCGAGCCCAGCAGTGGGACGCTATAAAAAGCTCTAAATACATTACAATACATACAATATATAGCAGCCTCCCCATAAAATAAATTATTTCTATACAAAATTCTCCATTCCTTGATTTATTGTCAAGGTAAAGAAGGACAAAACAATGATCCTGTCAAAAAAAGAACCATTTTTGCAATAATGTGTTAACTTAACACACTTTAAATTGTTGAGTCTCTATACTTAGTTTATCTACACCGAATATGAATACACAGGGTAGTAATCCGTCAAGTAGATGAGATAAAACTTAAACTTTTGCTGTTTGTGCCTCCACATCACCCCGCCCGCTCTATACCGCTCACTACTTATACTTTATATTTAAGTTAAATAATTATATATGAGTAAGTTTATAATTATAAAAAAGTTGTAAACTTAATTTAACAATGTACTCAATTTAAATTTAGACGGCACTTTTACCTCAGTTGATAATTGGATAACCATAATCACACAATGGTGTAATATTGTCACTGGTTACCTGGTTACTGTAGGTTTGATGCTTGTTCAGGGTAAATCTTCTTTGTACAGATGGTTAGTTAACGCCAATGAGGTTAAATCCAAGAAAATAAGGCAATTAAGAATTAATTGTAGGTACTTTTATATTGATAACTACGAAGAACAACTTTGTAACTCATTGTCAGTATTGTAGAATCTTGAGTTTTGTCGTTAAATATATTATATCAATTCCCATTTTTAATTTACCTCATACTGACTTATAATAAACCTTGGAGTCGATATACTAATAGTATGATAAAACCGCTTTCAGTTAGTTACTTAGTGAATTTTGTATAAGTTGAACATACAAAGAGGAAAACTCATTGCACATATAAAACAAGCAATATAAATATATATTTTTTAATAACATGTATTAATAATCAAAAATCTATACTAATATTATAAAGAGGTTAAGTTTGTGACGTTGTAGGGGGTAATCTCTGGATCTACGGAAGCGATTTAGATGAAATTTGGTGAGAAAATAGCTTGAGACCCTGGGAAGGACATAGGATAATTTTCATCCCGGAAATCATCCCTTAAGGGGGTAAAAATCGGGATGAAAGTTCTTATAGGGAATCAAACTAGAGACGAACTCGAGCGAAGCGAGGGTGAGACGCTAGTAATATATAAGTTAGGCAAAGCTGTCATAGCTAGAAACAAATATGTGTGTTTGTTCACTTTACCTTTTACTCTCAATACACTACATCTTGTCAATGATATAATAAAACTATTAAAATTTTGTCAAACAATAAGCAAACTGATATCATTTGAAATATCTCTATATCTAAATATGAAGTTCTATAACGTATCAAAGAAAAGCTGCAACTTACTCCACTGATAACCTACTTACCTGCAAAGAAAAAAAGGTAAAATTAAATAACATTAAAATATCATTACCCGCAAGGAGTCACGACCCCGAATGACTGCAATTGACCTATAAATTTATTGCTCCAATATATAAGCGTGTAGCGACAGAGGGCGATATTTATATACTAAGGTTCACTTAGTGGTCAAAATTTGACCAGAATTAAAATAAAAAAAACCGATAATACTTTTTTAGATTTACGCGAATATTTGAATTTTTGGTATCATTTTGTAAAATTGTGTAGGCACTATCTATGACAAGTTTAATAAGATTTGACAAAAATCTGCTGTTAGAATTTTATTATAAGTATAAATGTGTATGACTGTTATTTCTTCACGCTGGAAGAGTTGGATGGATTAAGATGAAATTTTGTACACAGATAGTCTATGACATAGAGCAACACAGACTAATTTTAAACACCTGAGAAATTACCAGAGCGGAGCGACAGAAATATCTATACATATAGTAAAATTGCAACTAAGCTGAATCTGTACATTAAATATTTTTTGGAAAATCTTATTGAAATAGTCATTATTGTCAATACAGCGGCCGAATCTATAGTTTTTAGAATTTTTGTCTGTCTGTCTGTCTGTCTGTTACCGCATCACAGAAAAACCACTGCAGGGATTTTGATGAAATTTAGTATGGTGATAGCTGGTTATCCGGGTCAACATATAGGATACTTTTTACCGCGGAAAAATATCTCATTTCTGAGAAAAAAATACAAAAACTGCAATGTAAGAGTATAACAATATTTAAAACCTAATAGAATTTGGTTTTTGGTCATCTGAACGCGGGTGGAGCCGCTGGCAATGTTAGTATCCTATATTTCTGTATGAATTTGGAGTCCGCTCCTCACTCACACCACATCCCTGCATTAGTATATTAGGCTTGTATATGTTATTTCTTGAAAAAATCTGCAGTAATATGTAAATTAGATGCTATCTTGATCAAGACACACGCGCTCTAGCATGTGCAGGAAATGTTTTGTTATGGCACACTAGTTATCGCTTTCGACTTCACTTGAAAATCATAAGCTTTGAAATTAAAAAATCATAAAAATAGACCGATTTGTGATGAAATAATATGATAGTGCCTCTAATTTTGGTGAAAAAACAAATTTAAATTTAATTATTTTCATTAGTTGAAGATCTTATAGTTTTTGATTTCTTATATAAGCTTCTGTGACCTTTTTAATATATACTACATGTTTGGTTGAGTTAGCAATTTTATGTTTGTAGCAACGAAAATATATGAAAATTAAAAGAAATAGGTAACACATATAAAAAAGAGGTAATAGTACTTTCTTATACAGATCAAGGCTACCAGTTCGATTCCTGTTTGCTACAAAACCTACCGTATATTCAATAACCAACACTTTCAAAGCATACAACAAATGATGTATATTTCTTCAAATATATTTCTTCAAATGAACATTTTTTTCATATTGTCTAACAAACAGTCACCATAGGTTCTCATTAGTGTTATCGCCTTCGTTGCTATTGAATAGCTATCGGCTAATGAGGCGATATAGCGGGTTCGAAACCTATCTACACCTGCCTTACGCTAACCTTGACGTGACCTTCGCTCAAAACTAAGAATTGGTAGGAATTGGAAAAAAACTAATTATAATTTGACTAAATTGTTAAAATATTACGGTGATTATGGTATTTGGTGTTTTAAAATTCTTTTTTAAGTAATAATTTAAAATTTAGTCTTTGAAGATTTATCGAATTTAAATAAAAAACTTGTGTGATTTTTTAAAAGTTCGTAATAATTCGTAATAGTCCGAGTAAGGTTTTGGAAACCACGAGAAATAAATTGGAAAAATCGCCCGTAAAATTGGGAAAATCAGGAAAAATGAATGTGCTTTTTTCGGTATAATTCTTGTATGATCGAGAATATCATAAATATTTTCCTTGAATATGGTATAGAACGTCTGTTGAGTCATCTAGTATAGAAAAAAAATGTAATGGAGTCAAAATAGTAAATTAAAATTTGCAAAGTTCATAGTAGATGTTCGAAAATAAAATATATTCTAAGCTAAATAAAAAAAAATATTATTAGTAGGATCGATAACTAACTATAATTTATTAAAAATCGATAGAAAAACTCATCTGAATATAGCTTCTAAATTTTTTCCTTTAAAACCATGCGAGTAGTAACAGTCCGCCGAGTGTGAACTTGCATATGAAATATATTCAATCTGTGAGCGAGAGATAAGGCTACCCTGCGAGGCGCTAAGCCGTCACTTTTGACCCGCGCTTGTCTCTTGGCTTTACTTATTATTTAATTTACATCATATAATTAACTATTAAATATAGTAATTTACACGATAATTGTTGCTGTAACAAACACGTTAAACGTGTTGTAATTGATATATATATTTTTTAATTTTTATGAGTATTTTTTAAAACTTATATCAAATTGGATTTTGACTTTTAAACTAAAAAAAAGACAATAAACAAAGAAGTATAGATAAATAAGGTCATCAGTATTGCTTTTTAAAATACATACATGAGTTATTTTCTCATACAATTTAGGTACAAATATAATAATATTTACTTACTTATTCCATTACATACGTAACACGGCAAAAACTTCAAGTATAATCTCCCAAGTGTACAAACCCGTCGCGAACCCTAGATCGCGATAATAAAATTATTATTATTCCCGCTATCAGGGCCGCCACCCAGCGATGGTATCTCACCGCGCGAAGCGTTGCTTCACCCCCTTCGTAGGGGTAGAAAATATTAATATCGATATCTTACTAACTTTTAATCGTTGTAACTTTATTTATTATATATATAAAGTATGTAGCAATATGCATATATGTAATGAATTCTGTAATATTTGAAATAGCGCAGCGAGTACTAAAATTTTTACTATAATAGGTTAAAATATTTTTGGGAAAGTAAACTTACTCGTATAATAGTCAAAAGGATATGAAAACGTAGCTTTTTATTTATTTATTAATATGATTCGTTCAATTTATTATTTTTAATTACATATTTTAAAACTGATAGTCCAGACGAATAACAAAGAATGTATTATACCATTTATCCGAATATTATCGTAATTATCTAATCGAATAACTTTATCGATATCAAACCATCACTGGGGGTGTAACCTGTGTCTGTACCACGAGTTTGTATTGTTAACTTGCGTTACTTAACTGTAGTAGCAAAAGTATTAATTTTCTAGCGACTTTCCCTCGCTTTACTTTGGGTGGAATCTTGGGAGACTAACAGTAGCCTATTGTTCCAGGTTTGAGTCTGTCAACTAATTTCACCCAAATCCGTCCAGCCAATTTAACTTGAAGGTGTAACAAACATACATACACATAATACAAACTACTACTACAAGTGTGATAAGATTAGATGTCATGGATACATAACGCGATCGCTAACGAGTATCGAGAATGTCGATAGTAGAAGACGTTACTCCGGATAAGAATAAATAGAGTGGCGTTGGGCGGAATGTTCTAATACATCCTTATCGCAGCACACACTCGCACGCCATCACTACTCATTACACAGCAAATCTCTGGAGGTTTACAAACATTTATCAAATGGATTTTTTGGAATGGAACGTTGGATTGAAGTTTATCTCTAACTTTGTTTTCGATAGAATTTTTAACTGGATACCATATTCAGTGTACTGAATTTTCTATATGATGTTGCGAGTGATAAATATTGTACAGTTTCATTTGTTTGGTTTGAATTATTTTTGTGTTTATGAGTTTTTTTTTATTTTATTAACTGGTATAATTGGTTATGAGGCGATAATATGGCAATATTTGACGTTTAAGCTTCATAGCCTAGGTTATTCAGAGATAATTTACTAGTGATAATAGCTTTCTATTAATAAAAGAATTGATAGAAACTCTTCAATTATTTCAAGGATTTTTCGTTACATTTAAACAAATAAATGTAACCTAATTGTAATTTTGTAGTTTCATTAAAAATTGTGTGCCTTAATTATTATGTAACAGTTTTTTTAAGACATAAGTCAGTACATAATATATTTACAAGCTTGATTTTATATAAGACCTAGCGAACTAACATAGCTTTACTTTGTTTTGACGACTTGATTACAGAACAATGATTTTTGTTTATGTATTCAGCCCTTTTTAACGTCCCACTGCTGGACACGAGCCTCCCTTCAATACGAGGGGGATCAGGCCATAGTCAATTTTTGTTTACTTTATATAAACACAATATCCATATATATTATATTAATATACCCAAAAAAGTTTTTAATTATATTGGGAACTGAAAACCATGTCAAAATTATTGAAATTTTCGAATTACCTAACATAATGTCGACGCATGACTAAGCGTTCAAAGAGACAAGATCGAATAACGATTTTCAGCTATGTTTTATACTTTACTAGCGATTTACCCTTGCTTCGCTCGAGTGCTTTCTAGAGGTCACCGTCTGTATTTGTATATATCAGTGGCGAAGGGTGAAATTTTAGCAGAGGTAAGCCGTTTCAAAAATATACAATTTTATATACGTATTAATGCAGAAAGAAATAAAGCTATTATATATATATATATATATATATATATATATATATATATATATATATATATATATATATATATATATCACACATACACACATACAAATTTTTGCATTTACAATAAGTAGTCCGATAAAGATAAAAGTGTTAAATAATGACTAACTTCTTAGTGTACTGTAAAACACTTTACAAGGGCACCGTACGCGGAACGGTGCTATCATGGTGGAATAAAGGCCGCTCTACTTCCTTACATTACTGATACCCTTATTCCTATGATAATTAACATTCAGATAAAACCTGCACGTGTGACACGTCATTTAAATAAATATGCTATCTAAAGTTGCAAAAAACAAGTATATATTTATAATATGTATCTATTTAAATTTATATATGTGTAGTGTATCGACTATCTGGTATCCATAACCTCCAAGCCTCGTAGCTTACCATGGAACTAGATGGTGCCGTGTGTTAATGTCCCAACATATTTATTTATTTACTAGCGACTCACCCTCGCTTCGCTCGAGTTCGTCTCTAGATTAATTTGCCAAACAAATTTTCATCCTCATTTTCACCCCCTTAAGGAATGATTTCCAGGATAAAAAGTATGATCTTCCCAGGGTCTCAAACTATTTTCTGACTAAATTTCATCTGAATCGTTTCAGTAGATACAGAGATTACCCCCTACAACATCACAAACTCACAAACTTTACCTCTTTATAATATAATAAAGATATTTCACTTAATAGCTTAGTTAGTTCTACGTATGACTAACTGTAGTAGTGTATAGACTAAGTGATAGGCAGAGGCTTTGGTAATAGTAATATATAACAGATATAACTACATGTGGCTATATAGATATTTCTGTCTTGGTTTGTCAAAAATGTGGCGGTAGATACTATAATATATACAAAACTTTTTAAAAATTGACGGCAGTTTCGGTAAAAGCTCGATAGAGCTTTTTTCTATAAGCTTTGTTGTTATCTATTATAGAGCATTTTAACTTCTACTAGGTTAGGCATAGGTTTTATTTTCACATAGAATAAAGGGTTTATTGTAATATATTTATGAGACCTTTAGAACTTATCTAACATTATTCCAAAGAATTAAAGAATTGTTTAAGCCCCCTAAATGAGTTATAATAATATAAAATATTTGATTTCAAAAACCTATTTTTCTTTCAAAAGATTTTTACTTTTTATCAGTTTATTTAATTTTCATTTATGTAATTTTATATTTTTTTTTTTTTTAAAAAGAGAAATCTAAGAGAGTATTGTAAAGACAATGATAACATTCCCTATGCGATATAATCAAACGGAAGCACAATCTATATTCGTATAATTATGCTTCCGGTTTCATCTTAATTGAAAATACTTAAAATAAAGAAAATCTTAAAGAGGAAGCTCGCAGGAACGTCAAAAATTGGATTGATAAGTTACAAGCTTTTATTTTATACTTATCAAATTACGTCCTATTGACATGATAGCGCATGTTCGAATAATATCTAACGAGATGGCATGCCTTCCTGTGTTTGGATGCTGGAAAGTAATAAAATTAAAATGTTTATTTTTAACTATATTGTACGTAATACGTATCTATTATATACATGGAGAACCTACTCCTTTTTGAAGTTGGTTGAAAAGAAGAAAAAAGTCAATATTTTATTTATTTGCTAATGATTAATTATTGAAAATCCTGTTTTAATGAAAACTGTTTTTGCACTAACAATTATAATTATTATACTAAATTTATTGGCCCTGCCGCACTAACAAATACTTTTCAATGACAGCGATGGGACCTCACTCGGCAGTGGCGCCAACTGGTACAACCAGAAACGATAACCTAATAATGATTTGTTGCAGAATTGTAAATTCTGTTAGAACATATTCAAAGTTATCCTAAAAAAATCCTATTGATAGTATTATAACTTTAAAGTTAAATGCGATATAAAAAAAATAAAAATTGTTAATTTATCCCATTTCTTCTTCAAACGTGTAATTTTCAAAAGTAAACACCTATGTGAAGATTGAAAATTATCTAATATATGTGCGGTAAAAGGTACCTAGGGACCTTCATAATATTAGTATACTGTAATACGAGTTTATTAATTACTATGACACGGGCGTGACGAAGGAAAGACAGTTTTTTATGGAAATTAATTAAAAAGATGTTATCAGTGGAGGTGCGCCTGGGAGCCCCGATACTGATAACGTACACACACACCTTGTTCACTGTACAGTGTCAGTGTACATTGTACAGTGTTTATTTAAGTTTTGACGTGAAAAATGAAAATTTTACCATCGAAAATGATGACTCGTCGACTTTTAATGATGAAGCTTTTAGTTATTTTACTGTCCGACCTAAAAAGGAAGGGAATCTCAATTCGAGTGTATGTTTGTACGTATATTACATAATACATTTTTCATTATTTGATTTTTAATAGAGACTTTAAGGGTGGTCCTGCAGAATTTCTAAAGTCTAAAGTCGTTGAAGGTGTACATTTTTAGTTTAAAAGCAATATTTATAAAATTGAAATTTTAATATCCTATTATTAATTTTTTTGCCAGTTATTCTTCTCCTGTGTTCTTGTATCAATTTCCAGAAAATACTCCACCCCTAAAGGTAAGATAGTAAAAAGTAACAGTTCATACATTTATCACGTATTTTGGGCATTTTACATATCCAAAACAAAGTCGTTCAGTAGAAATAGTAAGACAAACAAATTAGGGCTCAAAGTGGCAAATATTTTTTAGTTACCAAAATTGTAAACTATTTATGTATTACGTTTTTATATAAAATATGTTTGGTTCAATAAACGCAATAAATAAATAAATATGTATATAAAAATCTCAAATTCGCTCATAATTATACTTATCCAACAACGTTATATTAATAAAACGTAAAAAAACATTTTGTTGGTGCAAAATGTTTTAATTACAGAGATCTCGGTGTAATTTGGCGAATTACAAGCGTTTCGAGCAGAGGGCGCTTCAAGGCAATTTCCGGCGCAACAGGCGTGTGAGGAGTGACACAGTAAATTTAACCCTAATTCTTAAAGGATAGAGTATATTTTTATTTGAAAAGATGTACGATAAAGTCAAGGAAGCTGTAAGACAGGACAACGGTGTCTGATGAACAGTTCATATCAATATAGATTAATTTACAGTGTTCATGTAAATAATATTAGCGATAAATTCGTTTATGTTATGTTTTGTTCTATGTTATTTTGCCACTGTTTCGGCTCAGTTTACTCAGGCTCTTTGTTAAAGAATCCCAAGACTTGTATCCCCATCCCACGGGACAGACTTTCCTTGGTCCGGGATTAAAAAAGCTCATGCCACTTTTCAGAAAATCTTCAACCACATAGCAAAATTTGTTATTGAAATTGGTTAAGCCAATATTTTATCCATTATCGCCAGAAACCCTTTTTCTTTTTTAACCCAAAATGTAGCTTATATCCTAACCTGAAGTTTCCATTCGCTTTCAGAAGACGACTAAATTCCATCGAGTTATTCAGACAGACGGACAGATAAACATTGTGATTGGATGTTCCAATAAAATTATTTTTAGTCAGATGCAATTATAAATTGAACTATACGTCGTTTTAACCCTGTTAAAAAAGGAGATGGTACTCAATTCAGATGTATGTTCTTTAACTTAATTTCTAGAAAAAAAAATTTAAAAATTCGAGATAAAATAATTACTTTGAAATCGATATTGAATAATAAAAAAATATTATTCTTTTCTTATAAAAAATATTAGTAAATATTAAGTAATGACTAAGCCACATAGACATTTTCAAAGAGATTAAAGTCAGGTTTTAGCGGTCAAGTGTAATACGCTTACGTGCACATTGTGGGGTGGACGGGCATGATTTAACTGCATTCAAGTACTATGCTTCTGCCATTGATGAATGGGGAGGCAACAAAGCGGTAACTAAAACGCGATATATATTGATGACCCCAGTGATCATTGAAGCTTATATTGGACAAGTTTTATTAGATATATAATTTAAACTACTAAATTCATTCAATTATTTTAAAATATTATGCTTTTCCCATATAGTTATGTGCACGATACCAAAAGCCAATAATTAAAAAAGTTTTTCTGTCCGTCTGTTTGTTTCTACTAATTTTAGAAACAGCTAAGGCTATAAAATTGAACGGGATTTTCTCTTTTTAAGAAGTTTTTACATATTGACATAGGGTGTTTCTGTCATAATAATACATGGGGCTTTGCATGCTCTTCGCCCGACCCGGGACTCAAACCCAGGACCTCCAGATCTGATCACGGAGGCAGTTTCATAATATATGTATACTGAAAAATGAACAATGTCTTAATTCAGCTATACCCAGTCCAGTGGTTTTTAAAATGCCCCATTGAGAAGGCGTTGATAATGTTATCGTCACGCGCAATTTGGCGCGAGCGATCGAACTAACGACATCTACGAAGATACGGGGTTTAGGTATAGAGTGTCACGAATAAATGGAGGGAAAAGGATTTTCGAGTTTATTATTTAACTAACTGCCAACGACTTGGTTTTGGTTAAATATATGTTAGACTAGCATTGCCCGCGGCTCCGCCCGCGTTCAGATGGCCAAAAACCAAATTCTTAGGTTTTACATATCAGTATACTCTTTGCATTTTTGTATTTTTTCTCAGAAATGAGATTTTCCCGCGGTAAAAAGTATCCTATATGTTGACCCGGATAACCAGCTATCACCATACCAAATTTCATCGAAATTCCTCCAGTAGTTTTTCTGTGATGCGGTAACAGACAGATAGACAGACAGACAGACAGACAGACAGACAAAAATACTAAAAACTATAGATTCGGCCTCTGTATTCATAATAATGTTTATTTCAATAAGATTTTCCAAAAAATATTTAATGTACAGATTCGGCTTAGTTACAATTTTATTATATGTATAGATACAGCCTATAGGTTGATACAGATGTGTTATAGATTAAGTTCATTGTTTCTTGTTTCTATTTTATTAACCTCCGACGCAAAAAGAGGGGTGTTATAAGTTTGACGTGTCAGTTTGTGTATCTATGTGTTTGTCTGTGGTATCGTAGCTCCTAAAGGAATGGACCGATTTTGATATGGTTTTTTTACATAAAATATCAAACTTATTTCCCCGTCCACATATTCTTTTCATTAGTTTTCTTACTACAGATATAATATAAAAGATAACTATTTTAATAACAAATGGTCAGGTCAGACCAAATCGGACTCGCGTTACAAAGAATTTAAAGTATTAGTTTTCATTATGTTTTCCTTATTATCTTATTAGTAATGCTCCAAATTAATTAACTTTTCAAATTTTTTAAAGTAATGTAATGATTTGAATGAAATAGTAAGTTTATTGGATACCTTGTATATACTATGTGTGAAGAGAAGTAAGAAATATTTTTAACTGAGTACGAATGTTCTTTTAAACGTTCTAAATTTGACTGATAAGACTTTTCCCTTTTTTAATTAAATAATTAATAACGACCACAGGGCTACTACTGCATTTTTGAATGAATTGAACACATCAATTAGCAATTATATACATAAATACTGTTATTTAATAAAATGTGGTTCCATAAAGGAATCAACATCTATCAAGCTTTATCACATACATATGTATATTGAATATATGTACATAATATATTTCAAAGGCTATGTGTATTATGTAAATAGTCTCACGTATTTGATAAAATTTATAAAAATTATATTTGGCCATATTTTCAAAAGATATCACTACAAATCTATAATAATTATACGTTAATAGAAAAACATGAATTTTTGAATTTTCTTATATCAGTTACATATACAGTTACAGGTATATAGAATTTAAAAATATCACATTCTGCAAGCGCTGATAAGGTTATCGTCACGCGCAATTTGGCTTGGATCGAACTAACGACATCTACGTAGATACTGTCTACGATGTAGTACTGGAATACTATCTAAAAACCGATATTTACTTGTGAATTATTATTATTTTTTAAATATTAGAGACTCGTTTTCATTTACGTCCTATTTACACTTTTTACGAACTTCAGCAATTTGCAATATATAATAAATAGTAAGTACTAATGTTGATAGAAGGTTAAAGGGAAGAAGGTTAGACCTTGGTAGAACACTCGCTGGAAACTTAAAAAACTTGGAAACAGAGTGTAGCGGGTTTGATTATCAGGTTCCGCTTAAAGATTGCCAATCTCGCTTATACGGTGAATAAAAATAACGTGATAAAATCTATAAATCCAAAATAAACTAACTAGTGCTTGAAAAACACTAAACCACATTTGGTTAGTTGTGAACTATAGCCATAATCTAATAATATTGAGAGATGGCTCGTTCGTACCCAGAAGTGGGAAGGCAAAATATCTTTTTTTATTATTATTATCAAACCCTATGAAATTTCTTTAGTATAATAATTTCATGACATTTGACATAACATTCACAAAAAAATGTAAAAATAAAAAAAACCGGCTGCGTAAAAAACGAACTAAAAAGTTGAGAATAAGTTGTCGAAGTAACATAATATTATGCAGTTAAAGACATACATACATATTTTATCCTTGCTACGAGTCTGGCTCTCGTTTAAGCTTTGCCGAAGTCGGGTAAAAATATACACAAATTCATCTCGTGGGAAATACAGACCTACTATTAAATATTATATTTAAAATAATAAGTACCTAGGAAGGATTTATAGCGTTTTGCTATCGGCCAGGTGAAACGCGAAACATTTTATATGAGATTAGAGTGAGTAGGGCCAGATTGATCATGTGGGCCGACGTTATCGCACTCTTGACGGGCTACGATCGGCTATTCCTATAGGCAATGCGAAAATCGACCTACGCGTCCAAATCTAAAGAGATAGTTAGGGAAAAATTATATTTAGTATATTTCGGAAGTTTTTATATATAATTAACCAGAAAATTTAATTGTAATTAGTATACAAAATGCTAATGATGGTTTCTTTAATAATTTTTTTTTTTGGTGAAAGTCATTGCGGTTGGAATAATGATTTTTTTTATTAGCATTAGTATAACAAAATATAGTTTTTGATAGTTAAGAACATAACTCTATTTTATCAATCAATAAATATTTTTTATTTAAAAAAAAATAAAAAAAATAATAATATTGCTATATTTAATTATAATACTTATTACAAAATTTAAAATGAATAAAATTTAAAATTCAACAAATATTGTTAGGTACTTTGATGGTATATTTGAATTTTTTGAAAAAATAGTGAGTAGGCACTGTCTGTAACAAGTGCATGACGCCTTTGAGACCTCTATAACCTTAGTCTCTCCCGTGACCATGATTGCTGTAAAGCATTCGAAACGTCGGGAACCAAAAATCAAAATAAATCCGCGAAATAATCTGAAAAGATAGTTTTATTTAAAATGTCAATAACTAATAATTATATTCTCTTACCCAAAAGTAATTCTAAAAAATTATAGCATATTTAAGACACGTCGAGTCAAAAACTCGGCCTATATCGTTTCATCTCATAGACTGTCAGTTCACCTGTTTCAATTACTACTCTACGTGGAGTGGCTGTATCGGGTTAATGGCGCGCGAACTGATAAGGCCCACCCTCCCCCACATAGTATATCAGAAACTTGCAGATCCCATCGGGGTAATTGTGTGGTAATAGATAACACTTTGTCTTCTTTGCCTTGGAACTTTGTGTTTATTATATTACTGTAATGTTTTATATATTATGAATTATGGTTCAATTTTTAAGTGTTCCTTTATCTTTTTGACATGTTTTTAACTGACTTCCAAAAAGGAGGAGGTTATCAATTCGTCGGAATCTTTTTTTTCTTTTTTTTTATGTATGTTTACCGATTACTCGAAGACGCCTGAACTAATTTGAAAATTTTGTTTGCACCAACTTCGAAAATATCTGATAAGGTATCTATTCTAAATGAAAACCCCTGTTTAGTTATTTTTACATTTTAGTGCCTGGAAGACGTTTTTTTTTTTTATTTTAGTTTTTATTTCTTGGCTTTACTAGTCCCTAACTAAATATTTAATCAAATGCTAATTGTTGTATATTTTTTAAAATTTGGACGTCAGTATGTGAAATGTGAAATCTAAATTGAAATACAATAATATAGTACATCAAGTTCACTGTGCTTAATATAGCCAAGTGGTGGACAGTGGAACTCTTCAATCGCTACAAGCAAGACGTTAAAAGATGACATCAGATATGGATATTATTAATAGGTAATGCTAATTCATTATATGAATAATAAATATTTTTATTTAGAGATAATTTATTCAAATCTAAACTAATAAGTTAACGGATACATAAAAAAATTGTGTATCTTCGGTCATATCTCATACATATACATATGATCTACACGAATAGTGTACTTTGGGTCTTAGACACGATGACATTTTGAAATCGTTTAAGTTTATAAGAAATTAGTTAATTTTTGGAAATTACTAGCGTTTTCCTGCGGCTCCGCCGGCATAGTACATTAATTACTAACATATCATATACTAAAACCATAGATAGATATAATAATACAAGACTAAAACCTTCTCCGAAACACGCTGCATCTCATGGTGTGAATATTATTCCGATCGGTTCAGTAGTTATCGCAGTATAACCGAACAAAAAAATCGGTTCTCCATTTATTAGTATAGATATGATATTTTATTACCATTTGAAGTAACATTTAAATATATCATTCAATTTGTAATTTGTCCCAACTAATGCTATTCAAATTCAAAATATTTTATTCAACATTAAATTATTACAATTTTTTACTGAACTTCATGAGTCTACTACCAATTCGGAAAGAAGAAGCCTTAGACCTGAGAAGAAAAGGCGAATGAAATTTAGCAGGACTAATATTATTACTTTACGAGTATCTTTTTTGCATATTAAATTATAATCTATATTAATATTATAAATGTGAAAGTTTGTGAGTATGGATGGATGTTTGTTACTCTTTCACGGCAGAACGGCTGAATAGATCTGGATGAAATTTGGCCCAGAGATAAATTAGTTCCCGTGGGATAGGTTTGTTTTTCTTTACCTAAATGTGAACCCGAGCGAAGCGAGGGTGAGCCACTAGTTTACAATAGGTAATTCTATAGTAATTCTATAAAGTTAAAGTAGCCTGGAGGCGATCACTTCCTCCTCCTATAAAATATATATTCCTCCTATAAAATCATTAATTGTATTATACAATACCTTTAGCACAAAAACATTCTTATTCTTAAATTCGATTGCTAAATCCATGAATGAACTTCATACAACATTGCCATATCAATTTATCAGTTGAGTAAAGTCGAGAGAATCTAGTATACTATCTAGTATAATCTAGTATACCTGCAATTAATATTGATATTATTCTAGAGTACATAATAAGTATATAATTTATATATACATATATATATATATATATGTATATATATATATATATATATATATATATATATATATATATATATATATATATATATATATATATATATATATATATATCTATTTTCTTGTCAATATATTGTGTAAATAAACGTGTTATCTTATGTATCAATGATTTGTAATTGATATTGGTAATGTTAATGAGGCAAGTGGACGCCCTTCACTACACCCACAGGGATTCCAATGAAAAACATTGAACGTTGGAATAACTGAATAAATGAAAATGTTATTATGTTTATAGAAAATTTAAATGACAAAATTATTTAATTTAAATATTTATTTGTTTACGTCATGAAAATAATCGTTTCAAAGTATCTTTGAATATTATTTGAAAAACTATTGTAAGGCAATGTTTGGAATGATGTAAAGCCCAAATAAAAAATATTTTAGATAACTGTAGTAACAAAAATCTAATATATTTAAACGTGCAATTCTTGTATATTTATTTATTTGGTCGCTAATTTTGCACGCTCGGGCATAAGCATCGTGGTCAAGCAGCCGTTGTATTTATTAAAGTTTTTATTTTTTTTTTATTTCTAAGCAAAATTAAAAAGAAAATTGTACTCTTGGCCAAAAACTCCCAGCGAAGCTCGGTCGAACAGGTACTTTAGTTGAAAAAAAAACTTAAAAAAAACTGATTTCCAGGCACTAAAATGTAAAAAATAACTAAACGGGGGTTTTCATTTAGAATAGATACCTAATCAGATATTTTCGAAATCGATTTTTCGAAGTCGAATTTTTTGGAGGTCAGTTAAAAAGCAACCTCTGTAGACAAAACCAGGGTGTATCAGTAGTTATTTACAAAATACATAATAGCTAGTTATTACCCCTTCTATCAAGTTACACATGGTAGCGCAACTCGTTTTCAAAGTCGATAAGAAGTATATCTTGTTTAAACAATTTGAAAGCAGTGACACACGTGCCGTATCGGTCTAGCATCGCTGTCGATCAACTAATGACTGTTGATTTGTAACACCTGTATATTATGAAATGTGAACGTAACTAAAAACATTTGATTCTCGAAACTAAGCCACTTGATATTGCCTAATTGAAATGTTTGTCAGTTGGTTCGTATCTTAGGATTTTATACTACTACTATATGTAATAACTAGCGACTCGTCCCTAGCTTGATTCCCCCTACAAACTTTCGTCCCCATTTTCACCCCCTTAAGGGATGATTTCCGGGATAAAAAGTATCCTATGTCCTTCCCAAGGTCTCATAATATCTTCTTACCAAATTTCATCTAAATCGGTTCAGTAGATCCAGATATTACCCCCTACAACGTCACAAACTTTACCTCTTTCTAATATTGGTATAGATAATACTTATTTCTCGCAGTAAAAAGTATCCTATATGTTAAATAGTATAACGAGCTATCATGCCGAATTTCATGAAAATTTCTCGAGTGGTTTTCTCATGATGCTTTTCCAGACAGACAGATAGACTATAAACTTGGCTTCTGTATTCATAATAATGACCATTTCAATAAGGTTTTCCAATAAATATGTAATGTACAGATTCGACTCAAAAATTTTATTATATGTATAGATAATAGGTACTTTTCTATTGTATGATAACATTAAGAAAATGCTTTATTATAGTTTTTAGCTCTACATGCTTAGTTATAATAATTTGTTAAAATAAAATGAATGAACAATATCGCTGAGTAAATATTAGTCACAATTTTCATCAAGCAAGCTCTATAGCTATAGACGAAGATAGAATTAATAAAGATAACAATTACCGAACTTATTTTAATGATTTTTCTTAGAAAATGCACAAAGTCGTAGACAAAAGCTAATGCGAAACATAATTGCAAATGAAAATACTGGCGTGCCTTATCTCGTAAACATCTGTGTACATCAACATACGATACATTGTCGATTAGTTAGCTGGATAGAATGTTGTGTAACGCAAGACGAAGAAAAAGATGTAAATATTATAATAAATTTACTAACATTAATATATGATTTATATTAAATATAAATAAATATGTTGGGACATTAACACACAGCACCATCTAGTTCCGTGGTAAGCTACGGGGTTGTGTTATGGATACCAGTTAGTTGATACACTACGCATATATAACTTAAATACATACATATTATAAATATAAACGAAATGAAAAAATCGAAATCGGTCCATCCGTTTGAGAGCTATGACGCCACAGACAGACAAACACACACACAGAGAGACATCGACGTCAAACTTATAACACCCCTCTTTTTGCGTCGGGGGTTAAAAAACAGTTCAAACTTGACGCATTTACCACATTACACACACACAATATATACCAGAATCGAAGCCAATCATAATCAACCACTTATCTTTTGATTACGAGTACTAGATCTACACAAAACAAAATTTGACAGAGAAACCTTTATAGTTGTGCTAAATATTTATTACTAGAAGTCCAAATAATCGAAATTTAACTTAATTATTTGGACGATAGTCAATGAAACGAATTCCGTTATCGCAAAATTTGTCGCGAACGGGAATCGAACGGATAACAAAAGCTCTATCTGACACCTCCGCCCTTATATTTATTGCAAATTATGGCCGCTATCCACCCCATCTCCAGCTCTCGATAATCGACTTCATATGGACGTGAGAATAATGTGGCGAAGACTATTTTAATATTTTAATTATAATCTAGATAAAAATAGTAGAAAATTTATCAATCTACAAAAATACCTTAGCTTTATGTTATACAGTAAACTACGTATTTAATAAAATAATAACATACTAAAATCGCAAAAATAAATACTAAAAAGATAAAAAAAAGGATGGTGGGTGTAGGAGGGTGAAAAATGCTTTACGAACTATTCTCATACCTACCAAATATACAAAATAAAAATCATAAAAATTGAGGAGTGCGACCATAAACAGTGTGAAACGAGATATTATATATAATATTAACTCTGTAATACTCAAATAAAAGCCTTGAACTTCATTTTTGTGTATATATTGTATGTTTCCTTAATATTATTAAAATTATTACAATACATACTTGTATATATAATTTTAAAACCAGGCAAATGTTTGTGGTGCATATCTGCATACTATTTACTTGACAGGAGATAATTTTATGGCTCGGAGAGTAAAATAGAATACTTTTCATAGTAGACGTAGTGTAGTTCTCGTAGAAAATTGGTATATTACAAATAATTGCCTAATAACACATCATTAGGTACTCATATTTTTTTCTCGAGAGAAACGAAACTTAATCAGCTGTAAATAAGATACATTATGAAGAAATATGTAGAACATAATTATCTGTCACAAAATCAAACTGCAACCATCTATAGATAATCCCTGCCAAATAACTAAATAAACAGATGGATGACCACTTCTAAATAATACTTGAGTATTATTTGGCAGTGGCCATTTATCTTTAGTCATTTGAATGACTCTACTGAATTTAAATATGATTATCAAGCGCATCCATACTAGTCTCTCGGACAAGCCTGCTTCTGACACAGGCGGTATAACATTGATACGGACTGATTTATAAGCCATTACACTTATTCCCGGCCTTAACTGATCAAGCAGATATTGAAATTTTAAATCTCGTGAAACCTAAATTTTATAATGCGATCGTCTGTGAGGGGAACTGAGAGATGAGATGAAGAAGTGAAAAAATAGAAATTACTAAGATAACTATGAGCCTAATTATTTATTATTTATTTTAGTTCTTTAACACATATCTTTAAAGTTGAAAGAATTAAGTATAATTAAAATTTTTAGTTTTTAAGTATTAAAAGAATCCAAGGAATTTTCAAAGACGATTGATGTCAGGCAGGCGGCAGTTCATAAAACATTTACCGAAACCGACCCGCAGTATGGGAAGACGTACGATACGAGACGTACGTATTGTCACAGATGTAGTTGAAAATAAAATTGCAAATTTTACACCAGAAATTTTACACTTCTAAAGACGATTCAAACAAGAGGTTGTAAATAGTTTTTTTTAATATTACGAGTATGTATGGATACTACACCACCGTGCTACGAGCAGCAGTGTTACTATCTTATAATCTGATGCAACATTGTAAAAGAAGGCTATAAGAAATATTTACTAAAATTTAATAGATGAAAAATCAATTCAAGCATATGTATCTATATAGATAGCATTACAGTTGCATAACAAAGTTATAACCAAACAATAAACATGAAATACCAATGTGTAATAAAAGTTTATCTCGTTTATATCCGTTAACATTTTTAATGTATAAATAATTTTAATTATAACATCTAATATATTAATTTATCATTAACTGCCTCATCGTCTAGTAAGTCCTATGTTGTATAGAGTTCCTGGGTTCGAATCCTGGGCCTTGTAAATATCGGGTTTTGTATTAAGTTTTTCTGTAAAGAGTCTTAATTGCCCAGGTTTAAGAAATCGGTAGCAAGAATACGTAGATACTTTTAGTAATATTATAAAATCTGTCATAAACAGTCTGAAGGACATTATTTGACTATTTTATATCTCACTCTCATGTTTTCTGGGCAGTTAGTAGGACTATTTTCACATTATGAACAGTTTTTTTTAAATGATATCTAGTATTTAATGCCTTTGTAAAAACTATAAACTTCTTTCTCCAAGTGCGAATTAACATAAAGTGACCTCCGCCAAAGTAAAAACCAAATATATTATTAGATTCTTACCTATTTATTAATATTTAGTACTAATACAGGAACATTCTCAAATGAGGCAGTGTCGGCGCGCCGTCGTCGCGGTGTCGTGCCGATAGCGAGGCGATCACGTTACGTTATCGTCTGTGTCACATTGTTCGATATCGAGACGTGCACTTTCGTTTTGATATGCAGGGCTGCTACTTTTTAAACCATCGTCAAAGTTATTACTTAGTTACATGACTTTTAGTGATATTTTAAATGGTTTTTGGTTTAATCAAAGTTAAATAAAGACAATGACTATTAATCCAGTTACTGTACGACTAATATATGATTATTTGTCCAGCTATTTATTTTGTTTTGTTTTTTTTATTTAAAATTTAGAGCATCTGTCTAAAATATTATTTATTTGTAAGTTTTGATTTTCTATTATGTGACAGACCCGACCTAGATAACGTAGGTTTTTTTTTATTTTAAATTTATATCTGGATTAAATGTTATTTATTTGTAAGCTTTGATTGTCGATGATGCGACAGGTCCGACTTAGATATTGTACATAGGTTGAGAAGGCTAAGACGGCGTGAGCAAAGCTTAATGAAATGAAATAAAATGAAATAAACTTTATTCAATTAGACTAATTACAAGTGCTTTTGAAGTGATTAATACAGTAACTGTATAAATAATATATAATTAGATGTCCAGCTACTTATTTTTTTCTTTTTAATTTTAAATTTAGAGCATATGGATAAAAAATGATTTACTTGTAAGTTTTAATTTTCGAGTATGTGAGACAGGTCCGACTTAGCCGCACTAATAAAAATATTTTGTCGTACAGTAATTGTAGCAATAGGTGCAGCCTTAAGCAAGAGAGGGATTTCGCTCCAAATTAAAAAGCTTTTCCAATAAAAAATCCAATATAAAGATTATTCGAAGTAAATTAACAAACATTTATGTGTCTCTATGCCCTTAGCATTATATGGTGGCAGTAAGATATAATAATATATTTTCATATATTTTTCTACTATGTAATGATTTATAATAATCTATATCTATACAGATAAATAAAATTGAAGTGTCTGTTTGTAATGTCAAAATAACAGCGTTTTACTAAATGCATATGAAATTATATACGGTACTTATAAGATTTTTTTTAATTTTTGTCTGTCTGTTTGTTCCTGATAATCTCTGAAACGGCTGAAATGATTTTGACGCGACTTTCACTGGAAGATAGCTGATGTTATAGGGAGTAACATACTTTTTATGTAGAAAAAGAATTAGGGTTCCGCTCAAAAAAATCAAGACATACCTAGTGATTTACAATAATAATAAGTATGAATACTATTTAGATATTAGTATATATAGATATTCTACTCCTTGCTAAATCTAATACACGTTGTGTAAACCCTGTTAAAATCGACTCCGCTAGCTAAGAAATAAGCAAAGGCCTAAAATTTAGTGGTGTTTAGTTTTTTTACCGAATCCAAAAAAGAAGGATATATTCAGTTCGGGGCTTATATTTTTATATAATTACATGTTATAAAATATATGCTACTATCTCAAGGAGGGTAAATCAATCTTAAATTCAAATTAAAAAAAAATCATTAAATTTTTAACTGATTATCATGACTCTATCAGTTTGGACTCCAGACTTTACCCTTTTGATTAAAAAAATGTTCGTAGTCGTGCTACTAGTACCTACTTTACCTGCATTTTAGTTATTTTATCTTTAATAAAATATAATATCTAAATCTTTAGATATTTAAAATCTACAAACAATTTGTTTACAACAAAATCCTTCTAGTTAACTGACAGTTCCAGTTATCCAGTAACCAGCCCCCAACCCTACGCAGTCGATACTTACACCCGATAGTGCATTGTCCTGATAAAGTTGTTATTTGTTGATAAAGAGAAAGTACTTATCGCTATTTGTAAATACGCTCACGTTAATTAGCGACGCGGGGTGACTCGACCGACACTTTTATCGAAATGTCATCGTTTCGATATACATTCGATATTCTTTTATTAATTTAAAGCGGTTTTAAAAATAATTTCATTTAACTGCTTGTTAAATAGGCTTTTTTCTAGTGTTTGATGATAAAATGTACGTTTCTTTCCTACCACGTGATATGTAAGTAAAAGTAATATGGACTGTAAAATATTCTACAATAAAGTCAAATAAGAACAAGTTTAACTTTCTACATAGGACTATTATTTCGTTGGATAATTCTGACATAAAATGTTATTATTTTAGGTTTTTTTAATCTTACTAATATTATAAATGTGAAAGTTTCGATAGATGTTTGGATGTTTGTTACTCAATCACGCCAAAATGCCTGAACGGATTTTAATGAAATTTGGCACACCGAATCTGGAATAGCACACCCCGGACACCCCGGAAAAATGTACGGTTCTCGTGGGATAGTTCTTTTTGTTTTTCCAGAAGCGAATCCGGGCGAAGCGAGAGTGAGCCGCTGCTAGTTATGTTAAAAAATAAAAAAACTGTTTTACACACATATGTATATATGTGTATTAAATTTCCCTTATGAAAATTTAAACTCTTTAACATAAACTACGTACGTAATATTTGATTCACATAATAATACATAAAAAATAATTGTTAACTATTTTGGTTAAAAAATATCAAAAAAAAATTTCATATATTATAAATATAACTAAATTTTGAATGAGTAAATTTGAAAATCATCGTAACAAAATTATAATTCAGGGTAAGCTAAGCTTTATTATATAAGAAACTACATGAAAATGTAACAAAATTTTAATCATTTAGTTATCAACTAAAATTTTCCCAGAATACTATATAATAATTACTCCTTTAGTTTTAAACTGTCTATAACCTGGTTGCACAATATAACATATGATGGCAGATAAAGTTGCGTGTGGTCTCGCATCTTCCGTAATAAAACCAATATGATAAGAATGTAAATGAATTTTTGTATCTAAAATTAATACTATGTATCCACCAAACTAACGCGACCCCAGCTTTTAATGGGAGTGAGTTACAAATTGAAATAATTAGTAACTTCGAATTTAAATAAAACTAAGATATATATGAAAATTAGGTTTGTTTATTTGTTGTTATACCATTATATGTATGTTTTGATTTTAATTATAGAATATTTTGTAATTATATAACTAGCTTTCTTTTTCTTTCCGAACCGCGACGACCTGGCCACCTTCAAGAAGAGCGTATTCATCCATTCATTCCTTAAAGGCCGGCAACGCATCTGCAAGCCCTGCGGTGTTGCAGATGTCCATGGGTGGCGGTGATCACTTCTCCAGGTGAGTCTCCTGCCCGTTTGCCCCCTTAGTCCCATAAAAAAAGCTAGCGACTCTCCCTCGATTCGCTCGGGTTCGTTTCTAGATTGATTCCCCATGCAAAATTTCATCCCCATTTTCACCCCCTAAGGGATGATTTCAGGGATAAAAGCTATCCTATGTTATTTCTAGAGTCTCAAACTATCTTTATACCAAATTTCATCTAAATCGGTCCAGTAGGTAGTTTCGAAGCACATTCACTCACTTCACACTCAACTTACATGCTACTTGCCATGCAAGCAGAATTGCGGATGACAGCTAGTAATTTATTATAATCTATACAGATAAATAAAATTAAATGTCTATTTGCAATGTCAAAATAATAGCGTTTTACTAAATGCGTATGAAATTATATACGGTACTAATAAGAAAAACACATTTTTTTTTAAATTTTTGTCTGTCTGTCTGTTTGTTCCGGCTAATCTCTGAAATGGCTGGACCGATTTCGACGGGGCTTTCATTTTAGAAACTTTTATTTTAGAAAAAAATAGGATCCCACGAAAAAAAATTAAAACCAATGAAAAATTTAATAATATCCGATTCAAATAGTGAAGCTGCATACATGCCCTAGGAACGAACCCGAGCGAAGCGAGGGTGAGTCGCTAGTGTAGTAATAAGTACTTGTCCAACCGATTTTCGTTTTTGTCGGTTAGTAATAGGACAATGGACTCCTTATATACGCACGTGAGAAGTTATATTTCTTTGGGGTTACAGAAAAAAATACTCTAAAGATTTCATCCCGTATGTCACAACTCTCTGTTTGTAAAATAAATGCAGCTAACTTCATCATGTCGCTTTCAGCTAACTTCATCATGTTACTTTTTCGCTATCAGTCTGCGCGCGCATCGTATCGTAAAAAATTTACTCTCATATTTTTTTCCAAACGTGCCAAAAGAAGAAGTAGGAATAACATAAAAAAAATTTATTGAATGATAAATAAAAAAAATGTAAATGGAACAACAAGGTGTCCCATTATATATAGTAAAGAGCTAATAATAATAAAACATTTAATTTATATATAAATAATAAAATATTTTAATATGGTAGCAACCATTTGGACATAAAAAAACAAAAAGTTACGTCAGATTTTTATTTTGTTATTTTGCAGCCAGGTTTCGAATTTTTAAAACTTTTTGTTGCAAGTATTTCTTAGAAGTACATACATATATTGTTTATCTCACCTTGGGTTATATTGTATGATCAGTATTTATATAACCATACTACGTAGAATCTATATATGGATTAAGAAATTTTATCTCCTTTTGAGATAAATGGACGCAGTTGTTATGTAGAAAAAATACTAATTAACATCACATTGAATTGAATAATTAAAAATATTTTATTTAAATACGGTATAATTACAGTTGATTATGGGTTCTTAGAATAGCTAATGTCAGATACTCGTTTAAACACCTTTCTATGTTGGAATGATACAAGATACAATTTTTTTTTTAATATAGAAAGAAATTTTTATAGCGTTTGTTTTTACTAATAATATTTTTTTTTACAGTTTTAAGTATATGTTGATAAAAGCGGCTCTTACAAAATTTATGACTTCTTCAACATTAGCAAAAAAAGAAAAAAAAAATTTCGTAAAAAATGATACTATTTAGCAACAGTGAAAGAAAAACAAAAGAAAAAAGTAAAAAAAAAAATACAGGTACAGGTGTATTTTTTTATAAAAGAAAGGCTCAATTTAAAAGAAACGTACAAATCAAATAAAATATTTTTTAACTCCTCTCTATAATTTTTAATTCCAAAATTGCTACACTTCATAAGTGTTTCTGAGTTATGACTGTTTTACAAATCTAACACTAGCCTATTTGAAGCTTATTCAGCATTGCAAATCAATAAACAGCAAAAAGCTACGGATGTACTAACTTTTAATCTTCAATGGAACACCGTATTATGTGAGTTTCGAGTTAACACAATGGGTCTGTTTAAACACGCCAAGTGTAGTATCTATGAACTTTCATTAAAGTTGGGAATAATGTTGCTTTTTTTTAAATCTACTCAGTTCCTACTTTTGTATTGTGATCATATTATACAGGCTGTTTAAATCAGAGAAGACATTACAAGGTATTAAAAATTAGACGGTAGGTCGCAGCTTCAATTTTGGTGTGAGGCAAATAATTCTCATTTTAATTGAAAGTATGATATTTGAAGACGAAAATTTTTCATTTTAAAATTATATGATGTACTGATCTTGTCATAAAATATAAATATTTTTTTCTATTTTAAAGATGATATAGGCTTACAATTTATACTTTTAAAATTATATGGACTAAACATTTTTATTCATTACTAGCATTGCCCGCGGCTCCGCCCGCGTTTAGATGACCAAAAAGCAAATTCTTAGGTTTTACATATTAGTATACTCTTACAAGGCAGTCTTTGTATTTTTTCTCAGAAATGAGATATTTTTCCGCGGTAAAAAAGTATCCTATATGTTGATACGGATAACCAGCTATCATCATACCAAATTTCATCAAAATCTGTCCAGTGATTTAATCGTGATAACTGAAGAAACTATAGATTCGCCCTCTGTATCGATAATAATGTATATTTCAATAAGATTTTCCAAAAAATATTTAATGTACAGATTCGACTAAGTTACAATTTTATTATATGTACCTATAGATTATCGTTCCGTAGCTGTTGGTAAAGACCATCCATACCATACCGCCCACTTACCTGAAAAAAAAAATTTGTTATATTATATGTAATAAATACACGTAAATTAAATTAATATAAAAATTTCTTGGAGATGAGCGTTATTGGCCACAATACAGTTTTCAACTAATGTAGCCTTTATCGTATTCTATACATATAATAAAATTCTAACTAAGTAAAATCTGTATATTAAATATTTTTTGGGAAATCTAATTGAAGTAGACATTATTATCGATACAGAGGCCGAATCTATAGTTTACAGAGGCCGAATCTATAGTTTTAAGAATTTTTGTCTGTCTGTCTGTCTGTCTTTCTGTCTGTCTGTCTGTCTGTTACCGCATCACGAGAAAACCAATGGACAGATTTTGATGAAATTTGGTATGATGATAGCTGGTAATCCGCTTCAACATATAGGCTACTTTTTACCGCGGGAAAATAACTCATTTCTGAGAAAAAATACAAAAACATAAAAACTGCATTGTAACAGTGTACTAATATGTAAAACCTAAGAATTAGGTTTTTGCTCATCTGAACGCGGGCGGAGCCGTGGGCAATGCTAGTTTAATCTATAAAATGTAACTTGTCAGTTTTTTCCAATAAAGATTTTTTTTATTTTAAATAAAATCAGCAAATTTTAGCTAACAAGGTGAAAGTCTAAGTATTGTAGATATTTTAAGTACTAATATTAATAATCTAATATTTATTTTAAGGAAGGTATACAAGAGGTATAGGTAACAGTGCCTCTAAGTCTAACGGAATGTAAGCCTACTATAATATTATAGTAGTATTAATGCCAAAGTTTGTGAAGATGTATAGATGTACAGATATATGGATGTTTGTTACTCTTTCACGAAAAACTACTAAAGAGATTTTAATGAAACTACAATAATATAGGTCATACATCAGAATGACGACATATACCTACTCAATATAGGCTACTTTTTATTTCGGAAAAACGTACGGTTTCTGTAGGATAGATTTGTTTGTTTTTGTAGAGGTCAACCCAAACGAAGCAAGGGTGAGCCGCTAGTATATCGATAACGTTCACAAAAAAAAATGATTTAAGAGTTAAACAAGTCAGTCCCATATAAAACCGAGTCGTGGTGGTATTAAACCTCTTTTAGCAGATGTTATTACCCCACAACTGCACACTAAAGAGTTCTGAAACGTTCGTATTTATTTTTTTAAAAAGCTAGAACTATGACTTAGTAGAAAAAATACTAATTACCACATTTACGTTTAATGTAAGACATTAACAAAATTGCGAAGACGATTAAGGGATGAATTATTTGTTAGCGCGACATTTTTCCAATTTTCTTAATTATATTTTTTTTCCTTTCTACTTGGTATACTTCAAATGATTATGACACAATTTTCATTAAGACTGAAAACTTTATTATATTTTTTTATTCGTTAAATATACAAGTGTTGCCGTACAGTGTCGCTTAGTCTTCAAACTCTATTTGCCAGTTTTTTCCCCTTTGGTCTAAATAAAAACCTAGCTTTGAAATTGTTCATATAAAAAAAAAGCTTGAACCATTTTATATGATACGTACTCTCGCTCCGTTCGGGTTCACTCCTAGTTACGTTTTAACGTTTAGTATAGATTTCTCAGAGATGAGATATTTTCCAAACCAGCTAGCTATCATCATACCAAATTTCATCAAAATCTGTCCAGTGCTTTTCTCGTGATGTCCCAGACAGACAGACAGACAGATAGACAAAAATTATAAAAAGTATAGGTTCGGCCTCTGCATCGATAATAATGGCTATTTCAATTAAATTTTCTAAAAAATATTTAATGTACAGATTCGGCTTAGTTACAATTTTATTATATGTATAGATAAAATAACTAGGGTTAACCGCAGCTCCTCCCGCGTAGTTGAGAAAAAACTTTCATATTAACTTACAAGACTTAATACACGTATAGCCTTTAGACTCCCTTAATTTGGTTCTTTAGTAAAATAAAATTCGTTCTAAACTGTCTTATACACTACTTATTCTCTTACCTATAAATTAACTACCTGCCAAACTTTACCATTTGTACGTCAAGTATGTCAAGTTTACGAGATTTCGTGTTTAATCAATAAGCAAATGAACTTTTTCTTCTTTACAACGGTTTTACTTATTATTCATTTAATTGTTTTTCTTATCATATCCTTCTATAGACTATTTTCAACTCCTTCCTCTGTTTTATATTTTATTCTATTAAAACTGTCGTGTATTTTTCCTAAAACATTATTTATCCCTTGTATTTCATTTTCAAATATCACTCTATTTAAATCCTTTTTCCAGCATCTGCTTAAAATTCGCTATGACGTTTCCCGCGCGATTTGTAAACATGGCGGTGTTTCCGGTAAGGCCGCGGCGGAAATTCGATGCCCGTCTTCGTGAAGGGCTAGGATTATATACGATGGAAAACAACAAGTTATTTGATGAGATCTCGTAAATAAATGATGGAACGAAAATAATGTCCGTTTTGTTTACTTTAAGATTTACTATCTAGTAGCTTTATTTACGAAACGAGGTGATTACCGAATATTTCAAAATAAAAAGTAGCTGCTTCTAAGTTCAAATGTAATTACAGCTGTAATATTGAGAAATTAAAGGTCGTTTTGATGTTTTTAATGATTTATTTTTTTAAATTATTAAATGTTATTTTTTTACAATATTATGTAGATAAGTTTTTGTAGATCAACAGTAAGACTTAGGAATTATATTCCTTAATCTGAGTTTTGATTTCTAACACAAAAAAATCTCATAAAAATCGAACTCGTCACCATAAAACAGTGACAAAGAAGCATTAAATATTGATAAGTATTTTGTACATAAATATTATCTTATTAAATTTAAATTTAAATATGATTTTAACAACTGTCAATAACTCGCCGTCATCCGGCTAGCGTGAAAGAGTGAAAAATGAAAGATTGTGTGTAAATCTGTAATTTATATGCGTTGCCGCAGGCGGTGTAGGGTTGCCAGCAAAACCGGTTACTTGATATTAAACATAAAATTGAATAAACATAAGTTAAAATTACGAAATTATTTTATATTCCAAAATCTTCCTTGTCATTTAGCTTAAACGTGGATTTTTTTATACTTTTATAGTTTCTATAAGAAACATACTTTTTGTCTTTAATATATATAAAAAATATAAAATTTATATACAACTTTTAAATATTCGTATTTTCACTTACTTGAAGTGTGATGTTACAACTTATTCGTCATAAAAATATTTATTTAAGCTGTAAAGATATATTATATTATCGTCAATAATATTATATGACAAATCCATACATATAATAAAATTCTAACTGAGTCGAATCTGTACATTAAATATTTTTTGAAAAATCTTATTCAAATAGTCATTATTATCGATACAAACGCCGAATCTATAGTTTTTAGAATTTCTGTCTGTCTGTCCACTGGACAGATTTTCATAAAACTTGGTATGCGCGAAAAAATAGTTTCTCTGAGAAATCTATACTAACCGTTAAAACGTATCTAGGGTCTAACCCGAGCGGAGCGAGTGTGAGTCGCTAGTAAATATATCATTTATACAATAAAATACCTATTTTGATGTTGATAAATAAGTTTATAACAAAATGTACAAAACTAAGATGAATCTACTAAAACATAAAAATTTAAATAAGTTTTTTTTTTTAATATATTTTTTCTCACAACCCTGACTGACAAACATCTAATAAATTTCTTAATAGAATCCCTCGTCCTCTTCGTTGTATTAATTTGTTTGATCAACAAAAAGACGCATATTTTGATGAACTGCGATCAATTACATCACGATAGTTAAAAATAACTAAAGTTTTAAAATTGAATTTAAAATTAATTATGTTAGAACTCGACCCACCTACGCTTTTCTTATGCTCTAATTACACTCACGCGTCTCTGTACCTTCTATCTGTTATTCCGATATCGCTCAAAAACTTAAGGCATTGAAGCAATCTAGTGTCACTTTCTTGCCAATAAATTGTCATTTTGCAAATATTATCCAATCTGTGGGTCTGCTTGGTATAAGGAAGATATACTAAGAAATAAGGTTTCGTATTCATAATAATTAAATAAATTCGAATAAAAATCATGTCAAGATTTTAAATTTCAAATTCACTTTGAAAGTAATTTTTCCACCCTCATACGTGTTTTTTTAATACGGTAGCACCATGCTAATCCATTCATACTAATATTATAAATGCTAAAGTAACTCTGTCTGTCTGTCTGTTACCTCTTCACGCTTAATCCACTGAACCGATTTAGATGAAATTTGGTATGGAGATAGTTTGAGACCCTGGGAAGGACATAGGATAGTTTTTATCTCGGAAATTACGCCTTAAGGCGATACAAAAGGGAGGTGGAAGTTTGTATGGGGTATCAATCATTTTTCAATAACGAAATATATGAAAAATAATAATGGAAAAAAAACATTAATGAAATATATGAAAAATAATAATGGAAAAAAATATATTTAATTAACGAATAACTAGATATGCTTATATAGATGTAAAAAAAATATTAAACTAATTAAAAAAAAATTACTAGTTTTTATAAAAGGAATGTTTTGTTAAAAAAAAATTTCATTTTATTATGTCAATAATAGCTATGATTCATAAGTATTATTATATCTATTTGTAATTTCGTATGTAATATAATTTTATTTAACTGTAATACTTACCAATTATATAAAACTTTTCCTATGTGTTGTTATTTTGGTGGATAAAGACTTATTATTATTATACCAATCATTTCTCAAGTAAGATATATATATATATATATATATATATATATATATATATATATATATATATAAGTAATTTTATAAAATTATAGTAATTTTAAAAAATATATATATATTTAAGTAATTTAAATTTAAGTACTTTTCTATTTTTCTATACTTACGTATATAATATAGCCTATCTATTCCATACTAACCGTTAAAACGTACCTAGGGACAAACCCGAGTGAAGCGAGGATGAGTAGCTAGTATATCATAAAAAATCCTTCACGATTTAAGATATCGCATAACAGAAAAAACATATACTCAAATAAAAGTATAAATGTGATAAATTAATCTAAAATTCAATTTTCTATATAAAAAAAAAATATTGGGTAAAAAAAAAGAAAAAAAAAGTCTCTACATACGGTTTGCTTTAATATTCATGTCAATAAACAAACAAACACTTTCAAGACTAAAGACTGTAATAAAATTTTAAATAGAAATGTCAATTTTTCAAATAACTTTCATTAGAATCAATTGATATATAGCAACCATTTTAAAACTTATGAATAATAATATATTTATGTTGTTAGTGTTTGTTTTACAAATTAAAATAATTTGTATGTATGACAATGGAATTAATTACAAGCGTGAAAAGGTATTAGGTTTAATGTGAGTTGCATTAGATAAGCATCGGTTCTTAATGCATTACCTAAACAGCGTTGTTGAATTTTAAGGGACGTTTCGGACTTTAAAATCATCAAAATTCTCTTTTGTTATATATATATATATATATATATATATATATATATATATATATATATATATATATATATATATATATATATATATATATTGAATGTAAAGCTTAAACAAAACAATAAATACTTAGGATTACTATATGAACTAGCAATACTATATTTATAAATACTCTTTAGAGTACGTTATAAAAAAATCTCAGTAGTTAGCGTTCGATTATTGAGTTGTAGAAGTAATAGATATATGGAAATTTAATTTTAATAAAATTAAATGGGCTTTCTAAATATTTTTATGTAAAATAATGCCTTAGCTCATTACTCTGTATGAAATATGCGAATGTTTGTATGAACGTGTGTGCAAGTTTTTCACGTGGAAACGGCTGGACGGATTTGGATGAAACTTTAAAACACAGATAGATAAGAGACAGATAAGGTGGCGCTACCTGTAAATATAAAAGGCACCAAGGGAAGCACCCGAGCGAAACATGGGTAAAACTCTAATATGTATGTATATTGTATGTATGTAAATGTCTAAATATAGTAAATAGCACCTTATTAGTTCGATATACATACATAAATCAAATATGTACATCCAAAGATACTAGAGGATGTAAATATTTTTCAATATACAAAATATATTTAGATAAATCAAGCCCTTAAAAAGATACTTTCATATTTATAATATCACTAGTGACGCATCCTCGCTTCACTCGGGTTCGTCCCTTGGTACGTTTTAACCGATAGTATTATAGATTTCTGAGAAATGAGGTATTTTTCCGCAGTAAAAAGTATCCTTTATTTTGATCCGGATATCCAGCTATCATCATACCAAATTTCATCAAAATCTGTCCAGTGGTTTTCTTGTGATACGGTCACAGACAGACAGGCAAAAATTCTAAAAACTATAGATTCGGCCTCTGTATCGATAATAATGACTATTTCAATAAGATTTTCTAGAAAATATTTAATGTACAAATTCTACTCGGTTAGAATTTTATCATATGAATATAGATTATTAATTATTATTACAACATGACTCAAACTCAAGTATTTGTATGGAATTAAATAATAAATAATCATAATATTATATTATCAATACAAAGAAACAACCCTAATGTTACGTTTATCATTATTTCTTCGTCTCGTCCGTCGCGCTATAGATAATTTGTTTGTTCAATAAAACGACGCTTTTGAAAAAAAGCTTCATCAATAACTACTTGAATGTGTAAAGCTCTTTTAAAATAAAGCTTTTTTATTTTAAAATTCTATTTTACGTATTTTACTCTTCATATAGTGATTGCTATGTAAGTTTAAAGATCTGCTTTAGTTTAGGAACTTTTGCTAGCTAAAGCCTGGACTAAGTTTTTTAGGAAATAAAGTCACTCCTCTAATTAAATTATATGTCGCACATTTTCGTATAGTACTGTTGCTTTACTTTGGTTAACTTTTCAGATTATTTGGAATCTTACTTCATGATCACAGGTATTGTGAAGTATTTAGATAATATATAGTATATTCATATTTAAATTATGAAACCAAAAATTTTATTTCCTTCTCTCGAGGATGTAAGTACATAACCAGATATAATATAGACATATATTTGTACATAACAACGTATAATGTGAATGTATCGATTATACACTATACTAGCAGAACCCGCGGCTTCGCTCGTGCTAAAACTAGAGAAAAACTCTAAAAAATGTAGATTTCATACAAATTTTCATCCCCTATTTTACCCCCTTATGGAACGAATTTCTAAAAATGCTAAAACACGTATTTATTTAATTTTATTGAAGAGCATTAATAATAAGTTTCAAGTAAATAATTTTTGGGTTCTATTTTAACGTGTTTTCCCTTGGGAATGAGATTATCTCCCGTGGTAAAAAGTAGCCTATGTCACTCTCCAGCCTTCCAATTATCTCCACACAAAAAATCACGTCAATCTGTCACTCCGTTTCGACGTGAAAGAAAGACAGACAAACAAACAAACAAACAAACAAACAAACAAACAAACAAACAAACAAACAAACAAACAAACAAACAAACAAACAAACAAACAAACAAACAAACAAACAAACAAACAAACAAACAAACAAACAAACAAACAAACAAACAAACAAACAAAACCAAACAAACAAACAAACAAACAAACAAACAAACAAACAAACAAACAAACAAACAAACAAACAAACAAACAAACAAACAAACACACTTTCGCATTTATAATATTAGTATGGATAGTATGGATATTAGAACACTAGCGACTCGACCTCGATTCGCTTCGGGCTCGTCCCTAGTCAAACTATAACACCTGCATGTATGTTGGATGGATAATTTAATACCTACTAATACTTAAGAAAATTGCATATTAACAGTTTTAAATATTTCCGTTTGAATAAAGACGCGACTTCAAAGTCTCTTTGCTTTGATTTACTCAGAATTATCATATTCTTGCAGTTAAGTAATTTTAAAAAGATTTGGTTTCGTTGTAAATATATTACATAATGATAGCAGATCTGGTATTTTTTAGAACGTTATTTTGTCTATAGGTACTTTATGTGAGTGGTGCTGAAGCTAGCTATTCGACTACTATTAAAACTGTAAATGTTTGTATGTAGGTTTGTTTGTAACTTCTGATTATATTAACAAAAATACTCTAAAAAAATGAATGAATTTGAATGAAATTATACACATAGAGTATAAGCTGAAGTTACTCATAGGCACCTAGAGACGAAAACGAGAGAGGTAAATTGCTTGTATATATGTAAATTGTATATGTAATTGCTTATGTAAATGCTTGTATATTGTATATGTCATCCAAAAACCATTGCCATAGCAACATCAAATAAAATTTTTATATTCGCATGACATTTTCATCAAGATGTAATTTTTTGCAAATATTAATATGATACATTATCTGACTTCGTCTAAGTGCACTAATGTCTGTCAGTCTCTGTAGTAGGCGAGAGGCGTTCCGCCCCGCCCCCGCTGACGTAGTCGACTGGTTCTAAGATCGGCGTCCATATTGTAGCGGTTTGCTCACTTTGAAAAGATATTTTTGACGTACAAAAGTTTTTATTGACATTACTGTTGTAAGCTTCCGCGTGTTTAAAGCTCTGTTGAAACAACTTAATAGAGCTTTTTTTGTCTTTTAATTTTCTTGTAATTTGTTAAGTTGCTAGCTTTTGCACGTGGCTCTGCTTAGTCATTTATGTATAGTTTCTCATGCTCAAGAGACGTAGTGATATTAGATAGCCTATAATCTTCCTAAATAAGCTCTATCATATGCAAAAATATTTTTCTTTTAAAATTTTATTTATTGAGACCTTCTGATCCATACTAATATTATAAATGTGAAAGTTTGTTATGATGAATGGATGGATGTTTGTTACTCTTTCACGCCAGAATGCTTTAACGGATCTGGATGAAATTTGCACAGGGATAGATTATAGTCTAGAATAGCTCATAGGCTATATATTATCCCGAAAAATGTACGATTTCTGTGGGATAGGTTTGCTTAGGGACGAACCCGAAGCGAAGCGAGGTTGAGTCACTAGTATACAATAATTCCAGAAGTAATTGCAATCATACAAACCAACAAAAATCTCTTCAGGTCTATAGTAGGTATTGTATTAAATATACAAAATATTAAAAAAAATAATATATGAAAATATATGGAATATTTAAAATAAAAAAAATGTATTTATTTTAAATTAATGAGAAACTTATAACTATAGTTGATATTATTATATTTATACCACCATATTTATCAATGTCAAAAAACCACAACCATAAACAATGCTCAAAGATCCTTAGAACAGAGAGACTTAGAAAAGGCATCAAAATACTAAAGATTTTCATATTTATTTTTTAGATGCTTTAGCGGTAGAGATATTTGACATTATAATTAGTTAGTTAAAACTTTGGCAATATTTTAGTTAGAAAATTATTTTTACCTAAGACTTAAAAATGGAGTTAATATTGTACCTATAGATTTATGCATATATATATATATATATATATATATATATATATATATATATATATATATATATATATATATATATATATAAGTATAGATCTATTCATATTAATAATTGTTCATGTAACGCATAATTGCATCTTCTAAAATATCATATTATTAAATCATATATAAAATGTTAAAAAAATACATTGAAGAGCTATCTGTTTCGATACCGACAAAAATACGTTTGATTTTGGATATAACAATAAAAAGCAAATGTGAAACATCATGTTAATATTAGAATTCATAATTAATATAAACCTATAACGAATTATGGAGTAAAAAAAAAAGAAAAAATAGAGTTTCGTTAAAAAAATTAATTTATTTTTCTTTTTATTTAAATAATAGTAATAATAACATATAAATATAGTAGAAAACATGTAAATATTTATAATATAGACTGTTTTACAATGGAGCGTGTACAGTATACGCGCGCGCATACAATGGAACATACAAGGGAGTCGAGAACGGTAGCGTAGAAGGGACATGATGGCATGACAACGTCACGCCACCGTTTGCCGTCACACCACGTCGTTCTTACTGCCAAGGCGCGCCAATAGATGTTTCACATCAACAAAACTATCAGTGTGTTATTTGGCCCTTCTATAATAATCTGTGCCACATTTACTGATATTTAAAGAGGAAAATCCATTTTAATCTAATTAAGGAAACAATAACGTGTAGCAATCCGGAAAATATTCAATAATATCGAACTCAATCGAACAAGGAAATATTATGTCTTTAGATTAAGTTAATAAAAGCTATAATTGTGTTACCAAATATGGAAGAATTTATACATAAACGTATAATTATGTTTTTTAGTTAAAATAGCCTTTTGATGCGACAAATCAATATACCTATTACATTATCCTAATCCTGCTAATATCAATTATCTGTAGACGTGAAATTTGTAAGAATCGATGGATGGATTGTTGGATGTTTGTTACTCTTTCACACAACAGCAACTGAACGGATTTTGATGAAACTTAACAGTAATATTGCTTCAACATCAGAGTAACACATAGGCTATAATTTTTAGAGATATAGTAAGACATAACTGAACTACGTTTTCGTCAAAAAAGCTAGTCACTGATATTTATATTCATTTCAGTATTTTAGAGCTTGTTTCATACATACAAACAATAAATTCTATCTCTTTACAGTACCCCTTTAAGGGATGATTTCCGGAATAAAAAATATGCTGTGTCCTTGTCAAGGACTCAAACTATCTTCTTACCAAATTTCATCTAAATCGATCCATTAGTTTTTGAGTTTATTCGTTACAAACATACATAAATATAAATCTTTCCTCTTTATAATAGTACTGTAGATAAGATCTTTAATATATCAAACTTCTTAATACCAATATTTTGTTGCTTATTTTAATAAGGACGTCTTAACATATATCTCTTGGTATTCTCAATTAATGAAATATAAAAATATAATATATATATATATATATATATATATATATATATATATATATATATATATATATATATATATATATATATATATATATATATATATATATATATATATATATATATATATATATATATATATATATCGTTTTCTGACATAGCCTTTAATAGAATATTAAATGATATCATGGTCACTTTGTATTACGCGTTCTGTTCTCTCTTTCTTATAAAAAAACGTTGAAGTTTCGTTGATGCTATTTCTCTTACTTTATCTAAGGTCCAAGGCCCACTTTTAATAAATGTAATATATTTATGGGTTATATGTGTAAAGAAAAAAGCAGTCATGAAGAATGCCGACAGAAGTGAAAACTTACAACTATAAACAAACAGTTGTTATTTTTGGATATTCAAATTAATTGTTTGATCTTAACATTAAAATTTCTAAATTAAATTTGGTTTTGACATCTATCGGCACTCTGAGTGTTAGCGTTCGCACGTCACGTGACCATGTTGATGACGACTTACATGAATTTACTCCCCATCCAAACCTGCCTATAGGAGTTTTACTCAAAAAAAAAACTGTGGTAAATTAAGTAGGACATATTGTGTAGGCTGGAAATACTATACCCAGTATATTATTTAAAGAAATTTTTTATTATAGCATAATCATATAACAGCTGCTGTAAGGTAAAACTTCTATGGGAAAGGTACTTGTTAATAAACTTGAAATTAAAACTGGTAAGTCTTGATTAATATCTTTATAAAAACATATCCAGAACTCTTATTTAGATACATTATTTCTTAAGTAACTGTATAAAATTGCAATAAAATGTACATTAAACTTACAATAAGCCAATAATAATTTCCAAAAAAAAAACTTAAAAACATATCTTCTTAAAATAATATTATATATACTTATTACTATTTTTGCTCCATGTGCAAAGAAAGTTTTAAAATGATTTTATAACAAAACTTTCAAAAAAAACGTAATCTCAATACTATTTTGTTACACGTATCTAAGCTACACACTTCCCACATTATCTAAACCTTGTTAATATTCACCGCCTTTTGTTTGAAACCATTCCATCACGAGCTCAAAATAAACCCCACATCGACATCGTTCTCACTGATAAATCGCATTCGTTATTTAGTTAACAGATCACCCATTGTTACTTAGAGGCCACGAAAAAAGCATGGGCGGGGCGGCAATCGGGCCTTGCATCTCTCCCGATGAAACAACGTCCCTATCGAGATACATGCCTTCGACGAAACGCGCGGCTCCAACGTATTCTCACTCGTGCACCGCAAGAATAAAGCCAACTTTACACTAAATCAAACATAACCAGCTTATTAAAGAAAATTAAATTTTCAGCCACGCGAATCCGACTCGAAATCGCTAACGCAGAAGACCAACGTTTGTACTGACCACGGTAAATTTATCCTTAACGTCGTATACACAATAACATCGAGAGTCGAACTTGTACAGCATCCTGTTCCAACTAGCTTGTAATCTCGCACTGAGTTGGCACGTTTTGGTCTTGCGCGGGTAATGTTTATATAGTAAAGAATATACCTGTATGTATAATGGATCACAGATAAGAGGCCGGCTTATTTTCATTTTATTACCAAATTACCGATGGGCAGATTGTGCGCTGAAAGGCGATTGTAGCGGCCGGTATCGGAAACATTTGCCAACAGGTAATTGTCTTATTTCTCTCCAGACATTCCAACACTTATGAGGCGGTTCAAATTTTCATTCGATCCTTATTTGCTTTACCCCTTAATAGCGTAGATCGGAAAGTTTTGGGAAGATAAAAATTTTGGAATCACGTTTTCGGGTAAATAATAATTTAGTTTCTTCATTATCGATTTATCAGATTATAAGATCTTTTTTAATATTTTGCTCTAAATTTAAGAAATTGCGATTCATTGAACGCGGACGGGATTGGATTTATAATATCATACTAACTGCTTGACTGCACCACGCTAACATAAGTGTTGTTTTGTCAATTAGTTTAAATATCAATATTTGTGAGAAGTAGTAGATATTCTTGATACTCTATTGGTTATAGGATGTTTTGTGTGTATATGTTAAACACTATATTTGCTAATTATCAACCTCAAAAGTGGTCACATAATTTTCTAAAAAAAATTTACTTTTAAGTAACTTTTTTTAATAAAAAATATTTTTTTCTTCATTTTATATCTATAACTTAATTAACTTCAACATATCTCAGAAAAGTCCACACGTAAGAAAATCACAAAATGTTAAATGTACCAACCATTTGCAACTCGAAACCCCAAAACCAATAAATCCAAGCGTATTCCCAGAGGTCACGACTGCAAAACAAACTGCAGAATAGAATTAATTACGACGCGTCTATCTGAACGCGCATCGACACGACCTTTTCGCAGCAAATCATAGGAAACTAAAGCCGCTGTAACAACACAATTTACTTTAATTCCTAAATTAAGTAATGAAAAGAAAAGAAGATTTCTAAATTTGGATGTTACATGCAATATTTATATATAATACTTGCTAGAGCACACGGTTTCGCTCACCTGGACATTGATACAATCTATTCAACCTTTTTAAGATTCAATTCGAGGGGGATCAGGTCATAGTACACCACGTTGGTCCAGTAAGATTTGGCGGACTTCATATGTCTTTCGAAAACTTGTTATATTCTCTCAAGTATACAAGTTTCCTCACCGTATTTTTCCTTATGATATATTTATTTATATATATTAGACAATTGGTAATCATGTTGGAAATGATTCGCACATGAAAATATCAGAGGTGCGAGACCCGGACTTTAAACCCGTTTCACTTGGTTTCGTGCGAGCGCGCTACCACTGGACCATCCATCGTTCGTTCTTGTAACAATCCACGATCTATCTTGATTCCGAATTTCACTTAAACATGTTAAGACGCTAAAGCGTGAAGAAGAAACAAACAAGTGCGTGTTTACTTATTCTCGCACGCATTCACTCACAAGCTTTTACATTTTTAATATTAATATAAACAATATGATGATAATAACGAAAAAGCATTATTGATGTAAGAAATCAACTTAATATGAAAAAAACAATATAACACCAATACTTAACTGCTAAATATGCAAATCAAAGTAGCGGGTTTTAATAATAATTTGATAATATTTTGTGACTCTACATACTTATACTTTCAGTCTCTACTAAGAGATAAAGATTTTGCTTATTTTGAATCTGTGTGATGGGAAACGATTATCAATTTAAATCTTTTAAACTTATTCTTATGAAATAAAACTATTTTTAAGAATCATTTTTAGTTGAATATAAAACATTTAAGTCAAAAAATTTTTTTTAGAATTTGAGGTCAAAAATCATATTAAAAAAAAGTACCTACGTAACCTACTGCGATATCAATGCTTAATTGAAAAAACATAAATTCACATTCATACCATAACGAAACATATCTATTCAAAATTCAAGTATTCATTTACACAAACATTATGTTATATACATAACAGTATCAAAACGATAACATTTCACATATTTTAATTACCCCCGATGTAGATAAGAAGCTAACGGCCAAGATATTCAAAAGCGATAAGCTAAAAATTCTCGCCTGACGTTTGATACGAAAAAAATAATATGTTATTAAAATAACATAAATCTCTCTATCACAACTCACTATCTATGTTCCATCGGACACACATTTAGACATTTGGTTTTCATCTTGTTCATATTGAAAATATATTATCTATATTGCTGGTTCTGTAGATTTTGTATAGACTCTACATTGCTATATTACTCTACAATTGTTATAGTGAGTAATTTTTATCTATTTTCAATGTCGCTAATAGAAAACTAGCGAATGTTATATGAAAAATATATATTCTAATCATATAATATAAAGTTTAAATTAGATTTTTATAAATTATAAGCGACTATAGTTTTGATATTGTCTTAGTCTGTGTTTAAGTGTTTTTATCTGTTGTTTTTTATCCTATTGTATGCCGCATTTTTTTTAATATTTATTAATATAATCTTATTATGAATAAAAATAGCATAAAAATAATTACCAAAAAATACATAATGCTATTAGAACGTGGAACTATTTTTCTTTAAAATCTCCTTAACTGCGGAAACCTACGTATAGATCTTCTTTTTCTAAACAACCCGTTGAATAAAAAAAGGTTTTTCATACAAAACAACGCATCTCTAAGTCTGTGACACTATTACAGGCTACTGTTATTATGAACATACAAAATTATAACAGGTTATTACATCAATTATACATAATTTGAACTTTAAGATCTAAGCAATAGGGTTCAATTTATGAAAGTCAGCGGTACAAAATAGTGAATTTAAAACATTAGTTTGACATCCGGCGCGCGCGCACCGTAACGTCGATTACTCGATAATTTCCCAAGATTATATCAGTTTTTGACAACTAACAAACATTCATAATGGCTTTCGAAATGTTACAAAATAGTTTTGATGAGAACTAATGTTGTGATCGCATTTTTAAGGTAACATTTAAAATATAATGAATGTATTAATCAATTATATATCAACTGTTTATATGTAAAAGTGTTATTTTATAACAATTCAATTAATTTTTATGTCCCGCTGCAGGCACGGACGACTTCATTGAAAGGAAAGTTATGGCCAAACACGGGTTAGCTGACTTCACTCGTCATTTAAAGTTCTTTTGGACCTGCAAGTATTACATAAGTAGTGCACATATAGAAATTAATCCACACATGAAAATCTCAGAGATACTAACTTGCTTTTGAAGCCATGATTGGTCTAAAGCATTCGAAATGTCGGGAACCAAAAATCAAAATAAATCCGCGAAAAAATCCGAAAAGATAGTTTTATTTCAAAGGCGAACACCAATATTTTATATATTAAAACTTATTATAGAAGACCTACCTAAATAATCTAATTTAGTAGATACAATAAAGTCCGACAAGACAATAATTCACAAAGACTATAGTATTGATACGTATATAGTTTTCATATACCATGGCCGTGATGATATCTCATGGAATGAGAGTTAAACAATAGTGCGTAGGATTAGCTGTATATATTACGGCTATCTAGTCATCGATCCACTGCAAAAACTAAATACAATCTGTTCAGTGCGTTATTTACATTGGTCATGATCCTTCTAGGTCTACAACCTGGCAAATCTTAATTGAAAAAAACTTTAGTTAAATACATTCATGTGTCTGGTAAAAAGTAGCTTAAATCAGCCTCTGGACCAAATAATTCATTTGATGCATTAACCAAGCATGTTTTCATTATATTAGGTACTAGCGACTCACCCTCGCTCCGCTCAGGTTCGCCCCTGCTTACGTTTTAACGAGATGAGATTGAGATGAGATATTTTCCCGCAGTAAAAAGTATCCTATATGTTGACTCGGATAACCAGTTATCATCATACCCAATTTCATCAAATTCCCTCCAGTGGTTTTTGCGTGATGTTGTAAGAGACAGACAGACAGACAAACATTCTAAAAACTATAGATTCGGCCGCTATATCGATAATAATGTCTATTTTAATAAGTTTTCCAAAAAATATTTAATGTACAGATTCGGCTTAGTTACAATTTTATTATATGTATACATAGATAGATTGGATAAGTGATAATCGAATTGGTCAACTTGGACTTAGTATTGACTGTTACTAAATATTTGACTTTTTAAATAAACCTATCTATCCAAATTGTTTGAAATTAAAATCAACGAATATTATAAGGTACTTTGGTGTCAATACTGTATTTTTGAAAATTATTGTATGATTTTTTGGGTAGGCACTGTCTGTAACAAGTATATAATGACTTATGAGACGTCTACAACCTCAGTCTCTCCCATGACCATGTTTGCTGTAAAGCATTCAAAACGTCGGGAACCAAAAATCAAAATAAATCAGCGAAAAAATCCGAAAAGATAATCTTATTCAATACGAGTTGACTACTGAAAATGATCCATAAGGCTTTCATATCTCAAGAAGGCTAATGTACTGGCTAGCTTTTGCATGCGATAGTATCAGAACGGTGGGTGACTTTATACGGTGAAGGCAATATTAGATATTCCAAATTAGTGAATTATGGTTTGTATATGTAGAAACACGATAGTGCTGGTTAGATAGCACTTTAAGTACATAGAAATGTACACAAATGTTATAAAGTAATTTTAATTAATTATAAGTCATGGCTAATGATATTTATTGTAAGCTTAGTATACGACTCAAATCTATTCTAATATTATAAAGAGGAATAATTTGTTTTTTTATTTGTTTGTTTGTATCGAATAGGCTCCGAAACTATTAAACCGATTTAAATGAAATTTGGTAAAAAGATAGTTTGAGACCTTGGGAAGGAGATAGTTTTTAACCCCTTGAATCATCTCTTAAGGAGGTTAAAATTAGGGTGAAAGTTTGTATGGGGAAGCAACCTAGTGACGAACTCGAGCGAAGCGAGAGTGAGTCGCTAGTTTATTAATAAATAGTGTAATAGTAACACCTTGTAAACCTCCACTAGTCCGGAATTGCACGAACATTTATTTAATATTATTATTGTATTCAACCCTTTTTAACGTCCCACTTTAGGGCACAGGCTTCGCTCAATGCGAAGGGAATCTTAGATGGCAGACTTCACAAGTCTTTCATAAAAATTCCTCACGATATTTTCCTTTACCGTAAGACAAGTGATAATCATATTGAAAAATATTTGAAAATATCAGAAGTGCGAGACTCGGGGTTTGAACCCGCTTTACTTGTTTTCTCAAGCAAGAGCTTTACCAATGGACTACCACTGTCTATTATAATGATTATCTTTATCATAGTATTACTATGGGCAAAGACATAAATGTAGAAAGTGTACATTACACACACGTGTAATTAAACCGAAACAGCTTGTAGCCACTATCTAATCTCTTCATCAGACCATTAACAGGCCATACAAAAAACACACAGACACACATTATAAGACAAATAAAATAACGCTATTTAAATGTAGTGACACACCGATCAAAATATTGATTTTTATTTTTCTTTTAATTATATATTCAATTAGGCTATTTAGAAAATAATATTTACTAACAAATCTTATGGTTTTTTTTTTTTAATTAAATTCTTTTGAAGATTGTTGATTGGAACTTGTAGGAAAAAAATTGAAAATTTTAAGTCAATGTATGTAATATTTTAATTTAACATAGCCAGTTGTACCTCATTAATATTACTAGTGACTTGCCCAAACTTTGCTCGGGTGTGTCCCTAGGTACGATTTAAATAAATATGAATAGTTATTGCGAGTGTACCTAAGGAGAAAGACTTATGCTTTTGCAGATTTGTATGTAGGCCTTATTAGGATTTATAATTGGCGTTGTTTCTATGTATCTCTCAAAGTTTAGACATGTTATGTAAGAACGACTCGATAGAAACGTTTATATGTTCTCCTGTGAGAAGGAAAGATTTTCCTGTAGTAAGATTTATCCTAAATGTTGACCACAAGTAATAAGTTATCACTACACAAAATTTACTTAAAATCGGTTCAGCACTTTTTGCATGAAACGATTTCGCTAAGTTACTACTGTTTTGTTATATGTATTGATTTTTTTCTAGTATATCCTTCTCACGTACGTCCATATCATCTGACACAATATAACATTTAGGAACCAAGAGAATTGAAAACAATTATTTTCAGTGACAATACTAATACCGGAATAAAATATCGATATTCATCTTTTAGACCACACATAAAATGTCATTCGATAATATTACATTTCAAATAATTCAAAGAAAACTATTCAAATAAACAATCGAGTCAATTCAAATAAAATAACTTAAGATAGATTCGGCTCCCGTAATACCAAGACCGTGTGTCAGTCTGTTCCTATCTAACGATCTAAAACGCTCTACAATCGCACGATCTCAGTCACCGTGGCCATACACTAACTGTCAAAACAAATGAGTGTCCTACACAATACCCATACAAAAAATAACATGCGAACATACAAATGAAATCCAAACGTATACCCGAGAAATAAAGCTTAATTTGATTTGATAATATTTGTAGATGAACCGATTGAAGTGTCAAAATCATAACCACGAAACTGATCTCAACACATCGACAATTAGAGGGTAGAGTCCAATACAAGCATCGTATTTGACATATATGCCTTGGGCGTAATGTATCTAGCTTTACAATCGAGTTTAGTGCGAGAAAATAAACGAAATCGATGATATCGCTTCACGAGAATCGAGAGTTGTTAAACTTGTTAACAATTGACGCCTGTTCTGCAGTTTATGTTCGGATGAAATGGATCGCGAGGCCGTAGGTCGAGAGTGAATGATTTTTCAAAGGAAAATGAACCGTTGGAAATTATAATTAGGGTTGATTTTGATATAGCAAGTACCAACAATGCGCTAAGAGAGATGAGACAGGTGATTAGGTTACGTACATCGTACCTTAGACAGAGGTTGCACTGCATTAAATCAAAAGTGTACTTTAACAAAGTTGGATGTACATTGTAGAGTCTCTTCACGCGATTTTCGTTTAGATAATAGTCGGGAAGCAATGTATTTTACGCGTTAGAGGTGTGAATTATTTGCTGTACATTGAGCAAATAATTTATTTGCCAGGTTTATTTACGATAATTAAAATTATTACTGTTTATAATCGATAAATTAAGTTAGAAACTGTATGTTGACTTATTTTCTACAATTATGATTTAATGAGCTAATTGCATTATAATTTAGAAAAATTTAAAACGTGAAATATTTGCTGATTTTTAATTTACCAATTTATAATGTAGAATTTTTGTAAAGTTCATATTTTTTAGGTTACTATATAATATTTCAATATTTTATAGCTGAATAAGAACACCGCGAATTTAATCGCTTTCTTTAATAAAATTGTTTTTGTTTATTATTTTCTGTTTAATATTTATTAGTTACTTCTAATTTAAATAAAACTATCTTTTCGGATTATTTCGCGGATTTATTTTGATTTTTGGTTCCCGACGTTTTGAATGCTTTATAGCAATCATGGTCACGGGAGAGACTGAGGTGTTAGATGTCTCGAAGGTATAGTTGTTACAGACAGCCTACCCACACAAAAATCCAATTAAATCCGCGAAAAACTCCGAAAACATAATTTTATTTAAAATGTCAAATATTTCGCGGAAATCTACGACAGTATTAGCTACTTCTAGTTATTAATAAACTTGCGACTCACCCTCGCTTCGCTCAGGTTCTTCCCTAGGTACCTAGGTTTTAACGGTTTGTACGGAATAGATAGACTATATAGTATATACTTATATATTTTTTCCAACTTAAACTTGACGCATCGTTGTAGATAGTAGGTTCGCCAATATTAAAAGTATTTCCGCATTACTATGCGGAATAGTGATTTCCATACAAAATAAACAATTCTGAACTTTTTAGATCGATTTTGGTTTTCCAGCTGTGTTTATGAGATTTCCCTATTTTTTTTATTTCTAAAACATTTCTGACATACCCCCAACAAAACAAAATTTATACAAATCGGTCCAGCCATTATTGGATTTTAGCGAGAATGACTACATGTAACATACACGAGAACAAAGCTACACCTATAAGTGACATGGTTTTTAAAAAACAGTAACAAATCAAATACCACATTCTAATCGAATCGTTACCAAAATCCACCTTTCCCTTCTATTCACCATTGTTCCATTCTGAGATGGAGGAGATAATTAAAATAAATATACCTAATAACTTTAGAATTACAATTAAGTAAGCAATCTTATGGACAAATTGATTGTACAACCGACGAGAAAAATATTTACATAAATGTTAATTTTCTTACGAAAGCAAAGACTAATGTTGATAGAGTCGAATAAAATTCAAAAATAGAGTTCTCACGACTTGTATCTTTTTTGTCCAATCAGAATTTGGAATTAAATGCCTTAAAAATAAAAATATGGCTGGAGTAAGGTTTATTATTGGCAATCCTTGTTTTCTCAAAAACATTGCTATAATACAAAAATAAGCTTGCTCATTTTCAATGATTAGTATTATTTAAAGTCAATAAGTAATTTAAACTATTTTAAAATAGCTTTTAACTATTAAGTTTAACTTAATGCTTATTTTATCTGAACAATTTATATCCCGAATGTACCTACGCCAGAAGTAACCGAGCGTATATATACATATTATTTTTTCGATTATAGCACCATTGTTTAATCACGGCCGCTAATAGGCGATGCTATCAACCTATCTAACGGCTAATATGTTTGTGTTACGTTACGATGCTCTAAAATTCTGGGAACAACAAAGTTTTTTTTTAAATATGTAAATTTAAATGAATATTGGAAATATCACGTTCTTTCTGAAATGATTAATTCTATAACTTCAAATATGCTCAGCACAGTATTGTTTAATTTAAATTTTTATCACATCTATTTGTATTAAATAGTTTATGATATCTTAATTTAAAATAAACAAACATTCAAATCATAGTTCGAATTTATGTAGGGCAAGTGAAATATGGTTACAAATTAATAAATATGTTGGTTGGGATATTAACACATAGCACCCTCTAGTTCCATGGTAAGCTACGAGGCCTGTGTTATGGATACCAGATAGTTGATACACTACACATATATAACTTTAAATACATACATATTATAAATATAAACACTCATAACTAGAGTACAAACATTCGTACTCATCACACAAGTAAATGCCCCAGCGAGACTCGAACCCACGACCGCTAGCACAGCATGTAGGGTCACTACAAACTGAGCCAAACTTGTCAAAAACGTAACATTTTCTTCATTTACTACTAATAAAATAAAAAAACCAATTTAACTTACAATTTTAAAAGAATAGCCCATAACAATAAAAGTTATTTAAGAACATAAAATATATCTATCAATAAACAGATAATTTTAAAACAGAGATTCATTAGCTATCTTATCAAAACGAGCTCCATTAAGCGTACTATCGCGTTATCGCGCCTTATCGCTGTAAGATGAGCGAGAATAATTCCATTTGGTGCTGTATCATATTTAATAAAATCGTTTATATATTTTCATTTGATACTATGGCCGTGAACTTACCTAGCCAAAGGTCATAGATTCAATTACTACTTAGGATAAGCCGAAATAGGATTAAAGTAAACAACATAGAGCCGATTTCCTTGTTCTTCCTATCGATATAAACTGTGAAGAAAAAAAACATATTCTCCATGAAATTGTTCAATCTTTACCACATCTATACCTATATATATATCTCACGAATCTATATGAATGATAAAAGTATTTTATGTAAAAAATATATTATAATTGTTAAAATTTTATTATCAATACGTTCGTACTTCTTCGGATTTAACGGCCTCGAAGAAACCCGACCCTTTGAAAGGTCTACGCGAGGACATAGACACAATACGTATAGATAGACCCCTTATAGTATTAATAAACATAAAAATATAATAATTGTTTTGTACTAGAAAATGATATAAATATCCATTACTTTACCTAAAACACGGATATTGTTGTGAGGAAGAATGTCTTAAAAAAAATTAAAAATTAAGTAACAATGAAAATTTAAAAATCAAACCATTATAGAATACTTAACTTTAGGCCAACTTTCAAATTTATGAATCTATGGAAACAAAAAAGTTAAAATAATATCCCTGTCTCTTTCCCACGAATTCGACTCCCGCTTGACCAATTTTTTGTTGCCAACGTGTATGCTGTTGTTATCACAGATATTTTTAGATTTCTTCATTTGTTTACTGAGTATGCAGATCAATACTTGGAATAATTTACAAAGGCTGACATTAAACATGAGATGAATGCACGTGGGCGTTGGAACTCGTGTAGAGAATTACTACAGCGAAGTACATATTATATCACAAGAAAAAATAAGCCAATAGTATTAAATATTAATATTTAGTAATTATATTAATATGGAAATTTGCTAGATATTAAATGATACAATTTTTTAAAGGTTCCAAAAGAAATTTTACGAAAAATATGAACATGTTAAAATCTATACATTCTAACTGCTAAAGTGAAAAGTAAAGTAGAATTGATTAAAACTGTACAAAATTTCATTATTGTAATGTTTCAACACCTATTTAATTTATATTGCCAATGGAAAATCCCGTCAAACTCACTGATTATACATCGTTGATACATATTTTTCTTTGTGGAAAACCAAAATACCTACCATACGTTCTAAATCTTTCTATCAGTTACGCGATAATAATTATTATGGTATCAAATAAAAAATAAAAAAACTTGCCCATTTATAATTTGGCATTTGAACATATAATATAAATAAATCCTACATTTTTATCAGCGAGATCAACGTCTTAAAATAAAATATATACCAAAATCCAAATGTCGTCAACTTGAATTTGTACAAATTTAACGAAAACTAGGCTTTGCCGTTGGCTACGCTTGCACAATTTATTTATAATATTATAACTGCCCTTTTCCAACTATCGAAGTGTGTTATTTAGCGTTAAACCATCATCAATAAATAGAATTTTTATGACAAAATGCAATATGATTGTTTCAATACTGAGTGTTATTTCCAGAAACTATAGCGTAAACAAAAACTATTAATATATAAACACAAAATAAATCAGCCAATCTTTATATATTAATAATATTTATTAATTCATCTGTGCATACATATATCAACTATCAACGCCATCTACCGAGCGAAGAGATAAACTAGTTTAAAATCTATACATATAATAAAATTTTAACCGAGTCGAATTGGTACATTAAATATTTTTTCGAAAATCTTATTGAAATAGTCATTATTATCGATACAGAGGCCGAATCTATAGTTATTAGAATTTTTGTCTGTCTGTTACCGCATCACGGAAAAACCACTGGAGGAATTTTGATAAAATTTGGTGTGGTAGTAGCTGGTTATCCGGGTCAACATATAGCATACTTTTTACCGCGGAAAAATATGTCATTTCTGAGAAAAAATACAAAAACTGTAATGTAAGAGTATAAGAGTATACTAATATGTAAAACCTAAGAATTTAGTTTTTGGTCATCTGAACGCGGCCGGAGCCGCGGGCAATGCTAGTCGTTAATATATTAAACATTAGTTAAATTAAACATATAATCATTTCCTTTTATAAAAAAATATTGTAAAACTGCATAATTTCAAACAATTTAAAATAATAACTGCTTATAGGTTTAATATTTAAAACAAACATTCTAAATCTGATGAAACTTTCATAATCAATTAGGGAAATTTTACTGTACATTGTACAGTAAAATTTCTCTAATTGATTATGAAAGTTTCAATTTATATAAATTGAATAATTTTATATAATAATAATTACTTTAAAAAGAAAACTTTTAAATGGCAACAAATACAAGTTAGAATTAAAATATTACAAAAGAGATGGCAATCAAAAATTAAGTTTTAATTAGTTCTTTGACATATGGAAGAACCGCAAAGATAAAAATCATCTATACATACAGTATGCGTGATTAAAATATATAATTTTTGATAGTTTTGTTTCTCGGTAGATACGAGATATAAAACCTGAACGAATCTCTATATGCTGCGTGTATCGATAACCTTTACTCTTCGATGCTGATAATAATCTGATATCTAGTTGATTCGTATGAAGAATACATATTAATACATTTAATGTTAAACAGGACTAGTCGGACAGTGGTTTCATAACGAGACTTTGGTTCTATATTTTAAGTTCGTAGGAGCTTTGAGCGATTTTTTAATAATTTTTTTTCATTGCAAATTTTGAAATTGATTATGACCGTATTTGTGATAGATACATTTATTTTATCAGTATTTTTTTTATTAATTTTTTTTAATAAAAAAAATTCAGTATTATATATATATATATATATATATATATATATATATATATATATATATATATATATATATATATGTATATATATATCTATAGAGTACTATTTTTTAAAATCCCGTTAAATTTCGATTTGCTTAAACCATAATATGATATTTTTTACATTTTCAAGCATAAAAAATAAACTGGAAAAGTCTAGTCTCTATTAGACTTTTTCAAGAAAGAGGTACCGAATTCGGATAAATCGATTTTGATAAATCATTTATTATACTGAATAATAATATCGATTTTTAAAGTTTCTAGTTAGATATATACATAGAAATTTGATAAAGATCTGGTACACCAAATGATGTAATTACTATTGTATTGCTATTTTACAAATAATAATTGGTATAAGATTAAATTCATCACTATTGTTACAGTCTTTGGAAAAATAAAGCGTTTTTATCTCTTTATGATGTTCTAAAATTGCAAACACAATACATGACTCTTCTATACATATGTATAATAAAATTGTAACTAAGCCGAATCTGTACATTAAATATTTTTTGGAAAATCTTATTGAAATAAACATTATTTTCGATACAGAGGCCGAATCTATAGTTTTTAGAATTTTTGTCCGTCTGTCTCTCTATCTGTCTGTTACCGCATCACAGAAAAACCACTGGAGGGATTTTGATGAAATTCGGTATGGTGATAGCTGGTTATCCGGGTCAACATATATAATACTTTTTACCGCGGGAAAATATCTTATTTCTGAGAAAAAATACAGAAACTGCAATGTAAGAGTATACTAATATGTAAAACCTAAGAATTTGGTTTTTGATCATCTGAACGCGGGCGGAGCCGCGGGCAATGCTAATCTTTAAAATATATCCAAACAAAACCAGGTAAGGTATCTAATTATTTAACTAAAACATCTACATTACGTCCACCGTTATCTGCAATAATATAAGTTTAATGAGTTCAAACATTAATCACAAGATATAAACGGCTATGACGAATATTTCTAATCTTTAAAATGTCACTTTTTTTCTACGACTTTATAAGTTTATAAATTTCAAAATGAAATATGAATTGAATTAATATCTTTTTATTATTTTGGTTTGATTTGAATATTGAGAACTTAGTATATCTCTCTTATGAGAGCTTTCCTTATATTCGTATTGGTCATACAAATATTTATTTTTATTTGTATGTATGTACAATACAAGCACATACAACAACACACACGGAACAGATTGTGAAACTTAATCACCAATTGTTGCGCGCATCATTTTGCCAAATTTTGTCAATCGACGTTCCATCACGTTATTTATCCATGCAATCGTGTTTTGGTATAATATATTTATATGAATAATATTTGATTCTTTAAGATTGGCAATTTTATAACTACAAACCTAACTTCGCTAATCTAACGGAAGATGCTCAGACGTTAATGCTTATACTACTAAAAAGAAGTAGTTACTAAAAATATTTTTAAATTTTCCTCTTAATAAAATAAAAAATACTACATAATAAGGAATATGAATGTTTTTTTTTGTTTGTTTTTTTGTTTTTTTTTTTTTACAAAAGATATATGTTTCTTTACATAATTGTAAAAGCATATCCAGCTCCAAAAAAAATTAATTTAGTAAAAAAAAAATTAAAATATCATTCAGATACGGATAATTTAAGTGCCAACTATTTTGGCGCGATTGGCGTGACGTCATAGTCTATGACAACATTACATGCAACAAATGAACAGGTCTAGATTGTTAGTACCAATCGCAAACACTAAACAACAGCGCTCTATTATAATAGACTTTGACGTCACATTGGTCGGACTAATGGCTTTGCATTTCCACTAATTTGAATTTCCCACCAATTTTTGCACTTTTTAATAATTATTTTCTTGATGAATAAGAAATTATATTAAAAATATTGATATAGACTTAATTCAAAAGCAATAAAGATTATAAAAAAAAAACACCTGTATTTAAATCACGCGCATATTCCCTATTGTGTACTCGACCATACTATTTCATTTGAAATTTCAAGTAATATATAATTGATAGATTGAAGAGGGTTTTCTCAGTAAACAGTTGGAAGATCTTGGGTCTAGTCAAGTTGACCAGTGACCACCCCTGTTCTTTATGTATTTTTCATATAGCAAACCAAATATTAGTACAAATAATAAAGGAAAATTTGAAAAAATGATCGGTAAACTAATCCAATACGAATTAAATTATATTTACGCCGCTCGGTTAAAGGAACATAGCTTATCTCTCTAACACTAAGCTCTGTATTTAGTAACACGACGTATACGCGAGTATTTTCCTTGCTCTTGGTCATTGCTGTATAGAGAGCTAAACGTTTTCATTGTAACTGGTAATTGTGAAAGCCACAAGTGGCTATTTTTGAGAGTTTTGTGTTTCAACTGAAACTTAGGAATAAAATTACCAAGGATATAATTATTTATATGATTGGCACCGACTTCGAAATATCTGATTAGGTATCTATTCTAAAAGAAAACCCCCGTATAATTATTTTGTACATTTTTTTTAAGTTTTTATCACACTAATGAATGTTGCTATGAATTGACGAACATGACGTAATATTTCTGCTCTAAATAAATGTTGTTGGGATATTAACACACATCACCATCTAGTTCTATAGTAAGCCACGAGACTTGTGTTATGGATACCAGATAGTTGATACACTACACTTATATAACTTTAAATTCATACATATTAAATATATAAACACCCATGACTGGAGTGCAAACATTCGTGCTAATCACACAAATGAACGCTCCCAGCGGGACCCGAACCCGCTACCGCTAGCACGGTAAGTAGGGTCACTACAAACTGAGCCAAACGTGTGCTCTAATCTAAATATTATGCGAGTAAATTACTAAATCATAGAAAACTGTAGCAAGTAAAAAAAATTAACCAATATGTAATTACCTATATTTAATACATTAAAAAAAACAATGCGATTTGTCATGCATGCAACGTAACATCTTAGTGATGGGACATAATTGGTTCGATGGATGGTCGATATTGATTATGTGAGAAGTACCTACTTTTTGTAAATGATTTAAATTTTTGTTTTTAAATAACAATTTAAGAACAAAAATTTAGTATTTTACATAACTGATATATCTAGTTTTTACTTTTTTTTCACATAATGGATTACGTGAGTGTTTTATTTATGTGTGTTCATTTAATTGATATATTCATCATATTTTATAGTAAGATATTTTAAAATATTTTTTAATATTTCGAGAGATATTTTAAAATCTTATATATAAAATTTCCATGTCACAATGTTTGTTACCGTACTCCTCCGAAACGGCTTTACCGATTTTTACCAAATTTTATATGCGTATTCAGTAGGTTTGAGAATCGGCTATTATCTATTTTTCATACCCCTAAGTGATAAGGATAAGGGTGGTCCTCCCAGACCCCACCCCAGGGATGAATCCGAGCGGAGCGAGGGTGAGTCGCTAGTATTTTATAAAAATTGAATATTGTCACTTGATATGATAATTCACATTATACTAACAAGTGCCACCCGCACCATGATATTATCAAAATAGTATAGTAATCATGCTTTCAAATATTATACAGTAAAAGGTTCATTTATATTTTTTAATATTTATGTATACGTATACATATATATAAGGATGATCTTCTCCCCAATAGCTATCCAAATCAATAATATAAAACTATTTGATAAAAAAAAATCATTTGTTACGTAATCAAACCAATAGCGTCTCAGTTAAATAACGATACCAATATGTTGATAAAACCTCATTTAAAATAAACATATTAATATCAGATCTACACTTAAGAATAGCTAGTGCGTGTTTTATCTCAGGCTGTAACAAAGAAGTTTCTTTAAACATAATATCTGCTAAGGTATGTAAGTTAATTTGTGTTTTACATTGTACGGTTATTTACATACTAGCGACTTATCCATGCTTTGCTCGGATACATCCCTAGGTGCCTAACAGTAGCCTATGTGTTAGTCCAAGTGATAGTCTATCTTTATTCTTAATTTCATCAAAATCCGACCACTCACTCGCCGTGTATTACTGCATTATAAATTACTTATTAGTTAATATTAAACAAATTAAAACTTAATTTACAAAATATCTATACTAATATTGTAAAGAGGTAAAGTTTGTGAGTTTGTGACGTTGTAGAAGGTAATCTCCGGATCTACTGAACCGATTTAGATGAAATTTGGTAAGAAGATAGTTTGAGACCCTGGGAAGGACATAGGATACTTTTTATCCCGGAAATCATCCTTTAAGGAGGTGAAAATGGAGATGAAAATTTGTATGGGGAATCAACCTAAGGACAAACCTGAGCGAAGCGAGGGTGAGTCGCTAGTATGTAATAAAAGTGTAACTGATCACTGTCTGTATATGGAAGATATTTGAGAAAAACTATTATTGGGGGTCTTTATTAACGCAATAGAACCCAAAAGAATGTTTTTTATCTGTTTGTCTTTTATGTTTAATTTTTTGTCTGTTTGTTTGTGCGTTTGTGTACGCTAATCTCAGAAACGGCTAAACCGAATTGGGTACGGTTTTCACTAGTGTATTATGGTAAGCTTCACTTAACATTTACTATTTGTTTTATTTCAATCGGATTAAAAATAAAAAAGTTATGTCAATTTAAAAATCGCCTAGGACGAGCGAAGCAAGGGTGAGTAGCTAGTACATAATATATGTATATAAATCTTTTCATAATAAAATACTATATCATTAAAGAAATTGAGCATTATCTACGCAAAACCGATAACTATACTAAAAACTTCAATTATATTAATCTAATGTAATTCAAATCGAGCGTTGACAGATGTACTCTTATCAGTGGTGATAACATAGCGGATGCTGTGCGATAGCGATATCTCATTAGTTTATTTTTTAACTAGCCAGAGCGGGAAAGAATGATAAATTGCAACGTGAAGGAGTGAAACGGGTATGGCGTGATGGACGCATGCCGTTATCGGTCCGCGATTGGCGATAGTGCAGAGCTGTTCGGTTAGTGTTTTGTATTATATCTTTCATTATTTGGAAATTTTTAATTAGGTTTTGTTTTATGACTTTTAAATAAATAGAGTAAATTCGACTGTGGATCCGATATTCGTCGCACAGTTTTGACTTTGTAATTTCTCTATTATGATATACTAGCGGCTCACCCTCTCTTCGCTCGGGTTCGTCGCTAGGTACGTTTTAAATATATATAAATAGTTATTAGCCAGCGTTAGCCATATACATTTTAATTTTTTTTCGTTAATTTTTCATTTTTCCTTTCATAAGAACCTTCTCCTGACAATAACAAACACAACAATAAAAAATAATAGTTAAATCGGTCCAGCCGTTCACGCGTGACCAAGGGAAATAGGGTTTCATTTATATATATATATATATAAGTAAAAAGATACAAGAACTTCTATTCAAAAGCGCTAGCAATTCAATTCTTCTGTTAATGGCTTCAAAATAAGCTAGTTGAAAAAGCGCTTTAAAATTCTCATATCATACGAGATTTTTTTTTTCTACAAATGTTTATAGAATAGTTTGCGAGTAAAACTGGAAAATTCTACTAGTATTTATATTAAGCCCTATTTTAAGTCCTAATATCTGAGCGAGACCCGAGATTTGAACCCGCTCACATGGATTCTTAAGTGGGCGCGTTACCACTGGGTTACCACTGTCTTACAACTATTTACTATGACATAAAAAAATTACATTTGCTTATGATATATTTCTATTAATACAGGCTAAATAATAAAAAAAAATAAGATTTTTCAATGAGTAACATCGAATTAGGATTAATGTACAATACACAGATGTTAGATGTTATACATAGTTATTAACTGTGTGAAACAAGCTTTATTTCAATACTTAGAGCAGACCAAAAACACTTGAGCTCCCCTTTCTATGGCCTCCTGAATAAAACGGTGATCTTGCAAAGTGGTTTCTGGTAAGACATAAGTTAATATCGGTTTATTTTAAGAAGCAGATTTTACTATCGTATTCAAGTTTTGACTGACCTTAAAAAAAAGGGTATATTTAAAATTAATTTAAAAGTACGTTTTTTCGCATTTATGTTTATGAGTATTACGCAAAAAGAACCGATTTTTATGATTCGCTATTTTATCTATATTAATATTATAAATGTGAAAGTTTAGATGTTTGGATGTTTGAATGCTTGTTACTCAATCACGCCAGAACGGTTAAACGGATCTGGATGTTTATCACAAAGTTTGATTATTATGGTCTTTAATAGCACATAGACTACTTTTTATTCGGAAAAATGTACGGTTCCCGTGGGATAGTTTTTTTTTTGCAACTTGAAAGTTTGTACTTTATTTGTTCGAAATTAAACATAAAATTAGCGTTTAAATTTGCTTTATGCGAACATAATAGGTAGCTTATAAAAACATTTATGCCAGGTAGAAATCGAATCCTATTTCATCTATAGGTACATCTATACAGACAAATAAAATTGAAGTATCGGTTTGTAATGTCAAAATAACAGCTTTTTACTAAATGTATGTGGAATTATCATTTATAATATATATACTCGTAGTATTTATAAGAAAAACACTTTTTTTAATTTTGTCTCTCTGTCTGTTTGTTCCGGCTAATCTCCGAAACGACTGGGCCGATTTTGTCAGGACTTTCACTGGCAGGTAGTTAATGTTATAAGGAGTAACTTAGGCTACTTTTATTTCAGTAAAAGAATTAGTGTTCCGCTCAAAAAAAATATACCTATTTCATACACTATAAAATTCATAAAAAAAATACCAATACCTACACATTTTGTATAGGTATGCGTTTTAGTTGTTATTTTATCGATTTTCCAAATCAATGATTCCTATTAAATTCTGAAATAACATATAAGTATGTGATAATAGTTATCAATCGTGTAAATCGTTATCAGCTTGTCGTATCGGTGGCACGGTAGCAATAGATACCGATCGCCCGTATCGCACATGTAATTATTTGTAACTGTTTGTAAATGATTGTTCAAACACATTTTTATATTATGTTATACTAGCGACTCACTACTACTTCGACCCTAGATTGCTTCCCCATACCCCATTTTCATCCCCTTAAGGGATGATTTTCGTGATAAAAAGGATCCTATGTCTTTTCCAGGGTCTCAAACTATCTTCTTACAAAATTTCATCTAAATCGGTTCTGTAGATCCAGAGATTACCCCCTACAACGTCATTACGTCACAAACTCACAAACTTACAATCTCACAAACCACAAACTTTACCTCTTTATAATATTAGTATACGAGTAGATGAAGCTATTATGGCATTTTTATTATTCTGACTTCTTACCTTATAGTTATGACGATACTTTATACTTTGTTCTTTATTACTTGTATCATTCAAAATAAGAATCAACGTTCTTACAGCGTAAGTACGTACGTTCTATACAAAATGCTTAGAACGATTCAAATATCTTATAATATAAAAATGAACCGCTGAATGTGTTGGTAAGCGCAAATCTCGAGAGCAGCTGAACCGATTTCGCTAATTCTTTTTTTAGAATATTCCTTGAAGTACGAGGATGGTTCTTACGGAGAGAAAAATCTAAAAAATTGCCTGAAAAAGTCTAAAAACAACACTTTTCTATACTCCCATACAAAAGATTCGTAATAATACTTAAAAGTCAATTTGAACTTTAATACCATACCATAAAGTTTAAGTGTTAGTGGAGAGTTTCCCGGAAGGCAAAACAATTGAGTGACGTTAGTATCGTATTAATATGAATGTCAATATTGTTAACAAAAAAAAATTATATGGCTACCGCTGGCTAATAACTATTTATATCTATTTAAAACGTACCTAGCGACGAACCCGAGCGAAGCGAGGGTGAGCCGCTAGTTTTAAATAAGACTATTTCTACCAATTTTTTCGCGGATTTATTTTGTATATGAGCGTATTATTTTTTTAGCTTTACAACAATCATCGGAAGGGTTGAATGTCATTATCGTTATAGAACAGTTTCTTAAACATTTTCTACAGTAAAGGATACGGGTTCAATTTAAAAAATGTAAATAATATATAATAAGACAAAACCTTGGGTATCGTCATTATTTCGATATTGAGTACGTGCTCGAAGCAGAATCAAGTCTACTCTCTATCTCTCCTTCTACTTTAGAGACTAAAAAGTTACATTTTAAAAATACTTATTTTTTGTACAGGCAATAACTACTGAGACTACTAAGTTATTCTAAATTCGCTTTAATTTACATTTTATTCAGGCAATTTATATCGAAATACCACAAGTGAAGCCGTGTGCTAGCTATATAAATAAAAAATGTATTGCGTGACAAACCTGCCATCATATGATATCAAAATAAACAAATACTTTTTAAGAACAAAATCAGTACATCTCCATCCCGGACATAAATCCGCCATCTCTGATAGCATCAAGCCGTTTATCAATCAGCTATCAGGTCATCTAAACATGAGTGTTTTAATTGGTATTGCATGATCATTGCAACTAAATTTGGTTAAAGGAAAATTTAGCTAACAAAAAAGGTACAGATTTTAAAATCACTTAGAAAGATAAGTGGGTTTTCTTGAAATTGATAAGAACTACCCATGGGGTATATTTTTGATTGAAAAAATTTGAAAATAGATTCAATATTGGGAAAGATATCGCATAATATACCCAAAAAAATATCGACAAATTAAGTATTTCGTTTTTAAAGTGGGTCAAAAGTGAGTAGTTATGCTAAAGTTAAGATCGTAGGTTCAATTCCTGGTTTAAGTTTCTTATTGTATGTATATGTAATCACCCCATTTTAACGTCCCACTGCTGGGCACGAGCCTTCTTAAAATACTAGGGGAATCAGATCATACATAGTTCATCACGCTGGCCAAGTGGGCGTTCATTAATAAATTTCTTATGATTATGTGCATATATTACTTTAATGTTTGCTTTTAGAACACTGAATGAACAAAATGTGTCATGTGTATTTAATGTCATTTTTCCAAGTTTCAAATGAATCAATCGGTCATCGACTCAGTCGCAACAGAATTATCCTTATTTGTACCAGAAATTATATAAAAATACCTGTTTTAGTGTTGTTTTTTTCAATATTAGATTGTCGTTCTCGATTAAATCTATACTAATATTATAAAGAAGTAAAGTTTGTGAATTTGTGAATTGTGAGTTTGCGACGTTGTAGGGGGTAATCTCTGGATCTACAAAACCGATTTAGATGAAATTTAATAAGAAGATAGTTTGAAACCCTAGGAAGGACATAGGATACTTTTTTCCCGGAAATCATCCCTTAAGGGGGTGAAAATGGGGATGAAAAAGTTGTATGGGGAATCAACCTAGGGACTAGTCTTTTTTTGTTTAAAGCTATCTCTAAAGGGTATCTCTTTTTTCGTTTTAGCTAAAAAATTGGTGATAGCAGCTTTGCTAGAGGTCACACGTTCGAATCCTCTTATAGGCCATTCTTGTATGGTTTGTTCTGGTACGGTTGAATCAGAACCACAGTCTTACTATTTTTCAAAGTGTTTTAATACTGGCAAAAAGAGAAAAACAAAATTTTTATCCCGAAAAACATTCCTTAAGGGAGTGAAAATGGGGATGAAAGTTTGTATGGGGAATCAACCCACGGACGAATCCGAGCGAAGCGAGGGTGAGTCGCTAGAACTATATATATATATATATTATTATTATTATGTATAGATTCTCAGCTAAAAGCTGGTAAATAAATGGCGATTACGGGTCAAGACCAAGTAATCGTCATTGTAATTGGGGATAAGCTACATTAGTGTCATCCTGCATGAATTTTCGAACGATTCGACATGTATTTAAAATTGCTGCTTTTTGTATATTAATGTATGAGTTTGGTGATATGTCTAGAATTTTCAAGCTATGATGTAAGTGCTTCGGAATTACTCCGGTCGTAGAAAGTACTATGGGTATTATAAAAACTTTTTTCATCTTCCACATTTTTGTTATTTCTTCTTTTAGTTCTGTGTATTTATTTATTTTTTCGGTTATGGTTTTAATTAAATTGTGAGTATTAGGTATGGCTATATCTATTATATATACTATTTTATTTACTTTATCCTGGAGCGTAATATCCGGTCTATTGTAATGGATGGTTTTGTCTGTCAGAATAGCACGGTCGTAGTAAATTTTATAATTTGTATTTTCAAGGACGGATTTTGGTGTGTATTTATAATATGGTGTGTGTGTGTCTGGGATGAGTTTGTGTTTGATTGCTAATTTTTGGTGTATTATATTTACTATCTGGTTATGTCTGTGTGTGTAATCTGTCTGCGTGAGTGTTGGGCATGCTCCTGTAATATGCTGAATGGTTTCGGGCTGTTTGTGACACTTTCGACATTTATCATCTGCTATTGTAGGGTCTTTAATTATATATTTTCGATAATTTTTTGTATTGATGACTTGATCCTGTATTGCTATCATGAAGCCTTCGGTTTCAGGGAATAAGTAACCACATGCAAGCCACTTATTCGATGCTTCCGAATCTACATGTGCTTGATCCAGGTCATAAGGATGTCTGCCATGCAAAACTTTCTTTTTCCATTGTTCTGATTTCAAGTATTCTCTGTTTGTGTGCTGGTCAATTATATTATCAGTTATATGTGGCTTTTCTACAAGGTTTAGTGGTGTGAGGTTTACGTCTATATTAACGATAGCATTGTGTAAATTACTGGTACTCATTTTTCTGTGAAAGAAAGATCTAAGGGTTGAAAGCTGCTTAGTCCAGAGAGCTTGAATGTCTATAAGACCTCTCCCGCCATGTTTTCTATCTATTGAAATTCTTTCTACTGCAGATTTGGGGTGTAAATGATTAAATTTTGTAAGAATATTACGTGTTTTCATTTCAATGCCAACTATGTCTGTTTTTGTCCATTTTATTATACCAAATGAATATGTCAATATCGGAATCGCATAAGTATTAATAGCTTTAATGAGGCTTTTTGATGTTAGTTGGGTTTTACAGATTTGGCTAACTCTATTTTTGTACTCAGTTAATAATACGTTTTTTAAACTAGCGTGGTCTAATAGTTTGGATTGCTGATAACCTAAATACTTATATACCTCATCTGATTCCATGGATGAAATAATGCCTCCTTCCCGCAAAGTGTAAGATCCTGGTTCTATTTTTCCCTTCTTTATATTTAAAATTTTACATTTTTCTAATCCAAACTGCATATTTATGTCATTACTGAATTTACTTGTAGTATCTAATAAGATTTTCATGTCTTTAAATGAACTGGCGTAAAGCTTTATATCATCCATATATATCAGATGTGATATCTTTATCTCGGCATTAGGCAGTTTTACGAGGTAACCTTTCTTTTTGTCATTAAGTACACGTGATAATGGGTTTAGTGCTAGGCAGAACCACAATGGGCTCAACGAGTCACCTTGGTAAATACCTTTTCGGATAGCTATGTCTCTGGTATTAAGACTGGTGTTATTGGTACGCAAACGTAAAGAGGTTTTCCAGTGAAACATAATATTTTTCAAAAAATCAATTAAAATGGGGTTTATTTTATAAATTCTTAAAACTTGAATTAACCAAGTATGAGGTACGCTATCAAATGCTTTACGGTAATCAATAAATGTACAATGTAAGTTTCTCTTCTTTAAATTTGCATGTCTATGAATTGTTGAGTCAATTATGAGTTGCTCCTTGCACCCCATGTGGTTTCTCCTACACCCTTTTTGTTCTTCTGCCATAATCATGTTATGCTCTAGGTGTAAATTTATTTTTGTAGCAATAGTATTAGTTAAAATTTTGTATATTGTGGGTAGGCAAGTAATTGGGCGATATTGGGATGGATCATTTATATTATTACTTTTTGGGATCATATATGTAATTCCTTTTGAAATAAATGGTGGTAGTGGTTGCTTTTGAAATATAACATTAGTAAAAGTTTTAGCGAGAGCCTTATGGAGTGTATGTAGTTTTTTATACCAAAAATTGTGAATATTATCTATTCCCGGTGATTTCCAATTATGCAGTTTAGAAGTAGCGATTTTGATATCATTTTCTGTTATTTCGTCAAATATCATCTCCTCTATTGAGTCCCATTTACTTTTCTCTTCTCGTATCCACTCTGCACTTTCATTGTGTGATACTGACTTCTCCCATATATCAGACCAAAAATCTTCAAGCTGTCCTTTTGTTACCATTTGTGTGTCATCCCTATTGTTAGTTACATTTTTATCTTGCTTCAACTGTCTATAGAACAATTTTTCGTTCGCTGTGAAAAGTTTATTTTCTTGTTTTCTTTGATTAGCCTTCGAATATCTTCTAAGTCTTTGCGCTTTAAGTGATAATTTTTGTTTGAGTGTGTCAAGGTATTCATCAGGTGTTTTGTTTGTGTTCTCATGAGTTGTATGTGTCTGATAATTTCGAAAAATTTTTTCTGCTGTTTTAGTTACTTTTTTAGACCTATTGCCTTTAATGTATTGAGTAAGTCTACCTATATCTGATCGGAGCTGGTTTATACCTTTTTGTAATCTTATTTGCCATGCTGGTTCTGAGTTACGCTTGTGGTCTGGCTGTTGATTTTCATCCAAAATGTTTAAACCTAATTCTTTCGTTATCACCATAGCGCTACAATAAACAAGGGTATGGATGTCAGTTAGTAGTGCATTGTCTGTAATAAATCGGTTCAGTATATTATTGTTAAAAATATCTATTAGAGTTGTAAGCTTTTTACAGTATTTTAGTTTAGGTAATTTCGGTCTACATGTAGGATCCATACCTGAGTATTGAAATATTGTTGTTTTTAATTCTTCATGTAGTTTTGTAATTACTTCATCTCCTATAGTTTCATGTTCCAATGTTATAAGATCTGTCTCTAAAATTATATCGTATGCCATATCTGCTTGAGTGGAAGTACTTGAAGTTTGTGTCGAGAAATTGTTGGTGAGTGTTGTCGGCTCTGTAGTGGATGCATGAAAGTTTTGATCGCATGATTGTAAATCATTGTTTGTTTGTAAATCATTTGTTATATGTGCTACTAAGTCTGTTGGGTTAGAACAAGGAAGAGTGTTGTGGCTGTTATTGTGATCGGTATTTGTTTCTTCAATTTTACGCCTGACTTCATTTTTTAATTGTTCTAATTCTTCCTCAGAGAGATATTTCTTTTTAATTATCATTCGTCTCTGGTCTGAGATTCTTTGCTCTGTAACATTTACTCCCGGGTATTGCTTAGTAAAGAATTCATGCAGGATTTTCCTATAACAAGTCATATCTGTCTCTAATTTTGTTATAATGTAATATGTACGCATGATAAACATGTTGACATCTTTTGACCATGTCATGCGTACTCTTGCTTTCCCAGCCTTAGTGGACGCAGGTAAAAAGGAATTCACCTCCTGCGTAACATCTAAAGTTGGTGTAGATCTATGTGAATGTGATAAATTCTGACTTGTTAAGGATGATGGTGAAGGTAAGTACGAAACGGTAGATGGGCTATAAGGTTCTTCTAGTAAAAGTGATGGTGATGAATTGTCAGTCTGTCTGTTTTGTGTCGAGTTGGCTGTAGCATTTTCGGGTAACCCGGAGGGAGCCCGCCTATTCAGCTCCTCTCCGCTGACGGATCGTATACTGTAGCACCCAGCGTCAGCTCCAAGTGCGCCCCGGCGATCGCCCCCGGGTAGCGGTCCTAAACGTTTACTTCTTAATCGAGTCTCCATGTTTAATGGGTTACCAGTTCCGTGTTAGCCGTGCCAGTAAAAAAAAAATATATCACGTGTCCGCCCCCTACGTGAATCAGATGGTCGATTCGGACGTACGGTTGGATTTTAGGGGGCTTATTATTATTATTATTATTATTATTATTAGTGTTAAAGATTTTAGTTCAAATATTTGTAGGTATATGCATTATATCTTTATAAGTTATAGCCTACATGTTTAATGTATTAGCTATATTACTGTAACCTTCTATCAAAATCTGTTCAGTAATTTTGGCATGAAAGAGTAACAAACATGCATCCGTACATTCTCATTAACTTTCGTATTTATTTTATTAGTAGGATTATACTGTACAATACTTTGCACGTAGTTTCTAGAGGAAAAAATGATTATTTCTATTTATATCGTATTAATAGTTAATTCATACACACACATACACATACATACATACATACATTTATAGTTCTTATTATTGAATTCATAGTGAAAAATAAAGCTCGAATTATCCAACAGATCTCGTACTCTAAATGTTATTATCTTAACGATATACATACCTATATGTAAGACATCTTTACTGGCTTGCATACAAATCTCCAAAATCTCTTTGAATTATTGGTAGAGGATTAATAAACAGAAAATCATACATTTATTTATACTAATTTATGGATATAAGAACGAGTTTTCATCTATACATATAATAAAATTCTAACCGAGTCGAATCTGTACATTAAATATTTTTTGGAAAATCTTATTGAAATAGTCATTATTATCGATACAGAGGCAGAATCTATAGTTTTTAGAATTTTTGTAGGTCTGTGCATCTGTCTGTCTGGGAACGCATCACGAGAAAACCTTTGGACAGGTTTTGATAAAATTTGGTATGATGATAACTGGTTATCCTGGTCAACATATAGGATACTTTTTATTACGGGAAAATATCTCATCTCTGAGAAATCTATAGTAACTGTTCAAACATACCTAGAGACGAAACCGATCGAAGCGAGAGTGAGTCGCTAGTTATAAATAAAATTCGGGAAAAATGTAACAATTTCAACTCGCTTATATGTATAGTGTCTCATTACGAAATTATTCATTATTAATGCCATATCATACACACAAAAGACTTGTTTACAGCAGTACATATATGTCGTATAAATAAATTCCCTCAGTAACAAATAATCGCATACCAAGAAGCTTAGAATTTGAAACATTTCAATAAATCAAGACCATAAAAATAGTTTCAACTTACCATTTGGTTTATCAACCATAGATCTATTAAATATTTATTAATACCACGCGATATCTGATTTTATCTTTTATAGAAATAATCGCTTATGGACGTCATCCAAATCCTTTTGCCTCGAATGCACAGCATAAATTAATCTTTCCAAGATAAAATGACCAATCTTAACATTTATCGAAAGCATCGATCACGTGTGCTATCAAAAAATCCCTTCTGGCGCAATTTTAGGAGTGGAAAGTCATCAAATTACGAGTTTTTACTGTGTTTTTCTTAGATTAAACAGTGTACACCCGCAGGAAGTTTTGGATATTGATCTATTTTATTTATTTTATATGTAAATTATATATTTTTCAATGTTTTTTTTTTTTCATATCGTACATAATTTTTATAAAGCCAGCTACAATAGCACTTGAATATAATTTAACTAAAAGTGCAACATGCAAGAAATAATAATTTTCATTTGCAATAAAACGTTAATTTAAACTTTTAAAAAGATTTAGGTAATTAATTTTTAAATAACAGATTACTTGTTATCTTTAATAAAATATATAATCTTAATACCTTCACCTGTACCCATATTTTAAATCAGGCTTTGACTATCAAAACTAGTTTATCAGATCGTTATAACGTATATCCGAGCGATTTTAATCCACACGATATCGTTATCAATACTCCTTATCGGATGAAACTTTGCAATTTTTTTTATATTTACATAAATAAATTATAATATATAAAAAATATTATTCTTCCTACACCCCTCCACCCCTCCCTCTCCACCGGACACGCACTTTCTTTTGCTAATGCTGGACTATTACCGTTTAGAAGGTGCAATAAACATATGTTTATTTTTGTTAAATTGAAGATATATAATTTTTTTTCTTACAGATATTATTGTTACGTTGTAAATAGTGTATTCCCAAAAGGTTTTCAGTAAATTAAAAATGACCCTGTATATTATTAAATTTAATATACAAAATTAATATATTATGTATAATAAATAAAAATATTAAATTATTAAATAAATTATTATAAAATTAACTAAAACGTTATGAAGTGTTAGGTTTACAAACTTAATATTTCTTTTAAGAAATCTAATCGCTACTATTTCTGAGTTTCATAAGTATACTGATAGCTTTTTATATGTATTGTATGAAGTTTTTTTTAAACTGTATGGTTATATTGTTAGCTCAAAAACTGTTAAAAAGCCACTGTGCCTGGATACGCAAATATTTATTTAGATAAAGATAAAAATAATATATTATTTTTTCCATTCGTTACGAAGGCAATGCCTGCTTATATCGCCAAATAAGATAGATAAGATGTAGTTTAGTCAACATTTTTAACATTAAATCACAAAATAACATATAATTAACATGTTTTTCTAGCATTAACCTAACGACTAAGAATTAATTAATATAAAGAAAAAGCTTGATTTACATGAATTAGGTATGTATTTAAACTAAATATATATAAATACCTATATATTCTGACTACTTTTTTTTATTTCTATACATTTTTTTTGGTTTTTTGTTACTTTTAACAAATGTAGAATGTTATTGCCTAAGACTATCTATACTAGTATTATAAACGTGAAAGTAACCCTCTATTCCCTTTCATGCTGAAATTGCTGAGCAGATTTCGATAAAATTTAGCAAAACATAGACTGCATCCCGGGATCGGTCATAAGCTACACGTGAACGCCACCCCGATTATCACGTGAGTGAAACCGCAGGTTCAAACTTGCAATAAATAAATAAGAATAAAATTATCGTAAGATTATCAGTGATTCTGGTATGGTTAAATTGATTTTTAAGCCATATCTTTACATAGTATAAAATGAAGTCGCTTCCGCTGTCTGTTCGCTTAGATCTTTTAAACTATTCAACGCATTTTAATGCAGTTTTCAGTATTAGATAGAGTGATTAAAAGAGGAAGATTTATATGTATAATACATGCATATTATAGTACGGAAAAGCCGAGAAATTCAAAGATTTGTATTTCATACTAAGCATTAAAACATACCATAGGAAGTAGAAACGAACCCGAGAGAGGGTGAGTCGCTAGTTGTTACTACACATATACCTATGTATAAATAGGCTAAAACAAAACAGTTCAGTACCTCTTTGTCATCTGTTTATCGATCGATTTAGTTTTTTTGTATTTGCGTTGTCAATAAAAAATAGTTTATGGACTTTCGACCATTGAGCGAACACTATCTTACTAATATTATAAATGTGAAAGTTTAGATGGATGCTTGGATATTTGGATATTTGTTAATCACGGCAGAACGACTGAACGGATCTGGATGAAATTTGGCACAGAGATAGATTTAAGTCTGGAATAGCACACACGCTAATGTTTATCCCGAAAAAATTACGGTTCCTGTGGGAAAGATTTGTTTGTGTTTTTCTAGTAGTGAACCCGAGCGAAGCGAGTGTGAGCCGCTAGTTATGTATAAAACAACACAGTATATCTTCGTACTTCTAACGCAAGAGAAGCCGCGCACTACAACAAGTTATTTATAAGAGTTCATTTAATAATATAGAGCGGAAAAAACCAGTTTTGGTGCATTGTTGTTTATAGAATATCACGTAGTTCCCGGTATTTGCGTATCAATTAATTTATTTATTGAGAAATAAAATGGCTTCAGTTCATCCTCTTTACTCATCGATCTCTCGATAATTCATTACTCATACCTCAGACACGGCAGAGGCTAGAGTATATGACAATTTGTATTGTTATAATTTATATAATAATAAAAAATATTAACCTTGTCATGATTTAATTATTTGTATAGTTATCTGCCTCGGTGGTCTAGTGGCTAGCTTATATGGCAGATCTGAAGGTCTTGGGTTTGAGTCCCAGTTCAGGCTTACTTCAGTTATTGCGTCTTTCTGTTTATGAAGTCCTAGTAACAGCCCGGTGTAAGGAAGTTGGCGGTGGTCCACCCCCGTGTCTCGGAGAGCACGTAAAGCCGTCGGTCCTGTGCACTAACTCTTACCGCTCTTGTCTCTTGTTGTCCCACCGGAGTATGAGAGTGATAGGAATAGAGAGTGCACTTGTGTCTGCGCGTATATGCGCTGCACTATAATATTTTGTCTCGACTAAGTTCATCAGGACGTACCGTGTATAGAATATTAATTTCAATAATTTTTTTAACTTTCAATCTTGATTCTCCTGCATTTTTTACCATTGACATTATTGAAATGAAACTTTTTTAGAATTGTTTTGATTTGAAACTCGATATAATGGAAATGCAACGCTAAAAAAAGACAACCACATAAATATTTAGGATCCAGCCTGCGAGAGAATGAGATAGATTACCACGTTCCCATGATAACCGTTGTTATTTCAGATAGAGTACATTACACAGGAAGTGAAAAATAATCAAATTAATTACTGAATAATATGTAATGTATAATATGTATGTTTATGTCAAATAAAATAAGTTTTAAAGTTGGTAAAAATATTATAAAACAAATAAACCTTATAATTATCCTACTCCTGATACTCTATATTCATCTCATTCTCTCGTAGGTTACTTTTCTGAAGCTTCACTTCTATCATGTGTGAATTGCACACACACGCACTTTTTTATTATTATTGTCAAACATCAAAAATATCAATTTGGCGACCTCCAACTCAATAAGTAGTAGGATTAGGTGATGTTTTATTTTCGATAAGATATTGGACAATTATTATACAATTTTAAAGCAATCAAATCTTTCTATATCAAATTATCCTTTTTAACCTATTTAAGATATTAAAATCGACTTTATTTTTATCATCCAAATTCTAAGTTCAAGTTTTGTTTTCAAATACCTTAAAGTATACTTTTATTAAAGTATCTACAACTATATCACTGTTATAAAATCGAATCCCTAACCATCTTCACACTAAATCTGTTAACTGTCTGGTCATTGCGACCATATTGTAGGGTGACACCCTTATGCACCCTCATTCCCACGATGAACACGTGCCTTGTATTCAAATATTTAGAGGGTGGATTTTTTGAGTTATACTATGTAGATTTTAAAAGACTGCTCTTAAGTATATCAACTGGGCTACTATTATAAATGCGAAAAAATGTGTGTCTGCGTGACATATTTGCGCCTTTGCTTGCCTTTACACTAAAAATGCTTGACGGATTTTGATAAAATTTAATAGGTACTTAATTTAATAGATAGACTATGATCTATACTTCAGTACACAGGCTGCTGTTAGAAACGTAGGGATGCACCCGAGCGAAGCAGTGATAAATTGCTAGTTCAACATAATAATTTAAAAAAATCTATACAAATAAATAAAATTGAAGTGTCTGTTTGTAATGTCAAAATAGCACTTTTTTACTAAATGCATAATATTGAAGTATATACGGTACTTATAAGATTTTTTTTCTTTTCGCATTATCATTGATGTTGAGAGGGTAACTGCTTTAAAATTCATTTGCAAGATATGACCCAAACAAACATACATAAAAATATTGCATGTTAAACAAAAGCTTATAAAAACATTTTTAAACGATAATATTTCTTAAGTTGTATTGTATTCAGCCCTTTATAACGTCCCACTGCTGGACACGAGCCTCCCTTCAATACGAGGGGGATCAGGCCATAATCCACCACGCTGGCCAAGTGCGGGTTGGCGGACTTCACATGTCTTTCGAAAACTTGCTAGGTTCTCTCAGAAATTCAGGTTTCCGCACGATGTTTTCCTTCACTGTTAAGACAAGTGGTAATCATGTTGAAAATGATTCGCACATGAAAATATCAGAGGTGCGAGACCCAGGATTTGAACTCGCTTCACTTGGTTTCCCAAGCGAGCGCGCTACCACTGGGTTACCACTGCCTATTTCTTAAGTAATTTTTAATAATTTAATTTAGAAATGGATATTTGTTAAGGAATATTGATAAATCACTTCGCAATACTTTCGAGAATACCACTGTAATGCTGTAAGATAGCTTATCAGCGTTTGATTGATGTAACCAATTCGAATTTACTTGTTTTTTAATTACATACAAAATAATTTCTTTTTAATACAATAATGTACTAATTTTTTTAAACTAGCAACTTACCCTCGCTACGCTCAGGTGCGTCCCTAAGTACAATATAAAAATAGGATTTTAATATTTTTTCACGGAACCCCAATTCTTCTTCTAAAATAAAAGTGGCCTAAGCTTATAACACCACATATCTGCCAGGAAAGTTAAAATCGGTTCGACCGTTTGGAGATCAGCCGGAACAAACAGATACAGGGACAAAAATAAAAAAATACTTTTTTTATAGGTACCGTATATAATTTAATATACCTACCTACATTTAGTAAAAAGCTGTTACTTTGACATTACAAACAGACACTAGTTTTATTTATCCGTGTAGATGTTTATTATCGAATTTCGACCACTGGGCGAGCTCGGAGTATTGAGCTAATATAAATATTAAAATATTTTAATAGTACCTAAGCTCGGTAAAATAATACGTAGTCTGTATCTATGAGGAAATGAACTTTTTAGTAATAATATGTTACATCACTCTGTGATAAAAAAACATCAATACAGTTGTTTTTGTAAGAAAGAAGAAAACGCAATCAATAATCATCACGTGTCGATCAACACGTTTGGGAAATCTATAATAATATTATATATGTGAAAGTTTAGATGTTTGGATGGATGTTTATTACTCAATCACGCCAGAACGACTGAACAGATTTGAATGAAATTTGGTACAGAGATAAATAATAATAGTCTGAAATAACACATAGGATATTTTATATCCCGGAAAGATGAACAGTTCCCGTGGGATAGATTTCTTTTTGTTTTAATTAGATTTGTTTTTGTTAATATATATTCCGATTATGATTAACTTTATCAATAGACTATTCGAGAGCATGCATATGAAATTAAACGTACTTATATTTACTTTATCTCTTGCGACTTACCTATACTATCTATCTATATTCAAAAGGTCACATCAATTCGCTGTTTCGATGCTGCATGAAAGAAGTACAAGCAAACTAACACATTTTAACCCATTATACAATATTACTAAGCGTACGACTATAAACTATTGAGAGTTCATTTACAATATATGATCAGTGTCTCATGAAACAGTCAAAAGTTACAAGACACTTAAAAGGACTTTTATATCTGGACACTCGCGTAAATCTTGACACCTGGTGACATCTGCGTATTGGTCGCGGCGACTTCAAAGCATTGTGCGTCCAAGAAATAACGACGACAACCCCACTATTGTGTACAAAATTATGTATCCCGAACAGTTCCTGGTCATTTTGTTACTCCTTAAAGAGCATAATTATTACTAAATCCTTCTGAACTGCTTTATGATCGGGTGATATCTTATCTTTATCTTACACTAGCTTATTATCGCGGCTTTGTCTATATATTTAGGTATTTTGGCATTTTAATATGTTAGTTTTGTCTCTGCTCGCATGGCAAGGGCATGGATGAAGGATAAGAAAAGCTTTGTAGGAACTCGCCATGTCTTTGGTATAAGCATAAGAAGTAAACAGACAGACAGAATTACTTTCAAATTTCTGATTAGTATGAGTAGCTTGTTAGTGGCGTCATATAATAAAGGCCTAATTCGGGTTGGGTCAAAGAAATTCTGTCGAAAAAACGGCAAACCCCCTAGTTATGAAGTTGGTAAACCCCATGCTTCAAAATACATGAAGCCGTCGGTCTCGTGTCTCAATCTCTCTATTGTATAGACTTGACGTCCCATCGAACTACTAAAGTGACAGATGGGAGAATGTATACGAATGTACGCATAAGCAAAACAAATTAAATCAATCGAATCAAAACATACTTTATTCAAACAGACTTATAAAATATCAATTTAAAAGTCTATAAATTTGACGACACGTTTGGCTCAGTTGGTAGTGACCCTACTTGCTATGCCAGCGGTCGCGGGTTCGAGTCCCGCTGGGGCCATTCATTTGTGTGATGAGCACGAATGTTTGTACTCCAGTCATGGGTGTTATTATTTATAATATGTATGTATTTAAAGTTATATATATGTATATAACAGTTATTATGTCCATAACACTAGCCTCATAGCTTACCATGGTACTAGATGGGGCTGTGTGTTAATGTCCCAGCATTTATTACTATTATTATTATTAATTTTTACATGTTTAAAATTAAAAAAATGTCAGTCCTTGAGGAAATTATGATCTATAATAACAATTCTTCAAATGTAACATGCGAAAAAATAACCATTGAGACTGGTCATCATAACCAAAAAAACTTTAAAAAAAATAAAAACCGATTTCAAAACACTGAACAGTAAAAAATATCTGATGGGTAGATTTCATTTACTATAATATAATATCTAATCAGATATTTTCGAAATCGATGCACTCAGTTTTTTCTTCAAATTTAAATGATACCAAACTGGAAGTATGTACTTTCAAACAAAAAGGATTTCCAAATCGATTAATAAATAACGGAGCCCTGAGATAACAAACATAAAAAAATACAAAAATTGGAAATTTGTTCGAAGAAAATTTAATTGAGAGTGTAATATTTAACAAAACATACCAAAAAAGCAATTCTGGAAAACTCTTCTATCAAGGAAGAGAAACAATTACAACAACTTAAAGTCCTTATAAGCAAAACTGATGAGTCATCACTAAATAGACTGTAGAGTGTGCATGGGAACGCTGTTATCACCACAACTACAGTCAAGTGGCTCGCTATCGCACTAAACAAAATTTGTTATCCACCAATTACCTGTTATATCTCATCTCATTGAAGAATTTATATAGATTTTTATATAGATATAAATTAAAAATCATAAAATAGTTTTTGAATAATAAAAATATAATAAAATGTAAAGATTAGGAATTTGATTTGTATTCAAAAGTCAGGAACTTTTGAATACAAAATCAAAATAAAATTTAGATACGAAAAATGATACATATTATCATGGCTATCGCTAAGGAATCTACGTATATATATATATATATATATATATATATATATATATATATATATATATATATATATATGAATCTACGTATATATATAAATCAATTGCTGTTTGTTAGTCTCGTTAAAACTCGAAACTAGATGGACCGATTTGAATAATTCTTTTTTTTATTTTATTGGGGATGTATCAGAGGTGGTTAAAGTATAAAAAAATAGGGAATACCTAAGATAACAGCTGGAAAATCGAAAAGTTTAGAACCGTTTATTTTGCATGAGAATCACTACTTCGGATTACTCTTTAGTGGTGGACCTATCATCTACAATAATGCGTCAAGTTTAAGTTGAAAAAAATAATATACATAATATATAGACTAAATAATATTATATATATATATTTGGTAATCTTATTGAAATAGACATTATTATCGATACAGAGTCCGAATCTATAGTTTTTAGAATTTTTGTCTGTCTGTCTGTCTGTCTGTCTTTCTGTCTGTCTGTCTGTCTGTTACCGCATCACAAGAAAACCACTAGACAGATTTTGATGAAATTTGGTATGATGATAGCTGGTTATCCGGGTCAACATGTAGGATACTTTTTACCGCGGGAAAATATATACTAATATGTAAAACCTAAGAATTTGGTTTTTGGTCATCTGAACGCGGGCGGAGCCGCGGGCAATGCTAATGAATATATAAGAGTTTATAAAAAACGTTAGTTCGGTTATCCCACATATAGGTTTCCACGTAACACGACGACTATCACTCCACTGATAAATAAACAATCATAATACATTAATAGGAAGATAAGCGAGTAATGAACTCGCCCGCACTTTGAATCGTTTGTACAAACAAAAAATCATAAAAGTATCATTCGTACAGTCAGTCACCTTGACATTACTAATAAATATATATTATCTAGTAACTTTCTCTGTTCAACAGATTTTTTTAATATCATTTATTTTATCTGTAGTCTAAATTTATAACATTACGTCTGTGGGTGATCTATACATATAATAAAAGTGTAACTGATCGCTGTCTGTACATGGAAGGTATATGAGAAAACTATTATTGGGGATCTCGATTTACGCAATAAACGCGTTTGTCTGTGCGTTTGTACACGCTAATCTCAGAAACCGCTGAACTGATTTGGGTGCGGTTTTCACTAGTTTATTGTGGTAAACTTCACTTAACATTTAGTATTTGTTTTATTTCAATCGGTTCATAAATAAAAAAGTTATGTCAATCTAAAGAATCACCTAAGGACGAATTCGAAGTGAGGGTGAGTCGCTAGTTTATAATAAATTTCGTCATATTGCGCTCAAATGTTAATTTGCACGATGACAAATCTCATATAACACTTGAAAATTTTTTGCCAATCCATCTGTTTATCATCTCTGTATTCTCTAAAACAGTTAAATAAATAATATGTATGGCATAATTTCTTAGCTTTACACGAATACTTGACATAGTAATAAAATTATTATGATTGTTATTTTCAGATTTAATATTGATTTTTAAGTTATATTACTACTGAAAAATAAAACGTTGGTACGTTGTAACGGTTCGTATTAAATACAAATCCTTAAATTTCTCGGCTTTTCTGTACTATAATATGCATGTGTTATACATATAAACCTTTCTCTTGAATCACTCTATCTATTGCTGAAAACTGCATTTAAATCCGTTGAGGAGTTTAAAAGATCTAAGCGACCAGACAGCGGAAGCGACTTCATTTCATACTATGTAAAGATTAAACTAAATTTAATGCAGATAAAGAAATCAGCCGAAAAATTCACAATCAATTTTTTTTTCCTAGGAAAAGTGTTCGTGGGATAATGGATTAAAGAAAAGCATAAATAATTGTAACAGAGTATAAGATGAGGATTCACACAGAAGTGATAAATGCTACCTGGTTTTTATTTAGAGACTAAAATGGAACATAATTTTAATATTTTTTGCCAACCGGTGGTGAAGCAAAGGGTGTTCGTATCAGTAATAGATAGGTATAAAAACAACTAAGTAACCTTTTTACACTTAAAATACCAATTTTAGATCTAAACATTTTTTATTGAACATTGTATTTGTGCAAGTTAGAAAAATGGTAATATTTTTTATAAATATATACCTATATCTTTCAAAAATATCTGTATCATTTATGTAATACACAGTAGGAAAGCCCAAGTACTATTTTATAGCAGGTTTCTGTAATTTGACTTCCTATTATCCGGTTTGTTTGTATTTTAACTGAGGATTTATGTTTTTCAAAATAATTGTACGAGTCATTGCTAACCCATATTTTGATAACACTTTGACTCATAGGCATAGGGAAAACGTTAATTTACTTACAGAGTTACCGATTATCGCAACGTGTTAACATTATTAACAATATAACACAGTAATAATATAATATTTTTTCACAAGCGAGAATCGAATTTCCAATCTTTGCTTCAATTTGAAGTGATTTAAATCATTATAAAATTTCCTAGAAACTTCTTTGTCATGTAAGTGTTTAATAAAAATAAAAATATTTTAGAATCAATAAATTAAATACACCAAATATAAATAATTTGTGATTTTTTAAAAACTTTTCATTGAAAATATGAAGGCTAACCATAATAAAAGCATCCCAATTGTAATTATCAATTAATATACATATGTATGTACCTATCTGTACAAACCGGATTTATTTTATTTGAAAAGGAATCATTAACGTCACTTTTTTCATATCTATTATTATATTTTCTTAAAGACTACATATCTATACATATAATAAAATTCTAACTAAGTCAAATCTGTACATTAAATATTTTTTTGAAAATCTTATTGAAATAGACATTATTATCGATACAGAGGCCGAATCCATAGTTTTAAGAATTTTTGTCTGTCTGTCTGTCTGTTACCGCATCACGGAAAACCCACTGGAGGGATTTTGATGAAATTTCGTATGATGGTAGCTGCTTATCCGGGTCAACATATAGGATACTTTTTACCGCGGTAAAATATCTCATTTCTGAGAAAAAACACAAAAACTCATGGCAAGAGTATACTAATATGTAAAACCTAAAAATTTGATTTTTGGTCATCAGAACGCGGACGAAGCCGCGGGTAATGCTAGTATTTAATAAGAAGAGAAATACAAAAAAAATCGATTCTAACATATAATATCCTCTACATATTGTAGTAACACATACCTATCTCCGACACCTGCAATACAGTTACGTACGCCTAAAGCCTATTAAAGGCCATTTCTTTAAAAATCATAAAAATCATTTTAACGTAGAACTTAATCACCAACAAGATTTGATAATTTAAAAGGTTGATATCAAATTAACCCACGTTCCTTATTTCGGGACTACAATATTAGACCTTCAGATGCAAGATTTAGGTAACTCGAGTAACACATAAGGGGTGCGTATAAGTACATACATATATTAGTAGAACAGGTAAGAAGATTGTATTCTACATCATAGCAACTCTATATAGAGACGCTTATAAAAAATTTCAACTAGTTTTTTCTTATTAAAACCGATAATGTTCATGAAATCTAACATTTGAATAAATTTTATTGATATTTCTCAAATAAAACATCGAAATATTAAAATATATATTTCAATTTTATAAAATATACAACTTGTTTTTGTGCTATTTTAAATTGATTAATGCTTTAAACAAACAGTTTAATCAATTAATAGTTCATTAATGAAGTTTTAATATCCTGTGTAAAGACTCGATATCTTAAAGATAATTTATTAATATAATGGCTACACATAACCTTTCATTAATTTTAGTAGAAAATCACAAAATAATAATAATATTATATGTATTGAAATTATAATAATAGCAGAGATTGTTCTATTAGAGTTCAGCAAATAAAATGCCTAAAATCTGAACCATGTGGTTACTTAGAAAAAAACCGTCTCTATCAACTATTAGATACGGTAGAGTTTTGGGGTGTAAATGTGTTATCTAAACATTGGAAACATTAAAGAATTGTTATTTTGTTTACATATAATAATATACATCATATCTTATAAACACGTCGATAATATTATTCTGTATACAAAGTTTGCTTGGTTAGTACAAAAATTCACCACCTATCAGCTTAAAAACAAATGTTATATATAAAATATACAAAAACACTGCAAACGTGTAAAAATGTGTACACAAATAAGTTGCACGCCATACAAACTATTGTAAACTACTTGCAACAAACTTTTCCAAAAAAAAAAGTCTTATTAGAACTTTTTGGTTATTAACCCTTATAACTAACTTACGTTTCAAAGGTTTAGGGTTGCTCTGTTTCCTTCGCGACATGTCCTATACACCCGTCTCTCCCAACATGTCACACACAACACACGAAACTGTCAAACTTAGCACGGTCTTACACACGTCGTACGCGGTCGGCGGCCGACACCACACTGACTAACTAGAGGCGGATACGCTTCGTCTTTGGTACAAGCTCGCAAAGTAGAGGGCTGGCCTGTCCACGCCCACTTTACACCCCCCTCCGCCCCTCTCGTAGCGCGTAGACCCGTAGCGTCGTAGACATAGCACTCAAAAAGGGTTGAAATTGGCAAAATTTTCTAATTTTCATCCACTTTTATCAATTTTTTTATATCATATGTTATAATATTGTTAGTTTCTTTTGTATTAATTTAATAATGGTTTAAATGAAAATATTTAATCTATGGAAAGTTGATTTCAGAAAGTTTTTGAAGTTGACAATATTTAGTAATTTTGCCTAGTGTTAATTTTATCTAGTATGATGTATTTAAAATAAAATCAGTTAATTCTTAAGTTAAATGGAACAAATTCGTTAATTGTGAATATTAATATTTATTTTTGACTTAACCGAAAGGTAATCATCACGTCATATTATCGAGAGAATCCCATAAATATTCCCAATAAACGCGAAAGTTTGGACGGATGGATGGTGAAGGAATTCGACACAGAAATAGATTATAGTCTAGAATAGTACCTACTTAGGTTACTTTTTATTTAGGAAAAAATGTACAGTTTCCGTGGGATAGTTTTGTTTTTGTTTTTCACAGGGGAACAGATCCACTATCTATTTCATATTAACTGTTAAAACGCACCTAGGGACGAACCCGAGCGAAAGTGAGTCGCGCTATATATATATATATATATATATATATATATATATATATATATATACATATTCTGTATCTCTATTTATGAGCTCTATAAGACTCTGTTAGACTTATTTTTAAGACTATTAGGTAATTGTTAGTGTTCATTAGGAATAGATTTTATTTAATTTTGAAAACTTGTAATATTTAATAATTATTACTTATCATCGAAACAAAACAAAACACAACATTCAGAAAATCGTTAGTACTTTTCATATTTTTTTTTCGTAATAAAAATATTATATTTTGAAAATATGTATCTGTATATTTTTCAACACAAAAAACAAGTTTATTTTTACAAAATATCACAGTACAAATAGCTAAGATCTAAGTTCAGCTCCTGATATTTCACCATAGCTTAAAAAACAGACTGTGTGTTATAAAATTTTTAGCTTTAAAATTTTTATTTCCAATATCAAAATATCCTTTGCATTGGTTACCGTCTTCGCTTCGTCCATCTCTTAAGCTCGCATCGTTCGAGCTTTGGCAGTGTACCGGAAGAACAGCTTAATATGTCATTTTCGAGCCTATAAGAGAGAGCTTTCTATTCAACTATTAACATTTTCATATCGACTTCTAGAAGAAGTGCTCATTTTATGAACTTATATTTTTTTTAATGAATGAGCTGATTTTAATAATTTTTTTAATGAAAAAGCTCTATACGAAAACGCTTCAAGGGCCCAATTTAAATGAAAGAATGGTGAACAATTGCTAATTAAAAGGCAACAGTTATGTCTTAAATCATCTACGAGTATACATATAATAAAATTGTAACTAAGCCGAATCTGTACATTAGATATATTTCGAAAAATCTTATTGAAATAGACATTGTTATCGATACAGAGGCCGAATCTATAGTTTTTAGAATTTTTGTTTGTCTGTCTGTCTGTTACCGCATCACACAAAAACCACTGGAGGGATTGTGATGAAAATAGCTCATCTCTGAGAAATCTATACTAAACGTTAAAACGTAAGTAAGGACGAATCCGAGCGGAGCGAGGTTTAGTCGCTAGTTCTAAATATAACATTAAAAAAATCTATAAATAACTAGTATTCATGCAAAGTGTAATTTAAAAACTTCTGCAGTAGCGTCAGTTTTATTAAATTTGGCAAAAATATTCAAGTTGATTTAACATTACTCTACGAAGCTAAAAATAATAAATAAGAATAAAATAGCTTTTTTTCCAAATATTTTATATCTATACTAATATTATAAATGTGAAGGTTTGTTAGTATAGATGTTTGTTACTCTTTCACGCCATAACGGCTAAACAGATCTGGATGAAATTTGGCACAGAGATAGATTATAGTCTACAATAATACCTAGGCTACTTTTTATCCCGGAAAAATGTACGGTTCCTGTGGGATAGGTTTGTTTTTGTTTTCCTAGTAGAAAATATTTTAATTTTGATTTGGTTGTCTGATTAAAATGACGCAAGACAGTTTGTAAAATAATTAGTCGTTCTCAGCAAATTAACAGATTATTTATATTCATCATTATCTTTTTACTGTCGTGAGTTTTTTCTATAAACCGACCATTAATTCATAGTTTTAATTTCACTTTAATACTGCTAAATTTCAAAATTACCGCTCAAATTCATTCGTGTCTTGATCACAATACGTGACGTTGGCATAATGTATTGCGTCAAAACAAAAACAAAAACGTACAAAAAAACAAAAAGGAAGAAAAACAGCAGATACTTTTGAGTGTATCTCTAAAAATGTCTACACGTCATCATTGCTAAGGTATGTAAAATATATTTATGAATTACATATTTATTCTATAATTTTATTACCAATTTTTGAAGTCGGTTGAAAAGTGTACATTTTGTAGGTTATATTTTTATGTGTCAAATTGTTCCTTGTTGTAGATATTATTATGTCTCTGTAGGACCATGAGCATTTCTTGTAATAATGATGAAAATTAAAGAATGTAAGTTTATAAAAATCAAAGGAATCCTTTCGAATATCATATCTACCGATGAAGTTTAAAAAGCATTACAGGATCACAGAAACTGTAATATTATTACTGGTGAATATTAAAAAAAATATCTATGTATAAGATTGTCCTTTGGGAATAAAATTACAATAGCAATAATAAGTAGGTAATTTTAAAATGTGTGGTTTTCTTCAACTATGAACGCAGATGCATTTTCTTGTTCTAAAACAAGATCTATGACCTATTTGACAGTTTAGAAAATAAGACTGAAGAATTGAACAATATATAATAGGTACTTGTATGTACAATAACAACAGTGTGGCCATATTTAAAAAATAAGTAAATATTTTTTTTCTCTGAACAATGTTTAAGAAACTTGAATTGATTGACAAAGCTGTTAAATTAACATACATATTAATTGAACAAGATTATAAACCTTTCAGAAACTAGATGTTAACAACCTAGAACCTTAGAATTCAAAGGAAGGCAAAGGCGTGAAATATATTTGACATGTAGGTATACTTTTTTATGTAGGTATGTACAGTGTTAACAGATTCCTCTAAAACGATCAACCGTTATCAGGATATCTGGCTAGTATAGATTATACAGCCAATGATAGCCAAGTGGTAACGAGCTTGCTTGGGAAACGAAGCAAGGCGGGTTCAAATTCTAAGTCTCGTACCTCTGATATTTTCATATGCGAATCATTTTTAAAATTACTACTACCTGTCTTACAGTGAAAGTTACATGCCTGAGTGAACTTAGTGAGTTTTTCAAAGGCATGTGAAGTCCGCCAACCCACACTTGGCCAGCGTGGTGGACTACAGCCTAAGCCCCACGCATGAAAGAGGTCCAGCAGTGGGATGTTAAAATGGACTAATACTTTCTTACATTTACGCGAATATTTGACATTTTAAATAAAACTATTTTTTCGGGTTATTTCGCGGATTTACACGTCGGGAACCAAAAATCAAAATAAATCCGCGAAATAATCCGAAAAGATAGTTTTATTTAAAAGGACGAATACTAATTTTACTATGACTAAGATAGATCCTGAGGTGATTTTATTTGCTTTAATATAAATCAAAAATAAATGTATACCGACTTCAAGACATTAAAAATAGCAGACGGAACAATTGAACGGTTTTTTTTATTTTCAATAAAAAAACCGTTCAATTGATTCAATTGGTTCATATCTCAGAAATGAGATATTTTCCCGCGGTAAAAAGTATCCTATATGTTGACCCGGATAACCATCTATCACCATACCAAATTTCATCAAAATCCCTCCAGTGGTTTTTCTATAATGCGGTAACAGACAGACAAAAATTCTAAAAACTATAGATTCGGCCTCTGTATCGATAATAATGTTTAATTCAATAAGATTTTCCAAAAAATATTTTATGTACAGATTCGGCTTAGTTACAATTTTATTATATGTATAGATATAAATATTTAATCGTTAATATTTTTATGTATTCGCTTGTACATTCAGTCATGTTTTCACTCTGCATTAAGGGCGCACTGAGGCAATTACCAAATAATTGCGTTCGTTTGATCCCTTGCTGTAGTGTAAAATTAAATAAATAATATTACTATATTTAATTATAATACTTATTAATATATTTTTTTAAATGTTTAGAAATAAAAATCAAAATGTTTAGAATAAGTATAATCGAATATTTCTGTGTTTAGTCCAGCCGACGCATATAAATGAAAAACTTCTTTATTTCAAATTTTTTATTAGTGCTCGCAATTTTTTTATTATTATTTTTTATTCTAAAAAGCATACGTCGCATCTATCTATCTATCTATCTATACAAATAATAAAATTCTAACTCAGTCGAATCATCAATCAATCAGTGAAAGCGATGAAAAAAAATATGACTGGCATTTAAAAGTGAGGTAGAGTTGCACTCAGTGTGTGCAGATTATGGGTAAACAGCAACTGATACCTACTGTTTTATTTAACAAGACTAGCGACTCATCCTCGCTCCGCTCGGGTTCGTCCCTAGTTACGTTTTAACGTTAAGTACAGATTTCTCAGAGATGAAATATTTTCCCGCAGTAAAAAGTATCCTATATATTGATCCGGATAACCAGCTATCATCATATAAAATTTCATCAAAATCTGTTCAGTGGTTTTCTCGTGATACGGTCACAGATAGACAGACAAAAATTCTAAAAACTATAAACTTCGGCCTCTGTATCGCTAATAAGGAGTATTTTAACAAGATTTTCCAAAAAATATTTAATATTCAGATTTGATTCAGAATTTTATTATATGTATAAACTGATTCTAAATTGGATGATGAAACGTCAAGGCAAATAAAATACAAGTGTTGTAGAAGACGATCCTGTGTTGGTTATCGCACCTTGGGTCATCTGTGCGACGGCGGGTAAACACCAGCATTCCCAAGGAGGGTTGATGTCAAGCAGGCGACCGGTTATAAAACTTTTGCCAAAATCGATAAGCAGTATAAAAGACGTACTGGGCCGATCCCAAGTAATTTGGGAAATGGACAGGAGGATGCTGATGAGGTATTAAGCCAAAAAAATTAATGCATACCTATCTAAAAAGTCATAGAAATTGGATCAGTCTTGAATAACTGAAAATTCTTCTTAATACTATACACGACACTTTTGTTTCTACAAAAATAACTGTGTTTATAAAATATGTGTTTACAGGTACGATATTCGCATGCCTCAGTAAAGAATTTGTTCAGTTTCTTTTATCTCCCACAACTGGGCACGTACTTTACATTGAAAAATGAGAGAGCGAATCAGGACTTAGTCTCCATTTTGTTCACACAGTAAAGTGTTTCACTCCTGTATTATAATATAGTCCACTAGCATTGCCCGCGGCTCCGCCCGCGTTCAGATGAACAAAAACTTTATTCTAACCAGTTTTTGTATTTTTTCTCTGAAATGAGATATTTTCCCGCGGTAAAAAGTATCCTATATGTTGAACCGAATAATCGGCTATGACCATACAAAATTTCATCAAAACCCCTCCAGTAGTTTTTCTGTGATGCGGTAACAGACAAACACAAAAATTCTAAAAACTACAGATTCACTCTCTGTATCGACAATAATGTCTATTTCAATATGATTTTCCAAAAAATATTTAATGTACAGATTCGACTAAATATTTAAGATGATATATCTAGCGAGACCAGTGCAATTAGTGAAACTAAACCCTATCATTATAGCTACAGTAAGCGAACGAGCCGTGCGATCGAACCGCATAGACACCTTCAAGTAAAGCGCATTTACCGGTGGTAGGACTCTGTCAAGCCTGAGGAGTCCGACTGGATAGGTACCACCCCCTTATCTATTTCTCCCGCCAAGCAATAATGATTACATTGTTGTGTTCCGGTTTGAAGGATAAGGTAGCCAGCGCAATTACAGACAAGAGGCACATCATCTTAGTCCTCACAGTGACAACGCACCTGCCGTTCTGCATTTTTGTAACATAAAACCTAAGTGCATGAACCGTAGGTGTTATGGGCGATAGGTACTGCTTTCCATCAGGTGGGCTGTCTGCTCGTTTGTCACTGAACCCCATAAAAAATAAACCATTGCGTTGAAATCCAGGTACAAATTAGATAACGTGATATCATTTGAAATTTTGACCATTAATACAGTAAAACAGATCAAAATTGTTTTTCTTTGCTTGGTTTCCAAAAGTATAATATTACTTCTACTATACTTTGTATCATTATTTATTTGTAATATAATATTTAGATCTGAAAATTATACCTTTAAACTCAATATTGTAACTCTTAGGGGAAGCTTCGAGAGTGAGATCGCCCCACAATTTTTACGTACAAACGATGTTCACCAACGATGAATAGACGAACATACAATCCGTCGTTGAATCCAACAAGAATATAAATTTTCTTAACATTTGTATATCCTTTGATTTTAAATATGAATGGTCTAGCCCCTGAATTTAATTGAATATTCTCATTTTGGTGATTTTGCCCACAAGAATTTCCTGTACCTAAGATTATGGAAAATATTATATGGAAAACGTGTTTACGTGTGTGCTTGTATGCGTGCGTGCATGTGACGTATATATAATAAATACAACCCTACGTTGGTATGTGGTTATCTTATTCGTTCATGGTGGTTATATAGGGAGAAATTCTGTCAAGGATATAAAATTAAATGCATAAACTTACTACTACCGCCATCTAGCGTAGGCTCCAGATAATAATACAACACTAAAACGTAGGTAGATTTAATTCACTACGCTGTACAAAGATGGCGACACAACTATCACTATTAAAATAATATTCGTATTAATTAATATGGACTAAGATCCCGCTGCAATGTACTTAATCAAAATCATTTTTCATATACAATAATAAAAGGGACAATATGTTTTGACCGGGGTACCTATTAAAATGTGCCCGCTAGTATGTTTAATTAAATAAATAATAATCGACTTTTTGGAACAAAAACGATGAATTTGTTATTAAAATGAATTATACTCCACTTCACAGAAATATACGTAGAGATCTTGAAAAGTGATAGCTGCCGTTGCGCACTTGGCCGCAACCTCTTCGCAGCCAGGTGTAAGCGGGTCACACTTTGTTACTTTTGTACGTTCATGGCGTATATTCATAATTTAAATCAAATTAAAGCTAATAATTTCTTTTTCGGTGCATGATAAAATACCTCTGCCTATGTAAAAGTGGCCGCAATGGAAAGAAAAAAAAGAAAGAATATAATATTATATATCATTTGTCAGACAATAACAACGGTTACCATGGCAGAGATTAAAGTGAAAGAGAGTTAGCGCGTTAGTTAACTATTTGTTGACATGGTAAAGCCACCTAAGGTTTCAATAACTAAATATTTTGTAATTAATTTAAACTTACCTTTTATCACTCATCCTTATTTTTCGCCGAAGTAGATTCAATAAAATAACCGCAATGTAGAAACCAAATGCACTCAAAATCACTTGTAAATCGAAAAGTATACTCTAATATTTCGGTATACAACATAATATTTTTACTGTACTGCCCTCAAGTTACTAGAGATATTTTTTCTTGAGTTGTTCCGTTAAAAGTGAGCTAGTAGTAACTGAGTTAAGGGCCCCGTTTAAACCTTTCGGCACGGTAATTATGTATAGCAGTACCGTGCTTTCGGCTACGAAATTCTAGAATTTAGATAATGAAATGAGAAACTTTTTGCAAGAATATGAGTTTAATATTTGTCCTCTAGATGGCGGTACTAGTAAGTTGCATCTCGCAAGCGTTACGTTCACATAAGAGTGATATCTAGTGGAGGTCTAACGTATAGATAATTGTTCCTAAATTCAAATTCAAAATCAAAATAAATTTTTAGATACGTACTTTAGAAGTACGTATAAAGATAATATAAAATAAGGTATGAAAGGTTGCTTCCCCATACAAATTTTCATCCCCATTTTCACCCCTAAAGGGATAATTTCCGGGATAAAATGTATCCTATGTCCTTCCAGGTTCTCAAACTATCTTCTTACCAAATTTCATCTAAATCGGTTTAGTAGATCTAGAGATTACCCCCTACAACGTCACAAACTAACAATTCACAAACTCATAATCTTTACCTCTTTATAATATTAGTATAGATAGATTGACGTACCATTATATATATGAAAAAAACCATCTTATAGAAATATCACTCAATAGGTTACGACGCGGTCGCGGTTCCATACCTACGTGTATGTCGTATTTGTTCAAATTATATGCAGTAAAAAGGAAAAGTTTCATGTTTTAAGCATTTTAGACGATAAATTTACTTACTTTGATAAGAATTCATAATTGTTGATAATATGACCAATAGACATGACCTACCGATTTAAATTATTTTTTAATATAAAAAACTACTTTTTATGGCTTAAATATAAAAGTTAGACATATGCTGTCGCTGACTTTTTACGTTGACATTTTCGTTCGACCTTTTTTTCTCCGACTTACTTTGCAAATCCCACTACCATGTAAAAGTCTTTTCATTCTTCGGGTTAATATATAGCCTATGTACACTCAGAAAGAACGTGGCGCTTTCTATTAGTAAAAGAATTTTGAAAATCGGTTCAGTAGATCCAGAGATTACCCCCTACAATGTCACAAACTCACAATCTCACAAACTTTACCTCTTTATAATATTAGTAGGTATAGATTACAGATCCTGGCATCCTGCTAATATTATCGCATCAAAAACATAAATGTGAAAATGGGAGCCAAGTTCAATATTAAGAATAAGCGTGGTTGTCAACTTCACTGACAAAAGAATTGAGATCTAAATACGTGCCAAGTTCTGTAGATAATCCTCAATTTTTTTCATAAGAACTTACAACCTTCTAAAATAAATTTAAAATACAATTTCTTGTTTTTTTCGGCTACAAAAGTGTTTGCTATTTAAAAATAGAATTTCTTAAATTTGAACAGTCGAATTAATTACACAGAGTAGATAACTTAGGATAAATTGCAGTACAAGATTTGACTTGGCTAGTTTTTACCAGTAAAGCAAGTTTTAGAAGAGTGACACATATTGACCTTACAATATAAAAACAGTAAGTGGTGTATAGCATAAAGAAGAGTGTGAAAAGCCGGATATAAGGTAACTTGTATGTAAAAACTTTACCTGTAAAAACTTTTCAAGTTCTCTAAGTAAATTTCTGTGAAGTGGAGTATAATATATTTTAATAACAAAATTATTTTGTTTCAAAAAGTCAATTATTATTAATTTAATTAGATTTACTCGCGGGCACATTTTAATAGATACCCCGGTCAAAACATATTGTCCCCTTTATTATTGTATATAATAAAATGATTTTGATTAATCCTTCCACGGCCGCGGACACGCCGGCGGCGTGTCAGTTAACAATAGATTTCTTAGAAATTTAATTAATTAATTTCTTAGAAATTTACCTGGAAGTGTTTAAATACGCGATGAACGTAGCAATCTTGCAGCCGGATCTTCATCCATTAAGTTCTTTAAATTTGACTTAAAATAAGAGTTTCTAATGATATTGTAAAATGAATTTTATTTATCAACTAAATTTTAATAATCCATACTAGGGGGTCGTTTATTAATCACGTGATGTTTTTAGCAACCTTTTAACTTTACCTTCCCCTGGTGATACGTGGTGAGGTTTAGTCTTAAACCCTACCTACATAGTATATTCAAAATTTACAAAATATTACTTTAAATACAGGTATAATCCAATTTAATTGTAGAAAATTATGCACCGTGACAAAAATGACCTGACAGATATTAAGTTTGCAGTACCTGAATCAAATAAGCTCGCTCGCACAAGCTCGCTGTACTACTGCGGAGAAGGCAGGTCTGGAATAAAGCTTTCAGCAATGTCATCGAGCTTGACATACTCTGCTTCGACGTCATGGCCGTCGACAAGCATGTTATTCTTTACTTCTGGGAGAACTTATCCAGCCTTCTGAATTCAATGAAAGAACGACGAACGACGAAGTTCAACGAAAAAATAAATACACGTGATATCTTACTACACCCCCTTCCCCCTTGTGATGTTTCGTGATTTTTTCCGAAACACACATACATATACATAATATATAGTCTATCTTTTCTACACTAACCGTTAAAACGTACCGAGGGACGAACCCGAGCGAAGTAAGGATAAGTCGTTAGTCTATACATATAATAAAATTATAACTAAGCCGAATCTGTACATTAAATATTTTTTTGGAAAATCTTATTGAAATAGTCATTATTATCGATACAGAGGCCGAATCTAGTGTTTAGAATTTTTGTCTGTTTGTCTGTCTGTCTGTTACCGCATCGTGGAAAAACCACCGGAAGGATTTTGATGAAATTTGGTATGATGATAGCTGGTTATCCGGGTCAACATATAGGATAATTTTACTGCAGGATAATATCTCATCTCTGAGAATCTCTCTGAAATATATACTAAACGTTAAAACGTAAGTAGGGACGAACCCGAGCGAAGCGTGGCTGAGTCGCTCGTCGTCGAGTCGTCGCTAGTACTTTACAAAATGATAATCATAATACAGCTGCATATAATACTTTACCCTGTTTGATCATCAGAGCCTAATGTAATGGACGTCTACGTGCAAATTTTATGAATTAGTTTAGTTTATATTATGTAGATGACGATGTCCTTTTAGAGGTGTATATTGTATAATAACACCTCGAAAAGGTCATCGGAATATAAATATTTATTCTATACGCAAATAATGTGGCAACATACATATAACATAAATAATATAGTAGGTATGAAATCTAAAAAAAATACGCAGAAAATAAATTGGACGAAATTCAAAATGATATCTAATTAATACGATATCAAGGATTTTGTAATGAAAACATATTAGAGGATTACCATTTTTCCATTATAAGAGAAGCCGATCCACAAATGTATAAAAAGAAAATGAAAAAAGTTATTTTAATATTTTGCTATTGCTATTATATCGTACTAGCGATTTACCCTCGCTTCGCTTGGGTTCATCCCTAGTGAAACACAAACACAAATCTGTCCCATGGGAACCGTACATTTTTTGGGATAAAAAGTTACCTACGTGTTATTCCAGACTATAATCTATCCTGTGCCAAATTTCATCCAGATCCGTTCAACCGTTCTGGCGTGAAAGAGTAACAAACATCCATCCATCTTCACAAACTTTCACACTTATAATATTAGTATGGATAATTACGATTTTTTTCCATTTTTAAGTAAATAAATATTTCTAAAACCAGATTTAATAAACTGTTTTATTATTTTTCTAAAACAGCTAATTACAAATCAAATTTAAGGTTTAATAATAATTTTAAGTCATTAGAACTTGTTTAAGTAAGGATGTTTTTTTGTGTTATCTATTCTTAGAAAAAAATATAATTTTTCGTAATTATTATATTATACGACATGACAGTTGTATTGACGAAATAGTTCAATTGCTTGCGAGCGGATGCATCTCAAATAGGTGTTTCCTGACCAAACAACGTCTTGTTAGTGGTACAACCTTCAACCTATTGTATACTAGCTGATCATACAGATATTTATTTATTTGTTTATTTATTTATTAGGTTTATTTACAATTACTTACAAATAAACAATAAATATTTTTTTTAAATGTGGATACAATATTATTTTTATGATTGATAACACATGTCAAAGCCCAAACCTGAAAGTGTCTCAGAAAAGTACCACAAAAATGCATAGATTGTGGGATAGTGTAGGACTCGCTTCGCTCGCCATAATTAAAAAGTATAAATTATTAATAAATAAAACACAATAAGCAAATATAATATCAAATAAATTTTATTAAAAGACAGATAGATATGTAAAAATAAAATAAAATTTTGTTATTTTAAAACAATTTCTATCGATAAAAATACGTAATTAGGACCTAAATAACTCAAAGCTCATTCCCATGTAAGCTTTACACTAAATAAACTAGATGGCGCTCTTACATTAAATACATTAGCAAAAAATAAGCAAAGAAACGTACACATGATTAAAAATAGAAAAAACATATATGTAAGATTATTCAGTACATTAACCTCATATTATCAATGTTAGTTATTATACGTATGAAACGATTACTAAAGAAACGATTACTGTATTATTGACCGTAAAACAACAATATAGGTATTGATAGACGAGAACAAATGCATTATCTAATTATCACGCGTGTGTAAACTAAGAAGTTATTGTTTTCACGCCAACTCCTCCGGCACCGGAGTGTACTTTAAGCCGCTATCGTTAAGCAAGGTCACGACCCAAGAGTCTTTAGGTATTTTACCAGATTGTAGCAGCTTGACCGCAGCAGCAATGTTTGCCCCACTAGTATACCCAACATATAACCCTTCCTTCTCCCCAATTAATTTTTTATAATATTGGGACTCCTCATCAGTTACACTAAGAGTGCCATCCATAGTGTCATAATTAAAAAGATTCGGTACGCAACCATATCCTGATCCTTGTAATAAATGTAAGGGTTTCGTAATCGGACAACCCTTAATCGGCTCAGAACCACTTGGTTCAACGACAAAACACTTGATGTTGGGATCTTTTTCTTTCAAATATTTTGATGTACCAACAAAAGTACCAGCGGTGCCAACTGTAGCTACGAAAGCATCGACGTGTTCACCGGTCTGCGTCCAAATTTCAGGTCCAGTAGTATAGTAATGTGCATCTGCGTTCATTTTATTATTGAATTGGTTTACGTAATACGCACCGGTTTCTTCGACTAGCCGTAAGCCTTCGGCCTCGGCCACTTTTACGTCCGCCAAGGTCACGTTGCCATACGTACCTTCGACTTGCGGAACTCTAATACACTTAGCTCCAAGTGCATCCATGTGAATGGCTCTCTGTGCACTATTGCCTTGAGACATAGTAACAGTTAAGGGATGTTCGAGAACAGAACACACTACAGCGAGGCCACACCCCTGATTTCCAGATGTAACTTCTAAAACAGGCGCGCCAGGTTTTAACTCCCCGCTTTCGCGAGCCTTCTGTATCATATGAAGAGAAGATCGACACTTAATTGATGCTCCAGGATTCATAAATTCACATTTTGCCAGGATGCGTCCCGGTCCCGGCCAGAGCCTGTCGAATGCGACGATGGGCGTATTCCCGATGAGCTCTAAAGCAGACGCCTTGATCTCGTTAGGTTTTTCGTTGACGTTGGACATCTTGCCGGGATTTACTGATGAGTTATTATCGTAGCGTCACAATCGGTACTGAGCAAAGTGACGGTTGTTGGTCTCTTTAAACCATTTACCGATGCTTACGCGCATTCACAGTCACTACACTCGCGCGGTGCGCAATAATAGTGAGACGCGCAAATTCTTACGAAATATTATTTAATATTTACCATAAACATATTTATTTTTATTATACGTAAAAATAATCGCCATTTCAATCTCGATCTATATCTCAAGTATTCTCTTCACAACATCATGAAATAAAAATATAACAAATAATATTTATAGTTGTAGCTATATATATTTTTTTAATTTAGTATGTATCCTTTTTAACGTCTCACTGCTAGGTACATTCCTACCCTCAATATAATTTATACGTTAATGCATAATATTTTTTTATTAACTTTTTTTTTTTTATTAACATATAGTAAAAGCTAAAGCGACCGAATAAAACAAAAGATTTATTACAGCAATACAACAAATACAATAATACAGTCAATATTAGATAAGTATAATCACAGTCATTAATAGATTAGTTTAATTGCTGAAAGTATTTAACATAAGATTGTCAAATACTTTTAATACCCAATCAAATTTCTCTGTAAAAATAAAACGCCTGACAAAAAAATTCGGGCAATACACAATACACTTGTTTACACTTATCAATAAACGCAGATTTTTTATAAAATAATATTCTTTAAAAAGCTGTACATAAAGTTGGAAACAATAAACATATACATAATTAAGAATTATAGTAATGAAAAATACATATAAATACTCAGACTAAAAAATTATATAGAGTTTAATTGTAGATGGAGAGAAAACAATGTCAGTCAAAAATAGTAGCTTGCTTTTGCAATTTGGGCTATTCATGATTTCCTGATGTTACCATAGAAATCGTTTACTTTTTTCAGAAATTAAGGGAAATTCTTATAACAACCTTTCGAAGTTAATTTATAAATTTTGTAATTAAAATATGGATAAAAAATATATTGTAGGGCTGATAAAAAACCTTTTGTGAATTTTAAGATTTAGTTACTTCTTCCACTTGAGAGAGATAACGCCATTACATTGGTTATTTTTTCGGTATTATTATGAAAAAATATTCGTTATTTGAACCAAATTATATTTTTACACAGTAATAAGTTTTACATTAATATTTATAATTTATATACTTTTTGAAATAATATAGGGTCATGAACTTTTATGTTTATTACTTTTTCATATTTTTGTACTTAAAAACATACTTAATATAATATTTTCATAAGTAATTATTAAAACACGAATTATAATAAAATAAATAGTCAATTCAATGGTTATAAAATTTAATTTATAAAATCCATTAAAAAGTTATATTATTTTTGCGTCAAATTATGTTATCAACAACTGGTAACATTCTGTACACAAATATCCGAGAAGAACTCACACTTAGACAAAATTTTTTTTCGACGTCGTGTTTAGGTTTTATGACCCGCCGTCTATATATGTATACCTATTCAGTCTGAGCTAGTTTGCTACATAAAAAGTAATGGTTTTTAGCATTAATGAATTTATTCAAACGCATGATAATTTCAGTAGACGTGAATCTACGCTTTATCTCATAACATACATATATCATTATATTTATAATCGATATATAATAAACTTTCATGGGATAGAACCCACGTGCAGTCAACTAACCGATGTTCCGCCCAAAGTATTATCAACTAACGTAAAGAACTCACCAAACCTAGTTTAAGTAAAAAAAAAAATTAAGAGTGTGTGTATCAATGTGTACACGCGCAAGTAGTGACGTCTTTAAGTTATCGGTGCTTTTTATCGACTTCATTTTATGTTCTAAATAATTTGGTTATTTTAGGAGAGATAATAAAAATATTTTTTTTATCGATTTGAAGAGGAAAATAATATTTTATTTTTCACGTAGTACAGATGATGTCAGAGTGCACACAATTTCTTATACTATACTCTCCTTAACACATATGATCCCTGGTACTTGTTATGACGTCATATGGAATGCTCTTAGTAAATAATATTTTTAACAACATTCATTTGATATAATTACATCGCTTATTTAAAAACAAATGAAATAAGGTTTTTTTATAAATGTCTATATTCATTTAATATTCTTAGAAATATGTATATATAGTTTAAATAATTTACAATTGACTATTTACTTTCGTAACAACCGTTTCCGTTACAAAAATCGTAACGCCAACACTTTTTTCCCTCTCATATCGCACCTTCAGAAGAACCTTTAGAAGTTTCACTTCAAAAGTAAATAAGACTCCAGACGTAGAACTTTGTTCCACCACAGGACATTGCATAAGATGAGTATATATGTATTTAATCATATTAATGTCATATTTGGACTAACAATTTAGAGCTTAATGGAGCTCACATCTGGTAATTTATTATCACTTATTGATTAATCTAAACTCTTAAGTATTAAATTTTACCGTTTACTATACCATAATTAAAGCTTGTACATAATATATTGGTTATTACCGTTGATATTACCATTAATTTAAAAAAAAACACATACTATAAAAGAGGAGTGAGGATCCCTAATTATTATTACTGTTTGTCATTTTATTACTCATCTAAGAGTACTTTTTAGAAAAAACGTCATAACTATAAATAAACTGTGAAACTTTGAACCCGCTTTTTATTATTGCGATTCAAAAGATAGATAAGAGCGACAAACAGTGCGACGCGACGAGACAGCATTGGCCTAATATTAGGTTCGAGAACTAGGTACATAGAAAATACTTGGTGATTTCAAATTTTTATTAAATGATACTGAAGAAAATATAGGTATAATTTAAGATTTAGAATAGTTCTAATGCTTTAAATTTTCATTTTAAAGATATAAATCTACACATAATAATAAAATTCTAAGCCGAATCTGTACATTTTTTTTGGTAATCTTATTGAAATAGACATTATTATCGATACAGAGGCCGAATCTATACTTTTTAGATTTTTTGTCTGTTTGTCTGTCTGTGACCACATCACGGGAAAACCACTGGAGGGATTTTGATGAAATTTGGTACGATGATAGCTGGTTATCTGGGTTAATATATAGGATACTTTTTACTGCGGGAAAATATCTCATCTCTGAGAAATCTATACTAAACGTTAAAACGTCAGTAGGGACGTAACCGAGCGTAGCGAGGGTGAGTCACAAGTTCTTAATATTATACAAATGTCACACGAATTACTGTTTTAGCCATATGTACTTAGTATACAACCTTATACACAACCTTATACACTGCATAGGTACCATTTTTATTATTCATCTATGATAGGTAAGTACATAACATGAATACTTATTAACTATTTTTAAATGATTACAATTTAATGATTGCAAATAGCGTTCTAAATAAACAATAATGACGACACGTTTGGCTCAATTTGTAGTGACCCTACTTGCTGCGCCAGCGGTCGCGGGTTCGAGTCCCACTGGGGGCATTCATTTGTGTGATGAGCACAAATGTTTGTACTCCAGTCATGGGTGTTTATATTTATAATATGTATGTATTTAAAAGTTATATATGTATAATGTATCAACTATCTGTTATCCATAACACAAGCCTCGTAGCTTACCACGGAACTAGATGTCCTGACATATTTAAATAATAATTCATTCGTAATTAGGACTCCTTTGTTATAAAAATTATGTACTACTGTAAAATTATGAAATATGTAATGGCCAAGTGTTTTTAATTACAACGATATTTTGGTGAGCTTTTATACCTACATAGTATTTGGAATATCTCATATCGGTCCTTCTCTAAAAAATGCAAAATTTTCTGATTTGGTACTTCTAAAGAGAAAACGCTCCTCGTAGTTCGATCTATTACCGTTAGATGGTGTTAGCATCGTAACATTTTGTGATAACTCTTTTCTTAGTCTTACTTGACTTAAGCATTACTAGCACGCAAACTAGATGGCGCTACTATACTCAAAAAAATGATGATAGAGACAGTCTGATAACTCAGATTTTATAGAAAGCCAAGTGTAAATATTAATATGTGTATTTATTTACTATTATTAACTATATAATAAATTTATATGTATGTAAGTCTACAACAAGTTTAAGGCAGAAAAATTCAAACTTAAGTAAAAAATTAAATTACTCTACAAGCGGTTTAAAAAAGACCCTGATTAAAAGAAAAGAAAAACAATCATCTGGCTTTTCACTGTTGGCCCTTCAAATTGAAATATAAGAGCCAAAACAGGATAGGTTGGGAGTCTTCTATCGTAAGCAAATAAGAAGGAAAAACATCTCTCTCGCGTGGCCATGTTTGCTGCAAAGTAGAAAACGTTGGGGAAAAAATTCCGAATAAGAACACCAAAGCATCAGAAAGATAGTTTTATATCAAATATTAAATATTCGCGTAAAGTATAACTGTGTTATAACAGGGAAACCCGATCGTGAGAATTATAGCGATGGTGAAACCGGTGCACACCACTCTACAAAATTGCATCCGTAACATTACGCCATCTAGTGAGAGGCGTGACACCATCCGCTAAATCTATACTAATATTATAAAGAGGTAAAGTTTGTGAGTTTGTGAGTCTGTGAGTTTGTGAGCTTGTAACGTTGTAGCAGCGGGTTCTCTTTGGATCAACGGAACCGATTTAGATGAAATTTGTTAATAAGATAGTTTGAGACCCTGGGAAGGACATAGGATACTTTTTATCCCGGAAATCATCCCTTAAGGGGGTGAAAATGGAGATGGAAATTTTGTATGGGGAAGCAAGCGAGGGAAGAACCCAAGCGAAGCGAGGGTGAGTCGCTAGTATATTATAATTTCATATGCATTTAGTAAAAAGTTGTTACTTTGACTTTTATTTACTTTCAATTTTATTTATCTGTATAGTATAGATATCTATTTATTTATTGAATTACCAACAAAAGCTACAATGGTTAAAACACATTATCTAGGCACTACACTTTGTTAATTGCACTTTTAGTTATAGGTAAATACAGCATGATTATTATTATTAAAGTTTTTATGTGGTTATGTGGATTAAACTATAAACATAAATTAATAACAAAGAAAACATTGAATTATAATTATAAATTTTCAATTAAAATGTCACAAAGATGCATATAATATAAATAAAGATATTTTATACAATTATTACAGATAAATAGTTTTATCATACTTTTTATAGTTCAAACGGATAAACTTGTAATCATCATTGGGAAATCCCCATGGTATGATATGGTTACTCAGAGGTAGACGCCGACGCGTGACATTAAACAAACTTAAATATCTTTAACACCTCCAAGTAAATTTCTAAGAAATTAATTAAAATTCTAAGAAATCTATTGTTAACTGACACGCCGGTGTGTCCGCGGTCGTGGAGGAATACTACTTAAAGTGTTAAAACTTCTTTGATCCCATGAAATCCAACCGAAAGATATATTGTAACATAATACATACCTAACAATAAAATTTTCATCTATTTTCAATTTTATTTTATATGTAAATAACTACAAAAATAATTAACATGTAAATAATGTCCACCATCCTCTCACTAAAGGTTGTTTTGTGGAGATTGCTTTCATCAATAACACTATCTTTACTTGTTATGCAACAAAACTTTCTGACGACACCTGTACCCACATTTGCCTATTTATCTATCTTTTTCTATACATATAATAAAATTGTAACTAAGCCGAATCTGTACATTAAATATATTTTGGAAAATCTTATTGAAATAGTCATTGTTATCGATACAGAGGCCCAATATATAGTTTTAGAATTTTTATCTGTCTAGTTGTCACGACTAACCCACTGGACAGATTTTAATGAAATTTTGTATGTGGATAGTTGGTTATCCGGGTCAATATATAGGATACTTTTTACTGCGGGAAAATATCTAATCTCTGAAAAATCTATACTAACCGCTAATAAAATTGTTTAATAAAAAAAATAACATCTTTCCATCTTTCATTTCGGAATAATTCTGTATGGAGTTTCTGTTATTTGACACAAATTCCGTTGAAATCGTCTAGTTATTTCCAATATTATAATAAATATAAATTTTAATAACCTGTTTTTGTTATAGTAGGTAAAATGAATATATTAAAAAAGATCTTAAAGCAACGTCGGATCTTGAATCAGAAATAAAAACTTTTCGTGGAAACGTTTTCTGCTAAAATATTTCCATGTATAGTATATAAAGTATGTATAGGATTTTTTCCCTGCTTATAACATATACTTTTAAATTATTTTATTATCCCACTTAACTTTTTGTCTCACTGCTGGGCACGGGCCTCCCTTCAGTACGGTCAGGCCATAGTCCACCACGCTGGCAATTGCGGGTTGGCGGACTTCACATATCTTTTGAAAACTTGCTAGACTCCAACATGCATGTTTTCCTTCACCGTTAAGAAAAGTGGCAATCATGTTGGAAATGATTCGCACATAAAAATATCGGAGGTACGAGACCCGGGATTTGAACCCGCTTCACTCGGTTTCCCAAACGAGCGCGTTACCACTGGGTAGCACTGCTTCATACTTTACAATTTTTAGTACTTCAATAATTATTATTAAGATATCTACTATCTAGAGAAAATTAAAAATAAATACTACTTAAATGTACCCATTTAATTCGATATTATGCTTAAATAATGTTTTATTTTCTAACTAGCGTATGTAACAAGAACAAATCTATCCCACGGGAACTCTGTTCGGGGGATTTAAATTTTAAATTTTAGTAGTTTTTCGGGATGAAAATTAACTAAAATGTTTATTGGGGATGTAAGGTACCACCATGCAAATTTTCATTTAAATCGGTCCAGCAGTTTCGGAGATTTGCCCGTACAAACAGACAGAAAAACAAAAAAAATGAAAAAAATCTGGATTTGTTCTATTTCTCTTATTAAATCCCCCTGACTTGGTTTTTAGCAAATTTTTTTCTATGTACACTTACAGACATTCGACCTCTGCAGTTTTATTATATGTATAGATCCAAAACAAATGTATGTTTTTAAACTGCATCAATTTGGAAATAAGTTCCACACAGCACACTGTACGCAAATATCTGTGCTTAGAGTAAACGTAAAAATAAACAAAATAAAAATGATTTTAATCAACACATTTTGAAATCCAAACCTGGTTTTTGCTTCTTTATACAACACTTTCAAGACACAATAATGATCTAGACATATGAGTATGCGCTTACGCCGCCATTGAGTCATGATATGACCAATGACCATATTATAGTCGCTAAGAAGTTCCGCGATTGCTTAATGTATGATGATGATGATGAAATGATGATGATGATGATGTTCTCCTGACCGATGCCGGCCACGGCGGCCAATCTCGTTGAGTCTAGCCAACTGCGCAGGAGATATTATAGTGCACAAGTGTACGCGCAGACAACGTGCACTCTCTCCTTCACTCTTTCCCCTTCCTGTCACTCTCATACTCCGGTGGGACGACTACTTGACACGACCGGTGAGAGTGTCGGCGCAGGACCGACGGCTTTACGTGCTCTCCTAGGCACGGGGGTGAAACACCGCCGATTTCCCAACTCCGGGCTGTTACTGAGACTTACTATACAAAAAGACTCAATAACTAAACTTGGCCCGATCCGAGACTCGAACCCAGGACCTCCGGCTGTGCAGCCGTACATGCTAGCCACTAACTACAACACCGAGGCAGTTAATGTATGAAGTAGGTATGTCAATGGTATGGAGTTATATCTTGCATATTTGTGAATTCTACTCGAAAATTAGTTACATTGTTTAAAAAAAAACCATTTTATTTCATGTATACATTATTTTAACGCTTAATAAGCCAATGTCTCTAACTTTATCTCTTAGATTTTCTTAGCTGAACCAATTATGATAAAATAAAGTACCTAACCTTACAAATATTTTTGACATTTAAGCATTTCTAGATACAAAAATAAGCACCCAAAGCCTGAGTGACTAGTTTCACATTTACATATCCACACAAAATAATTGTAATTGTATTGAAATTGTAGACAAAACTGCACGCAGATGCTAACTAAAACTATCTAAGATGTATTGATAAATTCCCGTACAACACTAATCTCATTAGATATTAATTAGTAATTAATGACGCTACAAATACAGAGCTAGGACACGTTGCATCACGTTTACGACAATGATTCATCGATCACGAGAGCGTCACAACCGCAGTTCTATTTCATCACACTCATAGTACGTACGTATGGGTGTATGGTACAAATAATTGCATGAAGCGATATTAAAATTAACATTAAACGTCTTAATATAAACTGACATTTTTTAATGTTTTTATTTAGTAAAACAGTTTTTATTTCATTGATAGAAGAGCGATAACATGTTAGGCACATTTTTATTTGATTATCTGTACAATTATTTTCTAATATGTTGTGACCTTAGTGTGTGTATATATATATATATATACATATACATATATATATATATATATATATATATATATATATATATATATATATATATATATATATATATATATATATATATATATATATATATATATATATATATATATATATGTGGCTTATGTATACTCTAAGGTTGTGACTTTAAAGTAACTTTTAGAGAAAACATTGAAATACTATTTATATTATATATAAAATTCAGTGTATGTTAGTTTCTTGTAATAGTTATATGTAAATGTTAATTATTCATTAATTGTAATTTATATAAGACAATACAAAAATAATACCAATAAAAACCAGATATATACATATGTGTTCAAAAGAAACCTTATCTTTTAGAATTAAAAAGAAAAAATAAATTTTATTAAGTGATGTGAACAAATAGTAATAGGAATGATAATTTTGCATAACTATGTATGGTATAAATACCCTTAGGTCTTCTCAATGATATTAATATTACTTGTATTCAGCCCTTTTTTAACGTCCCATGGGAGTCGGACTCCGACTCCCACTACTGGACCCGAGCCTTCCTTCAGTACGAGGGGAATCAGGTCATAGCCCGCCACGCTGGCCAAGTGCGGGTTGGCGGACTATTAATTAATATTACTTAGTATTTAGTAAATATTAAAGTATTTTTTATAACACTAATGACCTGACGTAGCATAACGTAACAAGTACATGCTTATGTTTGCGAGCATGCGTTCTTCAATCAGTTTTTATAATAATAATATCCCACAAAAACCTCTCTGTGCAACGAATTTTCATTTCCAGAACATAAACTAACTACATATATCACATATGTAAAATCTGTTGCTTAGCTATTGCATAAAAGATAAAACCACAACACAAATCCATATTAACGACATATTTTAGCATTCGTAAGTGTCGATTTGTATTCAAGTTCATCTTCTTTAGATAAAAATATACTTAATGCTTGTTATTATATAAATTGTAAAATAAAGAGTAAACTTAGATTTACGCGAATATTTTACATTATACAGAATATGATGCATTATATGTATAGTTATTATAGACTGTGACTGTAACTATATAATGCCTTTAAGATGTCTAAAAAATCAAAATAAATACACGAAAAAATCCGATTTTTTTTAAAATAATAATGGGAACACTATATGTAGATTACTAATTAATATTTTTAAAATTGTAATAATTATAATAATAACAGCAAAAATTAAATAAATAATATTCCATATTCAATTATAAAAATAATTAAAATTTTTAAAATGTTTAAAGTTAAAAAATATTGTAAGGTAATTGGTGCAATTTTCATTTTGTTGTGGGTAGGCTGTCTGTAACAACTACACCTTCGAGACATCTAACACCTTAGTCTCTCCCGTGACCATGATTGCTGTAAAGCATTCGAAATGTCGGGAATCAAAAATCCAAATAAATCCGCGAAAAAATTCGAAAAGATATAATGAAAAGAGTATAATGTCTTTTTCAATAAGATTTTCCAAAAAATATTTTATGTACAGATTTGGCTTAGTTACAATTTTATTATATGTATAGATAAAAAGTACTTAGAATAACATCTCGTAGTAAAAAAGTTTCTGTAAATAAACATAAAGCTCGTAACTTGCACCAATCTTATCACTCAGCGGACGCGTGCTACACTTTCACGTAGCCGCGTCGTCACCGCTCGTAAACCGCTACAAGGAAATCATGCCCAGTTATAAAAATAAATATTGTATAAAAACAAAAATTTCTGAAATTTCTATAGTAATAGAAGTGGAAAATAAAATAGAATTTTTTGTTAGAGTTATGACAACACCTTAGTAAATATTTGTTGAAATATTTTTTAGTCAACATATAAAAATTAACCTTCAATTAAATATAAACCGTCTGAATATTATTAATGAACAACATATTTTAAGTTTATTTTTTTATCAATTACTGTAATTTTTTTAAATTTATTTATGTTTTATTTTATCGTTTTTTTTATCTAAAGTGTAACTTTAATCTAAAAATTAAATCATCAGCCCGAGCGATGCACACTGGAATGTTTACCACCACATAGTCACGTGTGAGAATTGAACCTACGACCTTCAGTATAATAAACAGACCAAAACAAATGTGTGGTAGGTACGTTGCGTCGTTTATACCTATACATACTCGTACAATACTAGCGGCCTTCCGACTTTAACAGGGTACTTTGTTTTTGGTACCCTATTTTTTTGATCTCTATACAACGTGACCACTTATACGAGAGTCGAATTTAAAAAAATCTTTACTGGCTCTATATCTATATAATTATGTTAGGAATATCCTTTAACATGTTGACGATTCTGGCTTGATCCGAATGACAAAGACAAGTAAATTTATAAATGTAGAGATAAATTATGTACCTTTAATTATAACACACAATTGTTGGCCTTAATAACTTCATAGTTCTTATTGCCTATATTTTTTTAAGATTGAGAAATGATAAATAAGTTTTTTACCACCTCAGTTATTTCGATGTTGATAGAAACTTGTTTTATTTAAACATTAAAGTATATATTTTTTAATATTATTAGGCTTCGTTATAGGTAAAGTAAACGTCTGCAATTGAATAAAAATTAATTATTTATTATGTAAATAAATAATAATATATTATTATTTATTTACATAATAAATAATTAATTTTTATTCAATTGCAGACGTTTAATTTTTCATCGCAATGTACCTAGTATTTTGCCTTATCAAATGCCCGACCTCCCGATAAGATAGATCGTGGGAAAGACAATCTTTTGTCAATATTTATCCTTTACCCCTTAAGTGTAAAAGTTAAGTCATATTTTATTTTTTTTACATTATTATGTGTATAATGTACACAATATGTAAGTATTATATACTTATAAAATCAAATAAGCGTGTTTTAAACCTACTATGTATGTTGCCTCTCGATAGCGTATTCGAACACCTAGCAAGCGGGCCTATCTGATACAATAACTAGGATAACTAGTATTACCTATCTAGAAAACTAAATTTTCATATTCACAACCCGCATCCACATAATACCTACTTATATACAACACATAAATATTTCGCAAGTTCCACTTTGCATAAATCAAATGTCAATGACCGCCGAAATTGTAGAGGTGCTAAATGCAGTGGACGGTGGAGAGAAATAGCGCTGGCGAGTGCTGAAGCGACTGGCGACCTTGTCGTGCCCGCGCCCCTGCGGCCGCGACGTCATGCGGGGGCGCGCCGGTGACGTCACGACAAGACCTCGCCGCCGTCACTCGGCGAGCACGTGAACACCACGCGCCTTCACGCGCTGGCTGCGTGATCGCCCCCCTGTCATTGGTCCGTCAAGCCGCGCCGACCGCTCCCATTGGTCGACGCGACCCCCCCGCACCCCACACACCTCACAACCACCCGTGCCTCGTACCTCAAACGCTCGCGAAGCGGTTTATTCGTCTGCGGATCGCCGACGAAAATACACGGCTCTCTCAGCCATAATAAGCCCGCGAGTTTAGTGAATTACAAACTTTCTCACCGTTGAATGACACCCTAGTCACAATGTCCACTCTACTCGATGTTTGCGGACCCCTCTCCCCGCCCTCAACGCCGCCGTTGATGGACGTAAAAGTGAGTTGATGTTATTTTAATGCAAGCTATTTGTTTTTTTTCCCCAAAAAGTATTACCTATTAAATTTCAAAAGTCTGTCTCGAATATGAATCGTACCTTGTGCAATCGAAAGTATGGCAGGAGTGCGACGCGCGACCACGCACCGTGCGCGTGCTCCAAGTACCGACCTAGTGAACGATCACTTATCTATGTATGTCTTTGTCTCGCAGGTGGAGTTACCTTTAAAGAAGGCAGCAGTGAAACGTGCCCGGGAGTCTTCCCCACCGGCTGGCCTCGTGACCCCCCAACCCTCGGACTCGGAAGGTGAAGATGAATGCAGCAAGCGATCTAGGTGCGAACTCGCACGGTTGCTACTGACCACACCCCCACCAGAGCCCTGTGCGCGCCCTTCAGTCATCATGCGAGCGCACAAAGACGGCACCTGCAGTCCTGAACCACTGCCGCCCCCACCCGCCAAAATGAATATACTCAAGACCCTTAAATTTAAAATGAATCGGGGTCACAGCTACTCACAAACCAAATTTATCGCGCAGACGCAGTCTCAAGCTCAGGCTCCGCCCGCCGCGCCAATAAGCCCTCCAGCGAAGCTTGAAGAAGCACGCGTCCCCTCACCACACCCAGAGTGTCAAACTAAACAAGACGAACAAAGAGTGCTTCAAGTGCCACCAACTGCCTCGACACCTGGCTGGGTGCCGCTCGCGCCGCGACCCGCCTCAGCTGTGATAGTGCCGAGTGCTCTCCTACCTACCACGGCGCTGTGGCTAGTCGCACCCGCGCCGGCCGCCCGTCGTCGTCTATACGAGTGCTCTTACCCTGGCTGTGGGAAAAACTACTTCAAATCGTCACATTTAAAAGCTCACGCGCGCACCCACACGGGCGAGCGTCCCTTCCGCTGCGGGTGGCCCGGCTGCGAGCGACGCTTCTCCCGCTCTGACGAACTGTCCCGACATAAGAGGACACATACTGGCGAGAAGAAATTCGGGTGTCGCGTGTGTAACCGCCGTTTCATGCGTTCCGACCACCTCGCCAAGCACGTCAAGAGGCACGCAAAAGAAAGGGCCCCTCCCGCGCCCGTTCTACGGCTGCTTCCTTCGCCCCCACTCGCCATTCCCGTCCCCACCGTTGCGCAATAAGCGACACAGACTGTGATCCAGATCTCATGATCGTTACCTAGTTTTAGTACTCAATTAAGACTGTCCTATCTAACTACTTAAGTAGTTGCTAGCTGTAAGTCTATATTATTGTATGTAGATGGTAAGATTCAAAGAATATAAGAGATTGATATATAAAATTCATAGTTTTGTTTTTCACCGCACTTACACTGAAATTTCACTACACAAACACTAAACCCGTTAGTTAACAAAATTGGTAAAATTAATATTTAATATTCTATTTGTTTTAACTTATTGGTTGTAAAATTCGAGAGTAGTGAGAGTATATGGTATAGTCGAAACCGGCCGCGAGCCCGGCGGACGACTGGCGTGAAGTCGCTTACCGCGCCACGCTGTGATAAGGCTACGACATCTCTTATCGCACCGCGATATCTTACAAAATACCAACAATACCAGCTTTATCAAATACGAAAATTACTAATAGCTTTGTAATTTTATTAAGTAACCCGCTATTTAACCTATGTAATTAAATTACACCATGCGTTTTTTTACAATAATTTGCTGTCCATAAAAGTAACTGGTAAGCTGGATATGACAGATTTCTATGACGACGACTATGACGATCTCGACACTGACTCCGAGGGGGAGTTGGAAGGCGGGGAGGACGGGGACGACAGCGGTAATGGCGAGTCGTGATACGACACAGAGATCTCACGCGACGGACGGACTACCAGACGGTTATAATTGGCAGGGCTGCCAGTAGAGACAACTGTGCCAGTAGTGCCAACTTCTTTTATACTACTGGGACACTCAAATTATACCAAATCAAATTTTCTTATACAAATTAACAAAACTGTTGAGAAATAGTCTGTGATGAATAAAAAAAAACAATAAAAATACCTAATAACTTAAAATTAAATACACATAAAATAACCTCATTTTAGAATTTTCGTATATCCAATAATTATACGATCTGGCAGCCCTGATAATTGGCAAGCACTGCTTATGTCAAAATAAAACCTACGTTCCATTCTACGATTGACACAACGCAATAGTGGCTAACATTGAATACGTTTATGTCCCAGTCTGTTTAAGGACGGCTAAAATATTATACGTATAACACGGATTTCATACAGTTATTTTAATTATATGTACTTAGATTCTTACACTATGCAAAATTGATTTAATTTTGTTATGTTGATTTAAAATGATAATCGTCAAATAGAACGTTCTTATCTGATAATAATTTATAAAATGAGAACTCTTCTTGTAAAACAAGTTTACACGCTCGAAGTGTTAATAATAAAAAGAAAGATTCCGACGAATTGACAACTGAATTTGACAACTTGAATTTTTATGGTGTCGGGACGTGACGACCCCACCGCCCGCTGGTGGGATAGTCTAGTGACAGAGATTATTCCACCAGTGCAATCAGTCAACCAAAAACTGTGGTAGTGCCATGCTAGTTACCTTCGGGTAGCAGCCGAATGGGCCGGCACGTCCCGTTAAATACCACACTCTCACAGAAGTCCGGCGTGAAGTGGCAGCTTTGCTGTCGCGTTTCGTTCGGTAAGTGAGAGTCCCGGAGGCCCACTCCCACCCCCTCCCCCACACCACTAAATTTATGATAGTGCGAAATTTTGGTCAGTCTACCCCAGGAGGGTACCACCAGCGCACATCGCGGTGGAGAATCCCTCTCTGGGCATCCATGTTCAGCTCGTTCACTACCTGAGCGTGGGTGCCCAGGCTGCCCTCCGAATTCTGGGGGGGGCAATTTTGCGCTCTCGTCTTCTGTTCGGGGCAATCGGAGCAGGCAACATAAGGCTACCCCTTTCACACTTGCTGTGGACTTCTGCAACATAAGGGGAACTAAATTCCAACTTGAACGCCGTCCACTTCCACCTTGAGACGGCGAAGCCGGCCTTGCTCTTCCTTACCGAGACGCAGATATCGTCCCCGGCTGACACCCTCTTTCCTCTCTTGCCCGGGGTATAATCTGGAGCATTTCCTTTGTACCGCGGGCTGGAGTGTGCGTGTACGTCAGAGAGGACATCTGCTCTCGTCGCCTCAGCAGCCTTGAAGGGCGGGACCTATCCATCCTCTGGCTACGTGTAGACTGCGACGACCATCCGCGAATCTACGCGTGCCTGTATAGGTCTCATAGCGGGCAATGCCGAAACTGTGACCGACTCGTTTTGAGCACATGCAAATGGCTACAGATTCCGTGCTCCAGCAGATCCCATCCGCAGAGATCGTGATTCTCGGCGACTTTACGCCCATCATACTGAATGGCTTAGATCACGTACCACCGATCATGCGGGGAGATCTGTTCACGATTTCGCATTGGCATATGATCTGACACAACTGGTTACCTCGCCAACGCGAAATCCCTGATGTGGAAGATCATACACCTTCCCTGTTGGACCTTCTGTTAACCTCTTCATCCGGACGGCTACCTGGTCTCCGTCGATCCTCCTCTTGGCTCGTCGGACCACTGTCTTGTCCGGAGTACAGTGCCAGTCACGCGCTCAACACGGCCTCGCTTTGCGGGCTGTCGCCGTGTATGGCATTACAGGTCAGCGGATTGGGACGGGATGCGGTCATTCTTTGCGTCCTACCCATGGGGGCAAATTTGCTTCTTTCTCGCCAGATGATCCAGACGTCGTTGCTGATTCTGTCACCGATGTGGTACTTCAGGGTATGGAACTATTTATTCCGTTCTCTGCAGTGCCCATCGGAGGCAAATCCCAGCCTTGGTTTGGTCACTCCTGCAAGACGGCATCTCGCCGAAAGCTGGAATGCTACAAGCCTGGGCTGTCGCGTCGGCGTCTAGTGATGTAAATACCAGCGCCTTTTAAAAAGGAGTATAACTTTGCCTCCAGGTCCTTCAAAAATAGTATTGCTAATGCGAAGTCGAAGCACATCGGCAGAATTTGGCGAGAGATTGTGGGCGTCTCCCTTCGGGAACACGTGCGTTTTGGTCTCTCTCCAAAGCTGTTTTAGGAATTTCTGTAAGCCTTCTTTTCCACCTCTGCACACGGAGAATGACTCGCTGGCTCATACCGCGAAGGAGAAAGCCGAACTACTGGGCACTCTCTTCGCGTCCAATTCGACTCTAAATGACCAAGGAAACTCACCACCGATCATCCCACGGTGTAATACTACGATGCCGGAAGTTCAGTTCCGGCAAAGTGCAGTTCGCAAAGCACTTCTTTCCTTGGACATTCATAAGTCGAATGGGCCCGATGGCATCCCTCCGATCGTGTTGAAGACATGTGCTCCGGAGTTGGCACCGGTCTTAACGCGTCTTTTCCGGTACTCCTATTCATCAGGCGTAGTCCCGAAATCCTGGAAGGCCGCTTTAGTGCACCCGATCCCAAAGAAGGGCAACCGCTCGGATCCGTCCAATTACAGGCCTATAGCCATTACCTCCTTGTTCTCTAAGATAATGGAGTCCATTATCAACTGCCAGCTCCTGCGGTACCTAGAAGAGCACCGGCTGATTAGCGACCGCCAGTACGGTTTCCGTCGAGGTCGCTCAGCCGGTGATCTTTTAATTTACCTGACACATAGATGGGCAGAAGCAGTTGAGACCAAGGGGGAGGCGCTTGCAGCCAGTCTGGACATAGCGAAGGCCTTTGATCGGGTATGGCACAAAGCGCTTCTTTCGAAGCTACCTTCCTATGGGCTCCCCGAGAAATTTTGCAACTGGATCACCAGCTTTTTGGCAGATCGGAGCATTAGGTCGTTGTCGACGGTGCTTGCTCTGATCCTAAATATGTCAATGCTGGTGTTCCACAAGGCTGTGTACTGTCTCCTACTCTGTTCCTTCTGCATATCAATGACATGTTGCAAATCAGCAACATTCATTGCTATGCAGACGATAGCACTGTGGATGCGCTGTACACTGGCCGCGCTAATATTTCTCGGGAATACGTCGACGAGAGCCGGAACAAACTTGTGTCTGAAGTCGAATCTCTGTTAACCAAAGTCTCGGATTGGGTCGACTAAAACTTAGTCCAATTCAACCCCAAAAAGACACAAGTTTTGCGCGTTAACCGCTAAAAAGTCGCCATTTATCGTAGCTCCTCAATTTGAGGACACTCCTCTATCTCCCACAGCCAGTATCGGAATACTTGGCGTCGACATCTCGAGCAACGTCCAGTTCCGTGGTCAATTGGAAGGTAAGGCCAAACTGGCCTCAAGAAGCTTGGTGTGCTCAGCAAGGCGAGACAGTACTTCACGTCGCGTCAGCGTCTTATTCTTTATAAGGCGCAAATTCGGCCCCACATGGAGTACTGTTCTCATCTTTGGGCGGGAGCTCCCCAGTACCAGCTACTTCCATTTGACCGCATTCAACGTAGGGCGATTCGAGTTATCGACGATCAAGCTCTCTCCGATCGGCTTGATCCTTTAGCTCTGCGTAGAGATGTTGGATCACTCTGCATCTTCTACCGCATCTATCACGGGGAGTGTTCCGAGGAATTGTTCGGACTAATCCCGGCTGCTGAATTTCACCATCGGACATCGCGCCAAAATAGTAAATTCCATCCACACCACCTCGATGTCCAGCGTTCCACAACAGTACGATTTTTAAGGCACTTTCTGCCCCGCACAACCACTCTGTGGAACCAGCTATCGCCGGCGGTCTTTCCGAACCGCTACGACCTGGCCACCTTCAAGAAGAGAGCGTATTCCTTTCTTAAAGGCCGGCAACGCATCTGCAAGCCCTGCGGTGTTGCAGATGTCCATGGGCGGCGGTGATCACTTTCCATCAGGTGAGCCTCCTGCCCGTTTGCCCCCTTAGTCCCATAAAAAAAAAAAAAAAAAAAAAAAACTCTACAACTCTCTAACAAATTATAAATCTTAGAATCAAACTCACAAATGAAAATTTTAAGCAATATTGAATATATTACAAATGACTAATGTTATCAAAATACATACTTTGAAATACAGAAAAAAATATTACTAAATAAGTTTAGCAAAACAGGAAGATAGGTTTCAAAAAGACTAATCTCAATAGGATTTCAAAATATAATAAGTCAAATCTTTTACACATATACTAGCGACTCACCTCGCTCCGCTCGGGTTCGTCCCTACTTACGTTTTAACATTTAGTATAGATTTGATTTAGTTTAAGAGATGAGTTATTTCCCCGCAGTTTAGTTATAGTTTAGTATTATATCCTCTATGTTGATCCGGATAACCAGCTACCACCATACCAAATTTCATTAAAATCTTTCCAGTGGTTTTTACGTGATGCAGTTACAGACAGACAAAAATTCTAAAAACTATAGATTCGGCCTCTGTATCGATAATAAAGTCTATTTCAATAAGATTTCCCAAAAAAATATTTAATGTACAGATTCGGGTTAGTTACAATTTTATTATATGTATATATTATATCGTCTAGAAAGCGTTATAGTTGCTCGATAAAATGTGAACAGAACAACTACATAATTAGATAACTGGCGTCATAACAACAGCAATCCAAGCATGTCTCTACCAACGTCATTTACACTTGAGAGACTAAGCATAAGCTTTTTTGAGTATACTCATGCAAATCTTTATAATGTTAATGATCACTTACCTTGTGTGTGACAACAATTAACATCACTATTCGGTGTCGAGATATCAAAACTTGACAAAAATATTGTTTTAAGTTGGGACATTAACACATAGCACCATCTAGTTCCATAGTAAGCTACGAGGCTTGTTTTATCGATACCAGATTTTGTGGGACTCACTGTGTGTTGTACGAGTATATAGTCAATAAGTAAATTTTGTCGTGTAAATTATTACAAGTCGAGTATTTTATTAATTCAAATTTCCAACATGATAATAGAAACCAGATATTACTAAAAATTTCGTAATGTTACGAATAGTAAACGTAAACAAACATATTTACATACTTACTGAATATAACTGAAACAAGTTTTTAATACACCTCTTTATTTGGATAGCTTTATGAAAGACACTTTTGATATTAACTAAGATTAAAGTGTATTATAATTTAACTAGCGTCTCGCCCTCGCTTCGCTCGAATTCGTTCGTAGGTACATATTAACGGTTAGTATAAATATCCCACGGCAACCGTACACTTTTCCGGAATAAAAAGATATTTGCTGTTCCAGATTTATGATTTATCTCTGTGCTAAATTTCATCCAGATCCGTTCATGCAAACTTTTTTTAGAATATTTATTGCATTAAATATATATATATATATATATATATATATATATATATATATATATATATATACATAATATAATTATGTACCTCTATAGAAAAACATTCATTTTTATAATGAAAATTAAGTTGTTAGAAATAATATAATATTTTTTTTAGTTAAATTCTGATAATTCGATCATCACGATAACCTGAATCCGTATATTCATAGTTAAATATTGTTTTGGCATATTCTAGTTGAATGCTGAAAATAATAATTTTGCTGTCGCACGGACTGCGCACGCGCACACCATGAGTGAGAGACGTGATGTGACGTCAAAATGAAAATTATACGATAAGGTAAGACCTGATAACGGGATTTTTGCAAGTTTGCATCTTTCTTAACACCCTATTCTATCTTTACGAAAAGTTTTTTAATTAAACTATTACTATTCAGTATATAAAATACAAGTTATATTAAAAAGTTAAAATATGAATATAAATGTTAGATATTAATTTTATCGTGACCACTTTCGTTTTGTTAAGAATTTTTGTTGTGAATAACATTCTTTTAGCAGATTCCAGATCATAGAAATTCGGATTCATTAAAATGATTCAAAAAAAAGTCATTTACTGCTCTACACTAGATAGATGACTCATTTATGCAAGTTAAAAAATCATTAATGTGTATTAAAAAAAAATGTATTTAGTTTTTTTCAGGTTTCGTAAACCATATATGGAGTTTTTAACAAAATGCTTCATAGTGGAGTGTCATTACCAAATATAGAATGCCGATGCGATGCTGAACATATTTATTCAATTGTTATTAGACATTTTTAGCGGAACTTGTGCGATATTTATACTTCAACAGAATTACATAAAATTTAATTTATTATACATATGTGCCTATATTTCTTAATAATATGAGAGTAATTATTATAAGTATTAAGTAGAAAAAAAAAAACAACGACAATCTATGGTTCAAAATTTTCTATAACATAGATACGAGTATATTCAATATTGGTCTTATGTCTGCCAAAATTATCTCTGTTAAAGCTTACTGAATTAGCTTTTTATTGATTTTTTGTGCAGATCGAACCTAACGTATGCAAGCTTAGTTATTACATATAGTAGGTATATCGTACAACTAAAAATTATTGTATAATATTTCATATGAAGAGATAAGAACAAAAAAAAAAATACTGATGATCTGTTCTGTTACTTTTAATCTTTTTTATAAAGTTTAAGAAATTAATTATTTCAATATTGTTTATTTTAAAATTAAGTTTTTCTTGTATTTCCAAGTATTTTCCGTTATGTATCTAATATATACATACAAGAAATAGTTATGTGATTATTTTTATATTTTAGTGATTTATTATTCTAAATTATACGTATTTCTTTAACATTGAAAGATTATTTAATAAAATAATACAATATTTAGATAAAAACTTATAAAATTCAAAATTGAAAACCATTGATAAAAATAACGTTTAAAATTATTTTGATACCATAAAATCGCTACATGTTATTAAAATAAAGTCCCCCACCGCGTCTGTCTGTCTGTTTGAACGCGAAAAATTAAAAAACTGCCGAACAGATTTTCATACGGTTTTCACCAATAGATGAAATGATTCATGAGGAAGATTTGGTGTCTAATTCAGGAAGGTTTTGTGTAAATTGACTGATATATGACGGTGATTATTGAAGATGTCGGATAAAATCGTCCTTGTCAAATTTCGCGTAGACCGCTGGACAGATTTCGATAAAATTTTACAAGGCTGAAGGTTTAGTTATGTTGAATATTTTCTGTGTTTGTATGCTCAGATATGTAAATTGATTTTTTAATAAATTTTCTCTCCAAATTTCTATATCACTTATTTTATTTTTATATATAAAAGAGACAAGTATTGGCCGCATGCTCGCTTTCTCTCTTTCTAGAGAGTGTTCAATTTCATATGTAAAGTTGTAACATATGATACTCTTGACGTCATGTAAGTATGACTCCACACTGAGAAGTTCATTTTCAAAACTCCATCGTTACGTCATTGGTTTTAGTATCGAACGTCAAAATAACATCTGCGCATATAATTTATGCCTAGAATATAATATTAAATCTAGATTTAATACTATACCTATAAATTTTATGGTACATTTTTTATATTTTAGAGCGCACTTAAAATATGATCTTAGAAGAAAGGTACAAAGAAAAAATATGCGTGATGTGCATATTTATTTACATATGTGTAATTTTTTATGTTATATTTTAATTATACTGCTATAAAGAGACAAAATTATTTGTCCATTCGTTTGCTGGTGTAAATGTTTATAACTACCTATTTCTATCTAAAAAAACTTTTTTCGTTTGTAGCCATCCTAAGCATGGCCACTTTAATCTATTTTCAGTGACGTTAAAAATTAGCACTTTTTTTTCAATAATCGTGTATTTACTTACATAACTTATTAATCTATATATTAATATTAAATTTAGTAACATACATTGCTTATATCATCATTTTAAATTTATTTATCATCCATAAGACATTATCGATGCGAGATAACTTATTTCAATATTTGTTTACGAAATTACCAGTTGGTAAAGTTACAAATCTCTCGACTACAAATAGCAAAAAAAACATGGTCGATGAATTAAAGTGCAAATAAAATTAAGTTAAAATTTCATATTTACATATGAATATGCGCAGACGAACGTTTCAATTCAGTACTTGATATATGTATTTCAGATTTCATACTTCTTTGACTTATCATAGAAAAATTTAGAATATAATTAACTAACGACTCATTCTCGCTTCGCTCGGGTTCGTCCCCAAGTTGCTTCCCCATACAAACTTTCATCCCCATTTTCACTCCCGTAAAGGATGATTTCCGGGATAAAAACTATCTTATGTCCTTCTCAGGGTCTCAAACTATCTTTTTACCAAATTTCATCCAAATCGGTTCAGTAGTTTCGGAGCCTATTCGATATAAGCAAACAAACAAAAATACGAATTTTTCCACTTTATAATATGTATTAGAATAGATATTCAAAGACAAAAAGGTTCAGTACTTTTAATCCTCTGTTTTTCAACTGACCGTTTTTTTTGTTTATTAGGTATTGATGAGCTTATGTGTTATCACTTATCAATAAAAAAATATTTGGAATCAGTTTTTTTATACATAATGATTATACCTACTAATCTAATACAATATTTATAAAAAAAATGTTGACTAAAATTAAGCTTTTGTTGTTAAGTTTTTTAATGGCCATATCTGAACAATCTTAAAATTAAATCGAACTCTGTACTTTTTAAGTTATCCTTCTTTTGACACGTTTAGAAAAAAATATGAGTGTAAAATTTTTATGATGCGCACGCACATCGACAGCCAAAAAGCGACATGATGAGGTTAGCTGCATTCCTTTTACAGAGAGTTGAGACATACGGAATGAAATCTTTAGCTATTTTTGTTCTGTTACGCCAAAGAAGTATAACTTCTTACGTGTGTAATTTTTTTTAAATATAATTTATCTAAATATAAATCCTTGAATCAAGTAAATTATTGTAAGACAAATTTGTCCAATGACTACACTATAGTTTACTATGTCTCAGTAAACATGCTAACCACAATACTAATACCATCGATCACGATCTAACTCTTGATCCACTTATGTCTAGCTTTTGCATACACATAATAATACCAATTTCAGCCTGTTTTAAACCTAAGACTAGTACTGAATATTAATAACCTATCTATCTGTGGTTCTCCTAACTAGAGATAAATTTGACATAACTTGTATGGAGCTTATGTCATACTAACGGTTCACCCTCGCTTCGCTTCGGTCGTCCAAAGTGAACAACAAATCTATCCCACGGGAATCGTACATTATTCCGGGATGAAAAGACTATATCTCTATGCCAAATTTCATCCACATCCGTTCAACTGTTCTGGCGTGATTGAGTAACAAACATTCAAACTTTCGCATTTATAATATTAGGGATGTCTATTTCTAATTAGAAAAACCACTGATGGCTGGGTGATTGGGATACGCCGTAAAAGGATACGATTAACGAAGAATATAAAATAGTGAATGAAGACAAATGAAACTGTCAATGACAGAAAAAATAAATCTATCTTTATTTTTAATATATTTAATTAGAAGGGAACTTAGATAACTTTTACACTTAACACATCCAGGTAAATTTCTAAGAAATTAATCAATTTCTAAGAAATCTATTGTTAACTGTAACGCCGGCGTGTCCGCGGTCATTAAGGGATTACAAGAAATATTGCATTTACCCGCGACTTCTTCCACAGGATCTACAGGAATATTTACTTAATAATGATCGCCACAGTCAAGTTATAGTAAGTACTCATTTAATGGTAAGCTTGTTTCATTCCACTGGTCATATGGGTTTAAATTTCTTAAAAGCAAAAAGACGTACAAATTTTTAAAAGTAACAGACCCAGTATTTTTTGGGCATTTAAAAATTATGTCAGTTGAAACGTCCACAAAACAAAACGTGCTCCAGCGTTGTTACTATATAACTCAATGACATACTTTTAACTTGTTTTGGCCTTGTTGGTCAGACATTGTGACAGCTAAAACACAATACATACCTATATAATTTGAGATTCGATCATCAGTTCCAGAGATTATCCCCATATATTATACGAACCTCTTTATACTGTAGGTGCCTTTTAATACTTACTATTATTAAGTATTTATTACTAAACGTAAATGACGTTATTTCTAATATTGTTTTTAAAGAATAAAGTATGAAGTAGGTAAACAAAATATAAATTACAATATCAGGTTGATTTTACATAATTTATAATTAAGATAGTACGAGTAGTTTGTAACCACAATTATACAATTTTGTTAATCCTTTTATGGACTTTGATTTGATTTTAGTCATATATATGTATGGACCGGCCAAACTAGATTTTTGGCCAAACTGGTTTGTCCTAGGCCAAACCGGCTCATCCAAAGTGTATCAGGATATACTCGTTTAGCCCAGAACAATCTAGTTTGGCTTAAATACTATTTAGGTTTACCAAGTTTGGTCTAGGCCAAACTGATTGAAATAACATAGTACTTACTTATGATATTGGGGGTTCTGGGTTTGAAATAAAAAAAGATGAACAAAAAATAATACATTAAATGTGCTTATTTGCTATTTGTAAATGTTGATACAAAATATTCTTTTTATACACCGAAATGGAAGAGTTGAAAATATCAATTGAGCCACTACATTGATTAAATATTTTTGTTATACTCGTCCGCGGTATAGTCGAGTTCGCTCCTAGCACCGTTGTTCTCAACATAAAATCGATATGATCACTTAAAACCTTAATTAATAATATTATTATCATGCTGTATTTACCTGTAATTAAAAGTGCAATTAACATGTTAAGTGTAGTGCCAAGATTATATGTGTTAACCATTATAACTTTTGTTGGAAAGTCAATAAATAAATAAATATATAAATAAATAAATAAATAAATGAATAAAGATCTAACGAGAAGCTTAATTCGGGACTGAAGCATAGCGTAGGTAGCTCTTACCGTACGTTACGCAAGTCAGGCCTGCCACATAATAATACAAACCGCGTCCCATATAACTAAACAGCCGAATAATACCTCAAAGTCAATTTGGCCTAGACCAAACTATTTAAGCCTAAAGTATTTAGTATCTGTACGGGCTAAACTAATATATCCTGACACACTTTGTATGAACCAGTTTGGCGTAAGATAAACCGGTTTGGCCTGAAATCTAGTTTGGCCGGTAACATATAGATGTAGAAGTTTGACTTATTTGAAATTGTAAATCGAACTAATAGGTATAGGGTAGCTATTTTGAAATCACAGACTCACTTATCTATCGTTATATCTATATCTATATATATATATATATATATATATATATATATATATATATATATATATATATATATATATATATATATATATATTATGGAGCCGAAGATATATTTGTTTGTTTGTTTGCATGTTAAACACGCTAACCTCTAGAACTACCAGTAAGATTTGAAAAATTCATTTATCCAATTGAAGGCCTATAGAAATATAAATAAACATAAGAACGCAAGAAAAGCCGTGGGCAAAACCTAGTGTTCTTTATAAAGTATTTATTCTAACTCAATATTTTATACCTAAGATTGTTCATATAATGAATACGCGCTCCGTAGATGGTATTGCTTTACAAGAATGAAATCATTAAGTAGGTGTAGTTTAAAGTAGGTACTCGTAAGACCTTTTTAAAACAAAACAATACAGGTGTGGACAAGAATGACTTGACCTGTTGATTAATAGTAATCTAAAATAATATTATAAAGATGAAAGAGTTGTATTTTTGTATGTTTGTAACGTATAAACTCAAAAACTACTTTACCGATTTAGATGAAATTTGGTAAGAAGATATTTTGAGATCCTGGAAAGGACAGGATATTTCTTATTTCGGAAATCATCCCTTAAGGGGGTGAAAATGGGGATGAAAGTTTGTATGCGGAATCAACCTAGGGACAAACCCGAGCGAAGCGAGGGTGAGTCGCTAGTCAATGATATACACAGAGTGTTATAGAACTAAACATGAAGACAAACAATTGTGTTTTAAATAAAACAGCACACAATTAATGACAATTTGTATATTATAAATTCTTCCTCTGGTATGCGTTTTATCCATACGCCATTATCATTAGTTGTATAAGCAAGAAAAAGTGGGTTCGATACGATACGAGAGTACCTACCAAATAATAATACATTTTAGCGTTGAACCTATCAATTTAAAAAAATTAGATTGATCGAATTGATCATATAATTAGTAGTAATAATAATATAATTCAATTTTTTTCATTCATTCATTCCCTCTTTAGCTTCCCACAGCTGGGTAGGTACGTGCCACCTGTCAATACGAAGGGATCAGGCCATAGTCTATCACGCTGGCCAAATTAGGTTTAGATGTCTTTCGAAAACTTGCTAAATTCTCTCAGACAAACAGCTTTCCTCACGATGTTTTCTTCGCCGTATTCGTATCAATAATCATATTGGAAATGATCAATGCACATTAATCTTATTATAATCTATACATATAATAAAATTGTAACCAGCGGAATCTGTACGTTAAATATTTTTTGGAAAATCTTATTGAAATAGACATTATTATCGATACAGAAGCCGAATCTATAGTTTTTAGAATTTTTGTCCATCTGCCTGTCTGTCTGTCTGTTACCGCATTACGGAAAATTCACTAGAAGGATTTTAATGAAATTTGGTATGATGATAGCTGGTTATCCGGGTCAATATATAGGATACTTTTTACTGTGAGAAAATATCTCAGCTCTGAGAAATCTATACTAAACGTTAAAACGTAAGTAGGGAGCGAGGGTGAATCACTAGTTAGTATATATACACAAACAACAAGTCTGCTTAAATTTATACAGTAAACTTATACGTAAAGTATTTTCAACGTGGAATTAGGACTTGCAAGCGCGGAACCAAACCCAACGAGGTCATGGAATCTGTCGATTTCGTTAAAACATTACGTTTGCCATCCAATAGAAGCGTGATAGAGATGTTAAATTTAAAATTAATTTAAACTAATGAAACACCCTGGTTTTTCATAGACTCTTTAGTAATTTCTTGCAATACATCCCCAATAGAACTAGTTAGCCGAGCAAAAAATTACTTTTTAACCAACTTCCAAAAAAGAGAAGGTTCTCAATTCGTCGGAATCTTTTTTTTTTAATTAAAAAATACACCTACTCCAAAGTCTTAATGAATCATTAGTAGAAATCTTTTTTTTTATTTATATATAATTATTAGCGAGTAGAAGGTAACCTATTTGTATATCAAAAATATACAACCGGATAAAGAATACCTGTTTTTTGAAATTGGTAATAAATAGCTCTCCGACTAATAAACGCTTTTCTCTACAAAAAATCACGTCAATCCGTTATGCTTTTACAAACATACACATATTACGATACGTTTGGCTCAGTTTGTAGTGACTCTACTTGCTGTGCCAGCGGTCGCGGGCTCGAGTCCCGCTGGGGGCATTCATTTGGGTGATGAGTGTGAATGTTTGTATTCCATTCACTGGGTGTTTATATTTATAATATGTATGTACATATTTAAAGTCATATATGTGTAGTGTGTCAACTATCTGGTATCCATAACACAAGCCTCGTAGCTTACCATGGAAATAAAAGGTGCTGTGTGTTAATGTCCCAACATATTTATACATATTCGCATTGCTCTTATTATCAAAAAAATATTTTTCATTACGGATTCTAACGAAATACGAATCTATTGCTATGAGATATCAATATTTTTGAAGTAAGAATGTAGTTTGGGAAAATTTGAATATATAACATCGTTATTAAATTATAATAGTTGTCTGATGATCATCCCAAGGTATTTTTCCGATGTAAACATCGCCCTTCTACAGCTATTTGCGTAGCACCAGCTTCTGGCTACGTCCGTTAGCACTATAATACATTTAATAGCTTACCAACAAACATGTTGTCTCATTTTTAATTAGCTTCCAGAAAAAAAAATGTTTTCTTTATAGATTCGTCAAAATATCTGTTAGTAACAACAAATTAATAAACTTCTACTTAAATCTATAGTCTTTAGAATTTTTGTGTCTGTGTGTCTGTCTATCTGTCTGTTACCGCATCATAGAAAAACAACTGGAGGGATTTCGAAGAAATTTGGTATGGTGATAGCTGGTTATCCGGGTCAACATATAGGATACTTTTTACCGCGGGAAAATGTCTCATTTGTGAGAAAAAATGCAAAAACTGCAATGTCAGAGCATACTAATCTGTAAAACCTAAGAATTTGCTTTTTGGTTATCTGAACGCGGGCAGAGCCGCGAGCAATGCTAGTATACCTATAAAACAAAAAAAAAAACAAAAAAAAGTGTTTATATCGTTAGTAATTATTAAAACAGCATTGCTTTGAATAAATATGATACTCGTAGTATATGGAATAAGGTAGTATTGTATTGTATTATATGGAATTAACAATGTTATTTCCATATACTACAATATTTCATATATTACCAAGTCCACATGCTTGCCATTTACCACTAAACGTCTCTACAAAATCTCTACATACATACAAACCTGTGGATGTAGATATATGTACCTATTCAGCCTTTTTACGTCCCACTACTGGGCAAGGGCCGCCCTTCAGTAGAGGGGGATCAGGCCATAGTCTACCACGCGATGTATATATCCACAGCCATTTGACTAGGAATTATCACAAATATCCTTTAATTTGTACACAAAAATTGACACTACCAAGCAACTAAATAGCTGGCTTGTGTAGGTTACACAAGCCAGCTATTTGTGATGATTTTTCGAGGCTTGGTAAGCGTGTGGAACCGACATTATGATTAGAATATAACATAGTTCATACAGTTCTCGCATCTCAAATAGCCGTACAAAGTCCGCGCCACGCCTACAATGCGTATTTTTACCCAGCGGCTGTTTACATTTGGGCTTTCCCAGATTAGAAGATACTGAGTAATAGAATTCTCGGGCTTATAAATTTGAAATATATTATAAATGTGAAAGTGTGTTTGTTTGTCCTTCTTTCACGTCGTAACATATGAACGGATTGGCGTGATTTTTGGTGTAGAGATAGTTGTAGGGCTAGAGAGTGACATAGGCTTCTTTTTACCGCGGGAGATTTTCTCATTCCTACGGGAAAACACGCTATAATATAACGCCATTACAACTCATCATACTTATGTATATAATATATATTCTGTATACTCCATACTAACAGTTAAAACGTAGCTAGGGACGTGAGTCTCTAGTAGAAAAAATAAATTTAAAGCTATTGTTATCGATCAGAGAAAGTGTCTTGATGTCATAATCCAATTAAAAGTTAATTAGGAAAGCGACCTCGAAAACCTTTGATTAAACGCACTACTTGATTGCTAAGTGAAACGTGGGAGAACTAAATTGGTCCCGAGACACAATTAAAACTAAATATAGTCCGACAAAGGCCAGCTGTTACGTAAGGCTAATGGCCTTATAAAGATTGTTGGAACTTTTGACCTGCAAAATTGGATTTGATTTTTGCACGTCAATTAATTGAATAAAATATAAATTGAACTAGTTCCATTGGTTTTCATGTAGAGCAGAATGGGTTTTGGTGTTTGAAATTTTATTTATATGATGATTAAAATATAAAGATAGAACAAAATTAATATCCCCAACAGACAGTCAACCCAGCAGAGTGAGGGTAAGTCATTAGTGTATAAGCAAACCACCTCATGAATATTTTTATATTTTCTCACGCTTGAGATAAGTCATCCTTTGTACACATGGTATCTGTTTTCACTTATCTTTTTTTCTGGTACATAAATAAACAAATAAAAATACATAGCATTTAAAAACTTTATTATTGTACTAGCATTGCCCGCGGCTCCGCCCACGTTTAGATGACCAAAAACTAAATTCTTAGGTTTTACATATTAGTATTTTTTCTAAGAAATGAGATATTTTCCCGTGGTAAAACCTATCCTATATGTTGATCCGGATATCCAGCTATCATCATACCAAATTTCATCAAAATCCCTCCAGTGGTTTTTCCGTGATGCGGCAACAGAGTAACAGACAGACAGACAGACAAAAATTCTAAGAACTATAGATTCGGACTCTATATCTATAATAATATTTATTTCAGTAAGATTTTCCAAAAAATATGTAATATACAGATTCGGCTTGGTTACAATTTTATTATATGAAAAGACTACGTTAAGCAAAATTGTTACGAGGAAAGCTTATAAAAGCGAGTTAAATCAAAACAAAGTGTAAAGTGCAACTCACGAGCACGTTCAGGATGCGTGTTCGTGACGACGCAGGTAATTCTCGCCTACATTAGCGCAACGGGGCGGGTTTTCCCATATCATATACATACATTATATATATATATATATATATATATATATATACGTATGAAACTGCTATAGAAACTGTGGTAAAAATATTCCCTATGTACACAATTGCATCTCGTTAATTTGATAATATCATTTGCTCTTTTTCTCATAATTATTTGTCTTAGTTAAAAAATATTGTTTGAGTTAATATTATGATAAATATACAAGCAATGCGTAACATATGTATGTACATACAGCGTTCGTTCGTGGCTCTCTCTTTTGTTAGATATAACAGATAAAGAAATTAATGTATATTAATATTATAAAGAGGTAAAGTTTGTGAATTTTGAGTTTGTGACGTTGTAGGGGGTAATCTCTAGATCTACTGAATCCATTTAGATGAAATTTGGTAAGAAGATAGTTTGAGACCTGGGAAGGACATAGGAAACTTTTTATCCCAGAAATCATCCTTAAAGGGGTGAAAATGGGGATGAAAGTTTGTACGGGGATTCAACCTAGGGACGAACCCTAGCGAAGCGAGGATTAGCCGCTAGTAAATTATAAAATACAAAGAGAATTTGTCAAATCGGACAAGTACTTCCTGAGGTTAACAAACAAACAAATTTACGTTCCCCCATGATCCCCAATGATGTGTTCATCTTAGTCTCTCTCGTGATCATGTTTGCTGTAAAGCATTGGAAACATCGGTAAACCATCTAAACTAAAATAAAACGACAAGAATTTCCGAAATAATTAGTTTTTTTGAAAATACTTTAACTTATTACTAATTTTAGCTGATGATGTAAAAACCAGCCCTGAAACATATAAATAACTGGTCTGTGATGAGTATAACATAGAGCATTAGATTATTTATTTTATCATAAGAACAAAGACGGCCTCGAAGACGTTAGTACTAAATAAATGCTACACTGTATGATCGTCTGACAAAGACACAGGTCGACGTTTTAGGTCTCGAAGACAGTACATATTGTTAGTACAATATTCAATACATATCTATACATATAAAATTTTAGACAAGATAAGTACATTGAATATACTATGATATCCAAAGTTGGATGCCTTGCGTACGTCTGTCTATATTAGGTTTGTTTTAGAATTTACTTCCAACGGAAAAATCGGTGTTCGTCAGTTTCATCATAATTAATTCGAAAACAATTAGACGAATGTAATTCGATTAGTTTGTTTTAGATATAGGTACTTATAGGTCGTACTTATAGGTCATATTTATAGGTTGTACTTATAGGTCGTATTTATAGGTCGTACTTATAGGTTGTACTTATAGGTAGTAAGTATACGTAACTAAGTTTTATTTCTAACAGTTAAAAAATAGCTTAAATAATTACTTTTTAACTAGAAAGGCCAAAGTAGACATTTCAATTAACAATAATTCGCATAGAGCTGAAAAATTATTTTTGATATAACATCATCTCAAAAATTTATTCAAGATCAAAGGTCGAAATTTTTGGCTTTTTGAATTTATTGGCAAACGGTAATTTTTTTAATAAAAATAAGCCAGACAAAATCGACTGAAATTGAGATATTCCAATTATCTACAAGAATTGTTATTGCATTTATTTTCTTAAGAATCACAATTTCTGAGATATAGTAATTCTAAAAATTGAATAAATCACAATCACCTGACAAAATTCACGCTTAGCGAAAATACGGTGTAAGCATTCACCAGAATTACACACCTTATTGAAAGTCTGACAGAGAAACGTCCATCTGTCCCTAATTAAAGCACAATGCTATGAAGCACCCCACCTAATACAAAATACTCTGAAGCTGGCAGTGCCCAGAGAGTGTATAAGAGAATTTAGACTAAATCACATTCTTCGATCGTTATTGCTAGTGGAAAACTAAGAAAATATGAATATGACACATTAATTACGACACGTGGTTAGAACATGATTCTCATACGACGTATTTTTTTTTCTAGCGATATCAATTTTAGAAAGCGTTATTAATTGTAGAAATCCTAGGTGTCGAAGATGGAAAGAGTCAATGTCAATGGAAAAAAACTTGAAAATGTATTTAACTCTAACGAATCACCCTCGCTCTGCTCGGTATCGTCCCTACTTATGTTTTAACGTTTAATATAGATTTCTCAGAGGTGAAATATTATCCCGCAATAAAAAGTATCCTATATGTTGACCCGATCAATCAGCTATCATCATACGAAATTTCATCGAAATCTCTCCAGTGGTTTTTCTCTGATGCGGTCACAGACAGACAGATAGACAAAAAATCTAAAAACGACAGATTCGGTCTCTGTATCGATATAATAATGTCTATTTCAATAAGATTTTCCAAAAAATAAATAATTTACAAATTCGGCTTAGTTACAATTTTATTATACGTATAGATTAAATTTAACGCTACCTACAATATAGCAAAACTAAATAGTACATAATTCAAGGTGACGACTAATTTTATTTCGCCGCTCATTCGTAACTACGCATTAACATGGGCTTCTTTAAATTCAATGAACGTCCTTTGATCATATAATATAATTATTCATTTATCATCATGAAAAAGTATATACATTTACTGTAATCTTATATTTTATTTATATATTTATTTAAATATTATTTTAATGCGTATTTTTTTTATTTTTGTATATATTATATTATATGAATTTAGTTACATTTATAATGTTTATAATATATGTAACAGTGTAATTTTTTTTTTGATATATTTACTGGCACTTAATGGACCTGCTACTTAATACTATCTTTCACATCCATGGGGTTGACCTTTGCCTTTGTCCTTTAATATGCAATGCCTATATTATTTTTCATAATTGCAATAAAGAATATAGGTATACTAAAAACAGTCTTTCATAAAAATTTTACGTGCAAACAGAAGTAAACACTAAATACTAATACCGATACATACATATGTATGTACATTGTACTATGTATGTATATATAAATACAATTGTAAACAAAAGTTTGTAACTGTATATTTAATTGAACATATTCATAGTCGTTTGTTTAGTTATCTACATGTTTTGTAGATTTATAATTGAAACCAACCTTCCTTCTTTTTGGAAGTCGGTTAAAAATGTAATAATATATGTGATAATACTCCAGTATCATCCTGCTAATATTATAAACACGAAATTTTGTAAGAATATATGTATAAATGTATGTTTGTTACTCTTTCAAGCAAAAACTACTGAATAGATTTTTATGAAACTTTGCAATAATATTGCTCATACATCAGAATAACACATAAATTACTTTTTATCCCGGAAAAATGTACAGTTCCCATGAGATAGATTTGTTTTCGTTTTTCGAGAGACGAACCCGAGAGAAGCGCGGATGAGCCGCTAGTCGTTCATACAATTGTAGTATAATGCATAAATACAGTTCAAAAAAATATATAATTCTATCCTAAAAATAACTTTTGTCTGGTGAATCGTTCGAGTTTTAACATATGTACTTCCAGATGCATCGCTTGAGGAAAACTAAAATAAAATGCATGACTTCACTGCACCCACTTTTGAATGCAACGTTAATCTTATGGAAATAATTTATAATATAGTCTATACATGAGGAATAAAACCTATAATGCAGATTGTAGATCCCTCATCCCAACCCATAATTATTATAAATACGAAAGTTTGGATGGATGGATATTTGTTACTCAATCAGGCCAGAATGGCTGAACGGATCTAGATGAAATTTGGCACAGAGATAGATAATAGTCTAAAATAGCACATATATTACTTCTTATCCTAGAAAAATGTACGGTTCCCGTGGGATAGATTTGTTTTGTTTTTCGCTACTTGAAATATATAATATTAGACATAGAGAACTATCTCTACATTAGTGAATTGCGGAGATAAAAGTGTAAAATTTCGTGTAATCACCTGCACTTAAAAGTACATCATAAGCCATAAATATTTTTTAATACGGAAATGTTAACTAAAAATTTAAAAAAAAACTTAGCCCATCCAACGAATATGCTTTGCGCATGTAATATGAGCACAAACAGATAGAACATGAGATGATAGAATATGAGAACAGAACAGAACAGAATACTATAACAAGTATAAACATTTGTTCTAAACAGGATTCGAATCCGTCAACTCTGGCATAGAGATGATATCCTTAGCATTATACTACACTACGCCAGTCGGTTGTCAAGAAGAACTCTCGTGAGCTGATACTTATATTGAATAAACGTTTCCATTGTTGTTCTAGAATATACACGTACAAACCTTATGATTAACAGAATAACATATTATACCACAGTATCGCACTTAAAATGTACCTACAATCTTTAAAGGGCGAGAACTTTGTTCGAACGTGACATAATACACTATACACCTTAATTTCCGTTTTTATAGTTTGCGTATATTATTATCACTGCCACGCTGGTCAAGTGACTGGCATGTACGGTCGCACATCCGAAAGTCTTGGGTTCGAGTCCCGAGTCGGGCCACGTTCAGTCATTGAGTATTTCTGTCGAGAAATTCTCAATAACAGCCTAGAGTTGGAAAGCTCTATAATAGCTGTTCTGCGCAGATGGCTAGTCTCAATAAGATTGCTTTGATTGGGAGGGCTTTATTATTGTCCAAACCAAAATTTAGTTAATATATTCTATCATACTAAACAAAGGGCGTTAAATAATTACTACTAAGTGTCTTCAAGTTCGAACCTTGAGAGTCACACGCGGTGCGCGTGAAACAAAAAGCGATTCATTCGATGCGTCGGCGCGTAACCAGTTCCATTGGGAAAACAGCCGCCAGGCGGAGAGGAATGTACTGTCTGATCTCAGGTTACGTCAGGAAAACTTTGCACAAAAATGTATGAAAATAATTATCTCCTATACATATAATAAAATTGTAACTAAGCCGAATCTGTACATTAAATATTTTTTGGAAAATCCTATTGATATAGACATTATTATCGATGCAAAGGCCGAATCTATAGTTTTTAGAATTTTTGTTTGTCTGTCTGTCTGTCTGTTACCGCATCACAGAAAAACTACTGGAGGAATTTTGATGAAATTTGGTATGGTCATAGCTGGTTATCCGGGTCAATATATAGGATACTTTTTACCGCGGGAAAATGTCTCATTTCTGAGAAAAAATACAAAAACAGCAATTTAACAGTATACTAATATGTAAAACTTAAGAAGTAGTATTTTATAAAATGGTTGGATTGGTCTTTATATATAAGCAATAGCATTCTTCAAATTTTCCTAACACTAAAGCATTTTTTATTATTATACGAGTATGTACAAAAGGTTAAGATGTTTGGTTTTTAAATAATCTTAAATAAACGAATCCTTTATAAGTAGTAACTAATAATATGTTAAATAACATAACATATTTTCTTGGAATTTATATGACCTTAAAATATAACAAAATAACATTTCATTAAAAAATAGTAATGAAATTCTGCTCACAAGGCGAAAATATCCAATTATATACAAAAAATCCAACCAAATTGACCTCCTACGTTGAAGTCGCCCAAAAACAAAATATAAGTACAGTATTTTTTACATTAGCCAAAGCCATTTAAAACAGACATAAAGCTGATCTAATTATAACTTTTCCCAGTAACCGATACCAAAAGTGTATCTACATCCGTCCATACTATTATTATATATATAATAACTATATATGTCTGTCTGTTACCTTTTACACGCTTTACCCGCTGAACAGATTTCGATGAAATTTGGCAAGGTCATAGAGTGCATCATAGAAACGGACAGGCTATCAGCAAGCGGAGTCGTGAGCAACAACTAGTGTTATATATACAGACAAGATTATAAGAAATCGTAGTATTTGTGAACTAGCACAATAAATTCAGGTTGGCACGACGGTCGGTGGGTGTGTACACGCGGGCGCTGCGTGCGCGTTACGTCACTGCCGCGCCCGTTCAACATTGACACACAAACGCACACCCTTTATTTCATTTTTTGCTTCGCTCGGGTACGACCCTAGGTTTCTAAAACCTAATAGTAGCCTATGTGTTACTCCATGCAATAAGTCTATCTCTAAGCTAAACTTCATCCAAATCCGTACAGCCGTTTAAGTTTTAAGCAAGCAAACATATACATAAATATACAATTTTTGTATATGTATTTTGTACATATACAAGTTTTGTACATATACAATTACGATAGTGATTTAATTTAAAATGAAAAATATATATATGCTATTAGTTAACAAATGTACCAAATTAAGATTTCGTTATCATCTGCATTAGTGTTTCCTAAAACTTATTGTCAAATGACTTTAGTTTTATATGTCTTAATATATATAATATAGGTACTATATATATACATACACCACTTGTGGGAATCGACACGTCAACTCCAGCGCAATAAACAATATTAGTCACATGTAAATTATATTGGGTTATCGCTGCACTGAAATTACAATAAAAATACTATATATATATATATATATATATATATATATATATATATATATATATATATATATATATATATGAAAAACTTTTAAAATTTTGTTAGTTTAATTATAAACATATTTGTTTAAAAGTCATAAAACTTTGCAAAAGATTCATGTTTGTATTTGGGCTTAAGTTTGTTATTGCAAATATGTGTATGTTTATTGAGAACATGTGAAAATAAACCTTACCTCCTTAATATAGAGCTAGTTTTAGAATACTATAATTTTATTTCACATTTCCAGCTGTTTCGTGTTATTTCACAAGAGTCATAGCTGTAGTATTTGGTGACGGTAGAGTTTGAGCTAGATTTCTTCTAGTGGATAACGAAAAATGTCCACATTTAAAGAACATATTGAATTTAATTATCTTAAAATTGAGGAATATAGAATTTAAATTATTTTAAAATAAATAAAAATCGTATAAATTGAATTTAAATTACATATTTTTTTAATATAACGTTTAAGACATACATACATATTAAAACTATTTTATATTTAAAAAAGTAAACAAACCTGTTTTCTTAATCATTGAACAGATAAATATAAATCCTGGTAATTAAACCAATATAAGAAAAACAGTACGGACTATCGGAACGCTAAATCGTCTCGCGGTCACGTGATGATCACGTGATGATCACGTAACTCAACGGATTCGTTTTAGAGTTATCTTTTTTTATTATAAATTTACTTAATGGCTTCGGTTACACAAAACAATAATATAGCCTTCCTTTCACAGAACATACATTGTTTCAACCTAGTTTTATTTTAAACATACGTCTTTTAAGATTGTTTTTACACCTTTTGTAGTAAACAACAACGCACCCACAAATTAAAACTTGAATCGATTCTCAAAAAAATCCTATTTAATTTTGTAGAGACACACAAATAGCAAGGAAGTTAATACATATCATTATTATAGTAAGCTCTACATAAGTACATGCAATTGCACACGTTTCAGAAGTATCACAATCGCTTTATCACGAAAAACTAACAAAAAATACTTATCACTATACTTAGAATTATAAAAATATTATTATTATGAATTATAAAAAATAAATTAAAAAATAACTTCAAAAGATTCAAAAGTAAAAAATAACTGATTGGTAGTTTTCATTTACTATAGATACCTAGTCAGATATTTTTGAAGTCAGTGTGCCAGACGACAATGCTTTAAGATATGAATATCTAAGTAAATATGAACTTAAATTATACATAGTTATAAATATCATATATCAATTGGTGATGTAAGCTTTGTTTTAATTTGTTCCAAATTCTATTATTAATGTTTGTACTGTTAGCCGTCAAAGAGTTCGTTTATCTACTGGCCTTACCTCCTGGCCTTACCATCAGATCAGGTCGATGACACCGAATCACTACACTACATACTATATAAACACTTGCAAAGTTTCAAGTCAATATAACAATTACAAATTGGGTAAATTTTCATTACCTATTCTTCCACCCTTAAGGAAGATTTTTTTTTTCAAATTTAAATGAGACGAAACAGAAACTATACACTTCCAAACAAAACAAAAATTGCTTAAATCGCTTAATAAATGACGGAGTTCTGAGGTAATAAATATAAAAAAAATACAGCCAAATTGAGAACCTCCTCCTTTTTGTAGAGAATTGAAAATTGAAGTTTTTCAAGGGCTCAAGCCTTCATGATGTAATTTTTAAACAATAACAAACGTAATGTAAGAACCAGAGTATTATAATGTCAGTGACTCTTGTAGAGCTTGCTACTTTTAAACCAGTAAATACTATGTAATCTTAATATAATATAACCACTTGATCTTAAAGACCTTTTGAAAAGTCAACCAGAAAGAAGTGTAGGTGTTTTTATTATAACATTATACCTTGTAAATTTGTACCAGTTTTGTTGCAACGATGTGCTGAAGATCTATTGAGGTGTCGATCCATGACCTACATGAGAACTACCTGTTCTAAGTTTATCAATGCCAGACATTTTTTTTCTAGACCATTATTTTCTCAAGGCTCAAGGCATTTACATTTAAATTATGCAATTTACTTTATTTACATCTTTATCTGAAGTTCCCTATTTATCAGTACATTCTTGAGGGCATTCCTTCCTTAGATGATTCATTAGGTCGATGGCATTTGTATATTCTTAATAGAAGGTGATTGTTACGTTTCAATTACAACCAACAATTACACTTCTAGGGGTAATAAAATGATTCATGTAAAAATGGCGTGCTGTTGTGTTGTATTGAATAAATTACAGGAATTAAAGCTGCTCCAAGTTAGTCATAAGTCAGTTTTGTTTATCAGTTGTTTTTAGTGTGCCCGTGCAATCCGCACTGGGCACGGAGGCCGCGCTCCATTCTCTTATATAGACTCGGTCGGTCTCACTTGATATATTTACATTATGATAAAGCCACGACATTTGCACTCGCTTTTCGTTCCTGTAGCAGATAAACAAAACGTGCTTTCTTTAAAAATGGTTTCAAAATGACTCTATGTAGAGTCGCATCACATCGCATTTTAAAAATTCGTGGCTATAAAACTGCATTTACGCAAAGTGAATGGAAAATTACGGTGTACGTTGCACAATGAATTAATGTAGAAGCAATGGTACTCTGACGCGGGTGACGTCACGCGCCACGCGGGCCTGGCATGATCGACGCGCCCACTGTTATTCATACATCCGCTCGATTCTTAGTAACCATGTAATTTGTTTGGAGAGTTTCGTGTGTAGTGGTTTATTTCGCCACTGTTTTTACGTTGTTTACGATATTGAAAATTTACATATTTGAACGTTTCTTGTAAATTTGAGCTCAGAATTCTGAATAATCGATTAGCTTATGATTTTCTTAAAAAAACTTTCTACAGATTGCTTTTATTCTTAGTAATAAAATAATTGTGTGGTACAAATGTTTGAATTTGAAGTAGTTTAGTAGTAGTAATTTGAAGTAGTAGATTTTACCGTAATTCTAATGTCTTCACTATGGTGCTTAATTTTTAATATTAATTTCAACTTCTTTGCAGTAGCAAATACTTAAAAAATACATCAAAACATATTATAGAATATAATTTAAAACCTAAATTATTACCTAAAAATCAGTGTTTAAAAAATACGTTAATTTATTAAATTTGCTTCATCTAAAGCTATATCGTTAACATTTCTCATATGCTTATATAATATAAAATATTGGGTCACTTCGTAATTTTCCATTATCGTACAAAGTAAATTATTACCCAGGATTCCTAAGTGCTTAAACTAAAGCTACACAAAGACTAACACTACAAAGGACCGTTGTACAAAGACGGAACGTTGGTCAATGTGAGGCGAACTTACATAAAATATATACTTACTATTAAGAATTTCACATATACAAGTCATTTATGCAAAAAAGAATTAAGAATTTGAAAATTAAAAATAGTTTATGATAGAGATATGAGTGTTTTATTTTAAACGATAGGGAAAACAGTTACCTGCTAATTTAGTTTAGTTTTCGTTATTATAAAGTAACTAGGGGCTCGTCCCTAGGTACGTTTTAACTATTAGTATGGAATAGATAGACTATATATTATATTACTGCCTCGTTCCCTTATGTACTAGTATGATGGTATATACCCTATAGCCTTCCTCAATAAACGGGCTATCTAATGCAAAAAGAATTATTCAAATCGGATTAGTAGTTCCTGAGATTAACGGTTCAAACAAAAACGAACAAAAGAATGAATAATCAAACAAACAAACTCTGCCTGTTAATAATATTAGTATAAACTAGCGACTCACCCTCGCTTCGCTCGGGTTCGTCCCTAGCTTGCTTCCCAATACAGACTTTCAGCCTCATTTTTACACTCTTAAGCACCCTTAAGGGATGATTTCCGGAATAAAAAGTTTTTATGCCCTTTCCAAGGTCTCAAACTATCTTTTTACCAAATTTCATCTAAATCGATTCAGTAGATCCAGAGATTACACCCTACAACGTCACAAACTCATAAACTTTACCTCTTTATAATGAGTATAGATTAGGTAAATTGAATTGGATTTAATTTTATTTACTCTAATCCAGATATACCCAGATACTAGATATAGAGGTCACTGCTCTTTACCTTAATAAAATCCTTGCAAATAATATGTACTGTCAACAAACACTTTAATATGGAAATCAAAATTACATTCATACAGATTCGTCACGTTAGCCAATGCCAATCAGAACACGGTCTTATGTTATTTCTTTTATTTAAGTATAGTAGTGTGTAAGAGTATAATAATGTTATGAAATCATTTACATACCACGTATATGATGTAATTTTGCTCAAATAATAACATAAACTGGACGTTTTTAGATTTAACGAAACTAAAATAGAAAAAATATCAAACTTAAAGTACAAAATTATTTAACAAAATGTGTTGTTGACCAAGAATCTATTCTATCATAATGTAGAGTCAAATGCGGTTAATTAATTGAAATGTTTATTTTTCTCTATATCTCTCTAGAGCAGCGGTTCCAGCGGTTCGATGGAAGGGTCACAGGAGTTCCGAGTTCTGTCTGAGAGTTAAATAAAACGTCGTCACAACATGAAGCCTAATTTTAAGTGCTATTATAAATATGTAAATATAGAAAAAAAATCATTCATCACATTAAATAGTTGGTTACATTTTTAATACAATAAATACTTTTACAAGTATTAGTTTTCTTAATTTATGATTTATTCTTTCAAGTCAAACAAGAAAGTATTCTAACTACAACACAATCAGTTTAGTTATCCGTTCCGTTCAATAAAAATCCGTTCAATCCGTTAAAATAATTATGACCAATTAAGGTTCCGAGTCCAAAAAAAAATTGGAACCGCTGCTCTAGAGCTTAAAGGATCTCTAAGCTTATATATGTATATGCCACAATGTACATACACAAATATATAAAACATATATTACAAAACAAAATTTTCCATTTAGTTATTTTCCGGTCCATCAACATATTTTTCCTTCATAATTACGATCATGGTCAAACTGACTCAGTTCAGTAATTTTATAATAAAGCTTAAACATTTCATCCGTAGTGTATGTTTTGAGAACGCGGTTATATTTAACCAGTGTACTGAATCACTGCGATCAAATATCAATAGCCCTTGAAATTATATGAGGGGGAGCGGACGTGGTGTATGATTGTACAATAAAACAATTTGTCGACAACAGCAGTGTAATTGTGTTAGTTATTTATTATTCTACAGGTTGAAAATTCGATTTCCGAATAAGAGAATATATATTTATATATTTGACTTTAGAAACTCTAGAGTGAGGTGTATATATATATATATATATATATATACATATATATATATATATATATATATATATATATATATATATATATATATATATATATATATATATATGTATATATGTTTATTTTGTCAATCGATTGATGGATACTGGATACCATATTCTTTGTCGGACTATATATTATGCAAAGTAGCTTTTAAACTAAAACTTATTAAAACATGCATACATACATATTAAAATATATAACAAAGACCAACTAGCATAAAATAATATATAAGTAATTAGAAAGAATTATAAATATATATTGTATATTTTATCATGAACTATATGACTAACCCAATGCTAATGCGTAGTTACAATGACACAAAAGAAAAAAAAATTAACGTTAAATTAAATAAAACTTATTTGCATGCGTTCTCGTATTTACGTGTAAAAAAGGCCATTTAAGAAGTATTTACATTTTTTACATGCTTTAATTTTCCAATTAAAAAGTATAGAAAAGTATAAAAAAACTATTCGAGCTCTCGAATCTAAATTGTTTATATATTTTTTGACTTTGATAGTTGTTTACTAAAGTACTGCTTGTAAATAAAAACAGATGATAAAATCAAGAGTCACAAAGCATTTTAAAACAAAAAAATGACGTAAATAGTTTTGATTAGGTATATACTCATATAATAAAAAACTTATGGATATTATGTTATAATTTATTCTGCACTAAACTATTATTATTTTTTTAATATTATGACCCTATCTATATATCAGAAAGAAAACGTCTCGCTCTGAAAGATACTGGTGTAAGAATCTAAAAATATTGCTAAAAAATAAGTTTTTTTAATAAACTTATAAAATACATTATTTCTCTTTCTTTGGTATTTAAAAAGTCTGGAACCGATGACATCATCCCCAACGTGTTTTATTTTCTAAAAAAAAAATTGTGTACAATATCCTGTAAAATGTAAATGTTTTTATTTAATTAATTTAATCATTTCTTTTAGACCTAGCAAAAAAGCATTTGTAACGTTTTCTGGGACTGGCTGTTGTTAAAACGTGTACCCATTTATAACAAGTTCATGATCTATACATATAATAAAATTGTAACTAAGCCGAATCTGTACATTAAATATTTTTTTGGGAAATCTTATTGAAATAGACTTTGTTATCGATGTAGAGTCAGAAACTATAGTTTTTTAGAATTTTCGTCTGTCTGTCTGTTACCGTATGACAGAAAAACCACTGGAGGGATTTTGATGAAATTTGGTTTGGTGATAGCTGGTTATCCGGGTCAACATATAGAATACTTTTTACCGCGGGAAAATATCTCATTTCTGAAAAAAATATATACAAAAACTGCATTGTAAGAGTATACATACTAATATGTAAAACTTAAGAATTTGCTTTTTTTCATCTGAACGCGGGCGGAGACGCGGGCAATGCTAGTTATAAATGTACTTTATATTGTTAACATATTATCCGTTACGAACCTGAAGATCAACTCAACTAAACTACACTAAAACGCTTAGCAACTGTAAAAAAGTAAATACCCAAAACGCTGCCAAATATTTTGAAATGTAGAACGCGAGACGCATTGGAAACAGCAGGGCGTGGTCCTAAGCGAATCCAGCAGCCTTGACCCATGCTCAAACGCACTTGCCCTCCGCATGGCTACAGTTTTTATAAGACGGGGGAGAGGTGGGAGGTCAAGTTAGTCTGGTAGCTTTTAGCGCAGTGTCTATTTTTACACTCATCGAGTACACGCGGTGTTCGCGTGGCATTGTTTTGCTCACACGCATGCGTCGTGGATATTTCGTATTATTTGCTTATCTTGTATTTATCTAGGTATGGCTGTTCTCAACCGGTTATCTTTGAACGTGTTAATTAGAGTAAATCTGATAGGTACAAAATTAAAGTTACGAGTTAGGTATTAGGTGTTTCTTTTTTTGGAAGTGGTATTATTGTTGTTGATAATTTATATTTATTAACAAATATATTTCGTATTTGCTTTGGTTTCTTACAGTGAATGAATATTTTTTGTGATATTATTATCTGAAATAAATAAAACACAAATTTCAGTTAATAATATGAATTGTACATTTTATACTTTAACGAGGTCGTATATTTTTTTCTACAAGAATCTTTACTTAGATTCAAAATTTTAAAATTTCATGCATATTTTATTATTATTGTAACCTTTAATATTGTTATAATTTGACAAAAAAGCGCAAAACTCTCCTAAGAGGTGTAGAGCCGACGACAATCTGCCGCCGACTGAGGCTTACCGTACTACCGAGCTCCCACCACGACTTGACGTTGATAACACTGACCAGCAATCTTGATCCTCATTACCTCCCCACGCTTCATACAAAAATGAACCTAATAACATTAGACGTGAGGCAATGTAGAGACCATCTTACACTGGTGCTAGATTAGCTGTGCGCTTACGCAAATGGCTCATGGCATACAGATTGGCTAATGTCAACAATAGATAAGTGTTGCGTCTCGGGTCAGACTTCTAGTTGTTTTGTTGATATATACATGCATATTATATTATTACGTTCATATTATATATGTTTACATAGTAGATTTTAGTTTATTTTACCTCTATAAAAAACGTCTCCATTTTTCAACCGACTTCCGAAAAGAAGGAGGTTCTCAATTTATTGGAATCTTTTTTTATGTATGTTCACCGATTACTCGAAGACGCCTGTGCCGATTTGGATTTGTTTTTGTTTCACAAGGTAGGTATATTTTCCAGATGGTCCTATTTAAATTTATCTGACGGTCGAGCAATTTAAATAAATCAACAATAAATTATTTTTAAATTAATACTTAATAGCTTAATCGAATATGGTATTAAAAACTTTCTTCTTGCAAATTACCTTCTTATTACGTCTACACTAAAAATGGAAAAATAAAAACTTAAAAAAATAAATAAAAAACCGACTACCAGGCACTGAAAATTAAAAAATACTAATAAAATATAATAATAAAAAGGCAGCGGTAGCTCAGTGGTAACTGAAACCGAATGAAGCGGGTTCAAATCCCGGGTCTCGCATCTCTGATATTTTCATGTGCGAATCATTTCTAACATGATTACCACTTGCCTTAAGGTGAAGGAAAACATCGAGATGGAAACCTGCATGTCTGAGAGAACCTAGCAAGTTTTCGAAAGACATGTGAAGTCCGCCAACCTGCATTTGGCCAGCGTGGTGGACTGTGGCCTGATCCCCCTCGTATTGAAGGGAAATCCGTGACCAGCAGTGGGACGTTAAAAAGGGTTGAATACATACATACATATAAAATATAACAAGCCGTTTTTTTTTTAAGTTTTAAAATATTGTTAATTATTATTTATTATCTCTATCTTAATTATGTTATGATCACAATACTCTTTCGTTTGTTATCTTTAACAAGTTAGGCACTAAAATATACATTCAAATGTTCAAAATCTTATTATACGTGGTTTGTAGACATTTTTCAGATTATTTATGTATTTTATTGAACCTTCGTTATTTCATAATATGATTATTTGACTTTTTGAAATGAATGATACAAGTAAAAGTTCTAATAGGTAGAAAAACTCAACAAACTCTTATGGTAAAACAATATTTTTACAGCATTTGCATCATAATGTATATACCTAATTAAAAAATAAGATAAAACTTAATTGGTCTTTTAATTAACATGTGTATATAATTTTTTTCTCAATACTACGATTTAATTAGTAAAATCTATTTTTAAGTACAACTGTTGTTATTTCACTTTGAACTCTTCTTTCTTATTAATGTCTTTAGGATTAAATATTTGCAGACATCGTGCCTAGAGAAAGGACGAAAATAAATAAACACGCTTTTAAATTCACATTCAATGTCTTCTACTGAAGCAGATAAGTAGAGTCTAGAAACACATAAAAGATACAAGCATAAAACTCTACTTAACGACCAATAACTAACAAGCACGTATGTCTTTAATGTACGCGCGAAAATGAAACCCACAATATACATTGCATAATGCATAAATAAACCATTTTCATCAAAAATTACGAAAGACATGTGCAGTTAGCCAATCCGTACTTGGCCATCGTGGTGGAGTATGGCCTGATCCCCCTCACCATGAATGCCCAGTAGTGGGACGATAAAAAGGGCTGAACAAAAAAATATTTAAAAATAACCAAATAATTTAATTATATTCCGAAGATTCCTCTTTATCAGTTCAATAAAAGTTTTATGTATTCACTAGCGATTCAACCTCGCTCCGCTCGGGTTCGTTCCTAGTAACGATTTAACGTTTAGTATAGATTTCTCAGAAATGATATATTTTCCCACAGTAAAAAGTAAGTATCCTATATGTTGACCCGGACAACCAGCTATCATCATACTAAATTTCATAAAAATCCCTCCAGTGGTGTTTCCGTGATGCTATCACAAACCGACAGACAGACAAAAATTTTAAAAACTATATAGAAGCTTTTGTATCGATAATAATGTCTATTTCAATAAGATTTTCTAAAAAATATTTAATTCACAGATTCGGCTTGGTTGCAATTTTATTATACGTATAGATTATTTATAGCTGGCCTGTGAAATATGCTACGTACATTTAGAACAAGTACAATAGTGCTATCGGTACCTTTGTTTGCACCATGATAAGCATATAAATAGCAATTGACTAGAGTTCATGTAATAAATATACTATCATTTTTCATATTCACATTAACTCCTGCTATATAGAAGGTCTTAGATTCGATTTCCATATATCAAGGATGCTTTATACTGAAAATAATACTACTGATAAGTATCGTATACTACCATTATTAGCTTAATAGAAATAAGTTATATGTGCGTATAAATATTATGATAATTTTAGTTTTTATATTTTTTCCCATTCCTTTTTCTGTTTTGATTTGATCATAATTTTGATTGTACAAATATTGTTTTCTACCTATGTACATATGTATATAGGATTTATATAATGGCAAAATTTAGTTATATTTTTGTAGTATTTTTTTTACACAGATATTTTGTTATTTAAGTGATTTTATTTCATTTTTTATTTTTTTATAATCTAAGTGAGCAACAAGCTTTTTTTAGTTCAACAATTATTATTTGCATGCTACGAGTAAGTGAGCCTGTATTTGTGATATATTTTGTAACACTTTTTTATATATAACTAGCATTGCCCGCGGCTCCGCCCGCGTTCAGATGACCAAAAACTAAATTCTTTGGTTTTACATATTAGTATACTCTTACGTTGCAGTTTTTGTATTTTTTTTCAGAAATCAGATATTTTCCCGTGGTAAAAAGTATCCTATATGTTGACCCGGATAACCAGCTAACACCATACCAAATTTCTTCAAAATCCCTCCAGTGGTTTTTCTGTGATGCGGTAACAGACAGACAGACAGACAGACAGACAAAAATTCTAAAAACTATAGATTCGGCCTCTGTATCGATAATAATGTCTATTTCAATAAGATTTTCCAAAAAATATTTAATGTACATTTTCGGCTTAGTTACAATTTTATTATATACATAGACTCTATTAATTTAAGAAATGTGTTGTTAGTATTCTAAGCATAACTTTGGCCTCTTAATAAAAAAAAAATAAACTAGCTAGTGTATGTGGCTCTGCCTGCGTGGGAATCTATATTTCATATTTATGTAGAGTAAAAAACTTTTTGACATCCGTCCAATAAATTGGTTGGATAAAGCTATAATTATACTTAATGACTAATGATTTTTTACTAATAAATTACACTTTTTACATAAAAAATAATTATTAATTTTATTCTAACGGGTTGATATATTTTTCTCTTGAAATTCTCATAAATTTAGCCTCTTTATAGTCATTTCATTTTATAATATAGAATTTAAAATAACGTGTGTGTGTGTGTACTTATGTACGCACGTAAGAAGTTATACTTCTTTGGCGTAACAGAACAAAAATAGCTAAAGATTTAATCCAATATGTCACAACTCTCTGTTTGTAAAAGGAATGCAGCTATCTTCATCATGTCGCTTTTTGGCTGTCGGTGTGCGCGCGCATCGTAAAATTTTACTCTAATATTTTTTTCAAAACGTGCCAAAACAAGTATAACTTCAAAAATTACATAGCAATAGCTCAGACATCACGAATCATTCACACAAAAAAACTTTACACATAAAATAACAAAAATTTTCTTTTCTACTCTTCTGAATTTCCGGTAAAATATGTAGGAAATTCTATTTCGGAAATAACCTCTAAACAAATTTTCCAAAAATATTTTGTCTACCAGTTTGACCTCGTTGTAAATTTATTTTATATAGATATAAAGTATTTTCATTAGTATCTAACAAATGTAACCTTCAAGGTATATGTTATGAAATATTACTAACCTTTGAAAGTAGATACGGCTTAAAAATCCGACGCAAATTGACCTAGTGAAAAACGTAAACAGACCATTTTATTGATATGTTATCATGTTCCTTTTTACACCATTTCTGTGATAGTAGAAGTCAGTACAAAAATAATTATACATAATTAAACAAATTGAAAATTTATTCATTTCCATTTATCCAGATATGAATATTTGAGGACAGATATGAATATCTGAAGAGGTACAACTAGTATTTTTTCAGGTATTCACAATTGCCCGTGGCTCCTCTCACACAGTAGGGCGGGATGGTGGATAAAATGTAGCAATCAATGTCCTTGCCAAATTTCTTTGAAATTGTTTAAGCGGCTTAAGCGAAAAAAGCTAAGAAACAGACAGACATAGTTAACTTCACACTTTTTATATAAGTTTTCACTATGGAATAGGTATGTTTTAAATTAGCCCTTGAACAGCATCATATAAATAAATTCAAAATCATCCTTTGCAGAATTGTACATATTATGCTATTTACTTAAATCCATATATTAAAAATGTGACAGTGAGTTTGTTTGTTTGTGCTTCTTTTAAGTGGAAACGGAATGATGGATTGGCGTGATTGTTTTGTGTGGAGATAGTTGGAGGGCTGCAGAATGACAGGTTACTTTTTACCGCGGGAAAATATCTCATTCCCACGGGAAAACACGTACTAATACAACCCAAAAAAATATTTACGAACAGAACTACTTGAAACTTGGTATTAATGCTCTTCAATACAATTAAATAAATACGTGTTTTAGCATTTTTTGAAATTCATCCCATAATAGGTGATGAAAGTTTGTATGAAATCTAACTTTTTAGAGTTTTTTTGTAGTTTTAGCGCGAGCGAAGCCGCGGGTTCTGCTAGTAATATATAAAAATATTCCAAATATTTGATTAAAAATCTTGTTTCAATGAATAAATTGTAATAATCACCAATGAAGATTTTGACATTGTTACATTGATACTCTACATCCAAAAATAATTTTCTTAGTACATATATATTATATATTGTATATCTTCTTATTCTTATTTAAAGAATGACGATATTGTATCTAAATTTTCAATGTAGCATCATCGGCCCATTAGCTCAGTTGGTTAGAGCGTCGTGCTAATAACGCGAAGGTCGCGGGTTCGATCCCCTCATGGGCCATTAATGCTTTTATTTTTTATTTTATATTATTGAAAAAAGAACAACAATATTTTTATTGTAAAAGACAATACCTTTAATAAAATAAATGAAGTTGGATTTTTTTCTTTGGCATATTATGCACAGAAAAACATATTTAAAACTCAATATAAATTAAGTCCAAGCACTTCATAATATTAATAAGTACTTACAAATCTCAGTAAGTACAATAAAAAAGTAAACATAAAAATCTTATTTTTATATATTTTATTAAGTCTTGTTCATGTAAAATTTATTTACGGCGTACAATTTATTATCCAAACCAAAAAAAAAAACCTTAAATTACGAAAAGTAATACAAAATTAATTAATAAATAATAATTAATATGATTTATATAAGAGAAAACTAGATAAGATACCTACCTTATATAAGCGTCATAGAGCGATAACATAATATGTATTTGTATGCAAGCAAAAACCAGTAAAGTCGATAGAGTTTCCAAAAACACATTTGGTAATATCATTGATAAGCCGGTTATTATGACGCAGTAATGAGTCTGGCTAAAACTGTCTATAATGAAAAATGGTTTTTTTTAATAATGATAATATCAACAATGTCTACAGATTAGCCATGTGCGTAGGAGATATTATAGTATAGATTTACGATAGCATTAGAATCTATGCATAGTATAAGTCAAAGTAGTGTTAGTCTGTCTGTTTCTCTGGTAATTTCTTCTAAACCAAGCAACGGATTTTGATAAGTTTTTCACTATGTAGAGATTTTCTTTCAGTAGAAATGAAGGAAAAAAAAGAGTAAAAGAGGGTCTCCAATCCAAGGTCCTCTGGTCTACTGCTGTTCATACAAAAAGGCATTTATGCAATAAACGTGTCAAATAGATGTACTCCGAACTTCATGATAAATAGTAAGAGAAGTAAGGAGATAGTCTTATTGCACAGTTAGATTTTTAAGGCTTACCAAGGAAACGCTATAGGTTTATAGGTTGCATTTTTTATAAATTAATGTTTATCTATACTAATATTATAAAGAGGTAAAGTTTGTGAGATTGTGAGTTTGTGACGTTCTAGGGGGTAATCTCTGGATTTACTGAACCGATGATGAAATTTGGTGAGAAGGTAGTTTGAGACCCTGAGACGGACATAGGATACTTTTTATCCCGGAAATCATCCCTTAAGGGGGTGAAAATGGAAATGAAAGTTTGTATTGGGAAGCAAGGCAGGGACGAACCCGAGCGAAGCGAGAGTGAGTCGCTGGTTATTATTATAGAGGTATACAAAATTCTTCTTGAACTGATGCGTTTATACCTGTACATATATTATGACGATAAAAAGAAGATCTTCAGAATTTACAACAAACTTACGTTACTTTTACTAACTCTTTATACTCACTCAATAAATTTCTCAATTAATGTAAAAAAAACCTATAGGCACATAAAGAAAAAGATGTCAATTTTATTTTAATTTTTAACCTTATTGTTTCCATTAACTTCATGTTAAATCCTCGCATACTGTAAAAGTTATTTGGAAGAATCCAGCAAATCTATAGCCAACAATCGAAAAGAAGTAATGATATGTATATTGTATATACTGTACATTTATATATGTCTGATGTGAACACCGACTCATAAGTTATAATAGATTAAATTACTTAGATTTGCATTTGTAAATAACCGTTCATAAGAGAACGTAACTGGCTATAAAACTTGTTTTTAAAGAGCTCCTTACCGATATTTGTGTGATCCTTGTCTAAATACGATAGTTGTTGCTATAATAAAAGAAAGACTTATCAAAAATAACTGTTAGCTTGATTATTAATTAAAATAATTATAGGTATAGTATTTAATGCTATATGAACTGTAGTGTTATTTGACGACACAGAAAAAAAAAACATACTCTTACTGTGAAAGCGTGTTTGTTTGTTTGTTTGTTTGTTTGTTTGTTTGTTTGTTTGTTTGTTTGTTTGTTTGTTTGTTTGTCCTTCTTTTACGTCGAAACGCAGTGACGGATTGGCGTGATTTTTTATTTGGAAATAGTTAGAGGGCTATAGGCTACTTTTTGCCGTGGGAGATTATCTAATTCCCACGGGAATACACGTTATAATACAATCCAAAAAATATAATCATAATTACTTGAAACTTGGTATTACTGCTCTTTAATAAAATTAAATAAATACGTGTTTTAGCATTTTTCGAAATTCATCCTATAAAGAGCTAAAATAGGGGATGAAAGTTAGTATGAAACTACCTTTTAAGAGATTTTTTTGTAGTATTAGCGCGAGGGGAGCCGCGGGTTCTGCTAGTATACTATATTTTGATGAGAATATCGCATAATCGCTCTATGGACTATGATGTATAATTTTAGATGATTGCTGAATAATACAAAAGTAGCAATCCAGTACGAACTCGATACTTATCTAATGTCATATGTCACGACCTAAGTCTACGTATCACCACAAGTGGTAATCAAGAAAATAATTGTGACACAATATATGCAATATTTACCGTTTTAATCAATAAACTTACCCATTTTACCGACCAATCTCTCTTGTGACATCTCCATTTTACGTGGCATTGGCGAAGTAACCTGTGCTCAACTGGCATGCTTTAAAGCCATTAACAAGATAATTGAATTGAATGTTTATCTTTTTAATAACAATACGTAGATTGAAGAAACTTTCCGGAACTATGTCTCTATCAAAATTGAGAGGAATAAACATTAGGTCTTGCTGTGTTTCGTCATTAGTTCTTCGATTTTTAGTTCTCAAAGGTTTCAAGTACGATATTTGTCACAGAAAAGCATTTCTATTATTATAACATAATACCGATAAGTTTTTTAGGTGAAAAGGGATTCATTTTCAAGTGATAGAAAAATTTAAGTATATGTATAAAATTAATGTTTAAAAAGCTTTAGGAATCTGAAAATATATATTTGAGATTCAAAAAGAGCTGCAATATAGAACTAATGCTATAATCCGGTAGGAACGAGTTAGTTATCTAAAGTGAAATGGCGTGACCTATGCTCGCATCACTTGTGGTCACAGATAAATATTAAATATGCAATTAATTTAAAATGTAGCATATTAAGTATTTACGAAAAAATATTAGAGGTCATTACATCAACCATTTTATCGACTTCCTACCAATCCCACTGATAACACAACCTAATGAGTAATGATAATTCTTGCGCAAAAGAAACAAAATATACCTTTGAAATGTAACGAAATTCAAATCTTCAGTTTTTAGATTTTTGGTACCTCACAAGGATTTAATATAGATTTCAAGACATTTTTTAGTAGCCGGTGCCTACTTAAAAAAAATATTACTTAAAAAAAAATATTTTGAATTTTCTGTAACTTGTCTTGGGTTAATGGGAAACCAATCACGCACTGTCTTAGAAACACTATTGGAAGATGATAAAGACAACAGAAAGATTTTTTTTATATTTCTTCATATTTACTCCATATTTTAGAAAGAGGGAATGAATAATAAAATAAATAAAAAAATTGAAACGGCAGTCAAATTCATTCACAACACAATGTGAATTGAGGTGCATGCTGTAAATACGCAAGCGACTTATGTAAAGCCATGCCTTGTATCGTCACTTGATAATCACGAGGTCAGCGCACACTGAACTAGATAATATTGCATAGTCCACTAATAACTGCCATACTAATTAACTCCTGTGGCTTCTGTGAACTCGGATTTTGACAGTTTTCAGCAGTTGGAAATAGTGGGTTCAAGCCTCGTCCAGTACAGTATTTTTATAAATATGACAATATTACTGCGGTTCATTAATTATCCAAATAGTTTGTTTTTATTTTAAAAACACTTCTACCACCACCACCACAACTTCACGTTTTATTTGCATTAAGAATTTTAAATCATTCATAAATACATATTAGGAAGAAAAATGGTCCAAGTACATAACCTTGCAGTGACCACTTATCTAATGAGATTCTGGAAGCTATTAATTCGACGTGTATTATAATTAAAATAACACGAAATTACTATGAAATTAAAGAGAGTTGTTGGTTTTTTTTCCAAGTATATTGCACAAGTATAATATCATTTTTATAAATATTGAAAAAATCATTTAATGCTTAAATAAACAATGTCCCCTAAGCGATTATCTGTCATGGCTAATAATCTCACTAGCCATTTGCGTAAATGACGTTATAACGCTCAACTGTGTACACAAACGGGTGCAATTTATTTCTTTTTTCTCATATTACATCAGTGGAAATCAGGTTTTCTTGACAGTAAATAGGGCTAAATAGCCTAGAACTAGCATAAATCAGTTTCGGGAAGCAATGAAATGAAATATTAAACATGGAAACAAAAATATTGAATAAGTATTACTGTATTGTGCGAAGAAGAGTAAAGTATCATTAAATTGGTTTATTTAAAGATGACAAAGGGTCGTTGCCTCCAGCTCTATTTACGTGACGTCCATCAAAGATCAGCCTAATTTTTCTGTTTACAACGCTCTCTCGGCGTCATTCATTTTAAAGTGGAGTTGACGTTCTGAAAGAGGTCTCATGAAAAGGTTTGCTTTAGAACACATAGTGTTGAAAAGGCTATGCATTACTTTCGGTGGTCGTTTTGAAGAGTAATGTTTTATAGTCATATTTCTTTATATATGAGTAAAAAAATAAAACTTATAATATGTCACTTCATTTTAATATTTTATTTTTGCTCATATTCACGTACAATTAACGATATTGAATCTTTCGCTCCACAATGTCAATCTTTCAACTCACAGACTTTTAAATATAAAACATGTGTAACACCTATGGCATACAAGTATTCGTTCAGGTTTTTAGATTAATAATTATAAGAATAATATTTAAATAAATTCTCTTATTGTCAATGAAAACCTTTAACACATAGAAAAGGATAGCATTTGTAACAATAATTTTAAATATTAACATAATATAAATAAAAAAATAAAATAAAAACCGACAATCTTTGACCGATATTGATCAAACATAGCTGAGAACGCTCCCGACTAATTCAACTTTCAAAAAAAAATCAAAATCGGTTCATCCGTTCGGGAGCTACAATGCCACAGACAGACACACGCACAGACACGTCAAACTTATAACACTCCGTCGTTTTTGCGTCGGGGGATAAAAAAATGCAGCGATGTCTGTACATACAACAGTGCACTGTCTCAAGTACAAAACCCTTTTTTTTTTTTGTTGTCGCTGGGGAAACCCATGATGGGGACCCTGCCCGCCGTCATAACGGGCAAGGTACTGTGAGACTCCTACTCACTAAAACCCACAGCGGAACCCGTCGCCGCAGTGCAATGGGGCGTGCAGGATCGCTTGCGCACTCACTGCAACACCCCTGCGGACAAATACAAAACTCACTCAACCTAAGTTGAGATCTATTTTTCAGGTCCAACGTTGATTTTCGGTGATTCGTGCGTTTTTCTTCAAATGAAAGCAAGAGCTTGGTTTTAAAATAAGAAAATAAAATAAAATAAGAACAAAATAACTGGATTTCATTAATTAATTTGATAAATTTTATCAAAATTTTATATTTCTATCTTTTACATACTTTAAAAAAAAGATTTAGATTATAGGTACCTACACATGTCAGATAACTTACTATATATTAGGGAAACGCCCTAAAATAATGACTCAAGTGAAACCCACCCAAGGTGGTCTGATAACAGCTGTTTTATGATAAAATTTTAAAGTTTTCCATTAAAAATATAGTTATATGCTGATTTTTTTAAACAAAACTAAAATAATAAGCTACGGTCGACTTCAAAAATTCCATTTTATAGTTACTAACAAGTGAAACAAATAAGAGCGCCACTATATTGTGATACAATATTGTGATTATTATAATTTATTTTCCAAACAGGTGTATATGTTATCTCGTACAGTAACACAATCACTATTATTAAGAACCTTATCAGTTATCACTATGTATTGACAAATTCATCAACATGTCACGCGAGACGGGCGTGATGGAATACTACTTTAATAACATGCCACCTATATTAGTTACAGGAAAGCTAGCTCTTGAAGGATATTTTATGAAAAAAGCATATGAAACTGTCTAATATCTTATGAAAATAGCGAAGTACTAAACTTGATTTTGACTCAAAATAATTTTTTACAAGTTTTCATCGTCACTCAATATTTTATATTACAAGTAGCGTCTAACCCCTTTCTCCGTTCGGGTTCGTCCCTAGGTATGTCTTAACGGTTAGTATATATTTCCCAGAGATGGATATCTTCCCGCAGTAAAAAGTATCCTATATTTTGACCCGGATAATCAGCTGCCATCATACCAAATTTCATTAAAATTTGTCTAGTGGTTTTCTTGTGATGCGGTTACAGACAGACAGACAAAAAGTCCAAAAACTATAGATTCGGCCTCTGTATCGATAATAATGACTATAATATATATATGTAAGTATAGATAATTAGATATAACTTAGTCCATAAGTAAGCTACTACGAACACAGAAAGAAGTACTGAAAAGAGCTGACATAAAACTTAGCAGTTGCTTTTTTTTTTAATTAAAGATATATGTATATAACAAAAGATTGGTTATGTCCCTACACTTATATATGAAATCTCTATCATGCACATATACGAGTATTATGCAATTTTATTATACTTTAAAAACAAATAATTAACGAAAATTGTAGAATAATTAATTAATCTGCATCCATTCTCAATGTATTTAGCTCCATAATTTACTGACTCTATGCAGCCATATAGTAAAATAAAAACGTTCATGTGCGGTAGAAGTGAAACTTTATATTATACTAGCGGACCCGACAGACGTTGTCCTGTCTACACGTCTTTAATTTGAAAATTTCAAACTTTTTGGACAAAATTGTGAATCTAAACCATTCCCAGATCCCCTTGAACACACACAAAAAATTTCATCAAAATCGGTTCAGTCGTTTGAGAGAAGTTCAGTGACATACACACTCACAGAAGAATTATATATATATAAAGATAATTTGTCAGACAATAACAACGGTTACCATGGCAACATAGCAATGTATTCCATCTCATTCTCTCGCCAGCTTAGCCCTATATATTTATGTGTTTGTCTCTTTCTCGTGTCACACTTCCGTTTCATCGATTTTCAAATCACAACGATTCTAAAGAAGTTTCACTCCAAAAATGAAGATGAGAGAGTGAAGAAAATCTTTCCAGTACTTTTCATTACTTTTATATAATAAAAATATACTGAATAACTATACTGAAATGAACTTCACCTACAGTTTACTGATATGTTATCTTAACTTGGTATATCTAATATGAAGAATTTATCCCATTTCAATTGACTTTGTAAAATGTTGCCTTACTATTTTTATTTCAATACTAGCGACTCACCCTCGCTTCGCTCGGATTCGTCCCTGGCTTGATTCCCCATACAAACTTTCATCCCCATCTTCACTCCCTTAAGGGATGTTTTTCGGGATAAAAACTATCCTATGCCCCTCCCAGGGTCTCAAACTATCTTCTTAGCAAATTTCATCTAAATCGGTTCAGTAGATCCAGTGATTACCCCCTACAACGTCACAAACTCACAAACTTTACCGCTCTATGATATTAATATATATTATTTTATTACGCTCATAACTAGTCCTTAGCCGCAACTCCATTCACTAAACCGGGGTTAAAAAGCCATGTATTTAATCCACATAAAATGTATGTACTTGACATAAGCGACAAACATATATACAGAGTTATTTTTACATTTTAAATGTAAATTATTATTACTGTAGATAAATACTAATCATTATTTCAGATTCACCTGTTCACATTTACAACCATTTGATAAAATTATATTTTTACGATACAATAATAATGGATAAAAATAAACAAAAATAACAAAACTTGTGTTCTTATATAGGTACACCGCTTATACATATAATCCATACTAATATTATAAATATGAAAAAGTGTTTGTTTGTTTGTCCTTCTTTCAAGTCGAAACGGCTTGGCGGATGGATTAGCGTGATTTTTTGTGTGGAGATAGTTGGAGGGCTGGAGAGTGATATAGGCTACTTTTTACCGCGGGAGATTATCTCTTTCCCACAGGAAAACACGTTATAATACAATTCAAAAAAATATTTATGATCAGAATTACTTGAAACTTGGTATTAATGCTCTTCAATACAATTAATTAAACACGTCTTTTAGCATTTTTCGAAATTCATCCTATAAGGGGGTAAAATAGCGGATGAAAGTTTGTATGAAACCTACCATTTTAGAGATTTTTTTGTAGTTTTAACGCGGGCAAAGCCGCGGGTTCTGCTAGTATACATATAAGTAAATAGAAAATATGCAGTATAAAAAATTAATTTAATGTCTAAATGAAAACAACATTACCATATTTGTCGCTTGACTCATGCTTTATAAATATCGTACAGTAGGTAAAAATGTTATAAGCTCATATCTTTATACGACCACTGCGTCCTGGAACCATTGATATTAATGTTGTATTATAAATATTATTACTTTGTTACTGGCTCGAAGAATTGTTCTCTACGTCAGAGGTCCCAGGTTCAAGACTTTGAACATGTGGGAGAAATATAACAGCCCCCCACCTCCCCCCCCCCACCTCCCCTCCTCAATGTGTGTTCAAGGTTGTGGTGAGGGGGGGGGGGAGTCTCATTATTATATTGTCCGGCAATCCAGCCGGGCGCGAAGCTAAGAGACACACTGGGAGGTGGCCCTCTTCGGTGGGCGGTGTACCATGCGGGTTGCTCCTGGTACTTCTCTGATAGCAGAGTGGACTGTGGAGCAACCCCTTGGTTGTATGGTCTACTTCGGCAGATCTGTCGTTGGGGCGTCGTGGTTGAGAGCGTAAGTGATCCTGCAACGCTCCATTATAACGGCGGAGGTTCTGTTGACTTTTAGTGGGTAGTACTGGCTTTTCTAGCCGGTGAGACCCACATAACCTATACATACAGGTGGTACGTCTAAATGCATTTGCCAACATTAAACAAAAAAAAGGTAGGAAAAATATATTTAATTCATGATGGAACACACATGGAACATGGAAAAAATACACCCAAATAATTGTCTCTGTTGTTGTAAGTCATCAAGTTTCACTCAAAAGAAACATCCCCTTACTTTTAAAAATAATAATCATAACTAGCACTGAGCAGATATACCAATTTGTATCTTATTTTTCTTTATTCACATGTTTTTAACAATTGTATATGCAAATGCGAAACAACAATTAGATAAAAATATAGTAAAAGTTTATCACTAAGCGAACATTTCATGAATATTAAGAGCTTATTTGGCTCTACATTGTATTTGAAGAGCATTTACTAATCAATATCAGTCCTCATTTATCTTGTGTTACCTTTGCGAGTCATTTTAAATATCTTTAACTCGTATTATGCAAGTCAGTGTTAGCACAGTGGTAACGCGCTCGCTTTGGAAACCGAGTGAAGCGGGTTCATAGTTCGGGTGAAAGGAAACATCGTGAGGAAATCATGAATCTAGCAAGTTTTCGAAAGACTTCGCACTTAGCCAGCGTGGTAGACTATGGTCTGATCCCCCTCGTATTGAAGGGAGGCCCGTGCCCAGCAGTGGGACGTTAAAAAAGACTGAATACATATCATGCAACAAACAGAATATTTTAGAATTATATATATTTACGAGTATGTATGACATCGTTAAAGCAGTGTGACGAATAAACAGACAATCTTTCGCATTTAAAATTTAGATAGGGATAAAATATAAGAAATAACTCACCTTAGAAAATATATAATTGTTTCCAGACTTTTTAAATGTTTATTGAAATAACTAAAAAGATCTATTGTAGTCAAGGCATTTTCCTCATTTCACTGGTAGTTTTTTTGGAAAATCTTAAGTGTTTTCTTCTAATGCCAATATTGAGTAAATAAACATCTGCAAGTAAATATAAACAGAAAAGATAATTATAAACATTTTTTTGCATTTAATTTATTAGGGGGGATAAAGATAAGGATAACATTCCATTTTCATGTTAAATCGTATTACAATGTATGACAATCAACAAATGTACATATGTAATAATATTTATCAGTTTTTGACGACACGTATGGCTCAGTTTGTAGTTCTACTTGCTGTGCCAGCTTGTGTGTCGCGGGTTCGAGTCCCGTTGGGGGCATCCAATTGAGCGATGAACACGAATGTTTGTACACCAGTTATGGATGTTTATATTTATAATATGTATGTATTTAAATTTATATATTTGTAGTGTATCAACTATCTGGTATCCATAACACAGGCCTCGTAGCTTACCCATGGAACTAGATGGTGCTGTGTGTTAATGTCCCAACATATTTATTTATCTATAGTTTTTAACAAATTACATATTGCATTGTAAAAGTTGTTTACGTTTATCGAAGGTCATTGCTTATAGAATATCTACTTAGATAATATACCTAAAAGGTGCGCACGACTCGCGTCACGTACACCGCCCTATGGCCCTGTAGACTGTGCCTCCCAAAATACATTGTAGATTAATTTACATATAATAAATACATTGTTTTTATTCTCTAATTTATATCATTTTATTTATTACTAGCTATGTACTGGCATGTTTTTCATAGGGTTACCTTATTACTTATCGAAGTTCTTCAAACGCACTTGTTATACAATCATCAAATGTAATTCTAGTAGGAGTAGCAGAACCCACGGCTTCGCTCGCGCTAAAACTATAAAAAAAAACTCTGAAAAGGTAGGTTTCATACAAAGTTTTATCCCCTATTTTATTATTATTATTATTTAGTATTTACTTAATTATATTGAAGAGCATTAATACCAAGTTTCAAGTTGGTCATAAATATTTTTTTTGGGTTTTATTATAACGTGTTTTTCCATAGGAGTGAGATGATCACTCGCGATAAAATGTAGCCCATGTCTCTCTCCAGCTCTTCAACTATCTCCATACCAAAAATCACGCCAATCCGTCACTCCGTTTCGACGTGAAAGAAAGACAAACAAACAAACGAACGATCGAACGAACGAACGAACGAACGAACGAACTAACAAACAAACAAACAAACAAACAAACAAACAAACAAACAAACAAACAAACAAACAAACAAACAAACAAACAAACAAACAAACAAACAAACAAACAAACAAACAAACAAACAAACAAACAAACAAACAAACAAACAAACAAACAAACAAACAAACAAACAAACAAACAAACAAACAAATTTTTATATTATGAACAACAATACAGCTCACTAGCGTTTCATTTTTACTTCGATCAGGATTTCATGTAAAACCCTTTTTTTATATGACGATAAAAGACAGTGCTTTTCCTGGAAGAATATAAAGACGTAGAATAGAAAAAAAGTGCCTAAGTCAATTTAAATAGGCATTTGCATTTGCATTTGCATTTAAATAGGCATTGGTCACAATATATAAATTTTGTTGTTTATCTATCTATATGTGAGTTACTGTTTTTACAAAAAAAAAAAAACTTTTGTTATGTATTTGTTTAGGAAACCCCAGTAAATATAATATACATGTATTTTGTATTATATATAGGTTTTCAACCGAGATCTGATTTTCCAGTGTATAATGACGTTATTTTTATACTTTTTCACAAAGGTATATCACATAATCTAGTTATATACCAGTGGCGAAGGGTGAAATTTTAGCAGATGTAAGTTGTTCCAAAAATATACAATTTTTGTATACGTATTTATGCAGAGAGAGAGAAAAGAAAATATATATATATATATATATAATTTTAAGTTAAGACGTCTTGTATGGACGCTTCGCCACTGTTATATACGCATGTTGTTATTGATAATTGTATGTAAAGTACGTTTTACGTATATTCTTTCCCGGATCCTAAACAGCATTGCCCCACTAAGTCGTGGAACGTCATCGATATTTACCCATTAATTAAATAAAATCAATTATAATTAGATTTATCGACAAGATAGTCCAAAGTACCTCAAAATGTACCTTGTAAGTAACTTATCATATCTTTAATGACGTAAATCATTGTTTCTAACGTCTACATTACGTCACATATAGTATACTGACTTATGATGACTGATAATGAAAAAAACTAGCGCGGGGTACGGTCCAACTACGTCGCAAAGTATGGCTTCAACCTAATAGCCTATTTGTTACTCCAGGTCATGCCTATCTGTGTACAAAGTCTCATCCAATCTCGTTTAGCCGTTTTAGTGTGAAGTGTAACAAACATGCACACACACATACAAATGTTTAATTTAATCTATACGTATAATAAAATTCTAACTGAATCTAATCTGTACATTAAATATTTTTTGGAAAATCTTATTGAAATAGCCATTATTATCGATACCGAGTCCGAATCTGTAGTTATTAGAATTTTTGTCTGTCTGTGTCTGGAAACGCATCACGAGAAAACCACTGGGCAAATTTTGATGAAATTTGGTATGAAGACAATTGATTATCAAGGTTAACATATAGGATACTTTTTACTGCGAGAAAATAACTTATGTATGAAAAGTCTATACTACTAAAAGTTAAAATGTCCAGTGAATCGCTAGTATGTTTTTAATATAAGTATACTGTGCTCATTTGTATATTAACAAGACTGTTTGTCTGTTGATTTGTCTATCAGTCTGTCTAGTGTCTAGGTATGATTCTGTTTATCAATCTGACTGCATTTATATCAATATTACAAATATTATGTATTTGTTAGCTACCAATCAATTTATCTGCCTATTAATCTTTCAGATAATTTATTTATCTCTACATATCTAAATATTTTTTATCTAAATATCTATTAGTTTGCTTGTTTACTAGCTGGTGTATTGTATATTTATCAGTCTCTTATAAATGTGCCTACTTATCAATCTGACTATTTGTCAATGAGTCTGACTGAGTGATCTGTTTATCAATTTTAAGGACACTGTTCTTGCAAGCGTTATAAAAGGTAATTCTGGCCAAAGTTTTGGTATGCGAGAAGTACTTACATGAATGCATAATGAGAAAGAAGTTTATTAAATAAATATCATGTACAGAAAGAAACTTAGAGCCCAAAACAGTTGGGCTAATTAATAAATAATACCTACTTAAACGGGCCATTTTAGTATTTATTTAATTCCTATCTAAAATTTCTATAAAATACTGATGACCCCATTAAAATATACTTAAATGCAAACCAAGGCTGTTCATAAGCGCATATTATATTTCAAGTGCAAGATCAGGATCGATCAAGTTCAAGGTTGGTGCGCGCGCACCCCCGTGACGTCAACCATTCATACCTCACACCTCCCACCCCCGCTCGATAGCGCCCTCGCCCTTGCGACTTGCGTTCTCTCTCAATGTCGAATATGTAAGATATTAACTTATAGCGTATTTCCTATAATATTTATTTTATTTTCATTATATTCATCATTCCTTTACATCAGGCAGGAGTTAGCAGGTTCAATGCCAGTTGATTTTAGGGGTATATGAATTCTTTTAAGGTTATATAAATAGTTTTCTTCGTGTAATTTTATATAGATCATAAATTAAGAAGTCATTAGTTAGTTTTTGAGTTCTGTGTAACTTTTTTAAAATATTATACTTATTATTGACATAAATAAAGTAAAGCTACGCTAATAATTTAAAATGGTTAAAACTTGAAAAAAAACTTAACGCTAGTTAGATGCGAAGAAACTCAACTGTAATGGAAGATCCATTTTCGTTGAGACCATAATCTCCTAGATCTTTAGAATCATCATCCCTTTAAATATTAGCTTACATACGTAATATTACTCTTCATATAACCTACAAGTAGTCGTTTTTTACATCTATTGATGTAATCTATACATAGGTATGTATAATAAAATTCTAACTAAGCCGAATCTGTACATTAAATATTTTTTGGAAAATCTTATTGAAATAGACATTATTATCGATACAGAGGCCGAATCTATAGTTTTTAGAATTTTTGTCTGTCTGTCTGTCTGTTACCGCATCACAGAAAAGCCACTGGAGGGATTTTGATGAAATTTGGTATGGTGATAGCTGGTTATCCGAGTCAACGTATAGGATACTTTTTACCCGGGGAAATATCTCATTTTTGAGAAAAAATACAAAAACTGTAATGTAAGAGTATACTAATATGTAAAACCTAAGAATTTGGTTTTTGCTCATCTGAACGCGGGCGGACCCGCAGGCAATGCTAGTGTTACTTCATTTGTTTAACTGTATATACATAGATGTTTATTTAATTAAATTCTCTTGACCGAATTTCGGTAATGTTAGCCAATCTCATTGAGACTAGCCATACGTGCAAGAGTTATGGTGCTCAAGTGTGTACTCAAATACAGTTAGTTACATTTTCTACTCACTTAACCTAATTAATATTCATGTGACACCGAGCTACACAATTGATAGCTTTATGAAGCATTAGGGTGTGACACCATCAAGCCAACTCTGATCTGCTACTAAAAATTTCTTCGATAAAAAAATTCAAATCAAAACAAAATATACTTTATTCAAGTAGACTTATACATACAAACACTTTTACATTTTAAGTTTAAATTAAATGTATAATTTAATATTTAATTAATTAATTTTTAATTTAATTTCTATAATTTTAATATTGTCAGTCCGTGAGTTCCTATGTAACTAACGCGCCGGCTTGAAAAGCAGCTCTGCTGAGAAGAAGTACAATTCCATGACATGTGAGCAAAGCCAGGGTGGGTCACTAGTGATACAAAAAGGATCTTGGGATAGATCAAAATTTAAGGTTATATATAGTTTTAGTTTATTTCAATAGCGTTATTTTATTACAATAGCAAAAAATATACATATTTTGAAGCTAATATTTTTAACAATATCTATAACTTTGGAATTGAATGTCAACATTTTAAATTAATTTGCAACATGTCTGATGAAAGATTTAATATTAAAATATTATGAAATCACATAAAAATATTTAAACAAGCTTTGTAAATTCATTTTTATGTTCCTTTTTATAATTTCCAAATGTCTTGTAAACTAATGCTAAATTATTATCAATTATAAAAGAAATCATCTGAAACTTGAAACTAATTTAAAAATTACAATATTTATTATTTTCACAAAACCTAAAAATAGTCGTCGATACAAAAATAAATTATTTACTACTTAACAAAAAAAAAACATTTAAGGCAGTGGTAGCCCAGTGGTAACGCGCTCGCTTGGGAAACCAAGTGAAGCGGGATCAAATCCTGGACTCTCGCACCTCTGACATTTTCATGTGCGAGCATTTCTAACATGATTACCACTTGCCTTACGGTGAAGGAAAACATCGTGAGGAAATCTGCATGTCTGAGAGAACCTAGCAAGTTTTCAAAGGACATGTGAAGTCCGCCACCCCGCACTTGGCCAGCGTGGTGGACTATGGCCTGTACCCCCCGTACTGAAGGGAGGCCCGTGTCCAGCAGTGGGACGTTAAAAAGGGCTGAATACACTAAAAAGTCACAATAAAAGAAAAATAGCACAATATTAGAGTCAATTGCCAGGGTGCAGTCATTCCCGCCAAAGCCTCGAGCCTCCCTTGGCGTGGGAGGTTGACGTCAGACGCTACTTGAAATTCTGTTCTATCGATCCCATAACTCAATGGACTAACGTCGCATGATACACAGACTAATACTGAATGTTATTAATGAAATTTAAAATGCTATATATATGTGTCAAATTAAAATCGAACTAAGAATATGTCTATGAATTCTATTATTTTTGTGTTTTACTGTTTGTTATGTCATATTTTGCTGCCAAAAAATAGAATTTTCGTAGTTATGTCTGCTTATACTCACTAATCTGCGGAACAGTTGGACATATTTGGGGTAGACTGGCAAAGGCAATTTTTATTTTAGAAGGAAAAAAGATTCCTGCAAGTTAAATCAATAAGAAGGCTTTACGTGAGCCGCTACAATTTGAAATTTTTGCTTTATTGATCCCAGAGCTCAATGAACGACCGTGGCTTTGATTCACCCTGAAATACCATAGATTTTATTTACAGAATGTATATGTAGGTATACCAATATTATAAAGAGGTAAAGTTTGTGAGTTTGTGTCGTTTTAGGGGATAATCTCTGGATCTACTGAACCGATTTAGATGAAATTTGGTAAGAAAATAGTTTGACCCTGGAAAGGACATAGGATAAGAAATCATCCCTTAAGAGGGTGAAAATGGAGATGAAAATTTGTATGGGGAATCAAGCTAGGGACGAACTCGAGCGAAGTGAGGGTGAGTCGCTAGTTATTAATAAAGTAAAATATTTCATTTTTAAATCTTTGCCTTAAAATAACTTTTATTGGCATAGATTTAACAACTATCCCATATTATGGAGCTTATATGTTTTTGTTTGGAAGACTGTGTATATCTCCATTTGCTACCACAAATCTCCGTAGATCGATTGACAAATTTTTTTACAAACAACTTCTCAAAAGCACCATTGGTACTCGTATGTGTTTTAAATCAATCCTTTTTTGAATACTTGCTTATGTTATACGAGTATAAGGATTATTCTTCTCTTGAAATAAATAAATATTTGTACATAAAATAAAAATACAAAAATAATTAATTACACTATGTAAAAAAAAACAATTTGAAATTCGTTTCTCTACAGACAACAATGACTTAAATTTAGACCACATAAGATATAAAACAAATGATATAATACCTACAGTCTACACCTATGCTTAGAATGTAATAACGAAATTTTTAATAATCATAAATTAATAAAAATTAAAAAATCCTCTACACAAATTAATTGTCATTTAACGATTACACTGGCACGCGTGAAGCACTTAATCGAGTATTCATAAGCCAAAATGCCTTACATCATTTTGGAAAAGAGCTGATACTCTTACACTGCTGGGCCGATATTAACCAAACATAGCTAAGAACCACCGTATGGAAACTGGCTTTCAAATGAAAAAAACCGCGTCGAAATCGGTCCATCCGTTTGAGAGCTACGATGCCACAGACAGACACACACACACACACACACAGATAGTCAGACAGACATCGATGTCAAACTTATAACACCCCTCTTTTTGCGTCGGGGGTTGAAAATTATTAATTACACTATATAAAAAAACAATTTGAAATTCCTTTCTCTACAGGCAAAAATTGCTTGAATTTAGACCACATAACATATAAAACCTGCGTAAATAATACAATATCTACAAGGCTACATTGCAGTCCAGTCCCATGCTTAGAATGTAATAACGATATTTTTAATAAAATATAGGTGTTTAAGTAATATTGAGTCAGAACGTCCCACGCTATACGAGGGTGAACAAATACTCTGCGATTTCGCACGCCCACGTCTTAACACCGGGTCACACCTACGATTTTTTTACATTTAGTTTTACTTATATAATTTTACTAGCATTGCCCGTGGCGCGTCCGTGGCACCCGCGTTCAGATGACCAAAATCCAAATTCATAGGTTTTACATATTAGAATACTCTTACATTGCAGTTTTTGTATTTTTTCTCAGAAATGAGACATTTTCCCGCGGTAAAAAGTATCCTATATGCTGACCCGGCTAACCAGCTATCACCATACCAAATTTTATCAAAATCTCTCAAGTGGTTTTTCCGTGATACGGTAATAGACAGACAGACAGACAGACAGACAAAAATTCTAAAAACTATGGATTCGCCCTCCGTATGGATAGTAAAGTTTATTTCAATAAGATTTTCAAAAAAATATTTAATGTACAGATTCGGCTTAGTTACGATTTTATTATATGTATAGATTATAACGATGTCAGGCTGTTAGGTGAATGTACTGTTAAAGTGTTAACTTATTGATATTTGTATATTAACATTTTAGATCTTAGTGAGTTTATATTCGAATCTATTTTCGTTTATAAAAAAAAAGATGGTTTAACATTTTTATCTTGTAATGCTTTGTAGATAATATGTTTTTTGATCAAATTCGCAAAAGAAATACGGATTAATTATAAACTTTGGAGAGCTGCCATGCTTAAAATTAAAAACTTATTTAACTAGAGTTTTAGAATAATTGTTTTTTTTTTTCAATGAAAGTGACCTGTACAGATATAGCCATAGCTACAGGTGATTTTGATAAAGTTGTAGAAGTTATTGGTACGTCGACCGTAATCACTGTACCTACAACTATAGAATTTTCAGGCCCTTTGTAAATTAAAATTGGGATCGTCTTTCCCCATTTTGCTTATGTAGAGTCGACGTTCTAGTTATTGTAGAGCTTATATTTGCAATAATAAATTATAAGTCATTCAGTAAATATTGTAAATCTGCTCTGATATTATCTGCCAGATAATATTAGAGTATGCTACGTTATAATACGTAGAAACTACATACATATAAAAATAACAAGCATTGCCCGCAGCTCCGCCCTTTTTCAGATGACCAAAATGCAAATTGTTAAGTTATATGTATATATTAGTATACTCTTACAATGCAGTTTCTGTATTTTTTCTCAGAAATGAGATATTTTCCCGCGGTAAAAAGTATCCTTAGACATACAGACAGACAGATATACAAACTGACAGACGAAAATTCTAAAAACTATATATCTAATAACTATATTCGGCCTCTGTATCGTTAATAATGTCTATTTCAATAAGATTTTCCAAAAAATATTTAATGTACAGATTCGGCTTAGTTACAATTTTATTACATGTATAGATTAAAATTTAGATAAACAGGAAGAATAGAAATATAATTAAGTAGCGAGTTACCCTCGCTTTGCTCGGGTGCGTCCCTAACGAAGCCCCGTCAAAATCGTTCCAGCCGTTTTGGAGATTAGCCGGAACAAACAGGCAGACAAGCAGGCAGACGGAAAGACAAAAAAAAATGTTGTTTTCTTAGAAGTACCGTAGTTATATACTTTCATACGGATTAGTAAAAAGCTGTTATTTTGACATTACAAACAGACACTTCAATTTTATTTATCTGTATAGAGAAATACTTTCTGATACAACCCGAAGATATCCAATATATTATGTAAGTACACTAGTCTTCGCCAAGTGGTTGAAAGATCATAATCATTATTAAAAAATTAGATGAAAATATATATGAATAAAATATACCTATCCATATAAAAGTACACTATTTCCAATCCAAAAATGTTCATCCATAACACTAAAGCTGCCGAGGAGAAAAAGGGTACTAAAAATATGAAGTTTATTACAGTTATTTTTAACTAAGGTTTAAACCAAACAAAGAGTTAAACGTGGGACGTAGTAACCTTTATCGTGACCTTATGCGACCTCGCCCTCTCCCGTGACGTCAGAGCATTGAGCGCAGGCTTACTGCGACCGGCGCGGCGGTGTATACTCGTAGCTATATAGAAACCATTCCTGTTTGAATCGACCTTTAATTAAAACTAAAATGTTAATAATGCTGAGAAATAAACAGTAATTTTTTATTAAACTGTAACTTATTTACTTGATCTATTATTACCTTTTGATTGACTTCGAAAATGAGGTATTTGATTTGAATGTATTTTTTAAGTGATACCTTCGTCAATTACAAATCGAACACACGTACACCCAAACGAAATATACTAATATACAAAAATAAATAAAAACTTTTTAACAAAAAAATAAAAACCGACATCAAACAAAAGCACTAAAAAGTAAAAAATAACCGATTGGTAGTTTTGATTTACTGTACATACGTAATCAAATATTTTCAAAGTCGGTGTGCTTTGCTTTGTATCGGCTGGCACCGACTTCGAAATTCAACACGACCAAAATCACGTTTAAAGTTATTAATCTACACTAATCTACACTAATATTATAAAGAGGCAAAGTTTGTAAGTTTATGAGTTTATTTGTAATGGATAAACTAAAAATTCGCTGAACCGATTTAGATGAAATTTGGTTTTGAAGATAATTTGAGTTTTTATCCCGGAAATCATCCCTTAAAGGGGTGAAAAGGGAGACGAAAGTTTATATGGGGAATCAATATTTTCTCAAGTAAAGAACATAAAACTCATCATACCTATGTACCTATATACATATTATATGTACTAATATATTAAAGTCTATCTATTCCATACTAAAATTGATAACGTACCTAGGGATGAACCCGAGCGAAGCAAGGATGAGTCGCTAGTCATATAATAATTAGAGAATTTTTTACTTTGTTCGTGATAAATAACTTGTAACACGGTCGAGGGTTCAAAATTCCCACAAAGAAGCTATATTTGGTCTAACACCCATAGATACAATTTTTAAAAGATTTTTTATAGACGTCTTTGATACCCTTTTTTATTAGATACCTGTCTATATGTTTAGATTAAAGTCGTCAGTAGTTATTTAACTCATATTTTACTTAACTGTTGGTTTAAATTGACAAAGTAACACGTAAAATCTAGTAACCTCCACCGTGACCTTCACCGACCTCACCCTCTCCTGTGACGTCATTGCAGGGAGGCTCCTTTACACAATACTGCGCATGAAATAATGTGAAACGCTATCTATATATTTGCATATTTTTATACTTAAACTTAAGTTATTTATAGCATTAGAACAAAACCTACGCTTTTTCCTAATGTATTCATTCATTATTCATATGTATAAAATTAATATTTATAAAACAAGCTGTAAAAGTAAATTTTTTTTGGCATGGCAAGACCAAAATGCTTGCACCGTTTCTAATAAAAATGTCTGAGAAAAAGAAAGTCCCGAAAAGAAATAGTCAAAGGGAACGCAGCGTATAATATCTTTATTTACACATATATCCATTTTGTATAAAACTGCTTCACTTGCGTGGTAGTCAAGTGATAGTAATGGTGGCCTATGTTCATCCCTATGATGCAAACTATACATTTGCCAAACTTCATCATATTCTGTTTAGTGATTTAAGCATGAAAACGTAACACTCTTGCATAGTTATTTTTATATTTAAATATGACTTTTATGCAACATATATTTCAATATACGTAATAACATTATTCTCAAGGCGTGTTACTTTTTACAAAATCTTTTATTCCATTATACGCTATTTTATATTTATTTTTATACCTAGCAACACCTAAAAGCTTTTTTAATATATTTTCCAAGTTTCTGCTATAAAGATCCTGATACATTGTTCGTAAAAGAGAATTAATGAATCGATGTAACCTAGTCATAAGTTTTATAATGCATTGCTAAACACTTATACTTTATTAGTTAGAACATAATCATAAAACGTCTTTATGTACCTTCACAAAGACAATGTATATAATAATCTATACATATAATAAAATTGTAACTAAGCCGGATCTGTACATTAAATATTTTTTGGAAAATCTTATTGAAATAGACATTATTCTCGATACAGACGCCGAATCTATAGTTTTTAGAATTTTTGTCTGTCTGTCTGTCTGTTACCTCATCACAGAAAAACCATTGGAGGGATTTTGATGAAATTTGATATGTTGATAGATGATTATGCGGGTCAACATATAGGATACTTTTTACCGCGGGAAAATATCTCATTTCTCAGAAAAAATTGCAAAAACTGCAATGTAAGAGTATACTAATTTGTAAAACCTATGAATTTGGTTTTTGGTCATCTGAACTCGGGCGGAGCCGCGGGCAATGCTACTGTATAATATAATCGAAGATAAAAATAAAAGAGGGATTAACCCCTCCACGACCGCGGACACGCCGGCGTTACAGTTAACAATAGATTTCTTAGAAATTAATTAATTTCTTAGAAATTTACCTGGAGGTGATAAGCTTAATTGCTTAGTTTTTCATTTATTTTAATAAAATCCGATGGCTATTTTTATTAATTAAACATTCATTTACTTTTTACAATAACGAGTATTCTGTTAATATTTGTATATTGTTTTATTTGGATTTATGTTTAGTTCTAAGTCTATATTATTCCTTAGTCTGAAGACTTAAAAAAAAACCTAGACTAAAGAGAATAACGAGAAATCCTTCATACAATCAATTCCTTAATTATATTGTGATTCCAAAAATGTATTTGCTTCGTAGTAGGTTTGCCTTGTTGTCACATAACAACTGAGCATCGAATCGATGTAGTTTTTTTACACAGTGTTAGTTTATGAGATCGAAAATGATATAGATTATTTTAATCTCGCCATCAACAAGTAACTTTCGTGGGAAATAAATATTGCAATAAGTTACTAAAGCATGCGCGGGATGTCGTAGCTTGCGTAAAGCATTGGTCACACGTTGGCAGGAATTAATACTCATTCATGCCAACTGGATGGATTTGGTTGAAAAGAAAACAGATGGGTTATGATCTAAAGTAACACAAGCTATAGTTAGACACCTAAGACATCCGAGCGCAACGAGGGTAAGACACTAGTGTTGTACAAAATTATTAATAGCTAGCGACTCACCCTCGCTTCGTTTGGGTTCGTCCCTAGATATATTTTTTTTGAGCGGAATCCTAATTCTTTTACTGAAATAAAAATAGCCTAAGTTACTCCTTATAACATCAACTACCTGCCAGTGAAAGTCCCGTCAAAATCGGTCCAGCCGTTTCGGAGATTAGCCGAAATAAACAGACACACAGACAGAGAGACAGACAAAATTTTTTAAAATTGTGTTTTTCACATAAATACCGTATATACCTAATTCCATATGCATTTAGTAAAAAGCTGCTATTTTGACATTATAAACAGATACTTCGATTTTATTTATCTTTATAAATATATTTAAAATAACATTTGACGAAGTTCTTTATATACAAGAATGCAAAGTATATACATACAAGTATGTAGATAGTAGGTACTTGATTCAAATATTAGCATTAATATCTAAGCCAGTAATATTAAATGTAAGTAAGAGTAATAAAATTGGCGTCCACTTAGAATTGCAAATATCCATTACTAAACGAAGGTGGGCACCTCGCCAACAGACCGGTTACCGGCGGTTGTTTGCAGCATATCTAGAATATACTACGATTTGTGGGCAAGCCAAGTTCCTTAACCCTGGCACGTCATCGGCGTCATTGTTGCTGTTATGGCGACTGTGCCTTTGTATTCATTGTACTTTAACGTCTAAGTTTGTATTTAAATTATTATCTGCTTTATAAATATTGTCATACTAATATTATTAATGCAAAATTTGTGTGCTTGCGTGTTTGTTACTTGTTGCTGTATCGGTAGCAAAATCTTAGTAGGTAACTTATATTTTCCATTTAACGATAGCCTTAAATATGTAAGCAGTTACGAAGATCTATAGAGATTATCTTCAGCTAAAGTTCTGGATTTTTTTTAACTTTTTTCTACAGATATCAGTTTTAAATGGTAATGACATAGATACATAAAAGTCTCCTTAACTCCTTCTAATCTCGAACCACTCTTTTTTCTTTTTTTTAATGTACTTTATCCTGTAGATTTTCCTTTAGTAAATAACATAATAAATCCTTATAAAGGGTATGTACCTATAGTTTTTGTCGGTTTGCAACACAGTTCTATTGAGATGTAAAGAGCACGCGAAAATTAAATTTTCGGATATAACCCCTCAACGACCGCGGACACGCCGGCGTTACAGTTAACAATAGATTTCTTAGAAATTTAATTAATTTCTTAGAAATTTACCTGGAGGTGTTAATCAAGGATAATCCTCCATATTTTCATGCTTAGTTACCGGACCGATTGAAATATGTAATTTTGCTCCCGATTAAAAACTTTATAAAGCCGTTGTTTTTTGCTTACTTCATCGGTAATAAATGTCCCATTAGATAAGTCGACTTTCTACTGACGATATCGCCAAATGACATAATGCTTAATACATCATTCCTATTCTTAGTTTTCTATTAACGATTGTACCTTTAGAATGTGTAATTGTATTGTGCAAGCTAGATTTATTAGTAGAGACTAAATACTAAAGTAACATGGATAAGATCCAAATTTTTACATCAAATTGAAAGTTAGATACTAGTTACTACATAGCAAGTATTTATTATTTCTCTCGTTATTCTAAGGCTCCATCCACACTATAGTGCCTGTGATCACAGTTCGCTCTCGATCTGATATCGGTCTGGTAAAGTATTTTAGTTAGTATTATACAAGAAACAATAAAAAAATAAATAATAAATAAATATGTTGGTACATTAACACACAGCACCATCTAGTTCCATGGTAAGCTACGAGGCTTGTGTTATGGGTACTAGATAGATGATACACTACTCATATATAACTTTAAAAACATACATATTATATAAATATGCCCATGACTGGAGTACAAACATTCTTGCTCATCACACAAATGAATGCCCCCAGCGGCACTTGATCCCGTGACTGCTGACACAGCAAGTAGAGTCACTACAAACTGCGCCAAACGTGTCGTCAATCAAAAAAAATAAATGCATTCGCACTCTCAGTAAGAGTCGAGTTTCGGTCGAATCACACAGCAACATTTCTTAGAGCCGAAGCACACTTTAGTGCCAATCACAGTCCGTTCCGGTCCGATATCGGTCTGGTATTTTTTTATACAAGAAACGTTGTTGAAAACGAACTGTGATCGGCACTTTAGTGTGAATCGGGCCTTATAAAAACACTAGCATTTCCCGCGGCTAGAACCGCGTTCATATGGCCAGAAACCAAATTCTTAGGTTTTATATATTAGTATATTCTTACCTTGCAGTTTTTGTATTTTGTTTCTCAAAGAATGAGATATTTTCCCGCGGTAAAAAGTATCCTATATATTGAACTAGCTATCACCATACCAAATTTCATCAAAATCCCTCCAGTGATTTTTCTGTGATGCGGCGGTAACAGACAGACAGACAGATAAAAATTCTAAAAACTATACATTCAGCCTCTGTATGGATAATAATTAAATAATGTTTATTTCGTTAAGATTTTCCAAAAAATATGTAATGTACAGGTTCTTAGTTACAATTTTATTATAGGTATGTATCTAGACCAGAACGATATCGAACCGAAATTGGCTGTGATGGGCATTCTAGTGTGGATCGAGCCTGTGTAAGGCAGGCCGATCGTTAATGATCTACCATCCGCTTCTGCTCCGAAATCACTTCCGTCATACATGATACAACACTTGTAGAGTACGTGACACTTTTTCTCGTCACTCAACCCTGTGACGCTAACATTTTTTCATCTCTATTTATTTCTGAATGTATAATAATATTTCTTGGCAAATATAAATACTTATTTAAATCCGCACTTTAGTACGAGAAATGCGTAGATTTTGTCGCCATGTGTCGCTTATGAACTCTGGCAACTGTTGTAATAGTATTGCGACACAGTTTTTTACAGCAAGCTTAAATTAACGGTTTTGTTTACTTTTGCAAATACACAAATACGTATAAAATTTTATAAACAAGCCTCAGTCCGCATTTGTATATATTTTGTGATTAAATATAATTTACTACAAAGATTACTTTTATTTGATTTAGCAAAGTTCTGTGTACGATAGACATAACGTATTTCAGGTAATAACTCCATAAATATTGTATTTAATGCTATGTAATTATTATTGTCGATCTAAATAAGTCCAACACGTTAGATATGTCACCCACAATCGTCTCGTGGCCGTGTCGTCGCGTGACAATGACGTCAAGACACCCCACTGGGGAATTAGAATGCCGTTCGTTCATAACTACTCACTTATACCTGCTATTTAAGTCAAATGCCTGTTTTTTAAAACCGTTTTGCTTATATAAACTATTGTTCCTTATCTAAAAATATTAAATTGTGAAAGTTTTTTTGATGGGTAGTACTCCTGTCACGCGCAGGTTCATGTAATGTCAGAGCCGCACTTTGAAAAGTGGAGGTCCTTAATATTGCAAAGAATTAAAAAAAAATCGTTTGAAGTTTCTTTTATCTTTTTTTCACTAAATGTTTAGAACCACAAAACGTGAACTCCTAGAATTTTTTATTGTGAAGGCCGTGCTCATGTACTTTTGATGGCTCTTCGAGGAGTACGGCTCTAAGTAATGTTTTACACTAAGATCTAGTTGATAGATTGTAATATAGAAAATAAATAACATAGAATATTTCCATAGATGAAGCAGTTCCTGTATCAAAAAGGATGTTGTTTTTATAATTGACATATAATTACGATTAGTATACCTACTATGAGTGGTTACGTGAACAGTTCAATGTATACAGATCGCAGTAAATACTATTTAATATTAATTATTAACTAATATGCACGTGCACGTCACTTACAGACCAGAATCGTCGCGTGACCGTTATGACATCACGATTCACGCAGTTGTCAAAAACACAGGTATCGCAATAATAATTTATGTTACATAAACCTTAACTTCAATAATTTAGATTTATCTAGATACTACCAGACCACTCCTTTGGATAAGGCTTCGTACAGATGTTTTTAATAAGAAACCGAAAGTGTTAATTACTACAAAATATGCACATTTTCATTCTTTTAGAAATTGAATTTCAAACAGTGAAGTCCCTTTTCCCTGATAAAAATAATGAGCAATGATGTAAATATTCGGTTATAGAATTTTATTAATTTTATTTATGACTTTAAAATAACTATAAAGCCATCTACTTACTGAGTTTATTTGTATCATTTGCACAAAAAGCCTGTTTAGGCTTTGGTGCGGTAAAGAACTGTCAAAAAATTAATTTGTCTATTTGTATTTGCTAAATTCCAGAATGGTTGAAGAATTTTATAACAGAACACACAGAATTCGGTGAAAAGTAACATAAAGTATGTAAATAAATGCGAAAGAATTCCACAGTATTGTGACTTAGAAGTTTAAGTGGATTTTGGGATGGGGTGAACTGAAGAGTAAAAACCGAAGTTAATACAGCAGATACGAATCCTAAGCAATTTTGGCCGCCATTTTTTTTATGTTTAGAATAATTTGAATTTTTTGTTTAATTTCTCAGTTTTCAAATACCTATATTATGCAAAATGTTACAGAGCATTTACAAGATATTGCGCAGATTGGCCGCTCCTAATATCTAGCCCAAGGCCTGGGTCTAGTCAGCCTTAAGACAAACCCGCCACAGGAAGTCTAGATTATTCGTTCTTACTAATAAAAACGTATCTATCTTTGTGTTCAATAAAAATAATATAGGTAAATATATTTACGGCTGAAGGCAATACGTGGATAAGTTATATAGTTATAAATTACATAATAGGTTCTCTTTATTATTATATACTTACTTACCTTGAGTGAACTAAAGTAACTGCACTTATACAGTTATATTTTATAGCGATATATACTCTGTGAAGTATAGATTCGATATTTTGAACGTGTGACACAACTGGCCCATTAGCTCAGTTGGTTAGAGCGTCGTGCTAATAACGCGAAGGTCGCGGGTTCGATCCCCTCATGGGCCATATGTTTTTTTACTTTTTTTTTTATTTTATTAAAATATATTTAAAGATATATACTTTTTTAACTAAAACACTATATTTTAATATTTTATTATATTCAAAGAAATTCATACTTAAAATGTTATAGTCTATACTCTATACACACTACGGAAAATCTGTCTATAAAATAAACTTAGCAATTACAAGGAATATTATGTCGATAATATGATATTAAGCAATAATTTCATATTAAAAAATATATGTATAACAAAAAAGTAGACGCCCCTTTTAATTACTCTACCTTTCAAATGAAAGTCTATTTCTACCTTAGAAATAGACGTATTGCTCTTTTCTGTTTCATTTTATCACCAGAGCAAAAACTTGACCTAATCTTGCACCTAGGATGGATCTTTTGTAACTCATCGTTATCATACTAACCTCTTATGCCGAATAAGTTTACGTAAAATAGCTTTTGGGGAATATTTTTTATTTTTATTATTAAGAAACCTAAGCTGCTTGATAATTAAACTGCGCTAATTTTACTACCGGCTTTATGTGTGTCAAAATCAAGGTGATCTAGTCTATTTGCCTTATAGCCCAAGATTACTCTACGATAGATTTTTAAAAATATTATTTCTATACTAATATTACAAAGAGGTTAAGTTTGTGAGTTTGTGACGTTGTAAGGGGTAATCTCTGGGTCTACTGAACCGATTTAGATGAAATTTGGTAAGCAGATAGTTTGACGAAAGGACATGGGGTGAAAATGGGGATGAAAGTTTCTATTGTTTCATCAATTTAATTAAATTATTCATTCATCAATTATATACAATTCATCAATATATAATTTTTCCATGTTAACATAAATCTTATACGTGTCGTGTTTGAATGCATAAGCGATATTGTGACGCCCCATTAAGACGGGGGAGGTTTTGTTGGGTTTTAGTGGATAGTACTGGTTTCTCTAGGCGGTGAGTCCCACATAACGTGTATGTACATGTTATGTGTAAATGCATTTCCCAGCGTTAAAAAATATGTATACGTAGTTACACATATATTTGAATAAGTATACCTTTAAGATATTTTTTTAATTTTAAATTTTTATAAAAGTTCAAACGTAGGTGATTATCTACAAAACTACTGATTTGATTTAGATTTTTTTTCTTTAATAGCTTACTATCATCAGTGTATTTTTATCAAAATATTTCAATCACAATTCAAAACCTTTTAATAAAAAGTGACTCTTTATAATAAATATTAAGACTTAAAATATGTCTCCTTATTTAATTTTAAACAAAAAATGTTTTTTATTTTCCTGAAATAACAATCTATAATTATTACATAAAAAAAGTTGAGTTTTTGGATGTTATCTCAAATCTCAACGTGACCTGTGGAATAATTAAGTTAAGTAAAGTACCCACATTTATCATAAATTTTGACTTTGTATAAATAAAACCCTATTCTGTTCCATACATTTATTAAATATTTGGTAATAATTAATAATATCTACAATATACAATCATAAAAAATAACCAAAAACACTTTAAAATTAATCGTTGCCTTTTCTTCTTACGTCATAATAATACGTTACTTTAAATCAAATAATAATATAATGTAAGTTTTATCTATACTAATATTATAAAGAGGAAAGATTTTTTGTTTGTACCGAATAAGCTCCGAAACTAATGTACCGATTTAGACAAAATTTGTAGTTTGAGACCCTGGGAAGGACATAGGATAACTTTTATTCCGGAAATCCTTTAAGGGGATGAAAATGAAGATGAAAATTTTAATAAAATGTACATTTGTCAATTCCCGGCGTTTTGAATGTTCTACAGCAAACAAGGTCACGGGAGAAACTAAGTTATTTGGCATCCCAAAAATCATAATTATTATAAACACTTAAAACCACAAAAATTATACAATCACATGGAACAAAAAAGAAATAGCACCAAACTACTATTAAAAAAACATCTAATTAGGGTTGCTATATTTGTACAACTTAATTTATTTTTATCAAGGCTGCCATTATAATGTAACTTTATGGGTTTTATTAGTCCATACTAGCTTTAAATACGATTAAACTTATTTGGATGAAGCACTTGTTACTATTAATTGGTACTATTTGCTTTAGAAAATATGAATCATAATTTAGAAATATAAATATGTTAGGACGTTAACACCATCTAGTTCCATGGTAAGCTACGAGGCTTGTGTTATGGATACCAGATAGTTGATACACTACACATAAATAACTTTAAATACATATATATTATAAATATAAACACCCATGACTGGAGTACAAACATTCGTGCTCATCACATAAATGAATGCCCCCAGCGGGACTCGAACCTGCGACCGCTGGCACAGCAAGTAGGATCACAACAAACTAAGCCAGTCGTGTCGTCGAAATATTATCATTATTTAATATTCCAATTTATTTTTATGACGTAAGAACTTCCAAATTACATCGAGAAATAAAGCGAATCAACAGGCACTTGAAGCTTTGTAGTGAATTATGATTTACATATTTACATAATTTATACAAAAATATATTTTTATTGTTTACATGTATTTCTTTTATAATCTGTTTCATTGTTTTTATGTAGTTATCATTTTTATATATCGCAATTATACTTCTTACCTAAATTACTGAACGATTAATTAATATGCGAGTTCACATTTATTAAACTACAGATGGCTAAAAATATATTAAAAAAAATATATAAAAAAAAATCACCTTAAAGGATATGTAATCAAATTATAATCTGTTGAATATAACCTTAAAAAAAACTAAAATTAAATATTTCTTTAATATATTATTTATTGCTTTCCTTTCTTACTTGTACTCTTGTCTTTAAAATCAAATCTTTGTTATTAAAATAATAAAATATGACGTTTGTAATTATTTTTTTACAACAGATGCAAAGCATTTATATTTTATATCTCTAGCCCTCGTACTGAGACAGTGTGAAAAAATGTCCAAATTGAGATGATTAACCATTTTGCAGTTTTAATAAATATTCTAGTAATAATCTGAAATAAAAATAACTTTTCGGATTTCTTCGCGAATTTATTTTAATTTATGGTACTCGACGTTTCGAACGCTTTACAGCAATCTTGAAAAAAAAACCCGAAAAGATAGTTTTATTTAAAATGCCCAGTATTCGCGTAAATCTAAAAAAGTATTATTCTAATAATAATTCTAGCAATAAAGTGAAAAATTTTACTTTCCTCCTGTTACAAATAAAAATATAATGTTATGTTACGTTATAACGTTAGAGAAAGAGAGTATACAATTCTGAGGACGAGTGAGCAGGATGTACTATATTTGACACTCAAGGTCATACGTTACCATGGCAACGGATAAATAAACAAATACAAAAACGCAACTACATTTGAACGTTGCAAGGCTATTATTAGATTTGAATTTTCAATGCAATCAAGTAAAAAACTAAATATTCCTTTTTTAAGGACTCTTACTTAATTATTAACAGATCTTTACATTTAATAAAAAAAAAGGAAATTGGTTTCTTATAATTATAAAAGAAAAAATATGTTGTATTTTAATTGAAACATAAATTTGCTTCTGATGTACCTACTCTAAAATGGAACAAAACACTTCATAATATTCAGATAATGCCCAAAGTATTTACTACATATATGTAGTATAAACATTATTCTTAATATATTATGTAATGTGCTTATTGCTTATTAAATAGCTATTTTATAGCTGCTACTTTTTTAGCTATGCTTTTAAAACCCACTGTGTTATAATAGAAAACGGCATTCGACACTCCTCGATTGTCACTCTGCAAAAGAGACAAAAATCTCAGTCGAAGAAATAACATAGAGTGTCATAGAAATAAAAATGAAGCCAAACAATAAATTTAATTAATTTAACTAATAGAATTTTCCTTATTCTTTAAAGAAAGTAAACGATAAGTATGACAAAATCGACAATAGTAGCATAAACAGCAAATCACGCTACTATTTTTGACTTTGACATTAATTTTGGCGGACTCCCCTATATAAATCTTTAGTCTGAGAGTAAAATACACTAACCGCTTTACTGAAATGTTGCGCAGTGTAAAATGTCTCGTATATTGTAATACATACGGTACAGTTTACATTGCTTTACATTTTTATACTCCACATCTTGCCTTTCACGCTTTATTTACCTACTTATCTACTTTTAACTTTCCCAAACCAAATAATCCCTATAATGTAGGAACTACTTTAATTTTTTACGTTAAGATAATAAATAGTACAAGCAAATTGAATCATTTCTATCAAGCATACATACTCGTATATGAAAATTGAATCAAGACTATAACTGAAAACAATTTATTCCAGCCATTATCTATACATATAGTAAAATTGTAACTAATCCGAATCTGTACATTAAATATTTTTTGGAAAATCTTATTGCAATAGACATTATTATCGATACAGAGGCCGAATCTATAGTTTTTAGAATTTTTGTCTGTCACAGAAAAACCACTGGAGCGATTTTTATGAAATTTGGTATGTGGTAGCTGGGTATCCGAGTCGACATATAGTATACTTTTTACCGCGGGAAAATATCTCATTTCTGAGAAACAATACAAAGCCTGCATTGTAAGAGTATACTATTATGTAAAACCTAAGAATTTGGTTTTTGGTCATCTGAACGCGAGCGGAGCCGAGGGCAATGCTATTATATATTATATTAACAAAGGGATATTGTTAATATTTAACAAGTAAGTGTACTTTTTTGGCAATAAAGATTATTATTATTAGTGAAAAAATACATATGTACATATATTTTGTCTTATATATACTATGATAAATAGTTGTAAATTGGCAGTTATCGTTTATAAATACAACGTTGATACAAACAAATAAATATTGCCTTTGGTTTGGATGGCTACTAATAAAAATTTTGTTTTGGATTTTTATTAACCAAATAAGCATTAAAAGTTGTTATTTTATCTGCATTATTTATAGCATAGATCTGTTTATCTATACTACTATTATAAAGAGAGAAAAATATTTTTTTGTATGTTTGTTTGTAATGGATAAACTAAAAATCCGCTGAAAACTTATATCTAAACAGATGAAATTTGGTATGAAAATAGTTTGAGACTCTGTGAAGGACATAGGATAGTTTATATATCGTAGGACAGTATAGATATATGTAGGATAGTATCCCGGAAATCATTATTTAAGGAAATGAAAAGTGGGATGAAAGTTCGTATTGAGAATCAATTATTTCTCAAGTAAGGGGTATAAACTCATCATACCTATGTATATATAATTTACTAATACATAGTTTATCTATTCCATTCTAATCGTTAAGTATATATTCATATGTATAAATACAATAATAGAATGCGATTTTGTGACTTTGACACTAATCTATATATATAAAAGTTGATGTGTGTATGTATGTTCGGGCAATCTTCATATTAGCCCAGCAAGTGATCGTGTGAAGTTTGAAAGCGATCGGAAGTTAAAAAGTAGGCGAAGCCGCGGGTACTACTAGTATTAGATAAGTATAGATAATTTATATATTAGTAAAGCGAAGGCACAATGTCGATAATATTATAATTTTTTTGTTGTACAAGCAAATATCATTCTATTGATAAAATAACACCAATATTCTAGTTATTAATTAAAAATAGTGGTATCACAAACAACCGAGCAGATCATGGATTCGAGCCCTGCACGAGGCAAACTTAGAATGACGACTACAACCAACAAAATTTTAGGTGACTATTATCCCTTATCCCTTCAGCTAAAATGAGATGCTATAGAGCTTATATTCTATACTCTATGGTCATCATGTGTGACTATAGATAATCTATGTTCTTACGTTAACTAAAGAGAATTTTAGTTGTCTATGACGAGCCATCGTTGTGTGGTGTTTTCTATTTGCTGTTGTACCAGTGGAGTACGCACGCGTAATTTCACTTCTAGAGAACCCCCAGCGGGTCTACGACCGTCCATAACCTGCAAAAAAATGTATTATTACTTAAGCCAGATAAGTATAATCTATACATATAATATAATTCTAACTGAGTCGAATCTGTACATTAAATATATTTTTGGAAAATCTTATTGAAATAGACATAATTATCGATACAGAGGCTAAATCTATAGTTTTTAGAATTTTTGCCTGTCTGTGTGTAAACGCATCACGAGAAAGCCACTGGTCAGATTTTGATGAAATTTGGTATGATGATAGCCGGTTATCCGGGTCAACATATAAGACTTTTTACTGCGGGAAAATATCTTATCTCTGAGAAACGTTAAAACGTAACTAGGGACGAATCCGAGCGGAGCAAAGGTGCGTCGCTTGTATACATTATAATAATATTGCAATTTAATAAAAAAAGTTTTACATTTTGATAATGTCCTTGGATTAAATCCCAGGCTAATTTTTTACTAAACCCTACTTACTACTTAACTCAGGGCAGCTCAGGGCTATTACTGAGAATTTCTCGATAGAAAATCACATAAACTAAACTTGGTCTCACTCAGGACTCGAACCTGGGACCTCTGTATCCATACATTCTAGCCACAAGACCACCGAGGCAGTTACTTAGCCATTAACAACCACTCACCGGGAATGCCTCGTGAAAAGTGACCTGGGTCTCCAAAGGTGCGAGTTTGACGCTAGCAGTCCCCAGGAGCGTGTCCCGGCTGAACCACCCGCTGCAACACAACGAACTACAGCTACACCTGTCACCCCGCACACCCAACACGCAATATGAACTCGTATGTATGTAATATGTATATATATACACGTGCCATGATACTATATGGTGCATGGAAGTTACAACAATGCGAGGATGTGAACAAAAAGGTGTTATTTACAGGATTTTTTTAAGTTCTGATTCAGAATTATTTTATTTATGTACCATAAAATATATTTTGTACAAAATAAAGTTATAGAATGTTGACAAAGTATAACTTTTTAAATAAAACTATCTTTTCGGATTTTTTCGCGAATTTATTTTGATTTTTGGTTCCCGACGTTTCGAATGCTTTACAGCATCCATGGTCACAGGAGAGACTGAGGTGTTACATGTCTCTAAGGTATTATATAGTTGTTACAGGCAGCCTACCCACAATTAACAAAATGAATTCAAAAATTGAAAAATGGCACTAAAGTACCTTACAATATTTTAACTTTTAACTTTAAACATTTTTATATAATTTTAATTAGCTTTATAATTGAATATGGAATATTATTTATTTAATTTGAGCTGTTATTATTATAATTATTACAATTTTTAAATATTAATTATTAATCTACATTTTTAGTGTTGCCATTATTATATTAAATATAAATTTTTAGTTAAAAGAAATCTCGTAAAGAATCTGTACATTAGTAAAGAATAATAATTTTGAAAGAAGTAGTTGTACAAATTGAAAAAAAAAAACACCTTTTTGTTCACAAGCTGCTATTTATAAGTATTGTATACAATATAAAGGATTATAAGATACGTGCAATAATATATAGCAGATACTGTAAAAGTTACTGAAAAAATACCTCATATTAGGAAAAGTCTTGTAGACGTTATATTAAAAAATAAAAATAAAAATAGTTTTTATTTCTTAATCATCTTAACATTTTGTGTTCGAGTCTTCCCAGTAAGTAATCCGAGGATACTTGTGTTGGGAATGGCCCGCTTCTTCCCATATGCATACTCTATGTATAAGTTAAACTATATTATACTAATATAAGATAGTTACATGATTATATTAATAATATATATAACAAGTACCAAATAAAAACTTCTATTTTTTTTATGTTCCGATACTGCTATGTATTATAAAAAGAAATCCCAAACATATAAATATCCATAACTAATAGTCTCATATATCTAACACCATAAGGTCATCAAGGGGTAGGCAAATATATACCATAAAAAGCAAACATCAAATTAAAACAAGGAAACCAATAGCAAGGAAACCAAAAATTATAATAGATCCGCGAAGAAATCGAAAAGATAGTTTTATTTGAAATGTGAAATATTTGCGTAAATCTAAAAAATTAGTATGGAAACTAATTGAATAGATTTAAAATAACGTGTGTGTGTACATATGTACGCACGTAAGAAGTTATACTTCTTTGGCGTAACAGAATAAAAATAGCTAAAGATTTCATCCCGTATGTCACAACTCTCTGTTTGTAAAAGGAATGCAGCTAACTTCATCATGTAGCTTTCAGATAACTTCATCATGTCGCTTTTTGGCTGTCGGTGTGTGCGCATCGTAAAAATTTTACTCTCATATTTTTTTCCAAACGTGGCAAAAGAAGTATAACTTTGTTGTCTTAACCGTAACAAGGCACTAAGGGTTAATCAACGAGCATTATTACATTTCATTTACACACACGTTGTTCCACATACAAAGGCTAAAGGGTAAATTATTATAGTTTAACCGAGAGAGCTATACCGGATATGTACGGCCATTATACGGAGATCTTTAATCTTGTAGTATTAGTATAAAAGTGATACATATTATATATAGGTACTTGAAAAGATTACAAAAAATACTATTAAATGACAATCTGTTTTTCTATAAATAAACAATAAATGTTGATGTAACAATTTTAGAGAAAATATTCATAACATATTTTGTGTTTCTGTATATTTAACTCATTTTTTTTAATTGTAACCCTATTTTACCGGAGGTGCGATATATGTCCTTTTAAGTGTATTAAGGCAGTATACGCGAAAGCGACAAGCGTTCCTGAAACGACCCAAGTTGCAGTACAGCTCTCACGGTCAGATAATAATAAGGTAAAAATTCAGTTAGAAAAAATATCCAACTATGAAAAAAAACTGTCAAAAAACACTCTCACACGTTATTATAATGAAGTAAGATTAACACACGAGCACATACTAAATGATATGATACAAACATTTGAATACCCAATACGATATTTAATATTAATCTATCCATTCCTTTTTAAAAGAATGGCACTAAAAATAAGCTAAAAATGTGATTTTAAAAAATGAATGATTAGTGATATAAATGGCTATATGATTTGAAAGAGTGGAAGAGAATGAGTGAATGAATGATGAAAAGACGTGATGAAGTGAGAGAGAAATAGGGGAAACCCCGACACATGTAAGCTAAATTTAATTATTAAAATTTTCGAACACACTAAAACACTAATACTAAGCACTGAGACGACGTAATGTTCAAATATATTTTTTAAATCGCTACTTCGCATTTTCGTCGTTAAAAAGTAATAATTATATATGAATTGTTACGCAGATAGCGTCAATTTAAATCCAGTATTTAGAAATGAATGATTTGGTGCTTGAACAGAAATGCTTATATAATAAATATTTGTTAAATTTACAAAATCATTAGATCATTATTAAAGAAATTAACAAAAATAGACAGACATCGTATGAATGTTAAGCTCTCCATCTTAAAGAAAAACTCTTCTTTTTTTTAAAGTGTTAGTATTGCCTATTACAAAGATCACATGTTCGATTCTGTGGTTCGCATGAGGATAAATATTCAATCGAAATTTACTGTATTCAAATAGACTTTTACAAAGACTTTTATATAGTAAAGCACTCGAATGTATACTGTCATTGTTTTAGCTAAGCATTTATTATAGAAAAAGAAAAAACAGCAACAAATACAAAATCGTAATTAATAAAAAAACACACTTATATCACGCACTAAAATTGTCCTTGATCCTCGACCCCAAGTGTAATGTACCTAAACATATTGTGAAAGCAAACTAAAAGAACGTAAATTCAAGGTGTTTACTAGAAGACATTGAACAGTTTCAATCCACCTCCTGGTTCACTTAACAGATTTATAGATCTTATAAAGGAATTATATACATTTGCAAAATTTCAAATCGATACGACAAACAGAAGTTAATTAAATTCGAATTCCGACATTTCTTTACATATATACAAAGTTATAAGTGAGGCTGATAAAAGCGTGTTCATAAGCCATGTTTTTTTAACAAAAAAAAAAATAAAATATGTTGGGACATTAACACACAGCGCCATCTAGTTCCATGGTAAACTACGAGGCTTGTGTTATGGATACCATATTGTAATAACCAAAATATGGGTTGTGTGTGGTTGATACACTACACATATATAACTTTAAATACATACATAATATAATAAATATGACTGGAGTACAAACATTTGCACAAATGAATGCCCCCAGCGGGACTGAACCCGCGACCACTGGCACAGCAAGTAGGGTCACTACAAACTGTTGTACAGCGTGCCGTGTGCGTATCGTCAAAAGTGTCGTGTTTTTATTGTGCAGATGAGAAGCAAAAAAATAATTTGATTTTGTATAAAAATAGTTTAACCGCCAAAGTCTGACAAAAGATTTTTGTCCTGTTACGTTTCCGTACTTTTCTAATTAAGAATGTAACAGCTAAAAGACGCACGGGATATTTTAGGTGTTGGCGAATCACAGATATATCATTTTTACCTATACTAATATTATAAAGATGTAAAGTTTGTGAGTTTGTGATGTTGTAGGTAATCTCTGGATCTATAGAACCGATTTAGATGAAATTTGGTAAGAAGATAGTTTGTGACCCTGGGAAGGACATAGAATACTTTTTATCTCGGAAAGGTTGATGGTTTAGGTTACTTTTTATCCCTTAAGGGGGTAAAAATGGGGATGAAAGTTTGTATAAGGAAGCAAGCCAGGGATGAACCCGAGCGAAGCGAGGGTAAGTCGCTAGTAAATTATATAATTAAAATCATTTGAACACTTCTTTGGAAATATTGAAACATATCAAAATATATTTTGTTCAAAAAAGCACTTGAATCAATAGATTAGTCAGTATGATAAAATCGGCACTAAAGGCTGTCTGTCTTCTGTATTCGTTGTATATCAACGATTCTAAATACAATGAATACAGAAAACTCCTGACTGCACATTGGTTTTGTCTCTGTCGATTAATGAAGATAGATAATTATAACCTTTGTACATTCCATTATAATTTTTAAATAAAACTATCTTTTCGGATTATTTCGCGGATTCATTTTGATTTAAAAAAAATATGTTTAAAGTTAAAAAATATTGTAAAGTAATTGGTGCAATTTTCATTTTGTTAAATGTAGATAGGCTGTCTGTAACAACTATACTTTCAAGACATGTAACACCTCAGTCTCTCCCGTGACCATGGATGCTGTAAAGCATTCGAAACGTCGGGATCCAAAAATCAAAATAAATCCGCGAAATAATCCGAAAAGATAGTTTTATTTAAAAATGTCAAACATTCGCGTAAATCTAAGAAAGTATTATTCCATTATAATATTATAATTTTCAATAATATTATATTTCTTTTGCATTCCATTCATAAATTCAAATTGGAATATAATACATTATAACAGGTACTGGCCGCACGTTCGCTTTCTCTCTTTCTAGACAGAATAGTGAATATCATGTGAGTATTGTTCAGTCCACTCTCTAGCATCTATGAAAAAAATGAACAAAACAATAAAAACTTACCCTCTAGAATATATCTCAAACTTGATTGCATGTCGCTTGAACACTCTAAGGCAGGCGCGGGCGTTCCGCTGTATCGCGAGAGAGAACACCGCCGAGTACTGCGGACTGTTTGTGTCTTTTATACACTGGGTCCTGTCTGAGACTGGGGCATCCTGAAGTTAAATTATGAATGAGGATAACTTAAAATCAAGTCACGTTAGATCATTATTATTATTTTCTTTTTTTTTTGGATTAAAAGTGCACATAGGATGGTCTAAGAAGTGACATCATAAATTTTTTTTTCCTTACACCTGGGTGTATCCGAAAATACCCCATGTATGTTCTGCGATTTTTCGTAGTTATGATTTTTTTAATGTGTATTTGCGAATTTTCTACCGGAGCAACTTAAAAAAATCGTAACTTGTGTAATATTAAGAATTTTTTGGTTTCTTTTTCTGCAACATGATCGTCTTGAATCACTCTTTCATACGTTATAATCAACTACACAACGCTCTTCATTATAAGTTACCAAAAAATGATCGAAAGTGAAAATTTTAAGTTTGAGTTGGACGAAGTTAATTTTCTTCATTTTTTTAACAATACAAAATGTAAGTTTCATGGGTTCAAAGTACTTTTATAAACTTCAGTAACTTATCAGTTTACCAAATAATAAAGAAAGATTGTTCTTAATAAGTGATTTTACGATTAAATCGCATTCAGAACTTTGCTAGATGAAAATGCGTAAAAAAAAATGTCCAAAAAATTGTTTTAGCTTCTTTTTCATCTTTATGGCGAACATTAGTGTCAAAAGCATTCAAATAATCTAAAATTGAATTATCTGTAACACATTTTTTTGAAATTGTTTGTTTTGTAAACAAAATATGTAGTTTTAATGACCTAAGGCTAAAACTAATCAAATGAACTAAAATTAAAAAAAAACAGCTTATTGGACAACTCTTATTATACTCTTATTCTATTCGATAGGTTCGATAGATAATTGTAGTCTTTTTAGCCATATTGTTATTTATATATGTATAAAAATATGTATAATATACGTATAAATTTTATAAAGCACTTACTTGTGGATAGGGGAATTCGAACTTCACATATGTATCGACTTCCTTAGGATTGGGCACGTTGTAGGCGATGCCGCGTACGATTGTCAGCTCTAGCTCGTTCTCGTTTAGGTCCGTATTACATTGAACGATGGAAAACTTGCGATTTTCATAATGGAATTTTGGCGGGTTATTGCCTAAACTGAAAATTGATTTGAAAAAGTTATATATTGCGTCTTTGAAAAAAAAACAAAAATCGTTGAAAATTACACATAATTGACAGATTTTGATGTGAATTAATATTATAATGTGAGTAATAAACAACACAGTAACATATTTCCTCACTATCTCCCGTGACCATGTTTGCTATAAAACATTCGAAACGGAACCAAAAACTCAAAGTAAAACCGAAAAAAAACGAAACCCTAAAAATGTGTCATTTAAAACGTCAAACATCAGGGAAATGGTAGCCGAGTGGTAGTGCTCTCGCTCGGGAAACCAGAAGAATATGTTGGGACATGATCACACAGCACCATCTAGTTCTATCGTAAGCTACGAGGCTTTTGTTATGGATACCAGATAGTTGATACACTACACAAATATAAACTTTAAATACATACATATTATAAATATAAACACCCATGACTGGAGTACAAACATTCGTGCTCATCACACAATGAATGCCCCTAGCGGGACTCGAACTCGCGACCGCTGGCACAGCAAGTAGGGTCACTACACACTGAGACAAACGTGTCGTCGAAAGAAGAAGTAGTGGGTTCAAATTCCGGGTCTCATCTATAAATCACTTTCAATAAGATTACCGCTTGCATTACGGTGAAGAAAAACATCGTGAAAAAACCGGCACGTCTGAGAGAACCTAGCAAGTTTTCGAAAAACATTCTCGGTCCCGCACTTGTCCAGCGTGGTGGAGTATGGCCTGATCCCCCATTAAAGGGAGATCCGTACTCAGTGGAACGTTAGAAAGGGCTGAAGGAGAAAAGGGCTGAAGAGTAGAAAATGACTATACTCGTCAATTCCTGAATGTTTACAAAGATGATTACGCGAAAAGAAATATTAATTCAAACCAAAAATTTAAATTCATTATTTTAAAAATCAGTAGCTCGCCTCAAAATGTTCAATATTTTTTCTTCTATTTCAAAAATAATAAAGTTTTTTTATAAACTACAAATATCTACCCCCAAGCCAAAAAAAGCCCTCTCTCCTAACATGCATACATACATACATATAAAAATTAAACATTTGAAAATCTAACAATAAGAATAACTCACGCCTTGGCCACAGCCACCACATCCAGGTCCTGCTTGACGGCGAGCGCGAGGTGGTCGAAGCGGTTGCCCTCGGCCACGTTCCCCATCGCCCGGCAGTGCTCCCGGCTGGCGAGGCACTGCCGCAGCTGGTTGGACAGCTGCTGGTGCAGGCGCGTCATCACGTCCGTGTCCGACGCACTGGACGACACGTCCTCCTCGGGAACGCATTCCTCGGTCGATATAACGTCGAAGCTGGGAATTATTAAAACTATTTTGGACACATCCTCTAGGCTTTAGATATAATAAAATTGTAATATGTAACCTAAGCCGAATCTGTAGATTAAATATTTTTTGGATAATCTTATTGAATTAGACATTATTATCGATACAGATGCAGAATCTATAATTTTTAGAATTTTTGTTAGTCTGTCTGTCTGTGACCGCATTACGGAAAAAACTACTAGGCAGATTTTAATGAAATTTGGTATGATGATAGCTGGTTATCCGAGTTAACATATAGGATACTTTGAACTGCGGGAAAATATCTTATCTCTCGGAAATCTATACTAAACGTTAAATCATAAGTAGGGACGAATCCGAGCGGAACGAGGGTGAGTCGCTAGTGAACTAATAAAACATCAATACTGAAAAGGAATTTGAATGAATTATATCACGATACAATTTCAGGCAAATACAAAGAAAAAGTTACACTGTCCAAACTCTACATAACTTAGTCTAGTAAGTCCCCATTTTCCTCAATAAAACAAACGATTTTGTCGCGAGAAATTGATGTCTAATTATTACTATTGTTAACACTAACTGACTCACAAATATAATTCAGGATGAAGATGGCTTATATCTAGATAATATATATTAATAAAATAAAACCAACACGTTGAAAAATTCATACATAATTTTATGTGTTTTACTAGCTAGAAAAATACTAATAGAGATCTATTAGTTCCCACGGGAACCGTTCATTTTTCCGGGATGAAAAGTAACCCGTTGTTTGACCGGCAATATAAGGTATTGGAATGTTAAATTTGACTAAATTAGGTGCATAAGTTGTATAAGTTATTATAGTTTTTTAACTATCCCACGGGAACTATTTAATTTTCCGGGATAAAAAGTATTTAAGATGTTGCCCAGGGATATTAGGTACCACCATGCAAAATTTCATTTAAATCGGTCCAATAGATTCGGAGATTAGCCCGTACAAACAGACAAACAGACAGAGAAACAAAAAAATTTAAAAAATCTGGATTTGTTCTATTTGTCTTCTTACATCCCCCTGACTTGGTTTTTAGCATTTTTTTGCTATGTACAGACATTCTACCTCAACAGTTTTATTATAGTATAGATAAATTAAATAATATAAAACAACTAACTACAACGCAATTTCCATTTATCAAAACACATGAGTAAACACATGAGTAAACGTAAATTTGGGGGGCCTTGGGGGCCTAAACTAATTGTCATTTTGTCTTTATAAAATCTACAATGATACGTAGTGCTAGAAGAAATTAAGATAATGTGATTCTAACAAACGTTTGATTCTTAATTGATCTTAGGCAACCCTTTTCCGGCTTATTTTTTATTATTATAGATATCTTGTTATTTTATAAATTTACAATTTTAACCATTGTTTTCAACAGGGGCCCCGTTATAAGGGGCCAGAGCAGGGGCTTAAAAGGTCCAAAACGCCTATATATATACATAGATCCCCTGCATGATTGTAATGAATAAGCCTAAATCTAAAACTTACGTGTCGTCAACTTGTTTCTTAGCTGATGGCAGAAGTGGTATGGACTTCAAGTCCACCAGGAGTCCGCCGCGCGCCGCCTCTATCACCGAGTCGAAGCCCTTCGCCGCTCGAAGGTATTCCTTCGCTTGTTCTATGTCACCTTTGTTAATGAGTTAGTTAGTTAGTTATAAATCTGGACTCGTTGGTCTAGTGGCTGCAGATCCGGAGGTCCCGGGTTCGAGTTCCGGTTCGGACCAAGTATAGTTACTACGTTTTTCTATTAAGATTTTTTTAGTAATCAGAAGGAAAAGTTAGCGATTTTTCAACCCTGTACAGCCGACAGTACAAACAGCCGCCGGTCTTACATTTATGTATTTTTAAAATTTCGAAAAAAGAAAAAAAAACAAGAAATGTATACAAAACCAGACTGAAGCTTAGCATTAATAGATCTCACACAGGCACTTGTAAAAATCTTTTTAAAGGGAGTATTTAAAAGGAAATTTTAAAAAGAAATATCAACATGAACATAGAAATTAACGAAAGAAAAAATATATTATTCCAGCTCTTACCATTCTTCTTAGCGGCTATAGCTGCCTCCTTGAACTGCTTCTGTCTGTGCAGCAGTAACGCCAGCTGCTTGTCGTTACGCGTGGCGGGGCGCGCGGCGGGGGAGGGGGTGGAGGAGGGTGCGCGGGAGGGGGAGGGGGAGGGCTGCGGGGCGGGGGTGGGCTTGCTTGGGGAGGGTTGGGACTGAAAGAGAAATTATTATTTATCAGTATAGTATAAAACAAAGTAGATTCCCGCTGTCTATCTGTCCCTATGTACGCTTAGATTTTAAAACTACGCAACGGATTTTGATGCGGTTTTATAATAGTGTTCTTGTTAAATAAAATAAAACAAGAATAAATAATTATAAACAAAACTATCTTTTCGAATTATTTCGGTAATTTATTTTGATTTTTCATTTCTGACGTTTCGAATGCTGTACAGCAATCATGGTCACGGGAGAGACTAAAGTTATAGAAAGGTTATTATATAATTGTTACGAACAGCACCCACCCCCAAAACTATCGAATGATTTCAAAAAATACAAAAACCCAATAAAATACCTTACAAAATTTATTATAAGTTTTGTAACCAAATATTAAATATGATTTTGCTTTCACTGTCATAATCGTTAGTGCATAAAATTATATTTTCACACCTAATTTAACTTCTATCAAAACCTTCAAAACCTATAGGCAATATAATAAATATGTTGGGACATTAACACAGCGCCATCTAGTTGCATGATAAGCTACGGGGCTTGTGTTATGGATACCAGATAGTTGATAAACTATACATATATAACTTTAAATACATACATATTATAAATATAAACACCCATACACGCATTCGTGCTCATCATACAAATGAACGCCCCCAGCGGGACTGAACCCGCAATCGCTGGCATAGCAAGTAGAGTGACTACAAACTGAGCCAAACGTGTCGTCAAACAACGTACTAACCCCATTAGGTAATGGCGCATAACCATTGGGCGTCGGCAACTCGTCCACCGGTACGGGTTTGCCGGCGGCATTCATCTTGATAGCATCCTGGTATTGCTTCACTATTCTGCCCATACGACGTGCTTTGGATGTGTTCCCTTCCTCTTTGGCTTTCGATTCTTGCTCCTGATTTAAATAATAATAATAAATATGTTGGGACATTAACCCATAGCACCATCTAGTTCCATGGTAAGCTACGAGGCTTATGTTATGGATACCAGATATTTGATACACTACACATATATAAATTTAAATACATACATATTATAAATATAAACATCCATAACTGGTGTACAAACATTTGTGCTCATCGCTCAACTGGATGCCCTCAACGGGATTGGAGTACAAACGTCATGACACTCCATGTCTGGAGTACAAACGTTCATGCTCATCACACAAATGAATGCCCCCAGCGGGGCACGAACCCGCGACTGCTGGCAAGTAGGGTCAATATAAACTGAATCAAACGAATCTTAAATAAAAAGTAATAACAAACATTATTATAATAAGACTACTACAAGGTTGCATATGTGTTACTCCAGTTTGTAATCTATCTGTCACATAAATTCCATTAAAATCCGTCCAGCCGTTGATAAAGAAGTAACAAACATACAGTCACAGTCTGAGTTTTTTAATAGTTATAAGTTATCTTTATATTATTAATTTTTATTTCTTGTTTGCTCAAATATCTTTCACCCATTTTGGCATGTCGTTTGTTTGTTTGTCTATCAGTCAAATCGACTATCTTAAATATGCATTCATATAATATAATGAAATTAATTACAAATGGGGAAGTATGTATAAATAGCAAAGTATGTAATTGTTACTTCTTGATGTAATAGATCAACGTAATTTAAGTAGAATCTAGATAGTAGCTTCTATACAGCACCTGTAAATTGTAGCCAATTTACTTAACATCATTAACTAATAATTTCAAAACACAACTTCTCTAAAAAAAAACTATATTTTAACCCCAAAACCTCTAACTCTAAAATATTCAATTAACTGTAATATTTGATTTTTATTTACTTCAATATCAAGAAAGAGTGAGTGAGGTTGGCAAATAAGTGACGTCACAGGTTGCTAATGCCATACTACATATATGAGGGTATAAAGCAACAAATAATTCTCAGGCGAGTACAACTATTTTTTAGAATTTAAATTATGAATGATATGTTTAACATAATGTTTTACCTGAAAATGAGCAAGCCTTTGTTTCAAAGCCTCATCCATTGAAGACGCTGTTATCAATCCTGCCGGCTCAGGAGCAGATTCTGGTGCAGGCTCTTTAAAAAATACTAATAATATATTAAGAAAATCTTCAAGATTGTTAGTTTCCTACATTTATAAAATAATTGAGTAAGAAAGAGCATTAATAGTCACCATTTTCTAAACTTTGTTATTTTTAATGCTGCTTATTGTATTGCGATTTTAATTATAATTGGACTTGCCAAATTTCAAAGAACATTTAAATGTTTTAAGCAACCTGTCGCACAAGAGGTTATGACATGTTGATCCTTAAAGAATATAATTGGGGTTTATCTATACTATTATTATAAAGAGGCAGAGTTTGTTTGTTTGAACACGCTAATCTCAGGAACTGCTAATCAGAGAATCAAGAGAATGGAGCAGCAATATATACTCTATATATTTCATCCTAACAGTTAAAACGTACCTAGGGACGAACCCGAGAGAAGCAAGGGTGAGCTGCTAGTCCCAATTTAATATATTAAAAAAATATTAATAACATACCAGCAGAATTCTGTACTTGACCCTCTTCCTTCTGTTGATTTTTGAACGCTGAAGCAATCATTTGAGGAGTTGGAAGTTCATTCATATCCATATCTTGTCCAGATTTGTACGCATCTATTACAATATCGAATTGCTTTGCCACCGTCAAATATTCCAATGCCAAAACCTTATCCCCTGCATGTTTACTCGCTAATGCTGCAGCTTTAAATTCTTCCTTTCTTTCTAGAAATTTCCAGGTAAATTAGTGTGGTAGCTCGGTTAGTAATAAACTAAACAATTAATATTTGCAAATATATATTAAAAAACATACATATACAAAGACATAATTCAATTTAAAAATACAAATACACATTACATAGAGTGTTTTTATATATTAATGTTAGCAAAACAACAATTTGACAAAACAATGTTAATGTAAAAAATATTATATAAACATGTAATTGCTATTTAATTTCAATTACTTAATATAAATTGTAATCCTTCTGCCTTAGCGGGATCCATATCTTCAGCTGCAGGGGGTGGTGGGGGTGGCTCTTTAGGTTCGGGGGGTGTTGGGGGTCGCTGGCGTTTTGGGGGTGTTGGAGGTGTTGGCTGTTCTTCTGGGGTCGGTATGGAAGTCGATCGAGGAGGTGGAACTGGAGCAACTTCAGACGCAGGTTGAGAATCGGGCTTCCCAAGACTGACTGCTGGTGGTATGTCTTCTTCTTTTATCGGTTTTCCTGCTTTTGCTTGTTTGAGCAAATCATTTAGAGTTTTAAGACCCCGACCAAATCTAGAAAATAAAAATTATTGTAATTATTACTTCTTTTATCATACAGTGTTTAAATCTTTCTCTCATATATTTATTTTATTATTTAATTATAAAAAATATGAAAAAATAATGTGTCTTTGTGCTTTCACCCTACAAAGTTTAAAAGAACTTTTATTATGTAAAAGATATTAGCGAAAAATAGCCTTTTTGGTTGTTTTTGAGATTTATAACAAAATACATTTCACATTGCAAAGCCAAATTACCTTCTAGCTCTACTGCTTTCACCATTTTCTTTAGCAGTTTTCTCAGCTATAGTATAATTAGATATTCTCTCTTGCAATAAATTAACTGTGCTGTTGTCACTGCTGGATGGAGGCGGGGGTGCTGGACGGGTAGTATGGGGACGCTCTTGAGGTGATTCATCATCAATAGCCAATTCTTGTAATTCATTTAGCAGGTCTGGATCATCTTCATCTCCTGTTATTTTACAAAACACATTAAAAAATAATAGAATAACAAATGATAATATACTCTTCACTACAAAGGTAATAAATATTCTATTTGCCCACAGCTCCACTAACATGATTTGTGAATGTACAATTAAAACACTCTTAACTTAAGCTTGTATACAATTTCTTTAAAAATGAAACTTAACTTTCAGAGAATATTAACCAAACAAATGAATAGACAATCTCTTCATTTGTTTGTTTCTCTCTCTCTCTCTCACACTGTCTATCAAATGAATAGCCTCATGATATATGTGTAGATTTTGTATAAGTTATACATTATAAAAACAATAAAAAATGAAAAAAAAAATTAAAGTATCAGCTCATATACCTATTACTTGATCTTGTGATTAACACTTTCTTGGCATAAATTAAGTCAATACCTGAAACATCTTCATCTGATGGAATATCTTTTAAGCTAGCAGCAATCATAGCATCAAGGTCTGCAGGGGCAGCAGGTGCTGGTTTCTTGGGCCTTGGTTTGCGGCCACCACTAATAGCAGCCAATTCTGCTTCCACATCAATATCATCATCTGAGAGATCCATTGGTTCATCTATATCCACATCTGGGATATCTATCAGACCAAACTGTAAAAATGTATTTTTTTACCTTTACTTAGTATATTCTACATCACTTACTTCAATTATTAAAATAGTATATTTACAATATCATTTAATTTTAGGTTCTTAGAAATATTAAGTTACAAGACAATCATATCAACAATTTGAACCCACCTACCAGAAAGATATAAATAGAGTATTAGTAAATAAACCGGAAGAAAAATTAACTCTTTATGTAAAGACAATTGTAATGACTCACCTGAGACAAATTACCTCTATGAGATTTCTTAGACATATTTGTTAAATAGTTTTAGTAAGTTTTATATCTACCAATTACTTAAATGTTACAACCTATTATATTATTTTATACTTTATACAAAATAAAAACTTTTTAATATCTCCTTAGATTTATAAAATTTAATGTGGAACAAAAACAATCTCAAATAAACAAACTTAACAAATTTGCCGACGACACAATTACATAACTTATCAGCTATCACACCTAAACAGAGTTTTATTAGATGTAAATTTAATATCGATTGAATTTGCTACCCTACAATACTTTTAAATAGAAAAATTGTTTTTAGGAAAAAATAGAACGCACAAATAATAGATACTAATCAAACAGCTGTCAACGCCAATGTCAATATCAGATGGAAAATGTGATGAAGCAAATTAAAGAGTTCTACGTGATATTGGCGAAGTAATCTGTGCCGGTAACGCAAGTGGCCCGCTTAGCCATCTATATATATATATATATATATATATATATATAGTCTTTATATTCCATACTACCCGTTGAAATGTACCTAGGGTCGAACCCGAACGAAACCTGGGTTAGTCACTAGTTAACAATAAAATTAACACGTTAGTGTACTTTTAACTAAAGTTTGAATAGGCAAAACTCAAGACAATAACCAAAAGTTTCTTTATTATCTTTTTCATTTCAACATATAGAAATATAAATAAAAATATATTGCAATAGATCTGATATTTAATTTTATAATATTTTTTATGTTCAATAAATTTGTTGATTGTATTTGCAAAGTAGTACGCAATTATGTACATTTTAAAAGCTGAAATAATCTTGTTAGATCTGTTAGTTTTATATAGCAACTTTTACTAAACACGAGTTTTTTTAGTCTGTTCTCTGTCTGTGAGAGTGACGTATGAACAGCCGAAACGAAAACGAAAGAAAAGCCTCTTGTGCCGTTGTTATCTTCTATCATTTCTGAAGAATGGAGACAAACGGCCAGGCTAATGGGCTTAAATCTAAAAAGAAAGACAACGGTGATGGAAAGGATAATTTGTGGTAATTGTTCAATGTTCATTTACGGGTTACATGCAGCATCCATATAGGGTATCCAATGTGTCACACCTACGTGATGTCAAAGAATCGTACCTGAGAAATATGTGACCTAGCTGCAACGTCTTACCTTTGTTTGTAGAAAAGTCGTAGAATGTACCTTGCACGAACATTTAAGTTGAACTTGTGTGAGAGTTCACTGTTACATTTTTTGTACGTAGTATTTTCTCAAAACCAAGTGATGCGTTTGCAGGTCATCTATTCTAGAGGAAGTTCAAAACCAAGGTAATACAAAACTTCCTTCCAACAAGAATGTGTTAGTGTTGGGCGATAATGAGACTGGTAAAACGACACTTATAGCTAAATTACAAGGAGTTGAGGACCCTAAGAAAGGATCTGCGCTCGAATATGCTTACATAGATGTTAGAGACGAATATCGTGATGGTAAGTGCCATGTCATATCAACCACCAATAAAAAATCAGGAAACATTGAATTTTACAACAAAAATTACTCCTTTAGCTAATATTTTTCAACAGACATTTTTACATCATTATACAACAACATAAACATGCAACTGAATAAACTTATTTGTAGTTGAATATTGGACAAACATTATTTTTTAAGTTTTATGTAATTAGTGTTAACTGTATTTAAATGAAATTTGTTGAACTATATTATTGTTTTTCGTTCCATTTTTTTTATAAAACTTTGATATTAATAATTTTCATCCAATGAATCAAAGGCATAATATAATAAATTCAACAATACATTGCAGAAAATACATTTAACTAACTTATACTATTTTAGTTCATAATATAGTAGATATATTTACAAAAATTATTATTCCAGACCATACTAGACTCAGTGTATGGGTACTAGATGGAGATCCAGGGCACACAAATCTTCTTAAGTTTGCTCTAAATGAGGAAACATTCCCACACACACTGGTCCTCCTCACTGTGGCCATGACAACACCATGGGGTGTATTAGATCAGTTGCAAAGTTGGGCATCTGTGCTCGGCGATCATATAGATAAATTGGATCTCACACCTGGTAAGTTTTGTAAAGTTTATAATTATCTATAAAATATAGCATCCCTAAATATTTCTTTTTTAGAAAAGAAATATTCTACTGTTAATGTACAAAGATATAAAGCAGCCTATGTAAATTCCTTAAACTATTTCTTTGAAAAAATATCTCGCTCCTGCTTGAAAGTAAAGCTAACAAACTCATGTTTGCTATTATAATATTCTCCAAATATCTATTCAAAATAATAATTGTTAATTTTAAATATAATAATCATATTTTCCCGACCAATCTTCTTTTGTATTTCTCCATTCTATGTGACATTGTTAAAGTAATCTGTGCTCAACTGGCATGTTTTCAAGCCATTAAGGAGAGAATTGAATTGTGTTTTAAATATTTACATTTTTTTTATTATAATTGCAGTTAAATATTATTTGAATACTCATAAAGAAAAATAGTGAATGTGGGTTATAGTAGAACTAATTTATAATCTGTAAATGATTAAATCAAATATTTTAATGATAACATAATAGGCAACATTACAACAATATTTATAATATGTATGTATTTAAACTTATATATGTGTAGTGTATCAACTATCTGGTATCCATAACACAAGCCACGTAGCTTACCGTGGAACTAGATGGTGCTGTGTGTTAAACGCATTCAACAAATTGTTGCTTACAATGCTATGATTCTCTTCATTACCTTTTAAGTTAAAATACCAAGAGGGAGTTCGTAAACATAATATTAATTTAATTTTCACTTTTTGATAATTTATAGTAATAGGAGTATGTTATAACTTTTTATTGTATTTATGTGGGTATGTTATATTGTCTAATCCACAAAATTCTTAAAAGAATTTGAAATACATACTATAAATATTTCAGTATCAGCAATCTCATATTGATAACAATAAATAGAATGAATCATCAATACAAATTAACTTGAAATTGTGAACACTCAATTTTGTGACAGTTATATTATTATACAAAAATAAACATACATTTTAAAGTCCATAAATCATTAAAATTGTTTTAAATATTTTTGTTATCAAATTTATTTAATGTATATTACAAATATTTTATATGGAAACACAGTTACTTGTTACAACAAATTGGTATCAAAAGAGAAAAAAAGGGCCTGTCAATTTACAATCCTTAAACTTTCAAGAAAATGCTGCAGACCCAGAAATGAAACAAAGGAACAGTAAGACGAATTTACAAACTAAAAAATTCGTCCCGTGCGGGAATCTAATCTGCGACCGTAAATATTACCACTTCATAACATTCAAGTGTCATACAACATTCTCTCTTACAATAACATTTTATTAAAGAGATGTGGTTGTGCATTCTATTATTATATAGAAACGTTATCACAACAGTGTCAGGCATCGGCAGTGCATAAAGGCATCATTAATGCATCGCATGACTCAATGTCGCATCCTAATTGGATTCTAGTTTGATATTCAAGAGATATTTATATCGTATTAAGTTTTTCTGGCAACACTGTAATGAAGATTTAATGACTGAATGGATAATAGTGTTACTGTCTGACCCTGATTAAGTAAAAAACGCAATAATTTCCATAATCAATATATATATATATATATGGTAAAGGTTACCAAATATTGATACATATAAAGATATCGTTTTTGTTATGGCGTAGTTGGAATATATAAATAACTAGCGACTCACTTTGTCTGTCGAGTCGAGTGACTGTTCGTCCCTACTTACGATTTAACGTTTACTTTAGATTTCTCAGATATAAGATATTTTTCCGCAGTAAAAAGTATGTAGGATAGAGATCCTATATATTGACCCGGATAACCAGCTTTCACCATAAGTACTAAATTTCATCAAAATCTCTCCAGTGGTTTTCGCGTGATGCTCTCACAGACAGACAGACAAAAATTAGTCCTCTGTATCGATAATAATGACTCTTTTAATAAGATTTTCCAAAAAAAAATTATTGTACAGATTAGACTCAGTTAGAATTTTATTATATGTATAGACTTGTTTTTATTAAACGAGAGAGCTTCGGTTTTTTATTAAAGCACATATTATGGGGATATAAGATGAAAGGATCTAATAAAATTTATTTCTTGTAAGGAAATTGTTTATATCAAGAATAATTACAAAATGGACGAGTGACACGTCGAATAACAATCATACTAAAATAATGCATCATAATTATAGAAAGTGACCAAGTGTTGTGTCTTATTCAAAACAAACAAAATGAGACCAAAGTAAAGGGCTTACTAGAGGCCATTGATAAGTTGCACCATTCGCCTTCTGCTTACAAATCAGCTTGATTATACCCAATTATTTTATTGTCTACAATTAAATTCACTCGAAATCGATACGACAGTAAGAAGTAGGTTAAAATCGACTTTTTAGATAGTTTACACACTAATATTATAAAGAGGTAAAGTTTTTGAGTTTGTTTGTTGGAAGTAACCTCTAGAACTACAGAACCGATTTAGATGAAATTTGGTAAGAAGATAGCTTGAGACCCTGGGAAGGACATAGGATAGATAGATTAATATCCTGGAAATCAACCCTTAAGAGGGTGAAAATGGGGATGAAAGTTTGTATGAGGAATTAACCTAGGGACGAACCCAAGCGAAGCAAGGGTGAGTCGCTAGTTAATTATACACAGGTAACTAGTAAGAGTAATAAAAAACTGTTAAAGTAAAAAAAATAGCATATTCTAGAAATCATCGTGTAAAGACTGATAGCGGATGCTTAGAGCTTAACTGTATAGAATTTTAAGTTCACCGCTAATGTTTATTTCTTGTCGTGACTCACGTGTTACGTCAGTGTCGCGTAATCTCCTATAGTGGTCTACTGACAGGTTTATTTTATGCGGATTCACACGATTGGTTATTGATGTTATTTTATAATCAAAAGAGTGGTATGGCATTTGAATATTTATTTATGTACAAACTCACCTGTTGCTAAATTATGTGTAGATAATGCAACCGGTTTTTCTTCAAAATCTATGTACCTAAGAAAAATCTTAAGTGATTTTTTTTTATTCATTTAATTAGTAATAAGTAATTCACATTTCACAGCCTAAACTAAAGTTTAGACCAGACCTAAAGGTCTGAAAATATAAACACAAAAGTTCTGCAAATAACGAAGATGAGCATTAAGAAAACATTTTTTTTTAATTCTTCCTATGAAAAGCTTAATAATGAAATACATTTTGGTATGGAAATTTATCCTTTTCTAAATTGAAATTGATATTTAAGCTTTTTTTTATATTGCTGATAGGAAATCCTATAAGGCTCACTACTTGTACGTACATAATTTACAATCACGTTGAACCTTCCTTGACTGTACATAGAGATAATCCCATTTACGTTTAGTATAAATTTCTCAGAGATGAGATATTTTCCCCGCAGTAAAAAGTTTCCTATATGTTGACCAGGATAACCAGCTATCATCATACCTCATCAAAATGCCTCTAGTGGTTTTTCCATGATACGGTTACAGACAGACAAACAAAAATTCTAAAAACTATAGATTCGGCACCCGTATCAATAATAATAATGACCAATTGAATAAGATTTTCCAAAAATATTTTTCCCACTGCTGGGCACTCAATGCTGGCTGGGCTTTCAATACGAGGGGAATCAGGCCATAGTCCACCACGCTGGCCAAGTGCGGGTTGGCAGACTTCACATGTTTTTCGAAAACTTGCTAGGTTCTCTCAGACATGCAGGTTTCCTCACGATGTTTTCCTTCATCATAAGGCAAGTGGTAATCATGTTAGAAATGATTCGCACATGAAAATATCAGAGGTGCGAGACCCGGGATTTGAACCCGTTTCACTCGGTTTGACAAGCGAGCGCGTTACCACTGTGCTACCACTGCCTGCAGGATATTAATATAATGTAAAGACTAAAAACTAAGTAGTAAAAGTAAAAAGTAACTAATGATGACGCGATAGGGGAATTAGGGCCAGAGCCATGTGAGAGGGCCGCTATTTATAAATAACAGTGACTGTACTTGGTTCCAAAATAAGTGATTTTTTATCTGTTTATAAATTTATTTGCGCGACACAAGGTCATATGAAACAATTTTTTTAATTTTAATCGAGTATCAATTCAATCGTATGACGTAAGATGTAGTAATGTGTAATGAGATAGAAGGGCTTATTTTCAAGGGTACAAAGCGTGGAGGGGAAAGTAATTTTAGGGTGACTTTGTTATCACAATAGTGAAACAAAAGGGAAAAGCTAGTTATAAAAATACTAGCAGAATGCACGGCTACACCCACGTTCAATCTACAAAAAAAACTCTTTGGCTTTAGTATTATATAGTATTGTTCATACAAAAATTCTAAAATCGCGATTAAAAAATGGGATGTGGGGATTGAAGGGTTAAAACTACTTTACGACTTATTCTCATAGGTACCTACCAAATATTTATATAAAAAAAATCAATTTATTAAATTCGGTCCAGCCGTTTCGGAGGAGTGCAACCACAAACACCGTGACGGTATATTTATATATTAGATTAATTTGTTTGGAAGCTATATTAATCAGTAGATAATAATTAAGATGAATGCAATTTTTTACTTTTTCGTAATATTTACAGATATCAGTCAAATTCTACGTCTTCAGTGTTTCATTTTTGTAATAGCTGTATGAAAGTTTAATTTAACACTGCCTGACCCAAAATGTTGCCCATAAACAAATTTTAATATAGTTTATTATGTTTAAGTGAATCCACCTAAAAGAACCTTTTTCGGATTAATAGGTATGAATATATAAAAACAAGTTAGCTAAATCCACTATTTTCAACTGACGCACTTACCATCGAACAACATTTAATTTTATATATATATATTATATATATATATATATATATATATATATATATATATATATATATAGATTGTTTTAGAACTTAACTAACATAAATCGTGACAAATATTTGTAATAATATTATCGTCATAAGCTATTAAAACAAATAAACAAAATTTTATTATCAAAAAACTGATGAATTCTGTCATATTATTCTAAAGAGGATGCAATTTGGCAGTAGTTTTCTTTTATGAATCATCGAAAAATCGATATGCGTCTTCGTAAACGTGAGCGTTTCTCTACTTAGCTACCTACTACTTTATGTAGGATCATGAATTACTAACAATAAGTATGAATTTTATAGCATTGCTCGTTATTTCTTTTGTTTACTATTTCGTCAATGAATGTTGAAATGATATTTGAACGGCACGCTTCACCAAAATATTCCGCTAATGTTTTTTTGCGAGTTATGAATGTTCATAAATATTTTTTCTTTGCATTTTTCATTGATATAATTGAGCAAGATTTAAATTTTTGTCTTTTGTATTTTTATTCTTTTAAGAATTTATTTTCCATTTTTTTTTCTTTGCTATTTTTCCTGAGAGTGCGCCATGAGCGGTCTCATGATTCGCATTCGGAGGAGCGGGATGACAAGATAATGTTCTATCGTGAGTGAGAAGTATAGAGCGATAGCTCAACGTATTTAATCGCCAAAACGGTTTTTAATTCACGCTCAGAAATACTTCTAGGCTCTCTAACAAATTAAAAATCCTACAAAAATAGTGGGCTGTTTCTGAGATAACTAGCTATATGTGAACATGTATTTTTCAATAAAAAATATTACCGAGAAAATTTTCACCAATCGTGTTTTCAAAATTTGGCAATTCAAGATAAAAGTCCGAAATATCATTTCCCTAAATATCAACGTGGTAACTTTAGCAGATTCTGAGATAAATAACGTTGTCTAGGTACAAAATTGCCATATGAACACTCTTAAAATGGTTGATATTTTAGGTAAAATTGTGAGTAGTGAGACCTTTTCGGGCACGTTTAAAATTAAAATTAATTAGACGACAACGAACATATAAAAATTCATAAAGATCGAACACGCATCTCTTCATTTGAATATAACTAATAAAATGTATTTTTTAGATTTAATATTATTTTTTATTATCTTTTGACTAATTAAAAGATTGTTCAAGTGCTACCATATTAAGTGACTCACGTAATATATTCGTGAAAGCAACAGACTGTAAAAATTCTTACATCTATCTAAAATTAAAGTGTGTCAAATCCAGTTATTGTGTGCCGAAGCCGTACTTATTTAATTTTAACAAAGACAGCTCTATAAATTCGAATACTCGTCTTTCAAATAATTTTATTTACGCAAAGTAATTTAAATACTGCTGGGAGGAAGGTGCAAGGGGGTGCACTTGCACCCACCTGTTATGTAGAAAAATATATAGAAAAAGTTAAAAAAGTAAATTGTTTTAGAAAAATCCCTGTTTAAATTTACATATTTCAAAAATAGACGATAAATAAAATATGAATAAAAATTATAAAGTTAATCATTTAAAAATTAGTAAGTGGTTTAATGTGAAGAAGCAGATGGACCCCCCTGGAAATAATTCTGCCGCTGCCCATGCAGTCGTGTCACACAACAAATATCACTCAATTAACTCATGAATAAAATCAGACTGTAGATATATAATGAAACTTTCCTATATATATATATATATATATATATATATATATATATATATATATATATATATATATATATATATATATATATATACATATAACAAATAAGTATATAAAATTAACACTCATTCCACTTAGTCACTGCAAAGCAAGTAGAAAAAAGGCATTATACGTGCAACGAGAGTAGCCGTTAACAGGTTTTATTAGAACTGATGAGTCAATTCCCTAATGACGTGCACAGTGTATGACAGAATACGAAATACAAATGTTTATCCCATCACGGTACTTTGTCACCATTTGGGTTTCAAAAATAATATTAAAAAAATGGCTAAAAGTGAATAATACGCAGCTTGTGCGACCAGTGCGTTTTAGGTTCCGTATATCTAAATGGTCCACGAAACTTTTAAGAGTGTGGTATAAGCCATTTGACTATGGAACTCTAGAAAATGTATTGACGTATTTTTAATATTGTACATAATATGCATTATGTTTGTGTTAGTAAATAGACCTATATACTATATAGGCAATAGCTTTAGCCAAAATTAATTCGAAATTCCACGTCAATGTTCGTAGTTTTCAAGTCAATTTTAGTGCGGGGGCGTCGTTTCTAAGGCGTAGGTATTACTTTTCCGTACGATATGGATTTTTCCATTGAAGCTCTACGCGCGTTGCGACGTAAAAGTTTGATTCAGATATTTTATTCGAGTTACACGGTCTTTATTGCAAAACCATATGGTAATAGTGATATATTCGAGTAAGTTTGATAATGCAAACGATTTTATCTTTTAGAAGATAAGTTTAGTAATGTCAGTTTTAGATTCTATTACCTAAGAAGGAGATTCATACACATTAAATCAAAATACCTGCCATAATGTTTTCAAAATATAATAATGGATGCATAAGTTAATTTGATGATTTTTCGCAGAACAAAGGCTACAAAGCGAAAAACAGCAAGTTCAGAAATGGCAAAGGTATACGGAACCAGGCGACGAGCTAGAAGCGACGGCTTCGTCGCCCATGAAGCGTTCGTCGAGGAATCTCTCCGACGAATTAGAAAGCGACGACGAAGACAATCCCCTACCAGAGGCTGTTCTCACAACCAACCTAGGATTGGACATTGTTGTTGTTGCTACAAAGGTTTGTGTAAAACTATATTACATAACACTTGTTCGATGTTTGAAGATTTACCAATATTTGGGCGTACCAATACTTTCGTCCCATTGTCAGGGAAAATTATTCTGTAGAGCTAACAGAATTGAGATATAGAATTGTTTAGGTTTGTTTTAATTTGATTAATTTTTCATATCTTTAGGGGATGACATGATCACACTTTGACCACCCATTAGGGTTTGGGTAACATAAAGATGAAAAACCCCTTTATTTCTTATATATTCTTTTTTATGAGGAGGTACTTTATATATACATGAGCCATTATTGCATTACAGATTTTGCTATGGCCAATTTTGAGCAGCTTAAGCGGTTTTAAGTATTTTTTTAATATTCGTAACACAGTATATATTTTTTTAATATCGTAAAGCGCGGATCAACACTTAAGTCGATAAAGAGGCTTGATAAAAAACTCTTTCTTTCATAAAACCATTGCTCAAAAAAGTACTAGATACACAAATCCCATGAAAAAGTTCTCTTAAAACTGACACCAATTGTGTTTAGGTAAATTATTCTAGTTAAAAGAAATATACAATAATGTAAATTGAACCTTAATTCCAATGTTTAAAGTTGTTTTTATAAAAAAATTAAATTAAAAGCGCGCTCAAATTTCAAATGAACGCTCATTCGCGTGGACATTTCTTGTCGCTGATTGTGTATCTAGTACTATTTTGATTGATGCATAAAACCTAATGTTAAAATAAAAATCACCATCCTTACCCATATTTTAAGAAAATTCAAAACCTAAAACACGATCACTCCGCAGACTGACTACATGAGCACGTTAGAAAAGGAGCACGATTACCGCGATGAACACTTCGACTTCATGCAGCAGTGGATCAGACGTTTCTGCCTCAGATACGGGGCGGCCCTCTTCTATACGAGCGCGAAGGAGGATAAAAACTGTGACCTCCTCTACAAGTACCTCACACACCGGATATACGGGCTGCCATTCAGGACTCCAGCACTCATTGTGGAGAAGGATGCAGTCCTAATGTAAGTTGTATGGTTTATACAATTTTTTTCAACCAATACTAGTATTTGAACGTCACTCCGCCAGTACTGCAAGTTGACCTTTAACCGACGCGACCTGCAGTCTTCACACTTCACAGCACAGAGGTTAAAACACTTTCCAACTCTGGGCAGTTGCTAAGAATTTCTTGATAAAATGAAATCAAAATATATTTTAACCAATACTTTTACAAACACTTGGCTCGACCTTTAGCTATGATACACTCGAACCCAGGGCCTTCGGATCTGCAGCCTTACACGCCAGCCATAATACCAAACAGTTAAAAACTTTCGAGCTTATACGGATGTTATACCACTGTTATGGATCACGCCTGTTATTTTGACTTACAAGAGCATCTATAACGTGGAATTAAAACAACTATACTAACAACTATAATTTTATAAATAAAATTAATACAATTTTGAACTTATGGTATTGAGATCTCATTTTCTATAAACAGTAGAGATACAGATTAAAATAATCAAAATAAAAATAATAATAAAAGATTAACATTTATGTTATTTCCTTACAGACCCGCTGGTTGGGATAGCATGAAGAAAATTAGTATATTATATGAAAATATGCAGACATGCAAACCTGACGACTACTACAGAGACGTCATCGTGCAGCCCGCCACGAGGAAGGTGTGTATGCTTGAAAGTTTGGCATGTTTTCCATGAGAATCAGATAACCACTCTTCAGCCCTCCAATTATCAAAAATCACGCCAATCCGCCTGTGTTCCGACGTGAAAGAAGGACAAACAAACAAACATACTTTCACATTTATAATATTAATTTGGATATACAGGATCATTTTTTAATTTACTGAAAATCCTTTGGGAATATACTATTTACATCGCTGCAACATCTGTAAGAACAAAAAAATGTTAAATTTTACAAAAATAAAAATATTTTCTAAACGGTAATAGTCCAGCATTAGCAAAAGAAAGCGCGTGGTCGATGGAGTGGGAGGGGTGGAAGGGTGTAGGAAGTTGCGCCTACTCATTTAAACTTGACCAGATGCTAGGACTATTACCGTTTAGAAGGTGCAATAAAATATCTTTATTCTTGTATGAAAACAAAAATTTAAGAAATATTTTTTTTTCTTACAGATGTTGTAATGATGTAAATAGTGTATTCCCAAAAGGTCTTCAGATTAATAATGATTCTGTATAATCTATCTATTCCATATTAATCGTTAAAAATAAATTGAAAAAAAATAAAAAATAATATATATATATATATATATATATATATATATATATATATATATATATATATATATATATAATAACCAAACCCAAATTGTTCGGTACCAACAGAGCGGTGGTCACCGTGAAGCGGAAGTGTCAGCGGAGGACGAGCAAGCGTTCCTGCAGCGGCAGCTCGCCGCGCTGCAGGCCGGCACGCCCGCGCCGCGCGCAGACTCGCCCCTGCGCACCGCGCAGCGGACCACTGCACAGGTAATACTGGTCGCTGTACAGGTGTTACTGGTCGCTGTACGGGTGCTACTGGTTGCTGTACATGTGTTACTGTAAATGTTTCGATGGTCTAGTGGCCAACATGTACGGCTGCACATCGGGAGGTTCTGGGTTCGTCTCTCGGATCGAGCGAAGTTTTTTTTTATTTCTTTACATACATGCACTGCTCATATAAAAAAAAATATAAGGGAAAAAATTGTACAGAAAAAATTGATTAAGTAAAAAACTAATTTTAAAACAATATAAAACAAATCAAAGCTGACATGTAAAATAGTTCATTAAGTTTATACAAAAAAATATATAACAATAATAATAATAATTACGATATTTAAGTTTTGTTATTAAGTCTCTCTAAGAATGAAAGTTGGCGGTGTTTTTACCCCTGTGCTTCGGAGAGCGAAGCCGTCTGTTCTCTTCTAGTCTCAGTGAGATTGGCCGCCGTGGTCAAAATCGGTTAGGAAGACATTATTATTGTTGTTGTGTAGTACATAGGCAGTACTGACTACTGCACAGGTATTACTGGTTACTGACCGGTTATTGCTAATTACCTGAACTTGAAGCGTCAACTGTTATAAAATGTTGTTCATATATTATGCTACATGGTTTTTATGTTTAGTATAAATTTTTTTTTTGAAACGTGTTAAAGGTAGTTACTGGCATATTCTATCTAAAAATCTCGGAATCGAGAAATTGGCGATATTACAATCTCGTGTCGTAACAGCGTATAATCTTCAAAACTTGTTTATATCAATTCCAGCTGGACGGCACCAAGATCGGCATGGGTCCGAACACGCCCGGCAACGAGGGCGTGCTCGCCAACTTCTTCAACTCGCTGCTGTACAAGAAGACGGGGTCGCCGCCGGGCCGCGCCGACCCGCCCGCCGCCGCCGCGCGCTCCGACGCCGCCGCCGAGCTCGACCGCCTCACGCGCGCCAAGCGGCCGCCGCTAGACCTGAACACGTCCGAGTGCTAGCGTATACGCACAGGTATATATATATATATGTACTTTGTTAGATTCACAACAATACTAGCGACTCACCCTCGCTTCGCTCGGGTTCGTCCCTAGGTACATTTTGACGGTTAGTATGAAATACAAATCTTTGAATTTCTCAGCTTTTCTGTACTATAATATATATTTGTTATACATATAATTTCCTCTTGAATCACTCTATCTATTAAAAAAAATTGCATCAAAATCCGTTGCGTTGTTTTAAAAACAGCGGGAAGCTATTTTGATTTATACTATGTAGTGATTTGAAATTTTAAATTTTTCGTATTTTTCCCGTGACCATGATTGCTGTAGCGCATACGAAACGTCGAGAACCAAAAAACAAAATACATCCGCGAAAAAATCCAAAGATAGTTTTAAGTGTATATAATGTTTGTAGTGTACAGTTATGTTGCCCTGGTACTTGTTGGTACACTAGCGATCACAACTCGTCTTAGTGCTATCATATAGGTGACTTGCTCGTGTAGTTACGCTGAACTGGTACTTATAGATGATACACTACTATCTTTATATTAAACTAGCGAACCCCTCTTGCTTCGCTCGGGTTCGTCCCGAGGTTCATTCCCAATACAAACTTTCATCCCGATTTTCACCCTCATAAGGGATGATTTCTGGGATAAAAACTATCCTATGTCATTCCCAGGGTCTCAAACTGTCTTCTTACCAAATTTCATCTAAATCGGTCCAGTAGTTTCGGAACTTATTCGATACAAACAAACAAAAAAAATTTCCTCTATAATATTAGTATAGAACGATTCAAAAATGCTCATATAAGTCCAATTGAATAAAGTTAATTTTCATTTCATTACCACCACCATTTATCAAAGATTACCTACTACCGTTGCTAGGTGCCTTTTGTATTTGTACGGACGTTCAAAAGGGTTGAATACAATACACAAACGAACTTTTTCCTTGTAAAAGGCTGTATCGATTGTGATATCTGTTTTTTACATTGAATTTTAACATTCCAGGTACATAATTAGTATATCGGGCGCGGGGCCGCACGTCTCACGTAACACCGCTGGCTTGTACTTGTTGCTGTTGCAACTGACTTTTATTTATTCAACGTCGCTTTACCCCGAAACATTCGACATGCAGAACTAGGAACGTTCGAGAACCGATAATATTCCAAAACCGTATTGGTCTCGGAAGTTTCCAGAAACTAAGTTAGAGATTCTTTCGGGACGTCGCTTCAGATTGGCTAAGTGAGTTGCGGTTTTTAAAATATTCCGGCAAACGTACGGTAAGGCTAACAGCTGTGTGATGTACTTTGTAAAGAATTAATGTTTTGTATTAAATAAACGGGATAAGCGACATTTTTTTCATATAAAAATAATAATTAAATACGTTTATACCAGTTTGTCTATTGATACGTGGCAGCCTTTTTTTTTTAATGTGAAAAATGTCGCTTTCTAACAGAAAGCTATGGTATGGTACATTTCCATTATACTACAGTGGAACGGAACGAGTTGTAATCATTTCCTAATTAATAATTTTTTACTTGTTTTATTGATATTAAGTATTTATTTAGTTAGCTTATGTTTGAACTTCGTGATTAATAAAAATGGCGGTCTGCTGCAGTCCGGACCGTGTGGTTTCATGTTTTATGTACGTCATAAGGTGGTAAATTCGAAATCGTCTTGAGATTACTAGACATGTTTATATAGAGTTGAGGCTTTGTAATGAATTTAAAATTGATTTGTCTGTAAAGCGGGGCTCGGTAACCCGTTCAATTTTTAAACCGGTTTTGGTCTTAGACCCCGAACCGAAAGGCGGTTACCTTCTTTAACCGGTTAAAACCAGGAGAACCGTTTTTGACGAATTTAGGTTATACGATCAAAATTAACCGGTTTAAATTAGTTTTTATGCGTTTACATTCACCGAGTCTTTGTTCACGGTATTACTTAGTAGAAGGATACATGTACCGGTTTATTTCGGTATCAAAACCGAAATCCAACCTTTCTCTAAGAATAACCGATAACCATTATTATTTCGGTTTACTAAATCGTTCATTTTCATTAACCGGTTAAAGAACGAGCGATTAATTAACCATTACATTACCGAAATAAACCGGGTTTTTTCAACCGGTTCCGAGACCTGTTGTAAAGTGGGTTTTTGTAAGTCTATCCGATTCTATATAAAAGTGTCGTATCAAATTTGTGATCTTCTATGAAGACTGGCAGTCATAGGGGATGTAAAGCACAATAAATAATATTGTACAAATCATTGTCATCATTAAATAGGTAGCAATAATGACATTGATACTTCATTCTGAAAATTAATAATTTCAACTTCATACTATGGAGGTTTTGTTTAATTTACCTGCGGTTTATTTAGTTTTTTTTTAATGAATACAATGCAAGGGTTGAAAGTAATTTGTTATTTAAATTAACGTATGTGTAACGTTATAGTGAGAAGCAAAGGCAGGTAAAATTAATATATAAATATGTAATATTCACATTTGCTCAGTTCCCATAAAGTGTAACACACATTGTCCACTCTATTCATCATAGATACATAAGCATTAAAAAATTATCTTTAGACACATATTTGACATAACTCTACTTCTTTTCAATAAAAAAATAATAAATAAAAAGCTTGTGATATCCGTAAGGTTATATTAGAGTGGATAAGACTTAATAATTTTTTAATGGTGACCTTTATGTTTTGTATTGAAATTTATTTTTCTAACATATTCCCTTGTGAGATAATGTATTTATATGAAGCGTGTAATATTTAATTGGATTATGTTCACTTTTGGTGCAATACGGAACATTCCAAACGTGGTTTGGTGCTTATTATTATAGTAAATTATCAAATAACATATGAAGTTTCATTTACTCTTGCCCAAAGCTCTCTCCAGTGAACTAAAGGTCACTATTATGAAATCATTCGAAGTACTTAACATCCGATTATTCTAAAACGCGAAACTTTACAAGGGCATAGCTTGTTTGCATCAAATAATTCCTATTTAAGTATGTACATTGCAGAGTATTCGTGTAACTTATTAACTTAGTCTAGTTATGTTTTATTCTATTGGCGTTTTCGTTTAGTTCAAGCACAATAAACGCTGTTTGTTTACTAGGCAGCTATTTTCGGTTTATTTAAATCTCTTCAAACCCAGTAAGAAATTGCAAGTTGAATATTATAATTGTCACGTAATTACTAAAAGTTATCGTATACTTAATAGAAATGTTCAATAAATCGTTCGTTTGTATGAAATAAGGATTTGGTGAAAATTGATATGGCGACGAATGGAGAGAGAAGTATATTTTTATAAAGAGGGATAAATGTTAAGTGGCTAAAGTGCATAATTTATATTCTACTTTTTAAACTATCGTACATAATGACAATCTTTTCTATAAAAATAGCCAGAAATAAGGCTTTATATCTATCTTTACTATGTTTTAAAATATGACAAAATAACTAAATAGACTTAACATTTAATGTTGTAAAGATATCGATATGTTTCAGTAATTCAATAGATTGCTACGAGCCCCGATGCAAAATTGTTCGTCTAGTATGAAAAGTAGTGCATAGCGTAAAATAAAGAAAGTAAATATTGGTAAAATAATTAAGAACGTTTAATAAAAAATAAACTACAATTTGAGGAACATTTTAAAGTTTATTTTAACGTAACTGAAATTCTTTCATGACTTTACTTAACATAAAAAATTTAAAAAAATATTCTAAAAAACATAACGCAAAAGTATTCGTCTACCCTTGTCACTCACGCAAAATAGTTCGTCTACCACTTAGTTGTGTCGCCTTTGCTCTCAATGACAGCTTTAATGCGAAGAGGCATGGTAGCAACCAACGCTGCACACTCCTCAGGCGTAATTGACTCCCAGACAGCCAAGAGTTTAGCCTTTAAGTCGCTCTTCGATCTTGATGGATTTTTACGGAGAACTTTTTTCATTGTCCACCATAGAGTTTCGATTGGTGACAAGTCCGGGCTGTTAGATGGCCATTCGATTGTAGGGATGCTTTTCGCCAGTAGCCACGTCTTTGTTGTCCTTGCAGTATGGCAGGAAGCACCATCCTGTTGAAAAATGAATGAATCTTGATGCTTAAGTGACGGAATGGAGGGCAGTAAATTCTCTTCCAAAAGGTTTTGATACCTTGCAGCATTGATAGAACCATCCACAAACTGCATACCACCAACACCTTGTGCAGACATGCAGCCCCATATCATAAGAGACGCCGGAAACTTCACTTTGCGTTTGAGACAATCAGTATGAAATGCCTCATTTTTGTTCCGAATCACTTTTTTCCTTTCATCGCCGACTGTCACTTCAAATTTGGACTCGTCACTCCAAATGATACTACGCCACTGATCGGAAGTCCAATTTAAATGATCACGAGCAAGCTTCAACCTCTTTTTCTTTTGTACAGCAGTTAACAGTGGTTTCTCCTTAGCGGTGTAAAATCCGTAACCCATTCTTTTTAGGACTCTTTTGCAAATATCAACTGAGACGTCTTTGTGAATCATGTCCTTCCATTGCACCGTGAGTTCTGCAGCTCGAGCACGACGATTTTTTTTGATAATTTTCTTCAGGATTCTGTTTTCTACTGCACTTGTAATGCGTGGTCGACCAGTTTTCTTCAAACAAGAAGTCGTTCTATTCTTTTTATAGTGCTGAATGATAGATTGGACTGTAGACCTGGGAAGTATCAAGTCTTTAGATATTTGGTAACTTGATTTGCCCGCATCGACCCCACAAACTATTCGCTTTCGAAGCTCTTCACACACGGGTTTGCCACGACCCATTGTTCTTTGAAAAGTAATGAAAAAATCTGAAATTTTCAGAATTTATACTGTCTCACTTGACAAATGACAGAGAATTACTTTTACAAATTTAAATTATGCAACATAGTTGTACAAAGAAGGAATAATCTTATTTAACTCACCGATAGACGAATTCTTTTGCATCGATTAACAATTAGACGAACTATTTTGCTTATAACTTCTTCGAATTTAAAACAGGATATGTATAAATTTAAAAAGCTAAAATAGTTTATTGGTTCATAATTAAAAAATGGCATAAATAACGCGACATGTGATAGTAGAACAGCTTAATATTTTATATAGATATACAAAAATAATGATGTTAGAAAAAATATCACAAAGATAATTTCACACTAGATGAACTATTTTGCATCGGGGCTCGTATGAGATTAATAAAAAATTTATTCAATTTATTTTGAGCTTATCCATATTTTTACATCTTCAATATATTTGTATGTACCTTACGTGTCGAATATTAAAATAAGCCGGGATATATTATGTTGCATAAATAAGACAAACTTTCATATAATAACAAGTATTTACCTACACTAAGTTACGATAGTATCGATTTTATAAAATTATTTTGCTCATTTAGATTATCGCTTCTTTACTAGTCAATGATACATTGATTATTTATAAATATTTCATATTTTTTTGTGTCCTGTGATATCGATTTTATAGAACAAAATAGTATTTTTTTTATTTGCACGTTTGTGTTAGCCACGTAACATCCTCGTATTGCGTATAATATGTAAGTTCAAGTTCTCTTTAATTATAATGTATGAGTTGATATTCTTATTCCATTAAGAAGAAAAAAATGACATCTACAGATAACAGTATTTCTTAACATTTTTTAATCTATTCTATTTTAAAATTCGAACACGACGGCATCAAAAAGCTACCTATAATGGCACAAAGCCTTCCACTGTCTTTTTATTGTTTTATTACATATTATTTATTGATAAAGGCATAGTGATTTACTGATAGATTCTCATTCGATAGTTATACGCTTTCAATAGTATATATAGATTATACATAGCTACATTTTTTGTTGTTTACGCAGTAATTGAATTCAATAAAATTTTAGTCAAATATGAATGCATACTAAAATTATTAAATTGTTTGTATAAATTGTGTGTAAATTATATGTAGAAATATGCGGAAATACCTACAATAGTTACAAGTTATAAGTCGCCAACTTATAAAGGCCTTAGTATTCAAAAGCAAACTTGTGCGAAATTTTTCATAAATATAGATAATTAATTAACTAATAAATACTAATTAATTTTAATATTTAAATTAAAATATTACTAAAATATAGATAATCCATTCCGTACTGGTGACATTTTTATATGTTTACCATCTTACTATTTGGGTTTCTTGGAAATAAGTTTTTGATTTTGTAAGTCTAACGTACCACTTACACTCTACTCTGTACGTAATTTTACAGATGTAACGAAGTGTTGATAATAGCCTATAGATACTATTTCTAAGCTTATTGGCGACTGTTGTACAAGTTATAATTATAAATATTTTAAATAAAGAAAATAGCACGGAATCTGTTCAATTTATGTGTTTTATTAATTAGTTTTAATAACCTCTAGGTTAATTGTTTAAAATTCATATCGTTATGATTACTGATTGAATAAATAATTAAAAATGAGGTTGAATTACGTAACACAAAATGTATATTATATGATAATTTTAATCTGATATTTATACCTAATTGGGGTAAAGGTGTTTAAATGACAAATATTAAAATCATAATTGACCAGCACAGTCTAGAGTAGGTTTTTTGAAATTTGAGATTTTGTCTATGATTTTATTACTGAGCTTCGTTATTTGCACTATACTTACCAAATCCTTTACAGCTATTATTTTTTATGGACCTGATTGTCCTAGATAATTTTAAATATCTACTTAAATGAAAAGGTATCTTCGTAACAACTGCCTCGGTGGTGTAATCGCTGGCAAGTACGGCTGCACATCGAGACGTCCTGGGCTCGAGTCCCGGGTCAGGCCAAGTTTAGTTATTGAGTCTTTCTGTTTAGTAGGTCTCAGTAACAGCCCGGAGTTGGGAAGTTGGCGGTATTCCACTCCCGTACCTCGGAGAGCACGTAAAGTCGTCGGTCCTGCGCCTTAACTCTCACCGGTCGTGTCTCGTGTCGTCCCACTGGAGTATGGGAGTGACAGGAATAGAGAGTGCACTTGTGTCTGCGCTCTCTTTCACACGCTGCATTATAATATCTCCTGTGCAGAAGGCCGAAGTCGGTCGGCAGGTCATTAATCCATACTAATATTATAAATGTGAAAGTGTGTTTGTTTGTTTGTCCTTCTTTCACGACGAAACGAAGAGACCGATTGGTGTGATTTTTTATATGGAGATAGTAGGAGGGCTGGAGAGTGACATAGGCTACTTTTTACCGCGGGAGATTATCTAATTCCCACGGAAAAACACGTTATAATACAATTCAAAAAACTATTTATAATCAGAATTTCTTGAAACTTGGTATTAATACTTTTAATAAAATTAAATAAATGCGTGTTTTAGCTTTTTTCGAAATTCATCCTGTAAAATAGGGGATGAATGTTTGTATGAAACTACCTTTTTTAGAATTTTTTTGTAGTTTTAGCGTTTTTCATAGAAAAATTACCTCTGAGAGATGCATTTTATGCCATGTATGCGAAATTAGCTACCATATTTTGCGTGGAATAATGCGACAGAAAAACGCATGAAAAGTTAAAGACACGCGTTTTCCAAGACATGAGACTAATCTAGACCCAGTTTTCGCCCCCGAAAACTCCCACATACCAAATTTCAGCGAAATCGTTAGAGCCGTTTCTGAGATCGCCGGTATAAATAAATAAATATGTATACAAGAATTGCTCGTTTAAAGATATTAGATATTAATGGAATATCGAATAGTAGGTATGTAATTATCATAAGGTTTAATATAATTAATTATAGTGTAGGTAAATCTTGAATTTCTAAAAAAATATTATTGGACTTTTGTCAGCTTTTTCGTTTCTGAACATAACTATACACGTCATTTTTATTTGTTATTGTCAAAATGAAATTGTCATTAATTTTCATTGTAGTGAATTGGCCAGAGGAGTGAAGTGCTATAAAACAATGTGACGGTGAAGTATAATAAGAACAGAATTAATCCTTTAAAATTGGCCTTTTTACAGTAACGTTGAGATTATAATGTGATAAGTGAAAATAATAGCAACAAAAGTGACCAGTGACGCTGAAATTCTAATCTAATATTAGTATAGTACTAGAAATAAGTGCACACATCTTTTTCTGTTTTAGTGTTATGATAGTTTTGTGTTAAACTTAAAAGTGGCGGGTGTAAATATGGGGCAAACTTCTAGCTCTCTTCGGAGTAAAGGGAGCCGGAGATCCTTCAGAAGTTTTATCAGACGATCAAAATTGAATAAATCAAACTTAAGCCATACATTCAGTTTGCCGCCGTCGGAAGAATATCCAGAACTAATGAATGTGAACACAGCAACCGAGGAGCAGCTTATGACTCTACCAGGAGTGTCAAGGCAGCTGGCTCAAGAAATCGTACGACATCGGCAAATGATTGGAAGGTTTAAACGCGTCGACGACCTTGCTTTAGTCTCAGGTGATCATTTTGTTCTTTGTTTTTTACGAATATAATAAGTATATGCAAAAACATTAACAAAGAAATGTAAAGAATTACGCAATAGCTTTATTTTCTGTTGATGTTATAAAAAGAAAACATAAAAGTAGTTATGTAGTTTTGAAATTCTGACAAGAAAACTTTTTAAACTTCAATCCTTTCAGGTAACCTTGTAAACTTTTTAAATTTTTATTTTGTAGGTATTGGTGCTGAGAAATTAGAGTTGCTTAGACCAGAGATATGTACAAACTCAAAAAGGGAGATATCTAGAGCTAGCTCCTGTACATATTCATTAGATAGTATTAGATCATCTTCAGAAAACAAATTATGTTCAGTGAATTCATCTAGTGTATTCCAATTACAATGTGTACCTGGCTTAAACCAGGAAATAGCTGCAAATATAGTAGATTACAGAAATAAGAAGGGACCATTCAAATCTCTTGATGATTTAATAAAAGTAAGAGGTATGGATATTATTAGACTGAGTACTGTTAAGCAACATTTAAGTTTGGAACTACGAAAGAGTGAGAGTGTACAACATTTGACAAATGGCCATGTCAATGGATGGAGGGATCCTTCAATAAATGAATCTATGATAAGTGAACCAAAAACACCCAAAAGCCCACATAGAAAGACTCTATCTATGCCTGGCAAGTTTTCTATAAATTTACCAAATGGTTTCGCAACTGCACCAGTTAATGATATTTTAGATCTACTTTCCGCTTACTCTCATAGACCTATAGTTGAAGAAGTATTCACAAATGATAGAAATGGAGTGAGGTGTTGTCGTCTAGCTTCATGGAACCTTCATCAGCTTAGTATAGATAAAGTAACAAATCCTGGAGTCAGAGAAGTCATATGCCGGACTATTTTGGAATATAAGTAAGTTTTATCATATAATTGCTTCTTACGGCATTAAGTCAGATTTCATAGTTACTAAGTGAGATATCGATAATAATCTCAGTAATTATGATAAGTGAGGTAAGTCCAAAAAACACAGACATATTAGATTTTATAATCAGATACAAAATCAATGAGAAAAAATATTTTTTTGTGTTTAGAAGCAAAAATTTTGTACATTGTAATTGTGCTGATCATTATACAAAAATTATTTAATTCTCTATACAAAAAATATTTAATATTATCATATTTTGTACATTATTATATGTACCTATTTATTTTATTTTATTATATGTATCTATATATATAAAACAAAATCTGGTTTGTTACACTTATAATTCGCTAAAACTGCTGGACTGATTTTTATGATCTTTGCTTTGTTGGATTTGTCTTCATCCCATATAGCAGAATAACTATTAAAACAGAAAAAATCAAGAAAAAAATTTTGTATGGCTTATGCTGGCTTATAACTATGTACGTACGTAGGGATGAACCCGAGCGAAGCGAGGGTGAGCCGCTATTAATGGATAAAAAAATACAATTGATATTTTAATTCTTAAACACAAATTAATATTTATTTTATACATCCTTTAAACTTGGGATAAGGTCCTCAAGAATTGTTATAATATCTGTAAAGTAATTTAAAATAATATAATGTACAATGTCACAAACTATTGTTAGTTTGTGAAGGAAGTGAATCATTTAATTATATGGTAGCTTTATAATATACATAGATACAATGTTTAAAAGTTTTTGTTATTAAAGTGTTTGAATCACTATATCATAATTTAATTCTTAAATTCTTGTTTTTAATAATATTCTTAAAACTGAAAAAAAATATATTTTAATTTAAATTATATACCATACACAGTAGTGTTCATAACAAATTATTTGCTTTATTTTTTACTAGCAACTCGTCATTACTCCGCTCTCGTTCTTACCTAGTTACATTTTAACGTTTTGAGATGATATATTTTCCTGCAATAATGTATCCTATATGTTGACTCGGATAACCAGCTATCATCATACCAAATTTAAATTAAAATCTGTCCAGTGGTTTTCTCGTAATGCGTTCCTAGACAGACAGACAGACAAAAATTCTAAAAACTATAGATTCCGCCGCTGTATTGATAATAACTATTTCAATAAGTAAATTTTCCAAAAACTATTGAATGTACAGATTCGACTAGGTTAGAATTTTATTATATGTATAGATATATAGATTACATTTTTATTTCAATGTACACTTTTAAGTGATGTTTATGCGAATTAATTTTAAAACAGGTGTATTAATCTGAAGGCTGATGGCATATTTGTCTACTTTTTAAAACAGGTTATCAATAATAGCCATTCAAGATGTCATAGAAGCGAGAGCTTTGCAGATGATATGTGATGAGTTGAACTCTCCAGCATTAAGAAGAGTTAGAGAGTGGCGGTGTAACAGTCACACTTGGCACTATTGTTCACCGGAAAATGGCAATGGGTGAGTGGATTATTTTTTTTGTAAAACTAAAAATCATTTTCAAGTTTATATAATAATGTTTAATGTATGTAGAAGAAGACATATAAGTATACACTATGCACTAGTTATGCAGCCTTGCTTTGCTCAAGACCTAACACCCTGTGTGTCTTTAATTGTTAACAAAATAAAAGCCTCTGCTAATTTGTCTGAAATAGAAACAAACTTATCTATACAGATGAATAAAATTGAAATGTCTCTTTGTAATGTCAAAATATATTTGTTCCGGCTAATCTCCGAAACGGATGGACCGATTTTGATGTGACTTTCACTGGCAAATAGCTAATCTTATAAGGAGTAACTTAGGCTACTTTTATTTAAGAAATAGGATTAGGGGAACCCTAATCCTATTTCTGCAAATAAATTAAAACCCATAAAATTGCGAACATAATCCGCGTATCTAGGGATACACCCGAGGATAAGTAAGATGCTTTATCTGTTGCAGCAAACTACAAAACTAATTTTGACAGGAATTTAATTATTTAATACTTAAAATCTGCGAACTGTATATAATGCGCAACACATATAAAATGAAAAATCAGTTGTTATCTCAATTTGTCATTGCAATTTCCTCCTCGTGTCCCTTCACGTGTTCTGCGAAGAAAGACAATATCGATTTAACAGCGTGAAATCCGCTTAAAACGTAACTCGCCTGTACGGCTTAATACTCGAACAGTTACGACGAGCTTGACATCGAAGTACTAATGTACTGATAAAATTTTAAAATATCCTTTTCTTTCCTAATTTTTAAAATATCCCACTAAATTCTAGCCTAGTAATAAATAATAAATAAATAAATATGTTGGGACATTAACACACAACACCATCTAGTTCCATGGTAAGCTACGAGGCTTGTGTTATGGATACCAGATAGTTGACACGCTACACATATTATATAACTTTAAATACATACATATTATAATTTATAAATATAGTCAACTCAGTAGTCTGTAGTAAAATCGGTTTCTCAGTATATTATTAGGTCGCAATTCTTTTCAGAAAGTCGAGTAGTGATAGCCGGATAGTTTGTTGTATATCGTTCTGTTTTTCAACGAATCTAAAAAAGAGTAAGAACTCAATTCATGTGTGTATTTTTATGTGTATCTTACGTGATATATGCCCGATTTCACCAACATCCCATAAGCTACCTACGTATGGGATCCCTAGCTTAAAAGTTCCCCTAAACTAGCCCCTAAATTGAATTACCTTTTACCATCGTCAGAGTCCGTTTTTCTAGTACCTATATTTAGGTGGCATTTTAACATTTAGGTGGCCCCCTTACTGTCAGTGAAACAGAAACTGTCCCCTAACAGCCCCCTAACCATGCCTAGGGGATCCCTTAAACTTAGGTGACGTTGGTGAAATCGGCCAATAGTCTCCGATGGCGAACCAATTTTTATAAAATAATTTGGTTTAGGTTATAATAAGGCAGTTTTTCATTGCATTCTACATAGTGGTAACTGATTCTACTTACATTGTTTGTAAGCAAGTTGTATACGTAAATGCATTTTCCAACGTTAAAAAAGGATTATATATACATAAAAATCAAAACTATTTATTTATTTAAAATTAATTTGAAGTCTTCCTAATCTATACATATAATAAAATTGTAACTAAGCCGTATCTGTACATTAGAGATTTTTATACTAATCTGTAAAACCTAAGAATTTGTTTTTTGGTCATCTGAACGCGGGCGGAGCCGCGGGCAATGCTAGTACTTAACATGACGTTATTTTATGCTTTATAATTCACTGAAGTAAATATAAAACAATAATTTTTCTTTTTCTCTTCTAGCCTACGATTATACTAAGCCTGGAGAAGCCATGCTTTCTGTATTTTAAGTAGTAAAAGATAAAACTTATTCTAGTTAAGCTAAAATAACAATTCTTGGTGCATGATCATGACATACATCTACCTCCTTTTTATAATTTCATTACGTACCAAATTGTTAAAAAAAATTCCTTTTTCATTGTCTTTCAATAAAAGTGTCGAGAAAATAACAGTACTATAACTAAGTGCTTTATTATTGTTTGTAGTTAAACGTAATAGCGTAGTTATTCTAAATTTCCTGAAATTCAAAAGTAAAAGAAAATATATTATTGTTAAAGTGTTTATGTTTTATAATCTTTTTATGGGATCTTTTACATTTAAATAACAAAGTGATTTTAAAGGCTATTTTAATTAGAAAATGTCGTATAGACATTTTTTTTAGAGAGAATTTCTTTGTTCCCTGCCAAGTAAATCAGAATTATGGACTTCTATCATGTTTTAGTGATATATTTTATTTATTGTTAGCGTTTATAATATAATGTAACTTTATTAGATATACTTTACACATACATGAGGCAGTGATAACGCACTCGCTTGGAAAACCTAGCCAAGCAGTTCAAATCCAGGGTTTCGTACCTCTGATATTCTCAAATGCGGATCATTTTCATGATGATGATTGACGACTAGATTATCACTTGTCTTACGGTGAAGGAAAAAATAGAGAGCAAACCTGCATGTCTGAGAGAACCTAGCAAAGTTTTCGAAAGTCATGTGAAGTCCGCCAACCCGCACTTAGACAGCGTGATGGATTATGACCTGATCCCTCTCATATTAAGGGGAGGCCCACGCCCAACAGAGGGACGTTTAGAGGGCTTAATACATACCGTATACATACTATCAAAACTTGACGACCATGACGATTGAGAAATTGTCTATAGGTACTTATTATTTATATATCGTTTGAATGAGACTCATCATTTAAAAGTCAGTGTAGCTCCCCTTCTACAAAAATAGAATAGCAGCTCTAGAAAGATCTAAGTGGCCATAGCTTTGAGCTAAATTTCGTTCTCAATACTTTACGATTTGATTCAATCACAGTTTGGCTCGGACTGTTAGCATTGACACGAGCCAAGGTTACTAGTTCAGACAGTCCAAGGGATTGATGTATGCACATAAAAGATTTTTTTAGTAAAAACTTCTTTAAGCATTTTGGGATGGGGAGTAAATTTATGTAAGTCGTCATCGATACGGTCATATGACGTGTTACCGCTAACACTCTAGAGTGCCGATAGATGTCAAAACCAGATAAATGTAAACAGTTTTAATTTACAAATTTTAATTTAAGATCAAACAATTAATTGGAATATCCAAAAATAACAACTGTTTGTTTATAGTTCTAAGTTTTCACTTATGTCGGCATTCTTCATGACTGCTTTTTTATTGTTATATTACAACAAAGTACAAATCTATGGTAAATATTTGTAAATAATATTTTTATAATACTCTATTTAGATTAACGCGAATATTCTTTTCTTTAAATCTTTTGGGATTTTTTCGCGGATTTATTTTGATTTTTGGTTCCTGACGTTTCGAATGCTTTACAACAATCATTTAGATGGATTTATTTAAATAATACTTTTATGCTACGAGTATAATTATAATAGTTCTAATTTCATTAATTACTTTTCAATGTCACATATTGTTATCGGTCGTACGTTCAATATCAGTCTACCGACGACGGTCGTTTTAGGTAAACGTCATGCTGTGATAATAGGTACATATTTTATGTTTAAAACTTCAGTAGTGATTTCTACACACATAAAAGGTAGTCGGTTCAAATCCGTCAATGTTATATAAAAACGCTTATGTGATATTTCTTTATAAACTTCTTATATATTAAAACAAACAAATTATTATAAACATAGTTACAGCTATATTATATATATTTTTACATTTGTATGAATTAAGCGTAAATTCGTATTTTAAGTTTTTTCACTTGTAACATAAAGAAAATGTAATAAATTTGCAAAAGTCGTTGTAGAAAAACATGCAAATAATATCGTTCTAAACCACTTGATGAACACTTGCTGATACGATAGCGAATCCTCGAGACAATCTGATAAGGAAGGAAGCTGTTAGGGGCGTTAAGAGGCATAGTAGGAATAACCGGTCAAGTGCGAGTGGTCCAATAAAAACGATACGTTTTATACTTTCTTAGTACTTTCTTAGATTTACGCGAATATTTGACATTTTAAATAAAACTATCTTTTCGGATTTTGTCGCGGGTTTATTTGGATTTTTGGTTCCCGACGTTTCGAATGCTTTACAGTATTCATGGTCACGGGAGAGACTGAGGTGTTACATGTCTCGAAGGTATAGTTGTTACAGACAGCCTACCCACAATTAACAAAATGAAAATTTCACCAATTACCTTACAATATTTTTTAACTTTAAACATTTTGTCTCTAAGAACTATACCTTCGAGACATGTGGTCACGGAATGTATGAAACGTCGGGAAACAAAAATTCAAATAAATCCGCGACAAAATCCGAAAAGACAGTTCTATTTAAAACGATACGTATGCTTTTAAAGAAAGCGCTATTTCATAAATGCTAACTTGGACTTGGACTGGATTTCTAATAAAAATATGTAGTATATATAGTAAAAAGGTGTCCAGATTTCTTTACAAATTTTAAAAATAGTTAACTTGAATCTGTGCATGCTTATAAAACAATACCGTGTTTCATTGAAAGACAGTTATCGTACATTTGAAACTGGTGTATCGAAAAAAGGAAATTGAAGGATATATTTTTTTTATTTTTACGTCTTTTCACACAGCACACGGTTATATAATAATTTGAAGTCGCTAGATAGTTGGAGAAATGGATATGTGTACACAAAAACAATATAAATTATATATTATACCGTTTTGAGTATGTTTATAAAGAGAAATGGCGTGACAGAACTAATAAAATGTAGGTATTAATCATAAATATTACCTAATATCTAATATGCTATTGACTTTAGTATTAATACTAGCGACTGAGCCTCGCTTCGCTCGGGTACGTCCCTAGCATGAACCGGCTAATTCGTTCATGGTCCCTGGGTACGTTTTAATTTTTTTGAGCGGAACCCTAATTCTTTTTCTAAAATAAAAGTAGCCTAAGTTACTCCTCATAACATCAGCTTTCTGCCAGTGAAAGTCCCGTCAAAATCAGTCCAGCCGTTTTGGTGTTTAGCCGGAACAAACAGACAGACAGATAGACAAAAAAATTAATAATTGTTTTTTCTTATGAGTATCGTATATAATTTAATATGCATTTAGTAAACAGCTGTTGTTTTGGTTTTGACATTACAAACAGACATTTTAATTTTATTTTTCTGTATAGATTAAGATTTCATTTTCATAAGATGACGTCAAATTTTTACATATGCCAGCAAAAAGCTCGAATACAAAAAAAAAATGTTTATTATCTGTGACTGGAAAACTGAAGTTTCGAAAGAATTCTTTTGATTTTTACTTTAAACACGAAAACTAGAAAGACTATAATACTATGCTTCAAAGGCAGTCTACAAGTACAATCATCCTGCGTCTATTATTTATAGCTTATTACTATAAGTAGAAATTACAAATATTCCAACTTATTTATACTCAATGTCGTAATGAATCTAAAGTCGCGGGTTCAATTTTCTCAACAATTACATATACTTTGGGTTTAATTCTAAAAGTTATTACTGGAAAGTATAACTGCATATGTTTTTTACTACTTGATATGAGTGGGTACTTTTTGCATTCCAAAGACTGGAACTTGTTTTTGTTTAAAATTACATTTAATCTTCGTTGCTAATCTTATAAATGTGAAAGTGTGTTTCTTGGTGTGTACTTATATCACACATTAACGTGAGTTTTTACAAAGAAGATAGTTAATTTATTTGAAAATGATATAGGGTCTTCCAATCCCTATAGATTCCTAATGTGCGAATGCTGAGTGGCGTCGGCTAAGTGAGTTCTTTTTTGGTATTATTTTATTGCTTGGAAAAGGTTTTGCGCTCTACTTCTGCCATTGTGAATCGTTATAATATGGGATAAGTCTGACATAGCCGTAATACCCACTATACCCTCTTAACGGGACTTCCCTTCGGGATGCTCGTCTTTACGAGACGCCATAGATTCGCATATTGGCACTACTAAGTACTACATTGCACCTTCAGTCTGTCTAAAGATGCTCCGGATATGAGAGCACCTTCACTTCCGGTAGGAAGCGAAGCAAGTCTAGATCACTAGTCTAAAATAAATATTATATTATACTCAACAAAGATCATGCCACTTAATTAAGATGTTAAGAAAGTGTATCGAAACTTGGCATTGAAATAGTTGTTTTATTTTCTTCTACAATGACGTAATACTGCAGTATTATCAATAACAGTGATGAAATGTAAGCGCAGGCTTTGAGAAAACGGCTTCTGGATGCTGCATACGTTCAGAAAATTTTTGTATCTAAATATGTATAGTTCATTTGAAACACTGTAGGCTAAGTAGGTAAATAACAGCTAAACAAGCCACAAGACAAGACACAAGACATATTTGATATATTAGTATCAATCACATTAATATAGAATCGGTGACCAACGCTGTTACGTTAGATATACGAGACTCTCGTAGAGCTTAAAGCTCTTACCTTACAATACTTTTATTACTCGAAATTAAATTTTTATTACTGTTATAATAAAACTGTAGATGGTCGAGCCTTTTGCTCTTGTGCTTTTTATTAGGCTTGATCGGTATTTCAATTATTAAAAAAAAATATTTTAGTACATTTCAATCTATTACTTATTACGTTTTACTATTTTAGATGATTTGGATTAGCTTTATTTTTATTATTCTTTATTAATATAATGTGAATCCATACTAATATTATAAATGTAAAAGTGTGTTTGTTTGTTTGTTTGTCCTTCTTTCTCGTCGAACAGCGTGACGGATTGGCGTAGTTTTCGTGTGGAGATGGAGGACTGGAGAGTGAAATAGGCTACTTTATACCGCGTAAGATTATGGCATTCCCACGGTAAAACACGTTATAATACAACCCACAACCACTCATCATACTTTTGTATATACATATATACAAAAGTATGATTTATAAACAATCTATTCCATACTAACCGTAAAAGTTATATATATTTACATAAAACATTTTTAAGGTCAACAATTTTGTCATACATTAGTTTTACCTCTCGTGAACTATTTATGCCGTGCACGTGAATTTTCTGACGACCGCTTTTATTGTTGACTTCATCTAAATTATTTATAGCATACAAATCTACTCAACATAATATGTGATATGTTTGTACTTCATATACTATCTGCCATCATTAAGATGTAATAATGAAATTTGTTTCCAAAGTATCTATTTATTAGAGAAAATTACTATAAATGAATACAAAAAAAGTGCACAGATAGAAGATGGACAGACAGCTTAGTTATATATATATATATATATATATATATATATATATATATATATATATATATATATATATATATATATATATATATATATATATATATATATATATGTTCCAAGGGCTGGGTAATAGAGGTGGTAGGTATATATTCATATTATCCATTGTTTCAGCAAAAACCTAGGCTTTTTATACGAGCGGTCGAACAAGCACATTATAGTGGAGGAGCTCTCGCTCGACCAGCTGTTGCCCAGTGAAGGGAATGGAAAGCGGTTAGTCGAAGAGTTGGCGTCATTCCGAAGCGACAATGTAGTTATCTTTCCACAAGGTAAGTTTGCTATGAATTACATTTGATTTAAATATAATAAATATCAGTCTTTAATGTGGGTAAAGTTTAGTTTTTCTATTCATAGAATAGCTAAAACGTGATATAGCTAACTTTTTTGTCTTTTGAAAACAAATCGTAATAGATTGGAGTACGCGGCATAGTCTAGTATCAAGTGTAGTTTTTTCTTCTCTCTAACATACCTATATAATGAGAAAATTAATTAGAGTTAAGAAAAAGTGCAATTAAAAATGATTATAAAATATTACTTTTTTAATTAATTATAAGTCTTACAGTTGTCTTCAAAGTGATGTTCTCTTCTATTATAAATTTCTAATAAAAAGTTGACTAAAAAGTTCTTTGATGACACGTTCGTGATAGAGAAAATTAGTTTTTTTTTTATATCATTCATAAAATATTAAATATAATGATATATTTTTATAATGTAATACTAATAATATTATGGCAAAAAAGTCCCATACCTGATTTGGCTTCTTTTTCATTACAATGATCCTTTGTGATTCAATTGTGATTTCATGATTATCTCATTTAACGAATAAGTTATAGCTCAAGGATGGTATCTTATAAGTTACAAAATAAACTTCCACCCCCAAAAGTGGAGTAACTTTTAAGTGATTTTGGAAATCGATAAAAAAAATTATTTAAACAAATGAATTATCAATTTCAAAAAATATCATATTATATACTATTTTGATTTCACTCCAATTTTTTTTATTTTTCTTTTTTATTATTAAAATATTTAGGAAACATACAGTACAATAATACTTAGAATTAATCAGATATAAATAATACATAAACCAACGAAGTTTCCACTTAAAAATATAACATAAATTATAGCACAAGTGACAAGGCAAAATTGGTATAAGGCAATTGATTAATTAAAGTTAAAACTAAAAATAATAATACATAATAACAATCAGAATACAATAATGAGAACATTAATAAATTTTAATAATTTTTAGTCAATAATTCATTAAACTATATTTGGAGAATAAAGATATATTATAAAATGAAATGAATTTAATTTAATATTAGCATTGCCCGCGGCTCCGCCCCCGTTCAGATGACCAGAAACCAAATTCTTAGGTTTTACATATTAGTATACTCTTACATTGCAGTTTTTGTATTTCTTCTCAGAAATTAGATATTTTCCCGCGGTAAAAAGTATCCTATATGTTGACCCGGATAACCAGCTATCATCATACCAAATTTCATCAAAATCCATCCAGTGGTTTTTCCGTAATGCGGTAACGGACAGACAGAAAGACGTACAAAAATTCTAAAAACTAGATTCGATCGATAATAATGTCTATTTGAATAAGATTTTCCAAAAAATATTTAATGTACAGATTCGGCTTAGTTACAATTTTATTATATGTATAGATGTAACTGCATAAATGTTATGTCTATGTATTATGTAGGTATGTTATATATTAAGAAAATATATGTGATATACTCATAGAGCCGTAAGCTCTCTGTAAGTTCGCATGAGTATTAAATAATTAAAATAATAATTTACGAAGTTGACACTCGCTTTATATAAGCGCGTATCACTATTGAATAATTAAAATAATAATTAAACTTTTAAATAACTTAAACAAACACGCTATTAACTGTAAATGTATTCAAAATATTTTCTGTTTTGTTATCTATATTTCACACACATACTTATAAAGATTTCAAATCGATACGACACTTAGAAGTAGATCAAAATCGACTTCTATCGATTTATTACACAATTGGCGCCTTACCCTCAATTCGCTCGGGTGCGTCCCTAGGTAGGTACGTTTTAAATAGATATGAATAATAAGTTATTGCGAGTTTATCTTAGAAGAAAGACTTGCTATTGAAGATTTTTCTGTAGGCTTTAATAAGACCTACAATTTTGTAGAACATTGTTTTGATGTTTCTCTTAAGATTTAGCCAGCGTTACACCCGATTTCACCAACGTCACCTAAGTTTAAGGGATCCCCTAAGCATGGTTAGTGGTTAGTGGGCTGTTAGGGGACAGTTTCTGTTTCACCGACAGTTAGGGGTCTTCTAAATATTAAAAGGCCCCCTAAATTTAGGTGCTCGAAATATGGGCTTAAAGACGATCGTAAAACGAAATTTAATTTAGGGGTTAGTTTACTTTTAAGCTAGGGATCCCGTACGTAGGTGGTAGCTTATGGGTTGTTGGTGAAATCGGGCATTAGACATGTACATTTCTAAGGACGACCCGATAGAACCAGTTATTGTGTTTTCCGTGGGAATTAATGATTTTACTATAATAAAAGGTATCCTAAATGTTGATCCGAGTAATAAGTTATCACTATATAAAATTTAGTTAAAATCGGTTCAGTACTTATTGCGTGAAACGCGCATATCGATGTCGCTAAGTTACTGTTTTATTATATGTATAGATTAGTTGCAAGTAGGTTAAGCTAATAAAAACGTAAAAATATTGAAATTATCTAAAACAAAATAAAATCGAATAGCTCTTTAGAAAGCAATCTGAAACGGACTTCGTTATCCAACCGATGTGGATACGCATAATGCTGATTTCGTAATATTAACAAATAACATCAGTATTAGCATTTAACAAACAATTATAGATGCACGTTGATATAATGATTAAGTCATATCTATACTTTTGTTATCAAGTTATTTTCATACTAGCTCTTGTTAGCAATTACACATATGTATGTATACATTTTTATCTTATATTAAATGAGCAATTCTTGTATATGTGTAATATATATATAAATTTATTTTGTTTATCTCGAAAATAGCCCTAACGATTTGGATCAAATTTTGTATTTAGATACGGTTGTTGATTATGCTTTTTAATCTTAGGTGTCTTTTCTGAAAAAAAAAACTTGATTTTTATGGTTTTTTCCGAAAAAGGACGAGTGAGGCTCGGTCCCCGGGTACTTCATGTAATATGTACTAGATTTCTTTTATTTAAATAGATATATTCTGCTCCTAAGGATCAAGCGTGACATTAGATACTCTATGACCTACCTTATAATACTACTATTATTTTAATATATTAAATATACCTACTACTCTAAAAAGTGCAAAAAGTAAACAATTCGGACTGATACTCGTAGTCCCAGAGATTGACGCGTTTAAAAAAGTAGGCAAGCAAAAAAAAATAAAAAAACGTGTGTGCGTATTTATGTACGCACGTACGAAGTTATACTTTGGCGTAACAGAAAAAAATAGATAAAGATGAATTCATCCCGTATGTCACAACTCTCTGTTTTTAAAAGGAATGATAAATTAATAAAAATAAATATATTTTATTTATTTCCACTGATATAAATCACGTGTTATAGATTTATGAATATTTGAGAAATTACTTTGAATATAGTTATGAGTTTTCATGGGAACCGGAAAAACAGTTATTAGCTAACTTCATCATGTCGCTTTTTGGCTGTCGGTGTGCGCGCGCATCGTAAAAATTATACTCTCATATTTCTTTCCAAACGTGCCAAAAGAAGTATAACTTCAAAAAAACATCACCTTTATAATAAGTATTATAAGTATCGATTATATAAATTCATATTTAATTTATAATAATATAATACACGTGTATATTTTACAAATATAGATTGCTTGTGTTAGTAATTACGAAGGGCTGTATCCATCATCTTCAGATGTCCATACAAATCTTACAAAGAAACGTCTTGTAGTATACGTTTGATCTCCTTTCCTAAACAAACCACGAATCTAAATATTACGTAATGGAAAACTTTTCTGAAACACATTTTCCCATTTGCTCCCATATTGATTGTTTGGAAAAACATCAATCAATTCATGCCAATTAGTCATCGATTTCACATGGAAATACTAGTTAAAATATCTCGATCTTAAACAATAGATTAACTACAGTTTAAAATCCTGAAATTATACTGTTAAGTTTAACTGCCTCTTTAGTGATATCTCCTAGAGACTGTCTTGTATGGCTGCAGATATTGGGTTCGAGTACCGACTGGGTCAAGTAGGTATAGTTATTGAGTTTTTCTGTCAATAAATTCTCAATAAAAGCTCGAAATTCGAAAGTTATCTCTGATCTCTCACCGGTCGTGTCGAATTGTCGTCTACTGGAATTTGAGAGTGGAAGGAATTAAGAGAGCACTTGTGTTTGCACGTGTACTTGGGCACTATAATATCTCATAAGGATTCATTTCATCTTTTTAAGTATTTATTACTAAATTTCGTTAAAAACAATATTTTATATTTTTACTAGCGGCTAACATTCGCTTCGCTCGGGATCGCCTCTAGATAAACAAAAATAAATCTATCCCACGGGAACAGTAAATTTTTCCAGGATAAAAGTAGCCTATGTGTTAATCTGATGTATGAGCTTTGTTATTATAAAGTTTCATTAAAATCCATTCAGTAGTTTTTGCGTGAAAGAGTAACAAACATCCATATATCATTCAGACATCCTCATTTCATTCAGACATCCACATTCAGACATCCTCACAAACTAGAATTTATAATATTAGTAGGACTAGCGACTCACCCTCGCTTCGCTCGGTTTCGCCCCTAGGTTGATTCCATATACAAACTTTCATCCCCATTTTCACCCCTTAAGGGATGATTTCCAGGATAAAAAGTATCCCATGTTCTTTTTCGGGTCTCAAACTATGTCCTTACCAAATTTCATCTAAATCGGTTCAGTAGATCCAGAGATTACCCCCTACAACGTCACAAACTCACAAACCTCTTTATAATATTAGTATAGATTATTATTTTATCAAAATATCTATAACATGTGTAATGTGTATTGTAGTCAATTTAAGCTAATCGATAATACCTGCGCTTTGTATGGTACTATTGTTACACTGCATAATAAAACACGACGATAAGATTAATGCATTTTATGACCCTCTATTTATGTGTGTTTGTTTACATTGTAATCGAATTTGTCCAGTAGTTAACGGCTTAATCGCGATCTTTCTCTCTTTTATTTAAATCTACATAAAGTCGATAAATATTATATAAAAAACGATAATAAATAGAAAACGAAACATATAGAAAACGTTCAGAGCCGTAAATAATATTTATTGCGTAGGGTATAATTATTACTTTATAGTTTTAAATAAAACTATCTTTTCGGATTTTTTCGCGGATTTATTTAGATTTTTGGTTCACGACGTTTCGAATGCTTTACAGCAATCATGGTCACGGGAGAGACTAAGGTTATAGACGTCTCAAACACATACTTGTTACAGACAGTGTCTACCCACTATTTTACAAAAATGATTTCAAAAATTCAAAAATGGCATTAAAGTACCTTACAATATTTGTTGATGGTTTAAAATGTTTAGAAATAAAAATCAAGTCCAATAATCGCGTAAATCTAAGAAAGTATTACTTTATAGTTTTTAAACAGAGGTCTGTTATTAAAAGTTGAAAACTAGCAAGTCATCGTTCATTAAATATCATTTTACTGTAGTATTAATTTCGTTCGTTCGGTAATAATTTAAACTATAATGTCTACTCGAGGCCGAGAATCCAAATGTCACGAAGTGTTCATTATCAGAAAATTAAATAGTGAGTATAAATTCTCACCCTATAAGGGAATCGATCCAGTGACCTCAGACACGCAACGCTATGCGTGTCGTCGATTGAATACAGAGATATCTAACCTAACTTCTACTACTTTAACACTTTCTGGAGATGAAAAATCTATTTTACCGGCATAACGTACCTATTGATAATAAAAAAGAATTTTTTTTTTGTTATTTTACGTTTAGAAGAAGAATTTTTTTTTAGGTAGTTTACGTTTACGTTTGCTTTATACTTACAGCAAACATGGTCACCGGAGAGGCTGAGGTGTTCACGTGTCATAAGTTATAGCAGGCGCTGTCTACCCACAAAAAAATATAAAATATTTTTTAAAATGGAAATGGCACGGATGTATCTTATAATTTTAAAAATAATACTAAATACATCTAATTAGTTTGCGATATTTTTATAATTTAAATTTATATACTTTTGACTATATACTATTGATTTCTTTTACAATTTTGAAATTTAAAAAAATATATTATTTAGAGTTGTTATATTTAATGAGCAATTATAATGAACTACAGTCTACATAGAAAGATCTAACTACATCTAGTTAGCGCGAAAAGATTCAAAAGAATAGTTTTGTTTAAAATATCAAACATCGGCGTAAATCTAAGAAAGTATTAATTTATCTCATTACTAGCTACTCACCCTCGCTTCGCTCGGGTTCGTCCCTAGCTTTCCCAACGCAAATTATCATCTCCATTTTCACCCCCTTAAGGGATGATTTCCAGGATAAAAGTATCCTATGTCCTTCCCAGGGTCTTAAACTATCTTCATACCAAATTTCATCTAAATCGGTTCAGTAGATCCAGATATTACCCCCTACAACGTCACAAAATCACAATTCACAAACTATTAGTATAGATAAAGTGTATATATTGTAATATATTAGTATAGATAAAGTGTTAATTCATATTCGTACAGAATGTGCATTTAATATGATATGGGAAGGTACTAGCTCCTGAAACACAGTATTCTATTTCAGAAGTTATGGCGGTATGCATTCGTTACCATTGTGTTGCTTAATAGAGTCTGTTTTCTTTATATAATTTTTCACCATAAATTCCATAGTAAAGCATTTAAGTATCTAAATATTTGGGCGACTGTTTGAGAAACCGTGAACGCATTCATGCGTGAAAGAGTCACGGGAAAGCGGGCAGCATCTAACAATACTGTCTGTATACACAAGTACCTACTCGCGTAACATTGCGGAAGTAGGTCACTTCCTCGCTTATTCGTGTATACTTATATACTGAAATATTATATATATATATATATATATATATATATATATATATATATATATATATATATATATATATATATATATATATATATATATATAACTTGAACATAATTATTATTTTACAATGAAAGTATCGGTTCGATCTCGACCTTTTAAGCTAACATGAACAAAGATTCTCAATTTTCCTGAGTTTTTTTCGCTTGTTGTTCTCAGGATGGAGGTTTTTTTGACTTTAAGTAAATAAAAGCAATTATTTATATTGAAATGTTATCTATTCACAGGGCCGGATTTTACCTTAGGGCCGCCCCTGGGCATAGTAAAAAATGACGCCCTTTTTCATAGTTTATTTTTTATATTATTATTTTTTTTAAATGCAAAAACATAATTTATAAATGATTTCAATTTTTCGAAAAATGTACTGTTTTGTTTACTTAATATTTTTTTTGGAAAATAAAGAAAGCGTAAAAAGATTTTTTTTTCCCGTCCTTATAATTTTGCCGCCCTGGGCACTAGCCCCGAGTGCCTCTGGTCCAGCGTTGCCTATTCATGTTTCGTCTATGTCAAGATAGACTATTGGGACGAATAAGAATTTCATCGGAGTTTTAATACATTTAACTCGGAATTCGTCAATTTTAACTTACAACTTTATAATTGTCGTGTCGATTTTAAACTTCACTGAACGTGAATACAGATCTAGATAATACATAATACCATCGGGGCTTATCTTATGATGGAGCAAGATAGTGGATAGTGGAACTTTTCAATGGATACCAGTGAAACCTTGTAGTTTGGGTTCATTTCATTCGTTTTGAAGAATCCCATTCATTATAGTTTTTTAAACTATGTATACTTATTGTGGAAAACCATATTAAAAGACGGGGTTCTAAAGTAAAAGTAAATTAAATAATCAATTCTACAAGTTATTGAAATCGTGGGCAAAAATTCTGGCTAGACCTATAAAAAATAATGTATACGAGTAGCATGTAGGTACTGGTGGTAATTATAAATGAATTATTATCTGAAACACACGCACAACTAAATGTAACGTAGTTAGAGGCTATTGGTATTCTACTTTAATGATTTTACGTTTGTATCTGTTGGTGTAATTTTTGCCTGAAACTCTTAATACCTCTTCTTTTTTTTTAAATAAAGCTAGATTTATCATCACATCATAATGCCTTTTTATACGTAGATACGCGAATATTTGACATTTTAAATAAAACTGGCTTTTTGGAATTTTTTCACGAATTGTCTTTGATTTCTGGTGGTTACGGGAGAACCATCACATGATTGCTATAAATCATTCGAAACGTCGAGATTTTTTTGCGAATATTATAAAGATATCATTTCTCGCTTCGCAGTAGGTACATCGCCTTTATTATTAGAATCAAAAGGGGTTTAAATAAAATACTAACTCACGTCTGCCGTTTGTGGCATATGTGTCATATTATTGACCCACCGTGACTGCATAGGGAATAAAGATGCAAATTAAATTAAACTCTATCACCGAAGAATAGAGTTTATTACATGTCCACTCACCAGTGAACACTGGGCATTATGTTCTCGCCTAAGTGCATTCAAGACTCCATAAATAAGAACTATCGGACGCGAGGCGCTGACTTATATTTCATTTTTGCCCCATTCTTTATCTTCATAAATCGTTTTTCTTAGTTTATTTCGAATCGAATTTATGTTGAATTTAAATAACATGTATGTAATATGTATTTATACACAAGAAAACGTCGTGTAGATAGTATTAGCACAACTTTCTAAAGATACATTGTTATAATGAAACTACTATTTTTGAAATTAGGGTATATTTACATACATACAAGCGGCTCACTCTCGCTTCGCTCGGGTTCGCCTCTAGAAAAACAAAAACAAATCTATTCCACGGGAACCGTACATTTGTCCGGGATAAAAAATAGCCTATGTATTATTCTGATGTATGAGCTATATTATTGCAAAGTTTTATTAAAATCCATTGAGTAGTTTTTGCGTGAAAGAATACTAAACATCCATATATATCTATACATCTAGACAACCATACATTCTCACAAACTTTCGCATTTATAATATTAGTATTGATTTTACAATTACAGATGTGACATACATATCTTTGGATTTTTGGTGTTTACAATTACAATTCTACAATTCATCCTTGTAAAATAAATTGTGAATGATGCGACGCCATTTACAATTTTAATAAAGTAAATCTAAAACGTGTATATATTTGGAAATGCTTAACTGTTTTTAGTACTTGAACAAATTCGATTATATTCTAATTTTAAAGATCATTGACATTGACCGTGGTTTGACGTTTCGTACATAACTCACGGGTCACCGCCTACAAGCGACTTTATCACTCCATTACGTACACTTATCAGACACAGTAATAGAATCAGTTTTAATTGGACGACCGATTGAGACCTGCTTTAATGTCTTTTTGACTCGTGTACAAATTGTATTTGGTGACGATTTGATATTTTCTTAGATTTACATATATTTTGAATGTTTTCGCGGTCTCGTGAGAGATTTTCTCTCGTGTTTGCTGTAAAGCATTCGAAAATTCGCGCAAAAAATCTAAATAAAACCGGGGAAAATTCCGAAAAAATGTTTTTTTTTTAATTTACATTATGACGATTTAATTTTTTTTTAGTTACGTTATATTTGTAGATATTGTAATACTATAATTATGAATATTGCTAATATTCATGTTAATTTACCTTAACCTTAATGAAAATGAGCAATGAAATTGACTGCCGTATAAATAGTGTAACGGTATCAAACACTTCAAATAAAATTCAGCCCTTTTTAACGTCCCAAGATTGGGTCATTCATCAATGCAAGGGTAATCAGGTAATAGGTGATCAAATGCAGGTTAGCGGACTTGTCTTTCGAACACTAGTTAGGTTACCAACCCAAATAGTAGACCATCGATCAAAAAAAGGACTAGATACACAATCACCGCCAAAAACTGTCACCAATTATGTTTAGGTAATTATTCTATTTAAAATAAATATACAACAATGTAAATTGAACCTTAAATGTAATGCTTAAAGTTGTTTTCACAAAAAAAAATTAAATTAAAAGCGCGCTCATATGTTCAAATGAGCGCTCATTCGGTGAGGACATTTTTTGTCGCTGATTGTACATCTAATACTTTTTGATCGATGTAGTGGATCTAAAGCTGTCATTGTCATTGTGTCACAATAGTCTATCGTTTAAATCATAATTGTTAGTATCTACATTCTTGGCAATCTATCTACTAATACAAAATTCAAAGGCGTCAATGGTTTTCCAATAAATCACCACTGGCACTTCGTTAAAGCCACTGTCAATACTGTTAGCGAGCTACATATGTGTCTATACATATAAAAAATTCTAACTGAGTTGAATCAGAACATCAAATATATTTTGGAAAATCTTATTGAAATAATCATTATTATCGATCGATACAGAGGACGAATCTATAGTTTTTAGAATTTTTGTCTGTCTATTTGTCTGGGACCGCATCACGAGAAAACCATTGGACAGATTTCGATGAATTTGGCATGATAATAGCTTATTATCCGGGTCAACATATAGGATATTTTTTACAGCGGGAAAATATCTCATCTCTAAGAAATCTATACTAAACCTTGTAACGTAGCTAGGGGCGAACCTGAGCGGAGGGAGTGTGAGTCGCGTGTTTTTAATAATTCTGCCCCAAGTACCTATGTACTATCCAAATAATTTTGAACAAATTATTGTTGAATTAATTGGGGCTGAGAATCGTCTTTCTTACTCCACTCCATCATAAATCTATTGAGAGATCATTTTGATTTAGTACATTTTTTGGCACAGTTGTATGGAAATTGTAGTTGACAGACAAATCGCGTAAAATAGCAGGCTTTAGCCATTGGACTCATATAGTAGTCATAATCTTAAGTCTCTACATTCTACATAAATCAAGTACCTATACCTACTTAAAAATATCTATATATAAAATATTTTTTAGATATATTTCCACGTGACACGTACATACATACGAGTATCTCAGTAGCAGTTTTAAAATAAGTAATAATATATCTCAGCAACAACTTGAAGCATCGATATACAATGAACAATTCAAAATCATTGAGCATTGTTATTAGCATAATTGGCTCAATTCGTGCTCTATTGGCAACTGATTATTGCCGATCGCATTCGTTTTACTTGCTATTTGTGTGGGCTAATAAAAAGCAAATTCTAATACTAAGAGTGTAAAAATGCCAAGGTATCTCTATAATATAAAAATGAATCACTGAATGTGTTGGTAAGCGCAAATCTCGAGAGCAGCTGAACCGATTTCGATAATTCTTTTTTTAGAATATTCCTTGAAGTACTAGGATGGTTCTTACGGAGAGAAATATTTAAAAAATTGCCTGAAAATATCTAAAAACAACACTTTCTTATACTCCTATACAAAAGATTCGTAATAATACTCAAAAGTCAATTTGAACTTTAATACCATACCATAAAGTTTAAGTGTTAGTGGAGAGGTTCCGGGAAGGCAAAACAATTGCGTGACGTTAGTATCGTATAAATATTAATGTCAATATTTGTCAATATTATTAACAAAAAAAAACAAATTTATATGGCTAACGCTGGCTAATAACTATTTATATCTATTTAAAACGTACCTAGCGACGAACCCGAGCGAAGCGAGGGTGAGCCGCTAGTATATTTAATATATTAAGTTTTAATTCATCATGAACTTCTACAAAATTACAAGATTTCCATTTTTGGTGCAAACACACATATATATGTAGTTAAAAGTGAACTAAGGAGTCAAATATTAAAAAAAAAAAAAATTGTCCAATTAATTCGTCTGGAGTGTAACGTCTTTGAAATAATCAACCGTTATGTTAATATCTTGTCCTCAGTCCATTACGACCATGCGGTAGACATTTGCACTATTACTTAAGGCATAAAGGTTAAATTCGATTGAATCAGTAGTATAAAAAAAGGAACGTCGTCCATTTAAGGTGATCTGCATTTGTACCGAGGTGCATATTAATGGTAGTATAATAGAAGCTTCAAGAACTGTGTCGAGTAAGAGCTAAGAATATTTTGCTCATTTATTATAACATTGGAAAATCATTTATGAATCACCATACAAACTTTGATCCCCCTTTTCACCCTCTTAAGGGATGATTTCCGGGATAAAAACTATCCTATGTCTTTCCCAGGATCTCAAACTATCTTCATAGCAAATTTCATCTAATTCGGTTTAGTGGTTCCAGAGATCCAGCTATCATCATACAAAACATCAAAAATCTGTCCAGTGGTTTTCTCGTGATGCGTTCCCAGACAGACAGACAAAAATTCTAAATCCATAGATTCGACCTCTGTATCGATAATAATGACTATTTCAATAAGATATTCCAAAAAAAATTGTATAGATTCGACTCAGTTAGAACTTTATTATAGGTATGTATAGATATAGAAAATAAATGAAATATTGCTATAAACATCCTGGTTTCATGGATAACTATTATTATCAGTATCCGTCTGTTTGTTTTGTACATTTTTTCTTTCAATAAACTACGAATTGTTATAATGTTTTTACGAGTATTTTATATTCGCTAATGTTAATAATTAATTGTATATGAATAAAGATTCCCACGTATAATTTATAACATAGTGTCTATCTATGCCTCAGGTTTTTGATAAGATATATCTTACAAATATAAAATTCATAAAAAATAAGTAAAGCAATATCAGACTCACTCATCGTCTTACGTTAGATAAAAAATTACTTATTCCTATTAGAATACGAAGAACCAATATAATTCAATGAAAAACTCTTCATCGAGAGTTCCATGTGAATAGATTTATTTCTATAATATAATATTAATCTATGTAAGTATCGTATAAATCTAAACTTAATATAAATAAAAATCGGTCAAGTGCGAGTCGAATTCGCACACGAAGGGTTCCGTACCATCGTACATGTTCTTTTTATTAAAATGACTTTTACTCTATATACCTATGTATTATATTAACTTCGATTATCGATTACGAAAGTTTAAAAATGTTGCTTGTATTATTAATTTTTATTATTTGTTGTTATAGCGGCAATAGAAATACATACTTTGTTAAAAATTTAACTCTACATATTATTATGGTTCTTGAGTTACAGCCCTCTGACAGACGGACGAACGGACAACGGAAGGTTAGTAATAGGGTTCCCCTGACACCCTTCGAGTACGGAACTCTAAAAATCACATCTTGTCTTACGTCAGATAAAAAAAATACTTATTCCTATTAGAATATGAGGACCCAATAATATAATAAAAAGGTCTTCGTCGAGAGACATGTAAATAGATTTATTTCTATAAGGTATGTTATAATCTAGGTTTAATATAAAAAAATGTGAACATTTAATATTCTTCTCTAACAAACATAGCCTTAGTGCCTTTGTTTCCTTTTCGTGTTTGTACACTGGGGTGTGGTATTCGTGTTGTTTACATCAATTTTTATAAAGTATTAACAGTAACTAAAGAAACAAGTTGTGAAATCGATATTTGACCTATTTAATAAAATCTTTAATTTTCGTTTGATTGTTACACATCTTTCGTGAGGCCTCATGAATTTTATACGATAGTCTGTTTGTTGGTTTTTGGTTTTTCTTTTATCAACTAATGGGCGTGAGTTTTTACATACTGCTCACGTTTTAAGATACCTTAATAGTTCAAGGTGTTTCCTTCAAACATTCGATGTTTTTGCAAAGAGTTAGAAGAAGGTACTTAATAAAATTGTCGATACAATCTTATATGTGTATTGCTTAGCTTGTATGAAATGGCCATACAACTCTACGGTATGTCCGCGAAATTTTGCCAGTTAAATTGCGCTTTTTAACTGGAGCGTGAAGTCACTCATTCAGTTCTTCATCTGGTCGCTCAGACTGATCTGTTCATTTTTATTATATAGGCATATAGCATCATAGTAGCGCATGTAGCAACATAATTAGGTTTAATGATTAGGAAGAGTCACCGTCTGATTTTCGCAAAAGGACAATCCGGCTCTGGCTATTTACCTATCCTATATCAAGTCTTCGGTCAGTTACAGTTAAGTACATATAAAATCACACGTCCTGGCTGACTGTTTGATCAACATTCAGACCTAAACATTGGACCTAAAGGTAAAGGGTAAAATTTTAATAACATATTCCTGCACTGATTGAGATATTTAGTACAGAAGATTCTTTGTCAGCCTTAAAGATGTTAAAAATGACAAAGCAAAAAAACAAGTATTATTCTTAAACATAATTGATAAAGCACGACGCAATATTTTCGCGAAATATCTATTTAAAAACCAGGGCAGGTCGTAGTTAATTATAATAATATGAAACTCCACCGCACCTTTATTATGTACATATATTGTGTGCAGTGTTTGAAACCCATATATTAGGTTATTTTTTCAACATTTTCCCTTACTAATTGCATTATCACAATGAGTAGGAAAAAGTATAATAATCCACTTCCTCTTGCAGTAGCGGAAATGTTACGACGACATTGACTCGAATATACATGCATACATTGAACGTATGTTTTAAACAAGTTTAAAAGATTTTTTGAGATCATTTGCTTATGGTGTGTTTGTGAACTGATATTGACGTAAGAAGTTTTTAATTGTGTATAATTAAAATTTAAAAACGCTGCTTTCAACATCTCAAGATGTTCAAGTTTGTTTGACTAAAACAATAAGTAAAGTAAAAAAATAATGAAAAATACTTCTAAAAAGTATTTGCTGATTAAATTAAGTTGATGAACTATTCTTTGTATGGGAAACAATGTGCGGTCAAACTGATATTTGTCCTGACCTTTATGTAAATAACATCGTACATGTTGTTCGAAAATGTGTACATTACATTTCTATATAATATATTTGGTGTAGATTATACTGTAATTGTAATATGGTAGCCCATTGGTAAAGCGCTCGTTTGGGAAACCGAGTGAAGCGGTTTCAAATCCCGGGTATCGCACCTCTGATATTTTCACGTGCGAATCAATTCAAACATGATTACCACTTGTCTTATGACGAAGGAAAACAACGTTGTAACCTATGTTTGATAGAACCTAGTAAATTTTCGAAGGACATGTGAAGTCCGTCAACCCGCACTTGGCCAGCGTGGTGGGCTATGGTCTGATCCTCGTACTGAAGAGAACAGTGGGACGTTAAAATGGCTGAATACATACACATACTAAAGTATAATATATTTTTTTAATTTTTTGCAACACCAGGGTAGAATGCATTTATTCTTAACGTATAACTGAAGAGACACGGACCTTTATAAATAGAAAGACACTAACTGTCTAACTTTACAAGCACAGACGAGCAGAGCCCTTACAAGTCCCGTGTCTTTTATTTAATTAGTTCATTAAGTCGTAAACATTGTAATTAAATTGTTTAAAATTATATGCAACTGAAGATGACTTCTACCACGTGTATCCATAATTTGTCACGATTAATTTAACTTTATCTAATAAGCTGGTAATATTATGTTACATAGTAACATTTGACGTGGGTTTTGTGTCCGTATTTCGTTTAATCTATTCTGATGGTAAATTTATTATTATTATTTTACCCTTATGTAAAATTACTAGCGATCTGCGATCTGCGCTCACTTTGCTGAAGCGTGTCCTTAGATAACTCGCAATTCGTTCAAAGTTCAAATATAATCTGCTAATTATTACACCGTCAAAAAATATATTTTTAAACATTTTATATGTTAAAATATAAAAGATAAATGTGTGGTTTTGTGTGGTTTTTGCCATACACTGTTTTTATACTTGCTAGACAAAAACCGTGACAGCTTTGAGCTTAGCTAAAAAACGCAATACAAGTATAGTTTATTTAGTCAGTTAGCAGTAACGACTGTTGCATTCTGGAATACTATAGCTATTAGCTATCTATTAGTAAAAGAATCTTTTATGACCGAAGAAATTAGGCGCATATCAAGAGGTTAGCAAGTTTTCGAAAGACATGTGAAGTCCGCCAACCCGCACTTGGCCAGCGTGGTGGGCTATGGCCTGATCCCCCTCGTACTGAAGGGAGGCCTGTGTTAAGCAGTAGGACGTTAAAAAGGGCTGAATACAAGAGGCTTTTTAAGTATATGTGCAAGACCAACTTTTCAACTGTATTAAAATTTATTTAAAGGAAAATTCCAATAACTGTTAAGCTAATGTTATGGGTTTGAGATGAGACCCCAGCATCTTACGATCTGCAGTACTAGATAATACGACCAGTTAAAGAAGGTGCGATGATAATTATTTATGACTTAAACATGAGTCTATATAACTTTTGATAATAATAACTTATAAATAAATTGACAGATCATCATGAATATGCATATTATAAGGTGCTTATTACTTGTTAATTTAATATACGAAGTGTACCTCCTAATAAATATACAAAACGTTTTAACAATTTTGTTGATTGCATTACAAACTTAATTTTTAAATATTATTATTACATGTGGATCGATTAATTCTATTTTAATGAATAAGTTATGCCTACACGTTGATGCAAAATAAATCCACCCCTGATAGGTGATTTTAAAGTATGCATTAACTCCCGAAGAAAAAAGAGGGGTGTTTAATGTGTGTCTGTCTGTGGCATCGTAGCGTCCAAACGGATGGCCCGATTTTAATTTAGTTTTTTTTTTTCTTTATATTTGAAAGGTGACTTTATCGAGACTGCTTTTAGCTATAAATCAAGAAAATCAGCGTTTTACCTATTAGCTCTTTTTTACACGGTAAAAAAAATATCAGCAACTTCCACAGATCTAATCGACTCGAAACTTGGTATCCCGTAACTTTAATGATATTGTAATAATATATAATGTACCTAATTTTGGTCTGATGCTGCAGTGTCACTTCTGCCAGATACTCAACTCTACTAAAATACTGCAGAGATATCGTGTTTAGGTTCATTAATAGGCTGTGTTGGGATTTTTTTTAGATTTCAAATTTAAGAGTTTAACTTCTTTGTTTAAAAGTTTATTAATTAATTTTGTATATATATCTAGCGACTCGCCCTCGCTTTGCTCGGGTTCGTACCTAGGTTGATTCCCCATACAAACTTTCATCCCCATTTTCACCCCTCTAAGGGATGATTTCCGGGATTGAAAGTAGACTATGTGCTTCCCAGGGTCTTAAACTGTCTTCTTACCAAATTTCATCTAAATCGGTTCAGTAGATCCAGAGATTATCCCCTACAAGGTCACCAACGTCACAAACTCACAATTCACAAACTTTACCTCTTTATAATATTAGTATAGATAATCAATCAATTTAATATTACTTTCAGCGTTCCTAATATGCGAAAAACCAGTGCTATTGGTGAACGTGCTTTGCAAGGAACTGCTCTGTGAAGACGATGCAAACAAGCTACGGGAGATCGCAGACATGCCACTGGCTCGGAAACACCAGGTGGCGTATTTCGGCGAATTCGTCAGATGGGAGAATGTTTTATGTAAGTACCTTACTTATTTTTACAAGATTTTATTTTACTTGTAATGTTTGTTAGTTAGTATGTATGGGTAAATTTAACTGCCACAGCCGGTTGTAAAGTCCATTTATGGACTCGGCTGTTGTTTCCAGAGTTGGCTACAAATGAGAATCAATTATAATAGCCCGTTATAAAGTCCACCATGGCCTGGCTGCTGCATCCAAGACATGAGAGATCTCCTCAGCTGTCACGGCACAGACACGAAATTTTGTATAAGCATTCAATTATGATTCAGTAAATAGTACACCCACACCATTGTAAACTAAAAGAAATAGATAAATAAATAAAAAATATAAAAAAAAAGAACAAACTTTCGCAGGCTAGTTTAGGAAAGCATAGAGTACAAACATACGAACATTTATTTATATATGTAGATGGAAGATAACTTGAGACCTATCTAATATGAATTTAATTATGTATTTTACGATATACACGAAAGTGTATAAAAACACGAATGCATGGTTTTATTACGTTCATAATTCACTCGACTTTCTGTCAACGACCGACATCTAAAGTTACAAAAATTTTACTTTCTTAAAAATTCAGACATACAATATTTACCTTTAAACTGCGGTAAATTAGTTTTGTGTAAAAAAGCATAAATTAGTAAAACTGCACAAATAATTGCAGACGCATCAAACGTAATGATGAGTCACACTGGTGTTAGTTTGTTACTCACTCGTTACAACGAACGATACGATAAATACGTTTACAGTAGCTGTTAATTATAATCTATGCATATAATAAAATTGTAACTGAGTCGAATATGTACACTAAATATTTTTTGGAAAATCTTATTGAAATAATCATTATTATCGATACAGAGTCCGAATCTAATGTTTTTAGAATTTTTGTCTGTCTGTCTGTCTGTCTATCTGGGAACGCATCACGAGAAATCCACTATCTGTAGGATACCTTCAAGAGAGAGAAATTTGACATAAGTTTGTAACAATTATGTCATATTTATTATAAGTTATTATATTATATAGTGTAGTTTATTATGTTATAAGCTTTTTTCATAAGTCATACAAATATGTATTGTCAAACTCAAAACAACAGTCCGGAGTTGGGAGTTTGATTTTGCGGTGTTTCGCCCCCGTGCCTCGGAGATCACGTGGTCGAGACGGTCCTACACATGAACTCTCACCGCGAATGATTATGCAAATAACAAATGGATGCGTGTAACCTTTACGCGCGGTTGAAGTAAATCTTCTTTGGCAAATATCGCAATTAAATTAAAACAAATCAATAATTAAATAAGGCATGTTAGGCATATTACAATCATATATTTATAGAATATCATATACGGAAAGAATATAATATTATATTTGTCAGATAATAACAACGGTTACCATGGCAACAATTAGTCTGTGTTATATATTCTATCTCATTCTATCACCGGCTTAATCCTATATATTTATATCGAGTTTCAAATCACAAAGATTCTAAAGAAGTTTCACTTGAAAAACCGAATCGAGTACCTCCTCGTTTTTAAAATCGGTTAAAAAAGAACAGTGTTTAAAATCTTGATAGTTTTGTGATAAACTATTAGTTATTCGGTATGATAATAACGGTCTCTTTGTTTGTGTTGGAACGACCTTTGAGCATTACTCATACTCATAATTGTTTACTATTACAAGGTTCTATGTTAATTTTAATGAAGTTTAGTAATTTTTACATAGAACTTCGTTATTTTGTTATCGTAAAAAAAACAACATAGAACTATGTAAAATTGAATATTTTGTAGTTATAGTGCCGCTATCTAGTGGTTTGTTTTTGCAAAACTGTAGCTAATGACACATAGAACCTTGTAGCATTAATAACTAAATAAGTACTAAAATTGTAACATAGAACCTTGTAATAGTGAGCCAACGAATTAATGTAGTGGTGAATCTTAGATTATGAGACTAATTGCTTTGACCTCGGTGTTCCTTATTTTGTCGCGTGGTTAGATTAATTATGTATAAAGTGATTAAATTATAGTTATTGCAGATAAATGTATATAAGTCCGTATTAATATTAGAAATGTGTGCTTTTGGTTTATTACATTTTTCACATGTTAATCAGATTTCAGTTTAGTGATTTTATGTATTGGCTAGTTCATGGGCCGATGATAGCTGGCCTGGCTGGAAACAATGAATATCTATATCTATACATATAATAAAATTGTAACTAAGCCGAATCTGTACATTAATTTTTTTTGGAAAATCTTACTGAAATTGACATTATTTATTATTAATACAGAGGCCGAACCTATAGTTAGAATTTTTGTCGGTTTGCGTATGATTGCATCACGGAAAAAGCATTGGAGGGATTTTGATGAAATTTGGTATAATGACTGCTAGCTGGTTGTTCAGGTCAACATATAAGATACTTTTTACTGCGGGAAAATATCTCTGAGAAATCTATAGAAAAAGTTAAAACATAAGTACACCACTTGAACAACGGACTTGAAAACTTGACAAATAGAAAAACTGGCGTGGAAAAATGTAAAATTCGAATAAATTGAAAGTTTTTGTATGAAAGTGACACGTCACATATAATTAAATAGCCTACAGCTAGTATAGTACTATATCAATTGCCCAAAAACTCATATAGGCGTTTTATTACCCGGCCGCTTTTCGATATAAGTTCCAAAAAAATACACTTAATAGGAAAACCTAAGTGAATCAATCGTGAGACGCAACTCTTTTTATTGACACGCTTTTATATAATCTTTTAGTCGTTAATACTCTTTTCCTAACTGTCGTATAGATTTCATACTTAAAAAGTACTAGCAGAAACCGCGGCTTCACTCGCGCTAGAACTTTTTAAAAAACTCTAAATTTTTTGGGTTACATAATGCATTATAACGTGTTTTCCCGTTGGAATAAGATAATCTCCCACGGTAAAAAGTAGCCCCTCCGACTATCTTCACACAAAAAATCACGCCAATCCGTCACTCCGTTTCGACCTGAAAGAAGGACAAACAAACAAACACACACACACACACACACACACACACACACACACACACACACACACACACACACACACACACACACACACACACACACACACACACACACACACACTTTCATATTTAGAATAATAGGTATCTAATTCGGACGGCAATACGTTTTTTTTTTGATACCATCGAGCTGATGTAATCATCTCGATATCATCAATAGCCAGGTGTATGATTGGATCATTAATGCTGCACTGCTAATAAACCTTACAGTTTGGGTTTATTCCATTCGTTTTTACCCATAAATGAGTTTTTGTTTGCTTCTTAAAACTATCACTATCGCGCGTGTTATTCAATTATGTCCATACTAATATAATAAATGTGAAAGTGTGTTTGTTTGTTTGCTTGTCTTTCTTTCACGTCGAAACGGTTTGGTGGATTGGCGTGATTTTTTTTGTGGAGATAGTTGGAGGGCTGGAAGGTGACATAGGCGGGAAATTATCTTTTTCCCACGAGAAAACACGTTATAATACAATCCAAAAAAATATTTATGATCAGAATTACTTAAAACTTGGTATTAATGCTCTTCAGTACAATTATTAAATATATGTTTTAGTATTTTCCGAAATTCATCTCATAAGGGGGTAAAATAGCGGATAAAAGTTTGTATGGAACCTACCATTTTAGAGTTTTTTTTTGTAGTTTTAGCGCGAGCGAAGCCGCGAGTTCAGCTAGTAATATTATAAATGTAAAATGTGAAGAGGCCCTTGAGCCAGCTTATCACGCGAGTAATGCCGCAGCCGAAAATTAGTATAACATAAAAAGTAATATAAAAAAGTGACCTATTTAGTAACAAAATCCAGTACATCTAAAAAGATTTTCGACCTTTGACATTCAATATAAGATCTAAAAATACCGCAGCGTCCATACAACGCGAATTTGTATGCACAAACCACAAGCTGGTTTTGATCAATGGAGTTCATTAGAACTATTACACTTGTCGCTCAAACGTGATCTAATTTGCAGATTTAGTCTGAAGTATAGAATTATAACGAGAAGGTTTTGCTCATAATCCTACTTAATTTTAATAGGAAATTTCACTGCTTTGTATTTGAAGTTGCTACCTAGTTTTTATTGCTACGAGAATGTTAAATAATCCATCCTTTCTTTATATATATAATTCTTCTGTGAGTGTGTATGTCACTGAACTTCTCTCAAACGACTGGACCGATTTTGATGAAATTTTTTGTATGTGTTCAAGGGGATCTGGGAATGGTTTAGATTCACAATTTTGTCCAAAAAGTTTGAAATTTTCAAATTAAAGACGTGTAGACAGGACAACGTCTGTCGGGTCCGCTAGTCCTTTATAATAAATAATTACCTTAAAAGTGATTTCAAAGTCGATTCAACTTCATATTTCCACGCGTTCATGAGAAAAAGGGTCTTGACAGACAGAAAGACAGACGGACAGCGAAATAATCCCATAGATTATCCTTTTGCGATACGGAACCCTAAAAAATACAGTTGAATTGAGTAAAACTTCCTATTTGAAATCGTTTATTAATAATACCCTTACACAAATTAAGTACATAGGCGCAGAATAATTTTAATTCGTTGCCCAATTTATTGATAAATAAATTAGCTTTTAGATAGATTGTAGATTATAATTAATATGTCGTATTTAAATGATTTATTATAATTTATATGATAAGTTTTCTTTGTAAGGTACCTACGCGATGTGTATACATAATTTATATTTTAAATTTAAAGACAGATACAATTCTGTCATATTGCGCCCTCATTTGGAACGGAAGGGCACAACCTTTACATAAAGTAGCGTAAACAACGGTTCGACGGTTTTCGTTACATAGATATTTTTTGCATATAATTTAATATGTGTATTTTTAGGGTTTTTGTGAGAGGATGATGATAATGAATACGATGATAATAATAGGTAGATTTATTGATATTTTCAAGTTTCCGCAGCCCTTTTTAACGTCCCACTGCTGGGCACGGGCCTCCCCTTAATACGAGGGAGATGAGGCCATAGTACACCACGCTGGCCAAGTGCAGGGTGGCGGACTGCACAACGCACATATCTTTCGAAAACTTGCTAGATTCTCCCAGACTTACAGGTTTTCTCACGATGTTTTCCTTCGTCGTAAGACAAGTGGTAATCAATCATGTTAGAAATGATTCGAATTTTCGATTTCGAATAATTAAACATTTTATGACTCAATTAATTTTACAGGCGCGCTGCCAATTTTATTGTTAACTAGAATCATTAAAAACACTATTTAGTCGTTAAAAAGAAATAAACATTTAATTATTTTGTTTCAGCGCTAAGGAACTGCGAATCGTTATTGGACCAAGCCATAGTTACCTCAGTGGATCCGAACACAGCCGGCCAAAGTGTTATCTTGTGCCCCGGGACTATAGATAAGAGCAATTTTAATGGCCACTCAGGAGCAATCAAATCTGGTCTCTGTCATCTCGCAATACCTCGCGGGTGGTCGTGGGGAGGCCCAGCATCCCCCTTCTGTCCCATCTGGACCGAACTGAATGTGCCCGATTGACAAATAGACCAAAAATATCATCCGTTATCTTATTGTGCGTCCACAGCACTACTATTCTTGTTGCAAATCCTTCTTTTTCTATTCCATCTGTTGTTTTAGCGGCCGCCATATTTACCAAACGTCACTTTTTTGGCGCCATTTTCAACTTTTCGCCATCGCCGTAAGGATAGATTAAAATACATATATTTTTAATAATCGATGCCATGTTTACAATTCCTAAATATAAAATAGAAAGCTTATCAATTTCATTGTAAAGTGTATATTTTTTGTAAAATTTAGTTATTTTATTATTATTATTATTATTATTGTGAAGTCATATATCTGTATATAAATGTATTTCGAACAATGGAGTCGTGTTTTTATAAAATATTGTTTTATTATTAAAATTTTATTTAGTGCTATATATTTGCGTCCTTCATTTTCTAAATTATTTAATATTTTAGATACTTTTAAAACTAATTGAAGAATTAAGACATTTTTCAATATTACATTTTACATAACTCAAAAAAAAATCATACTAGAATACCAGTTCAGAAACAACATTTCAAGACTATACAGAATAGTGGCCAAATTTTAATAATTTTGAAGCTTGTGTAAAGAAATTCAAATAGCTTTTTTCAATTTAATATCTCTAATTAAATATAAGGAAAATTCAAAAGTTGAAACAGCGTACCTGATATGCTTTCCTCGTTAGGTCGTTAGATAACAATAATAATATGTTAAAAGTGTAGTCTCTTAGGGTCGAGTGAAAGTAACTATTTAGTTAAAGAGATCTACTTAATATTTTTGTATTATTGTATCTAAAATGAAGGGTACACGCAAAGAACATGGAATGTAATTTTTTTTTTGTTTTTGAAGTGAAAACTTCTTTAAGTGGGTTTGTATGGGGAATAAATTCGTGTAAGTCGTCATCGACATGGTCACGCGACGTGTTAACGCTAACACTCAAGAGTGCCGATAGACTCTGGTTTTGACAACCAGGTAAATAGTTTTAATTTAACATCAAACAATTTAAATATCCAAAAATAACAACTGTTTGTTTATAGTTTTAAGTATTCATTTCTGTCAGACCTCATGACTGCTTTTTTTTGTTTTGTACTGGTAACAAATCTATGTCTATGGTAATTGCATTCCCAACCAGTAGTTTTTAAAATACTCAACGGAGGTCGCTAAAAATACGTTTTTATCTATGCCCATAGCGAAAAGAACTAGGAATGTCCATGACATACCGGTGAAGAAGGACGATTATTCAAAAATGTACAATGTACATGGTTTAAAGTTACTGCATACTTTGATACTCAATAAAAATATTAGACTCTAGCATTGCCCGCGGCTCCGCCCGCGTTCAGGTGACCAAAAACTAGTGTCCGACCGAAGGTCTCTTTTTGGCCGAAGCCGAAGCCGAAGCCGATTAATCGGCTATCACCACAACCTTCGGCCGAAGCCAAAGCCGAAGCCGAAGGTTTATATTCTCTCAGCACTCAGTAATTAATTTTGTATCAATACCTCAAATAACCTCAATATTGAAGGTTTATATTGACTGTCTCATATAGAAGTTGATGATATATCATAGAGGTGATTAGTTTAGAGATAAATAAAAGTTTGTGATTTTGTGATTTACCTACTGGTAAAAAATAATCATTTCTTTATTATGTAATTCACAAATTACAATTAGACCAATCAGTCTTTGTTTTACTCGACTAGACCAAAACTAGACTAATAAATAAAATAAACAAACACTAACTTCTTAGTAAATGATTAAATGTTGGTCAATTAAATGCACAGTTTAGAAAATATTAGAAATTTCAAAATAAATGTAACAATAACAATAGAACTAATGAGGTAATGACTGTTTTGCAAACAACAAGTTATAAGAATAATATAATATTCTATTTTACTAAGCATATTTGTACTTAACCTTCTCTCTCAAAAACACTCGTTTAAATACACGTACGAACTTGTTTTGATGCATGCAATGTGATATTTTGACAGTGGCTCCCCGCTGCCTCATGACTTTCGTAACAGTTCGTTCAATCTCGACGGTCGCTCGGACCTTCGGCGAAACCTTCGGCTTCGGCCGGGTTTTGGGCCGAAGCCGAATGTTTCGCCGAAGGTGGATTTTTTGGCCGAAGGTGGCCGAAGCCGAAGCCGAAGCCGAAGCTTCGGTCGGACACTACCAAAAACCAAATTCTTAGGTTTTGCATATTAGTATACTCTTACAATGCAATTTTTGTATTTTTTCTCAGAAATGAGATATTTTCCCGCGGTAAAAAGTATCCTATATGTTGATCTGGATAACCAGCTACCATAATACTAAATTTCACCAAAATCTGTCCAATAGCTTTCTCGTGATGCGGTAACAGACAGACAGAGAGACAAACAGACAGACAAAAATTCTAAAAACCATAGATTCGGATTCTGTATCGATAATAATGTCTATTTCAATAACATTTTCCAAAAAATATTTAATGTACAGATTCGACTGAGTTACAATTTTATTATATGTATAGATAACTTCCGAACTTCAAATGGCTTTATTTCTCATAATCTATTCATTAGGACATTGCCTGTTCTTTGTCTATACCCTTCAAATGATCTCGTATTTATTATCTCGATATTATATAGCTTAAATAGTCAAGGTGTAAAAGTAACGAAAAATAGCGTACCCGTATGCATTCGTTACTATTGCATCAGTACTCGTTACTTTTGAATCGTTACTCGTTTCTTTTGAATTTTGATACCCGATAACATACTCGTAGAGCATCGCATCGAGTCGTGTTACGTATGTATTACGTACGGTATAACGTCGCGTTGTTTTCTGTGGAATAATGCAGGATCAGCAAACTATTTCAATTGGAAAGTTACATGATATCCAGAACCCAGAAATTTTAATTATTTATAAAGCTATATAATTTTTAAAATTTTACTAACATTTTTTTATTAATATTTTTTTAAATTAAATAATAAATAAAAAATTGGCAATTTAAAAATGAATAAGTAACGCCATCTATCACGTTAGTGTGTCGTCGTAAAGCGTATATTATTTAAAATCAATTGCGCGAACGATTTATCAAATCATAATCTGTATGTATTACACATAATCACATGATCATGTCTCACGTAGGATAAATAGATAATTATTGTATTACAATATTGTACACAATTATTATTTTAAAAGAGCAACTGTTAAGTTTCTCGCCGGTTCTTCTCAGCAGAAAAACTGCATTCCGAGCCGGTGGTAGCTTCCTAACGGACTGACTATACTGACATTTAATTTTAATTTAAAATGTAAAATTGACGATTCAAAAGAGCTTGTAAAAGTCTATATGAATGAAGTATATTTTGATTTGATTTGACATATTCATTCAGTAAAAATTATAAGTATTTGTTGGATAAAAAACTAAAAATGTGTTCTAAATATAATGGTTGTTTCTAATTGAAAATTGTTTCTAAATAAAATTTATATGTTCTGGAAATCATACAACTCGAAATAAATAAATAAGCTCTCTAATTTACTCATCAATGGTATTAACTGAAAGTTGTATTTTGTTGAATAAAAAATCAATAAAAACATCGGTACCAAAATATGTACGGAAAATGCGAGTAACGAAATGCATTCGTGAGTAACGTTTCGGTACTCGGTACTAGATGACGTACCCGTTACTCAGTAACGAATACATACGGTTTGCTACAGCACTATTAAATAGTGAAAAGTTAACGTTCCTTGCAATATTAAATTTTCTCTACAATCTAAGGTTTTGGACACTTCAGTTTCTTAAATATAAGGAAAAATGATGATATTTTGTTGACTGCAGACATTTTAATTATATTTTTGTAATACGATATTATAAAATTTGGTCTTTACAAAAAATAGTTTTCTTTAGCAAACTCAGTCTTCAAATGCGAAACTTCCTTAGGGTTTTTTGTTATGTAGCTATATTAACTTTGAACGTGGGCAATATTCATTTATCGCATTACTATTTTGTGATATAATATAAAATGTAATTTATTTTGTATGTTCATTATATTTGTTAAGTGTTACGTGTTACCGTGGTGTAATTTATTTGGTGGATTTGAATAAAATTATAAGATATATGATTATCTTTCATTTTTTTACCGTTTTTTCACAGTAATATAATGAATGCGAAAGTTTGTGCATTTGTTTCATCTTCACGGCTGAATAGAGTTAAATTTGAAATGGATATATTAAAGAGTTAAATTTGAAATGGATATATTAAAGCTTATGTTCTGCATCATCATAGCTATAGATTCATTTTTAGCATACCTGTTACCAGGGAATTAGTACGAAAGCGAGCTTTAAGTAAAAACGAGTGATGTGAATACCTGTAATTGATATAGATGTGAAGACCAATACTTTGTATATACATTTATATAAATGTTGCATAGGAATATAAACCTATTAAATAAATAAATAAAAATCAGTTTAATAATAATAATAGGCCGAATTTAAGCTATTGAAAATTAAATTCGCTCATTTTGTAGCAGTTATTGATATGATAATGATGATATGGATTATTCCATACTAAAATTTTTAAATTCAATTCAATTTTCTTGCCTTGGCTTCAAAGCGTGCCAGTTATATGTAGCAATATACTCTATGGTACCAGTTGAGCACAGATTACTTCGACAATGTCACGTAGAATTTAGAAGGAACGATGGAGATTGGTCGAGAGATATTTTAACATAAACAGTCAAATTGTAACCTAATTATATGACTTAACTTGGCATTTTATAGGTTTTTTTAAAATATTATTGAACCTTTATCTATTCTTTGTCAGCTTGCACGATGGTGTTGATGATTGGTGTTTAATTTCAATTCTAAAATCTACACAATACAACGTTAAAGTTGCTTGGTTTCTTTTGAGCATCAAAAATGATACAGCAATTTATAAATTGTTTAGGCACACAACAAGTAGGTAGATGACAAAATAATTCTATAATCTATCAAAATGCTGTCATAAAATGTCTCGCTTTCGCTATAAGTTTACTTCAAGATATTAAAACACGTTGAATAATTTAAGTAAGACTGACAGTAACCTAAAAGCAATGCAAGAGACTCAAAGAATTGAATCTATGCTTTTTGATTACGAAACTACGTATAGAACTGACTATCGCTTCGGTGAGATTCGCGAGTATCCCAAAACGATATATAGTAAAGAAAAACCCTCGCGATACAAACGTGGAGAACCAGAATATAGAAACATTCACACTCTGGCCAAGTGGCAAGGGAAAATGCCACCATTTAGTCTTCTACATAAGTCTAAAGACATTTTAAGGACTAATCCAAATAACGTACAGCCGTATTATGTAAGATGATAACGTTTGCCTTTCACAATGAAGATCTTAGTTTGGATTTTAACGTATTCATAAAAGAACCTATAAGCATAGAAAAGAGCTTTGCTTTATTAACTAGAGTTTTTATAATTTTGAAGCATACTTAAAATAGTCACAAAATATAATATAACAATGGACTTCTGACCAATTTCCGCTCCAGCGGCCAAAAGTTAAACTAAAAGCTCTCAAACTCCCGTGGGTAGACACAACTGTTGCAGGCGCAGGCGCAATACCTACGGATTTACGTGCTCTACGAGGCCTGAAGGTGAAACACCACCAACTTAACTCCGGGCTGTTGCTGAGAGTTTTTTGATATAAAAACCCAATTACTATTCTTGATCCGACCCAGGATTCGAACCCAGGATCTCCGAAATTACGACGATCATAGATATAAATCCAATAACTATTAACTAAATACACTTGGCCAGACCCGAGGCTCGAACCTAGGCCGTGCGGATATACAGCTGTATATATTATCCACTAGACCAACGAGCAAGTCTTACCTCATAAATCAAAATATAACAATATCTGCTGGAGAAACCAGTAGACGTAGACCGTGAACAAGCTCAAAAGACCCGCCCCCGTCTCGTGATGACGCCGGCAGTGAGTATAGACGACATCGACGACGAACGCGCCCGCAACATTCTATGCACAGACATGTACACTAGCGTCATGACTCGAGCTATGAGGGAAGCGATCACTCCTTGTAATAGCTTGAAAGCGCCTTTACCTGGAACACTGGCGCCTGCGAATCCTGTTAGTGATACTAGATTTTTATTTTTTACTAGCATTGTCCGCAGCTCCGCTCGCGTTCAGAAGACCAAAAACCAAATTCTTAAGTTTTACATATTAGTATACTCTTACATTGTAGTTTTTGTATTTTTTCTCAGAAATGAGACATTTTCTCCCGATAAAAAGTATCCTATATGTTAACCCGGATAACCAGCTAGGTATCACCATACCAAATTTAATCAAAATCCCTCCGGTAGTTTTTCTGTGATGCGGTAACAGACAGACAAAAATTCAAAAACTATAAATTCGGCCTCTGTATCGATAATAATGTTTATTTCAATAAGATTTTCCAAAAAATATCTAATGTACAGATTCGGTTTTGTTACAATTTTATTATATGTAGGTATAGATTACATTTAATTGATTGATCTGAAATTGTGTTTTGACAAGAAACTTGACCTCACTTCATTTGGGGGCTTCCTTGGGTGTTCTGTTATTATAATGTTATAATATGTATACAGTTAACACCATATTTTGCCAAATTTTATTACCCCCAGTAGCCTATATTTTACTCCAGATAATATTCTATCTAGGTGATAAATTTTTAATCCAATCGTTTGACAAACATACGCACACATACATAATGTAGTTTATAATTTTGAATTAATTTCATACAATATTTTTTACCTTTTCCCAAAGAAAGTCTAATTCTGATGCAAAACATTGCAAATTAAACCTACCTAAATATATATATATATATATATATATATATATATATATATATATATATATATAATATATATATATTACATATATATATACACCAAAGAAACAATTTTTTCTTCCACGTTCATACGTATGTATTTCAGATAACATTGCCAAAACTACAACCAGCCTACGTATCTCCAGAATGGCGGATGGACTCCGTCATGTGGGATAGAAAGCAATTGCGGGGTTATTGTGACCCCACGAAAGAGTTTTGGCTTTCTCGAGAACCTCCTAAGTACTATCTACAATTAATTTAAACGAATAAATTAATTTTAAACTATAGATATCATAAAAATAGTATTTAATATTTTCAGATGTAAGTCTTGTGAACAAACAACGATGGTCCAAGGACATAGAAAAATGTCTAATCATAGAAACAAATAATTATTTTATACTAGTTAGGTATAATTAAATGTAATGAAAATTTTAGGTCGCCCGAAACAATTATATTTAATTAAGATTTTAATCGTTTTTTTAGAAGGTCTGAAGTTTATTTTGTAGAATTATCCAGTTTCCTTATAATAATTTAATTAATTTAAATTAAAAAAAATCTAATAAACGGAATATATCTGTACAAATAATGTTTTATTTCTTGTTTTATTTTGTGAAAAAAATGAAATGTTTAAGCTTGGTTGCTCATTCGCTTCCGGCAGTTCAGACGGGCGTGAAGCCAAAAACGCACTGGGAGATGGTTCACTTCGGTGGGCGGTGTACTAAGCGGGTTGCTCCTGGTACTTCTCTGACGGCAGAGTGGACTGTGGAGCACCCCCATGGTTGTTGTGGTCTGCTTCGGGGAGCTTTTGTTGGGTTTTAGTGGATAGTACTGACTTTTCAAGCCGCTGAGTCCCACATAACCAATGTATGTCTATAGGTGGTATGCGTAAATGCATTTCCCAACATTAAAAAAGGTAACAAAATCTAATCAAATAAGTATTGCTAGTTTTATTGTTCATTTATGGTTGCCAGTAAATTAATTTTTTGTAGAGATAATTTTTTTTTTTGATTTTTCTAAGTAAGATAATTGTACAAAAATAATAAACTTGTGTAGTAAGTAATAGTAAATTACGTAATATCTTTTTGAGGATCATACTCTCCATCATATTTCTCCAAAATAAATATGAAAATAAGTAGGTAAATATTTCATCTTATGAGGCATTTCACGTGAAGCGGACAACGAACAAAAGTGAGGTTCTAAATTTCGTTCATGTTAGGCATGGGTATTTGTGCTAGGTGCTATGAAGATGTACACATAATATTCTGTATATTGAAGGTATAATTGTCAAATTTGTGGATTCTATAGTCGACTTGATCTATGGAAGGATTTCTTTGAACTTTTTTCATATTGAAAAAATTTACAATAAGTAAATTAATAAATGTAGTGTCTTGTATAAAAAGTCATTATTTGTTTAATAAAACCTCTTTTTAACAAAATAAATATTTTTAACTGACATCTATTGTAAAAAATGAGAAGTACCTACAATACTTTTCAGATGTACCTGTGACTTTTTACACTCATATTAATTTTGCTATTCTTTATATTTTTGAGTAACTGATGATTTTATAACATACTATTTTGGAAATGCCGGACCGATACGAAGGAATGTTATTTAACTATGAGACATCTAATAGAACGGAGTATCGAGATGGTGAAATTAGACCCATTGTAAAAACCGTATACCAACATAAACCCAGGTGCTACAGAATAAGATCCCCGCCACTAAAAGACATACACACGCTTTCAGAGTGGAAGACACCTAACGTACCCTTCGATTTATTATTAAAACCAAAAGACGTCGTCCGAACAAATCCTTGGAAAGTTCAACAGCGCTATGTAAGCTGATATTATATAATAATTATTAATTTGCACCTGCTGCCACTATATCTACATATAGGTAGGTAGTAATTAATAATATACGATAATCGATAAGCGTGTCAATTAGTCGATTTTCTGAGCAATGGTTGATAGCGATAGTTTATTAATATATATTTTTAACAAAAACTACAATATAAACTAGCGTTTGTCCGTTGATCCGCCTGCATAATTTATTTATGTGTAATTGCTCTACTCCTAAAGGTCTTAGAATAATAGGCGATAGCCTATATACCTTAGGGCTTTGCCTTTCTCAAAAAGTAAGCTATAAAATGCAAAAATCTAAACGAAAGGCGCATTCAAACAAACATCCCTTTCAGCTTTTTAGTAGATATATATATATATATATATATATATATATATATATATATATATATATATATATATATATATATATATATATATATATATATATATATAGCTTGAGCTCGCTGACTATCTCATATAAAGGACTATTAGGGGCATTTTAAATGAATAGTCGTAATCTTTAGGAAAAGTCGCCGGACTTAGGCTGGGAGCATGCGAGGAACACTCGACCTCGCCTCGTCATGACGCCAGCCGTCAGCATGGATGATATAGATGTGCCTGAGTAAAATTATTATATTTTCCCTCTGTAATACTAATGCCCGATTTTACCAATAACCCATAAGCTACCACCTACGTAAGGGATCCCTAGCTTAAAAGTCCCCTAAACTAGCCCCTAAATTAAATTTCTTTTTACGATGGTCTTTAAGCCCATATTTCGAGCACCTAAATTTAGGGGGCCTTTTAATATTTAGGTGACCCCTAACTGGCGGTGAAACAGAAACTGTCGCGTAACAGCCCCCTAACCATGCTTAGGGGATCCCTTAAACTTAGGTGACGTTGGTGAAATCGGGCATTTGTCTTTTAAAAATTAAATTATATTTTTAATTTATTGATATGTTTTCTCATAAACTAAGTATAATGCACAACTTTCGTTTATAGAGTTCCCCAGGCAATTTAAAGATTTAATTTTATCCTTTCTGTGATCATATGCTCTCTAATGCTCATCTAATCGCTCTGATATATACTCTGACGTCATATTCGGTCTGACCAATGGCGTTGCGTTTCACCTACTTTGAATTTCCCACCTGTATTTGCATTTTTTAATAATTAAGTATTTTCTTAATCAAAAAGAAATTACATTAAAGATATGAATATAGGCTTAATTGAAAAGTAATAAAGATTATAAAAAAAAAAACACTTATATAATTCGCACGCATATTTCCCTATTGCGAAAGTTTGTATGTGTGTTTGTTACTTCTTTAAGCTGATACAGCTGGACGGATTAGTATAGTACATAGACTATAACCTGGAATAACACATAGGCTACCGTTAGTATCATATTATAAATAAATCAGAAAAAAATGTAATATTACACAAGTAATCATATTATGATGTGTAATATAACATTTTTTTCTAATTTTATCTATAGCTTCTATAATATTATTTTTAAAGTTTAGATATTTATATACTGTAGATCACGTAAGCTCTTAATAGAAGACATTTACTCGTCAACGGCACAGCGAGCGATGCGCGACGGTATTCAAGACTCATGTAGTACCAACATACGTGCCCCTTTCCCCGGGAGACCAGCGCCTGCGAATCCGGTCAGTACTTTACACATACTTACATTAGAGAAATCCTTTATTTGTAGATACATAGCTTTTGTCTGTGACTCCGTTTGCGCAATTTAGTTATGTAGGTGTGTACCGTCACTTCTTTCTTTCAGTGTGATGTTAGATAAGATGGCATTTCTTCAGAATAAGCTATGAAATAAAAAAGGATTTTTAAAGTTCAAATAAAAACACGAACTATCATATCTTCTTCAACTGAAACGGGACATCCTTATACCTAACTAGCGATTCACCCTCGATTCGCTCGGGTTCGACCCTAGCTTGCTTCCCAATACAAACTTTCATCCCCTTAAGGGACGATTTCCGGGATAAAACATTACAAACTATCTTCTTACCAAATTTCATCTAAATCGGTTCAGTAGATCCAGAGATTACCCCCTACAACGTCACAAACTCACAATTCACAAACTTGACCTCTATATAATATTAGTAGGTATAGATAATATTAATACATACCACTAATTACTTATTGCGTTAGTTTTATAGCAGAAATTACTTATCAAAAAATCATATTGAAGCTAATATGATTGAAAACTCGTTTCTAAAATTGAATCTACTTCGTTCGCCTTTTATGAATTATTTTCATACAGATAAAACTAGAGAAACTCCAGGCACCGTACGTGTCTCCGGAGTGGCGCATGGACTCAGTGTCGTGGGACGGCCGCCAGCTGCGCAGCTACTGTGACCCTCGGAGAGAGTTCTACTTAGCGAGAACTACTAAGTATGTATCACAATCGAACTATGATTATTAATTTGAAAGTTTGTATGAAACGACTGGATGGGCTTGGATGTAGGAGTATACAGATACATAGACTTGTGACGACGTTTGGCTCAGTTTGTAGAAACACTACTTGCCGTGCCAGCGTTCGCGAGTTCAGAGTCCCGCTGGGGGGCGTTTATTTGTCTGATGAACACGAATGTTTGTATTCCAGTCATGGGTGTTTATATTTATAATACGTATGTATTTAAAGTTACATACCTATGTGTAGTGTATCAACTATCTGGTATCCATAACACAAGTCTCGTAGCTTACAATGGAACTAGATGGTGCTGTGTGCTAATGTCCCAATATATTTATTTATTTAGACATGACCTATAGAAGCACGCGAGCGAACCGACGGTATCTAAGTCGCGTCGTAAATGCGAAAGTTTGTGGGTGTGTTTGTTATTTATTCACGCTGTATTATGGATTTGAGTGAAATTCGGTAGTAGTTAGTTGTTGTTTTATATCTGGATCAACATTTTTAAACCGACTTCCAATTCCAAAAAGGAGGAGGTTCTCAATTCGTCGGAATCTTTTTTTTTATTGTATGTTCACCGATTACTCGAAGAAGCCTAAACCGATTTGGATTTTTTTTTGTTCTGAAGAGTATACTTCCCAGGTGATCTCATATAAATTTTATCGAAATCGGTCGAGCGGATTTTTAAAAATTCATCAATAAATATTTTTTTAATAAAATTGTTTAATCAAATATGCTATTAAAACATTATTCTTACAAATTACCTGCTAACGTCTACACTAAAAATGGAAAAATAAAAACCTTTTAGCAAAAAAATAAAAACCGACTTCCAGGCACTAAAATGTAAATAATAACTAAACGGAGGTTTTCATTTAGAATAGATACCTAATCAGATATTTTCGAAGTCAAATATAAACTTGAACGTTACAGATGCAGCGCGTGTGATGTCACAGCAACACTCGAAGCTCGGAAAAAACTTGCAAAACACATTAAAATCTTTAAGTAACTTTATTGCGATCAACGTTCATAACATAACAAACTTAGCGACATTACATACTATATTCGTGTTTAAAAATGAGATATTTATATTTTTTTTAATACAGGTGACATAATATTATTATAAATATAATTTTATTTTAGCTTCATGTTTGTATATAAATAATAAACGGACAAAGTAAAATCTAACTCGATATTTAATTAGTAGTTATTCTATTATTTAGAAAGAAATTTTAGTCAAAATTTTGGAATTCGAAAGTACTGTTTTGAAATTAAATACTAAAAAAAATATAAAAAAAAACACTTTTGGAATTACTTTACATCACAGAACATCATTGCGATAATTTAAGTCATATCAAAAATAATTTTAATGAAAATTAATTTATCAATCGTAACATTTACATTACATCAGTTTTCTGATACATATTTGAATTTTGAATCATATATATAATTAATTATAAAGATCTTTGAAGTCAGCGCCTATTTATTTTAAATCAATATTTAAGAATAAAAATAATAATTCATTAGCATTTTTCTTATAAATACAGAGAGAATTCATTAAAAAAACCAGTTTAAAGACAACTCTTCATATATGTGTTATTTATATATATTTAAGCAAAGTTAAAAATAGGTCTAATTTGTTAATTCCCTTTATTCCTAGTAATTAAAAAACAAACCTAATATGATCCTAAATGACGTAACTTACGAATGATCAACTACAAACAAACAGTTCATTTTCCTAAAAATAAAGCTCTTAAATAACATTTTATACCATAGACTATATATTATATAGAATAGAATAAGCAAAATGCACAATTTTACAATAAATAAAAGATACCACACGAGTTAAATATGTTAATAATATACAGTACAAAAAAGATTTACTTCAATAAGGCCAGCTACAAACGAGCCAAGTTTTAATTGTATTTATTTTTTTTTAAAGAATTTTAAACATTCTATTGTTTTTTTATCCAAATGAGACTCAAAATTGACTCGAAAAGCCAATAAATAACCTTATCAGTTCTGTCTAATTCTTATTATAATATAAGCCATTAAAAGCAAAACTTTAATTTTACATACTTTATAATAAAAAAAAACATAATAATAACTTAAAAAAAATAAATAAAAACCGACTTCCAGACACTAAAATGTAAAAAATAACTAAACAGAGGTTTTTCATTTAGAATAGATACCTAATCAGATATTTTCGAAGTCGGTGCCAACCGATGCAAAGCAAATCTAATATATTTCGAAACGTAAAATATATATTTACCTATTAGATATTCATCTTTTAAAATATTGTCGGCTGGCAACTTTAAAAAATATATTTACTGTTGATTTTTTTAAAAAAACCTGCTTGACCGATTTCGATAACATTTATATGGGACAACCTGGAAAGTATGCACCTTTAAAACGCAAAAAATTTTTCCAAATCGGTTCAGGCGCCTTCGAGTAATCGGTAATACATAAAAAAAAAAAGAAAAAAAAGGCGAATTGAAAACCTCCTCCTTTTTGGAAGTCGGTTAAAAATATAATTGATTTCATTGATAGATAACACATATATCTGCAGCTACGCTTTTATAGAAAAAAAAACCCAAAGAAATTAAATTAAAAATATAAGTTTTTTTACATAATATTACAGTTAAGTATATTTAATAGCTTTATCCATCCGTCTGTTATGAATTATTATTATAATGAAAATATCTTGAATTAATAAGTTAAATCTAAGTAAGCTTTTGAACTGAGAGTAGATACTAATTCTCTGAAAAGCTTAAGGCAGTGGTAGCCTAGTGGTAACGTGCTCGCTTAGAAAACCGAGTGTTGGGGGTTCTAATCCCGGGTCATGCACTTCTGATATTTGCATGTGCGAATCTTTTCCAACTATATTACCACTTGTCTTACGGTGAAGTAAAACATCGTGAGGAAACCTGCATGTTTTCTAAAGACATGTAAAGTCTGCCCGCATTTGGCCAGCGTGGAGCTATGGCCTGATCCCCCTCGTATTGAAGAGAGTCCCACGCCCAGCAGTGGGACGTTAAAAAAGAGCTACTACTACTACTTAAAAGCTGGGGTCAACAACATCTGATCAATGCTAATACATATTTTAATATAACTATAAAATTTCATCAACAATCTCATTATACATTCTTATACATACAATTCTCTTTATCATTTATATCTCAGTCTCCTTTTAAAATATTTTATTATAAATAATTATATCATGCAAAATTTAACTGTTATAAAAATATTTTTTCATTACGTTATAATGATTAATGACATTCAATATGACCACTCGCATGAACAAAGTTGTAACTCGATCATTGAAATAAAAAAAGAATGGAAATTAATTTCCTTATAATCTTAAGTTAGATTTCATTTTGCAATTGCTTTAATACTAAGTTACAATGTTGTTCTTAACAGGTGTCGATAATATATTAAAATGAACAGTTGAAGTCTATTTAGCTAAAAAATCTAAAGCATTACTGTCTAAACATTACTTAATCTCAAACTAAAGGATTATATACAGACGGAGTCCGACAAAAAAAATGTCAAAGTCAAAAATTCTAGCGTGAATTTCTTTTTATGCCACTATTCTCAATTTTCCAATACAGCTCGTTTGCTATCTTCAAAGGGAAATCATATATATGTGGATGTTAGTCATTAATTTTTGAGAAGAAAATATGAATAGTAAAAGAACTTGTAAATTCTTTTATATTTTTAAGTATACTAATATGTACTTAAAAATACAAAAGAGAACTATCTCTTCCCTTTAAAAGAGAGATTAAAACATTGTTTGGCTTCATGTTTAATTTTATAACGCTGTCTATTCATTCCTTGGTCTGAGCACTTAATATTGGCAGACAAAAAGGAAATTATAATCTAAGAGACCGTCAGTTAAATAGAAATTAATGAATGTAATGCTGTATTCAATTTATACACAGTGTATGTTACAAAAATGAAAATTTAATAAAAGATATGGTACAAATTCAAAATATAATTTGGAAGTCATACTTCTTTTGGCACGTTTGGAAAAAATTATGAGAGTAAAATGAAAGTAAAAAAACAGACGAGTTGTGATACATGGAATGAAACCTTTAGCTATATTTTTTCTGTTACGCCAAAGAAGTATAACTTCTTACGTGCGTACATAAGTACATACACACGTTTTTTTTTAAATGTAATGAAATAAGTACATATACCTAAAACGGCGCCAAAGGCATGACTCGACCGGGGTGCCCAGATGGCTAAGGCCGGCCCTGTATATAGCCTACCTCAATAAACGGGATATCTAATGCAAAAAGAATTTCTCAAATCGGATTAGTATTTTCTGAGATAAGCGCGTTCAAACAAACAAATAAACAAACTTTGCCTCTATACAATATTAGTATAGATTTACAATGCAAATAACTGATTAACTTGTTTATGGATGCAAGCATCAAAAAGACGGTCTCTTAAACTTATTTTGTTTGACGATTTTAATGAATACAATAACTATAATTCAATTTATTCATTAACAATTATTATGAATTTTAATAATTTTTGAATTTTTATGACTCAATTTTGGCTATATAAAAAATTAAGCCAATATGTAATACGATAATAACCTCTAAAAAAATAAAAATATCAACACTTAAACTTATTTAATAAATAATTTGAAGCACATATGTTTAAGATTTTGAATAAATTTTATGAAAAAAAAAAAAACACTTTAAAATTCTCCCCCTTTCTGAACATTTTACTTTTTTTCAAGTGAATATTATTTATTCAAACAAAGCATACATCTTTAATAATCTTGTCTTTTTCAATATCACATAAAAATCTATACTTCAAAAGAAACTCAATGTCGATTTTTATGAAAAATTTATATGAAAAAAAAATGAGTAGAAATAGCCAAGTTTTTTTTCTTAGAAAGTTCTTGATGGCGAAGTAGTATTATATATATAATATGCCTTATGAACCCAATCTTACCGCATTTCTAATATTTTCATTGAAAAACACATTTTTTTTATAACAGCTTTCTGAAGCAGATTACAGATATTTTGGCTAAGCCTAAGGCGAGCTTAATTTAACAAATATTATACGAAATTACATTTAACCATTCATAAGACATAACTAAGATCAATGATTAATTAATTATTTAATTTTATTAACGAAGCAAGAAAACTTGATAATGTCGATTTAAGAAAATATATGAAGCTTAAAAATTACTACAAAAAAAAAAACACTATAATACATACGTTTTTTTCCCAAGATAGTAATTTTGGCCAAGTTCTCATATAGACCAAAAATACATATAACGAGAAATCTATATTAATATGAAAAATAAATTTTTAACTGTTACTCTAATCAGAATAAACAATTTATTATTTATAGCGTAATATCCTCAAGCGATTTATTTTGGCCAAGTCCCGTTTCCGCATGTGTACTAGAAAGCTGCCATCGTGAAGTTCGATCATTCGATTGATTTTCAAACAATCGGGTCAGAGTGTTGATACTAGGCATATATTTGCGAGGGCCATGGCGGAGTTCTGTCGGACTTGGCTGTTTTGGTCCTTTATAAGGGTTAAAAGTCGACTTCGAGCATTACGAGTAATTTCAGGGTCCAAGTCTGTATCGTCGGGGTACTTATCCTTTATACGGTATAGTTCTGAGTAGAGAAGACCTGTAAATGTTTGTATGGTTATATTTTAGATATCATTTGCTTTATGATGTTACTAGCAGAACCCGCGGGTTAGCCCGCATTTAAAGTATAAAAAAGCAAACGCTTCTTTCTCTTCCCTTTACAATAATGTAGGGAAGTTGCCCGATTTGTTGACATTTATGATTACTGCTCCCCTCGCATAGGTAGTAGCATGATATATAATTATGCGCTATATATATATATATATATATATATATATATATATATATATAGCTTTTCAAATCGGATTACTAGTTACTGAGATTCGCGCGTTCAGACAAACAAACTCTAGCCTCTTTATAATATTAGTATAGATTAAATATTTAAAGCTTTATTCTATTTAATATCTTTACTGGAATTAATTTGTTTCTAAAGTGTGTATGTCTTCCTCTGCCTTTTTAGGAAATATGTAAAATATAACTACAAACGTGTGCCCCACATGAGAATCGCACATTTTACAGGGTTTTCATTTGACCTGAAGATATTCATAGACCTTTTCGAATCAATATCTACCAAAGTCTAAATCAAGTAAATCTAGACTCTTATTAAATTGTGAAAATATGTCTGTTTGTTTTTTACATTTTCACGCTTTAACCGCTGAACAAAAATCGATGAAATTTTGATACAAAGAGACATAAATTGCATCATTAATCTGAACATATATCTAACTCAAACATCGTATATAAAATTGAAATTAGGATCAAGACGTCAAGTCAGCTATCAGATAATAATTTAATCAGAATCTTACCTAACAACAATGGCGGGTGGGGTTTTATCTCTTCCCTCGCACAGTGGAGATAGTTCACAGCCGTCTGAAGGCACTTGGCCACGGAACTTGGCATCTCATCTGCCAACTGCCTCAGCAACGCCGAAAGAAACTCATCCAAATATAACCTTCCTTCATCTAACAGGTGAGTTTGTACAAAGTCGTTGGACTTTTTCACGTTAAACGTTTTGAAAACTTGGCGGAGTGTGAATTTGCTGGCCTGGAAAAGATTAATCTTTTATTATTAATCAATTTTTGTTGAATCGTATTTAATACTATAATAATAATAATTTTTAATAGTATTAGCACTTTATTTATACATACATAATGCATATTCATACGTGTGTGTGTACTTATGTAGGTACACACCTAAGAAGTTGTACTTCTTTGGCGTAACAGAACAAAAATAGCTAAAGATTTTATCCCGTATGTCACAACTCTCTGTTTGTAAAAGGAATGCAGTTAATTTCATTATGTCACTTTTTGGCTGTCGGTGTGCGCGCGTATCGTAAAAATTTTACCCTCATAATTTTTTCCAAACGTGCCAAACGAAGTATAACTCCAAAAAAAAGTCACTCCACACAAATTATCCTAAAATATAAAATTGCCTGAAATTTAGCTAGAAAGAGTTCCTATTAAAAAAAAAACAAAATATTAAAAAAAATGTACCTACCCTCACAACAGCTAAATTATTATCGCACAGATGCAACAAAAAGCAAGGCAGCGACGTCACAGCTTGTTCCACTAACGCCTCAGATTTCACCCTTCCCGCAATAATACCAAATAGTCGTATAGAATTCTCTCTTAGCAAAGGACATTCCGTGTTCATGAAAGGTCTTATTTTCTGAGAGATTGATAATAGCTCTCTATCGTACTCCTTTTCTAATTTTTCTATATCTGTGAGCAGACGACTTAGACCTTGTATGGCTGCGAGTGGTACGTTGTCTAGTGGAGATCTGAAAATCACAAATTAAAAATGTATTATAGTTAAGCTACGTCGTTAGCAATCCCCCAACGTGCGTTCATCCTGTCGTGGTAGAGGGGGCTCATTAGCGCCCGGCAGTTCAGCCGGGTGCGAAATTAAGTAACACACTGGGAGGTGGGTCACTTGGGTGGGCGATGTACCATGCGGGTTGCTCCTGGTACTTCCCTGATAGCAGAGGGGACTGTGGAGCAACCTCATGGTTGGTGTGGTCTGCTTCGGCAGACCTGCCATCGGGGCCGAGTGGTTGAGTGCGTAAGCCATCCTGCGACGCCCCATTGAGAATGGGTTTTGGTATTGTTGGGATTGTTGGGTTTTAGTAGGTAGTACTGGCTTTTCAAGCCGGTTATTCCCACACAACGACCACTCAGCCCAATAGACACCTCACGTAAGGCGAACACTTTCAGTCAACACGTTAGACTGTACCAGTTAAACTATAAAATTTTTAGATATAAGTTATTTAATTATTATAAAATGCATGATTATTAATCATAATTATTGTAATTTTTTTTTTGTTTACAATAATGATTTTAATTATACTTCTTATTATTATGTATTATTATCAATTTCTTTTGTATTATGACATTTATCTATAATAATAATTATTATTTTTGTACTTTTAATTCATGAATATTTATATACACTAAATATAAAGAATAAATAATTGTAATAAGTACCTAATGTTATTTTTTTATAAATAATAAGTTCATGTAAGTAAGTAGTAGTTTAGTTATACAGAGTGTAAGGACAGTTTTCAGAAAACTTTAACCAAGGATATACCTGTAAATAAACCTTGAATAAGCCTGTATAAACAATATTAAGTATTCTATTATTATTTCATTGTAGTAAAGAAAACTTGTCTTAATTTAAAATATTCTTTAAAACAGAAAATTATTTTACTAAATACAATACCTACCTACGATACGATATAAAACTTCTGGTTCCCATCACTATTTGTATAGAATTAACCAATCAGCGTGCATTTCAACCCGCCTCCCCCGTGACGCTTACCTCAGATTTTTGACTGACAGGTTTGGTTGCAGAAGTACGTAAATTAGGCGTCTATCGGGCTTAGTGGTCGTTGTTCCCACATAACCACCTGTATGTCTACAGGTGGTATGCGTAAATGCATTTCCCAACATAAAAAAGTTATTGGGGTAATTAGGTCGTCGGTGATTAGGCGAATTTGTACGAAATAAAATAGTTTTAGGGTTTTTTGTCACAAAATAATGAGTAGCAACCCAGAGTCGGAAATTCGGTGTGTACACCCCAGTGCCTCAGGGAGCATGTTAAGTTCTGCCGAGATTGTGTCGAGTTTTCATACCATTGGAATATTAAAGTTAAATAGAATATACGTTATGTTTGCGCACACACTCATGCATTATATTATAACTTCTTGTATAGACGGCTAGGCTCATTAGATTGGTCTCGTGACGTGTCTTTGGCCGAAAGACTTAATAACTAAAGTTGGCCTAACTCGGGATTTGAATCCAGGATCTTCGAATCTGCTATTGCAAACATATTCTAGTGACTAGCTAGAACCGTTAAATTATATATTAATACTGTAGTAGTTAAATTATATATTTATATCTGTGTCAATGTCAACTATCAATAATAAAGGAACACGTCTATTTTAAATAATAGTATCTTTTAGAATATTTTCGCGGATTTATTTAATAAAAAAAAAACGCGAAAAAATTTAAAAGATATTTTTTTATTTAAATATCAATCTGGTCAGTATTATAATATAATCTATATTAATGTCAAAAATAAAGAATTACCAACATTTATTTTAAATAAAAATATCTACTAGGATTTTTTCGCAGATTTATATAAAAAAACAAAAACGCCAAAAAAAATTAAAAGGTAGTTTTAAATTTAAAATGTCAAATATTAGTGTAAATCTACCCTTGCAGTGGCACGCGTTGGTCTCTATTATTATATAATGTGTCAATGTCACCCATCGATTTAAAAAGTATTAGATACACAATCTCGTGTAAAAGTTCCCTTAAAAGTGTCACCAATTGTGTTTAGGTAATTATTCTAGTTGTGTTTAGGTAATTATTCTAGTTGTGTTTAGGTAATTATTTTAGTTATAATAAATACTACATAAATATTACTAATGTAATGCCTAAAGTAATTTTCAGAAAAAAAAAAAACAAAATTAAAAGTGCGCTGAAATGTTCACAATTTAAATGAGCGCTGGGTGAGGGAATTTTTTCTGATTGTGTATCTAGTACTTCTTTGATCGATGGTGTCACCTGTCGAAAATAATGTCATCTGTCAAATATAAAGGAGTGAACGTACGCGGCGCTGTGTGCGTCCATGCCCTGCCCGAGCGCGGCGAGCGCGGCGGGCAGCGCGGCGCCGCGCTGCGCCGGCCGCAGGCGCGCCACGTGCGCCGCGCCGCGCAGGCACGCCGCGCGCACGCGCGGGTGCGCGTCCTTCCACCCCGTGCTGAGCGACGACAGCACTGACTCTATCAGCACTGGGTTGTCGTTGCACCTGGGGTGGGTTATGGTATATTTGTTTTAGTATGGGACGACTATGGGGTAGGTTGGGTATGAGTTTATTATATAGTTAACGATAGGAAGACAATATGAGAGATTAAGATATGCTAACCGTGTTATTTCATTATTGGAAGACAATGAGATATTTATCCAAACTATTAATTAACCTTAAGAGTTATTAATAAAGAATTATTGACTTTTCAATAGTAGTCAAATCTCCTTCGTTTCTTCTCCAGCTTACGTGACATTAACAAAGTAACCTATGCTCAATTGGCACGCTTTGAAGCTAACAATATTAAATTGTTTCCGTTGTTGCCATGTAACACGATCCCGTGGAAATTTTACCAAAAAGTAAAAGACAAAAAGCGCTGTAGCGCTACACAGACCACAAAACACCTAAGAACGCAACAAAAGACAAAAAGCGCTGCAGCGCTGCACTCACCTGTAATGCAAGGAGTCGGCTAGCAGCGCGAGCGCCGCGCAGCGCTGCGGCGGCAGCGCGGAGCGCGCGTAGTGCGCGGCGCGCGCGAGCAGGCGCGGCAGCTGCGCGGGCAGCGCGCGGCTCACGGCGGCGCCCAGCAGCGGCGCCAGCTCCAGCAGCGTGCGGGCGCTGTCGCCGTGCTCGATGGCGAGGCAGACGGAGCACGCCTCCTTCACCTGTGTAGGCGCACACAAATATACACACACATCCTTTTTATACTTTTTCTATTTTTATTAGGACCTTTTTTAATAACCTTTTTAATATAAATTACATTTGTGACGAATCGGTAAAAGAGACGAGTATTATAGTGAGATTATAAAGCGTTGAATTTTAGGCATGATTTTTATTTCTATTTTTAATAAAATAGAATAAAATAATTAAATATTACTGTAACGACCAAACCTGGATTGAGTATGCCATTTTTAACCGACTTCGAATAAGGAAGTGCCCAGTTTGTAGGAGTATTTGTTGATATCTTTATCAGTTGTGGATTAAATTTAGTAATTATATTCTTAATATATTAGGTTATAACTTAAATACTTTATGCAAATTTAAAAATAAAATCCATCCTTGATAACTGGAAATATGAAATTGGCATAACATTTTTCGTTCAAAAATAATTATTAATATAGTTAAAATATACTATATATAAATATAATGAAAATATATAAGAAATTACAGTTCATATTAATAATATTCTTTAAGAAATAGTAGCAAAGTACACTTAAATAAAATCAAAACATGAACAACACCACTGGCAGACAGTTTCCATACAATAACGTGAAACTCTCACTCACCTTATAACAATCAGCTCTTTCCAAAAACAAATTAAACGTATTAATAGTGATTTTCGCAGGTGATAACTTAATAGCTTCTCTATTGGGAATAAACCCGAATCTCTCTTGCCCTTTATTCTGAGGGAGGGAGTATGCCGGCGGTTCTGCCTCTATGTAACAAGCCAGAGTTGTATACAGAACTATGAATAAATCCGGGAATTTCTCAAGGCAGATGGGACGCATCGACTCCTCTTGTAACATTTCCCCGAGTGCACTGATTAGCTGAAAGTTTATATAAATATTAAAGAAAAAAATAGACGATAATACTTTTTGAATTTATACTTCTTTTGGCACGTTTGGAAAAAATTACGAGGGTTAAATTTTTACGATGCGCGCGCGCACTGACAGCCAAAAAGCGACATGATGAAGTTAGCTGCATTCCTTTTACAAACAGAGAGTTGTGGCATACGGGATGAAATCTTTAGCTATTTTTGTTCTGTTACGCCAAAGAAGTATAACTTCTTACGTGCATACTTAAGTACACAAACACGTTTTTTTGTATTAACTCGAATATTTGAGATTTAAAATAAGACTTATTTCGGTTTTATTTTCGGAATTTTTCGCGGTTTCATTTTTTAACAAATATTAAATAAAACCGCGAAAACGCGCGAAAGAAATATTTAATATGATAAGATTTATATATCTATACAGATAAATAAAGTGTCTGTTTGTAATGTCGAAATAACAGCTTTTTACTGAATGCATATGAAATTATATTATACGGCACTTATAATAAAATTACATTTTTTATAATTTGTCTGTCTGTCTGTCTGTCTGTTTGTTCCGGCTAATCTCGGCTGAAATGATTTCGACGGGACTTTCACTGGCACAGCCGTAACTTAGGCTACTTTTATTTTATAAAAAGAATTATGATACTGCTCAAAAAAAAATAACGTAAGTTGCTAGTGGTATATTAGTGTATCTTTCAAATAAAACCAAACCCTTTCTAGCAGTAATAATGAGTGTGTTAGAGCAGAATGGAATTAATGGCACAAGGTCTTAATACCAGTGCTTATTAACACTAATTAATGACATTATTGTTAACAATTGTTGAAAAACCATTTCTTTTCCTCATCGTGCTAACAACTTTTCAGTTTCTAAGAAAAAATATTGTAATAAATACCAACTGGCGACTTAACCTCGCTTCGCTCGGGTACGATTTTATTCACAATTTCATAAGTTTTAATTTTTTACGCGGAATCCTGATTCTTAAAAAAAATAAAAGTAGCCTAAGTTACTCTTTATAACATCAGCTATCTGGCAGTGAAAGTCCCGTCAAAATCGGTCTAGCAGTTTTGGAGATTAGCGGGAACAAACAGACAGACAAAAAAAAATTTTTTTTTTCTTATAAGTAGGTACCGTATATAATTTCAAATGCAATTAGTAAAAAGCTTGCTTACTTTAACATAACAAACAGACACTTCAATCTTATTTATTTCTATAGATGAATAAAGATTGTACAAAAAGTTTTTTTTTTATTTTGTCTCTCAGATACTTACAGTCAAAGGTTGCAAAGCAGCTATATGATTTTCAGTAATATGGTATGGGTCTTCATATAATTCTATCGAAGTCATCAACCGCAGGAAGTTGTCGACAATAGCGGCGGACAGGGTCTCGTCTCGAGCTAAGTATCTCCAGCATGCTACGACACATCTGAAAATTGTATTAAAATTCAATGTATACTAATATTATAAAGAGGTTTATTTGTTTGTTTGAAAAAAATCTTTTTGCATTAGATAGCTCGTTTATTCAGGAAGGACATAGCCTTATATCATCATGCTACTTACTATCCAAGGGAGCGGAGCAGTAATACTTTCTTAGATTTACGCAAATGTTTGACATTTTTAAATAAAACTATCTTTTCGGATTATTTCGCGGATTTATTTTGATTTTTGGTTCCCGACGTTTCGAATGCTTTACATCATCCATGGTCACGGGAGAGACTGAGGTGTTACATGTCTTGAAGGTAAAATAAATCCGCGAAATAATCCGAAAAGATAGTTTTATTTAAAAAGAGCGGAGCAGTAATTATAAATTTCAACAAATCGGGCAGACTTCCATACATACATTATTGTAAAACTGATGTTTATAATAATCAAACAAATTTAACGCGGGTAATACCGCGGGGCACAGCTTGTATTATATTAAAAAAATACTAAATACTTTTTTTTAAGTTTGCATATTTGTATAAATCACATTTTAATTGAAACATTTTTTTTCGGCTTTTGCTATTTTATATTTTTGCTCCCGACGTTTCGAATGCTTTACGACAACTACGGGAGATAGTCTCCTAAAATAATATTACTTTTTTAAAAAACGTATTTCTTAAAAAAATCTATAGTTTTTTCAAAAATTCAATAGTTTTTTTTCATACATATTAAAAAACTTTCAAGATATCTTATCTTACTAACTATAAAAAGGCAAATCTGCAAATTATAAAATTTTACTTACCCTTTCAGAGGAATCCTTTGCGCTAACAAAACAGCTGTAACTGCATTGGAATGGTGACGTGTCAATGACGTCAGCGGTCTCAAAAGCCTCTTACGAGCATCATCCACAACCTCATCCATCGTTATCAACAGTATCTCCACAATCCTTTCAATACTTTGGAACAGATCTTGCCCTTTCGTTATAATGAAGGAGTCTAAAATTGAACTTATCCCGACACTTCGTAACTCTTGGTTATCATAACCTTCTAGCAAACTTTCGATAAACTGCATAGTATGCAGATGGGGTATTTTTGGTGTTATAGTTTCGCATAACTTAGTACAATAATCGCTTATCATATTTAGGTCGTTCGTTAGTATATTGTTTTGGAGATGGGACAACGCCGCCATACATTCATCTTCCGGCTCCACTGTGTGACCCTCATATAAATCTTGGATCTGTATTATCAATTTAATGCAATCCACTGTAGTTAATCGAACTGGAAAATTAGTATCAGCGACTCCGGGTACGATAAGTCCCAATAAGAAACCCATTTGACCAAATTTGCTGGGCGTTTCGTAGTTTAGTTTAACATTTTTTATATAAGCGTCGAAAACAACTTGCAGTATTAGCGTAGATGCTGTTCTAATCTCATCGTTTTCATGTCGCATCCATTCAATTAACAAGGTGACGATGTCATCAATTGTGCTTAAGCAAGTCGATTGGATAATCAATTCCCTAATTAATTCGTGTAGAAGGCTCAATGAATCGTTTAACGTCTTTGCTAAAAGATCATTTTTGTCTGCATTTCCTTCTATCTCGTATTTTCTTTTGAATGATGAAAGCTCTCCGAATATACTGTTGAATAAAACTCGTAATATGGTATTCCTTTCTTCAGGTAAGATACCTTTTTGTAATTTTGTTAGCGCTTTCGATGCTTTCACTACTATTGGGAATAACTCTACATTGCGCTTTTCGAGATTCGTATTGTATATCTGTTCAAGGACAGCATTTAGTAATTGCCAGCGGTTTCTCAATGCTACGTTGTGATGGGAGGCTGGATGCAAAGCTTTGCCTATCTCGTAAAGTGTAGTAACACTAGCTTTACATAAATCAAAGGGTGGACTAGATTTCAAAATCTCAAACAATATAGACGTAACGTTTTCACCCAGTCTAGCTAACACGTGTACGTCGAGACACTCACATGCCACTTGGCCATAACAAGTTATTATTGCATACTTGACCGAAGCCAATTCAGCCTCAGTTTTAGAAGATCTAGAGGAAAGGAAATTTATAAACTTGTTCCCACGTCTCGCTTCATTTTCCTTGTACGTCGCATCTAATTCGTTAAGAACAAACTCGCCGTGTTGTCGAGAAGCGATGCCAACGGCTTTGCTGACATATTCAACACTTTCCATAGGGATTGATTTTAACGCAAATAATATAATTTTCAGAATTGTTTCAACAACGGCTGCATTAGACATGTGACACGATAGAACAGCTAAGTACTGCAGAGATACGCCTTTTATTATTGGCGGTTGCTTTTTGGCCATGATTTGTTGAGAAATTAACGTCGATATGGTTTCTACCCACTTATTACTATTAACTTGTTCCACTGCAGAGACTAGGAGGCTCAACAGCATCCCTTGCCACTGCTCTTTCGATTCATTTTTTTCCACAAATTTCAGCAATCTCTGAATTTCAATAGTCCAAGAATTTTTTAAATTCTTATGAATATCACCGGAAAATTCTTCAAGAAATATGAGCACATTCTTATTTAGCTCTGTTTGATCTGGATCAACAACGTGAGTAATGCAACGAACGAAAACCAAATCTGGTGAACATAACACTTCATTACTTTTATCTGACTGCTCTTCAGTGATTTCGGAATTATTTTGCAATAAAGAAGTCAGGCAATGCGTTATAGTGGACATGGATGACGTAAAGTCATCTATAGTTAGAGCAATTAACAACAAATTGCGTAATTGTGTGCGCACACTCGTGACAGTATTGCACATTAGTATTAATGAGCTCCTGCAAGTATCGTGCAAGTCCAAAACATCAGCTTTAGGAACATTAGCAGGAGCTTCGTGCCCGCAATGTTTTATAATAAACTCGACCATAGCAAAATCTTCAGATGCCATTATACAATTTCTATACACGAGTCCGACTATCGCTTTAACCAACAACTTTTTCATTTTAATCCCTTGCTCCATAGCGATCATAATTTTCAATATAGTTATAAACTTCGATGCGAAGTTTTCAATAAATACTTGGGACGAAGTTGTCAAATGCGTCAATATTATAACGGCTCTCATTCGCTCTTTTTCCTGATTATTTCTGCAGTGATGTAACAAATTCTCTACGGTTTGATCTGGGAATTGTCCCGTCATGTGATCGAAACATCGAAGTACTTCGAAATGGTTCTTCACTGTATAGGGCTGGTCATAATCCGGCTCAAGAAGGACCAAATTAAATAACACGTTATTTATTGAATTGATCACATTATCGTTTAGAGTCAATTTTGGGTTCAATGGCGAAGGAGACAACAAATAAGAAATACATTGACTAATGCAATAGAAATTGATGACTGGTTTGCGATAAAGAGATAAAAGGGAGAGCACAAATTTATTGACAGTCTCATTGAATTGTCTCTCTGATATAAGACGAGTGATAGGGCCTAAAGCTTCGAGCACTGATTCCGATACTTTAGGCTCGTGGGATGGCAGCCATTGGTTGTATAACACGTCAAAGACTATTGTAAATTCCGTGACAAAGTTGTCTTTAATCGATGTAATATTGTCATTTTCGACGTTGTCGCCTATTTGCTCAGACACGGCGACTGCAAAATGTCCGAAAGCTGAAATAAAAAAATACTTGAAATAAATGTATATAATGAAAAAAATATACAAGGTAATTTTATGGAAAAATATTTGTTTAGACTTAAAAATATTTGTTATGTGTTATTTAAGTTCAGAGTAATGCAATCGCATAATTTGCTACATTCAGGTTTAACCTATACATTAAAAAAGATAAGTAAACCTAATTATTTAATTCAAATTTATATTTATATAATAAAAAAAAGATTTGACTATTTTCACAAACAAAAAGGTTTTACTTTGCCTCAAAATCACTTTTCTCTTAATTATATAAACTAAAACTCAATTAGTACTTAACTAACTAAAAAAAACCTATCTAATTATATAGTATGAAGAAAAATATAGCTATACTAATAATACTATGTATATTATATATTATATACTCACCATAAGCAAAAGCCTGTTTGACACCATCTTGTTTGACCAAAGTGAGTAAAGGTAGCATTTTGCCAAGAATTTCCTTAACATGAGGCACCACCCCATGGGTATTGACTGCAGCAAGAGTTCCTAGTGTGTGTGCTATAGTGTAGTGCGGTACAGAAGCAGGTGTCATTTGGTTTATGAGAGAGCGAAGTACCTGTAGGAGATTTAGAGTAAATTATATAGCAAAAGTCAGTCAGATTTTGTTATTTTTTCCATTAAAATGTTCTTATATTTTACAATATTTATTTATCTTCAATTCACTGTTGCGGCAATCTGAAAAAAAAGTTGGCTTTGCTTTCTCTGCATCTTTAATATCACTTTACACTGTCATTAAACAGAAATAAAAAAAGGAAAGACTACATATAAGAACAAACTATAGGAAATTATCTGCCTTTTCTTATAGTTTGTTCTATTAAGAATTTTTATTAGAAATTCTCCTAAGAAAATATTATTTTATTTTTCTTACATTAGTTATAGATTCAGATTTCAGTACATAACATATATTATGTATATATATGTGCATTTTCTTTATAACAACTTCATTTATACTGTATATATTTCTAAAATTATACACACATACATCACATTATTTTACAACATATTATATATGATATAAAATAATATTCTCATTATATAACTTCCTATATCCTATAATATACATACATATGTATTAATATGAAGTTAATTGGCTATTCTTATATAAGGATATTTCTTTACTAATCTGCCAATAAAACCTACTTGAAATACTATAAAAAAAATTCAAATTAAAACAGTATGTAGGTCATGTTAATTAGGACAAGAAAGAAGCCACAGTGAGTAAGCCAGATATATATATGTACTTACTATAATAAAAGTAAACCTTATATAAAGTAGGTGATTAGTACAAAAATCTAAGCTAAGCAGTCTTGTCCATGGTCACACAAAGTCAGTGTTAATAAGGTCATCTATAACACAACTGTATACTGTTTAAATAAGATTTTCTAATTAATATTTTTATAAAATTGTAAATATTAATAGAACACAAGTTTACATTTTGATATAATACAATACACACTTAGTATATACTACTAGAAAAACGAAACACAAAAACAAATCTACCCCATGGGTACCATACATTTTTCCAGGATAAAAAGTAGCCTATGTGCTATTCCAGACTACAGTCTATCTCTGTGCCAAATTTCATCCAGATCTGTTCATTCGTTCTGGAGTGATTGAGTAACAAACATCTAAACTTTCACATTTATAACATTAATAAGATACATAAATAAAAAAAGTATTTAAGGAACATTTTTTACTCACCAGATCCAAGTATTCATGCCCGATAGCTACCAAAGCAGCTGAAGCCCCCATTTGCACTACAGGCTCATAGTTTGGATTCTCCATCATCGCACGGAGCATAGAGTTTACAAGCTCATTTGCAATCTTTGAATCTATTTTCTTCACTTGATTTACACATGTCTGTTCCAGAACCCTAAAAATGTTTATGCTCATGCTCACTTGTAATTTTAGATTAAAAATTCAGTTACATCATAGACTAGTGACTCCCTGATAGACTATATATTATATGATATATAGCCTATAGCCTTCCTCAATAGATGGGCTAACCAATTCAAAAACAATTTTTAAAATTGGATTAGTAATCCCTGAAATCAGTGCGTTCAAACAAACAAACAAACAAACATACAAACAAACAAATAAATTCTGCCTCTTTATAATAAAAGTATAGATTTTATTTTGTAAATTTAAGTTTTGTAGAAGATTTTAGCAATAAATTGGTCACATTTTTTATTGTGATTTAAGAAAAGAAAAACATAATGTCACTTAAAATTCATAATTACTAAAGAATGGAATAAATAAAGACTAAAATGCTAATTGACACATTAAAATAATCAAGTGTTACTGGTTATTGTGTAATATGCAAATATAAATACTTGTGCACAAATACATACTTCACTATATTTCCTATTTGTATAACGTTGCTCTTTACTGTATTTTTGTAAAAGTCGCAAAATATTTCAATAACTTCATTTGGATGGATATTCGCTATTTTCGTAAGAGATTTAATTACAACATTGTTGACAGCGTTATCGTTATCTCCAATAGCGTTTATTAAAACAGTCACAGTATCTGGAAAACAATAATAAATATAGTTGACGCCAGACGAACTTATTTACAGACAAAATAGTAGGTACAATAAACATATTTATTATATCACCTTTAAGGCAGTCAGATTTCGATGAAATCATTTTTACAGCTACATTTACTACTTTTTTTTACAAAATCACTGCTTTGGGAATAAATTCACTATTTTTGAATATGATTAAACGCAATGGTCTATTAGAACTTTTCCTCAGACTCCTGTCAAAGTATGACAATCACAAAATGCAAATTTTCAATCTTCTAACTTCTTTCAAGTTGACAGGGAACAGTCGACAGATTCAAATTATTTTTTAGATTGAAATGTTGTCATTATGAAATTATGCAATGGAAACTATAATAAAACACTAATAATAGAAATCTTTTTGTCTATACTTAATAATTTTCATGTAGTGTAAAAATAATAAATACATGCCTATGAATATAATATCATGTCTATAAACTTTATCTATGATAGCGTTTGAGATAAATGGATACGCTTACCAGAAAATTTGCTTTAGTTTCTTTTCTTTGCAAATTCTGGTTGTATTAAATTCATGGCGGTTTTTTTTAAAAAGCATTTTTACATAATATTTTCATTATGTATAAAATCACACTTAACATGTACATTTATTGAATTTTATACTTCATTTTACAACAATATGATATAAAATTAAATTTTCCATAAAAATAATTCAACTCTGAATTCCATCTTTATTTCATGTATATGTTCCTTAAGAAATTTTGAAAAGGGTTTATTTTTGAAGTAGTGAATATATATTTAAGTGTTCTAATTTCAATCATTTTTATTTTTAGACTGAAAAAAATATAAAAGAAGAAACAAATATAAATAATTATTTTTGAATGCAAGTTAGTATTTGATCTGATATGTTACACTAAGTTATTGCAATAGTTAAATAAATAAATAATGAACATAATATTTATATAATATTATAGATTTTTAATAACAAAATTTAGATTATACAATATTTTCATATTGTGAACTTAGCTTTATGAACTTTGTGCTTTTAATGGCTTAGACTTTAGTCTATGCTTTTTATTGGAAGAAGGTGGGCGATGATTCCAGTTTTCTATTACATTTCGATTTCATGCAAATCGCGAATAAAACAGACGTGCAGTTCTCTTGATTGTCAAGATTTTCATTAATAAAGAAAATCTTATTTTAATCTAACAACGATTCAGTCACTATAAAGAAAATATCTTCTTTTAAAATTCATGTACGACTTTCACCGGATATATCGATAATTAGATTAGACCACTCAGGTTGCAAATCATTTCCCATATCAGTGAATAAATCTTACAATGTACCCGTGCGTATGGTCAGTTACTGATATAACTCTGTGATGTACTGTGTGGTTCGTTTAAGTGACAAAGCAAAAGCGTCGGCTCCCACTCAACACTATTATCCCATCCGTGATTACGTTGCGCCGGGAACTGGGTACTCGGGTTAGTCGTCGCGGGGACTCCAAAGCGGTAAATACGGAGTCGAAAATCCTGCTCCGCATCATTTATCGTCAGGATTTCGGTGAGTTCACGTTCAAATAATTTGCGTTCCACGCATTATAAATTCGGGCGTTACTAGCGTACTGACATTGAAGACCAACCGATCAGCTGCCGTATAGTCTTAAAATAGCTGTAAAATATCGAGCCCCTTCTGGCAGCAAAAGCAATCAGCTGATCTCAACAATGTTTTAATTATATTCAATTAGATAATTATTTCACTAGCAACGTTGATCAGAGTTACTACTAAATAATGTATACCTTATCGTAAAGATAGCGTCGCTTATAAAATAATAAGCGGTCTTGACATAGTTCTTAGTGATTATTTGAGATTCATTTCTTTCAGATTTGAAAATGGTGCAGCAAGATTTGACTTAGGTGTTGGGGACGGTGGTACATGAGCTAGTGATGGCCGTAGGGTGCATCTGGGTGTGAATCGCGATCGAGACAGGCTAACTAAGTGATAGTGCAGTGTTAGTGTAGTGTCTAGTCATAGTGTGTGGCTTTGAGCCGGGATGCCCTCCGTCATGTTGTCAGCAGTGCTTGAAGAGGAGCCTGATCTGTATGAGGCATTTCCTCCTCATGTTGATCCTTCTGGCATCACCATTTTGACTGACAGTCCACCAGGTAATTAACAAATACTATATTTACCATTTTGTAAATTTTACAAATATTTAATTGAATTTCTTCTGTTTTAGAAACTTTATTATCTATTTGAATAACATTAACAACTAACATTAAAATCTATTAAAACATATATGTACAAATAAACTATTGATTTTTCTTATCAAGTTTAAAAATTCTAGTCTGGTGAAATAAATCAATTAATTTTCCTTCATTAAAGTGTTGTGTAATATGAGATATGTTATCTTTAAAATAAATATATAATGCATAATAATGATTCTCTTTCAAGATAGTCTTTATCTTATTTTAGCTTATCATTTGAATTACAAGCAGAATTACCTTTCATTGCGTAGACAAGATGTTGTATACAGATCTCTGTCTGTAGTTTTTTTTTAGTGAAAAAAAAATATAATTTAATAAAATGATTAAGCTTTTATGTTTATTAATTTAGTTAGTCCTTTTTTATACATATGCATGTATGATTTATTTTAAAGAACAAATATTATTAATTTGATTGACCCTGAAGGTGACCTATGATGACCCTTACATAATAATTAATTGGTGTCCTTTGGCACACTGCTTATGTATATAACTATATGGTTATTATACATACAATATTGAAAGAGCACTTCTTATATTTATTGTAAATTTTAGGGAGTGCTGATTATATGATGATAACTTATTTTTATTTTAAAAAGAATATTTATTAAAATATATATTCTATTATTTCATAATAGAAAAAATATATAAGGATAAAACAATCTAGATATACACACTTTTATCTATTTAGATTAGTTATATCTGATTAATAATTTACAAATGTATTAGTTATTAATTTTTGTTAAATATTATAAAAACTTTACATTTGAATTATATTCTGTATAACTTTGTATCAAAACAGCAATCATTTCAATTCCATATGCAAAGATATTTAACATCGACTACAATGTTCATTGACCAGATGTTTGTTTATTGCTTTTAGAACGAATCACATTTATTCAATTACAATACCTATATAGAATTTATTGTAAGATATCTTTCAAATAAATACACTTAGAATTAAAAGATTAAAATAAGTAACAATTGAAACAAAATTCCATAAATAAGCAAATTTGGTTTTTCTGTACATATTTGTCTATTAAGTAGATATAATAAAAAAAAGTGTGTGTGTACTGTTTGTATGTATGTAAGAAGTTATACGTCTTTGGTGTAACAGAACAAAAATAGCTAAAGATTCCATCCCATATGTCACAACTCTCTGTTTGTATAAGAAATGATAAATTAATAAACAAACACAATTAAATTAAATAAATCAATAAATAAATAAGGCATATTCGGCATATTACAATCATATATTTATAGATTATCATTTAAGGAAAGATATATATTATATAATATATATAATTTGTCAGACAATAACAATGGTTACCATGGCAACAAACAGTTGTGTGCTAACTTCATCATGTCGCTTTTTGGACGATTATGTGCGCGCGCATCGTAAAAATTTTACTCTCATTATTTTTTTCAAATGTCCTAAAAGAAGTATATTTTAAAAAATATAGAAGATTCAAGTCAAAAGAAATTCAATTTTACACACTGACATTCATTATATACTATAAAAACCAAGAATGGTGAGTTTGAGGGCAAACTGGGATACCCTTTGTTATGATTTATGATTTTATCTCAGGAAAAGTCTTTCTCCAGTTTGGCCATGGAACCCTAATTGATAATATTTTTTAACGGATCCTCATTTTGATAATAACTAAACCGATTATATTATCATAGTTTGAATACTTTCTTATTTGACTTGAAAGAACAAATCTTAAATGAAAAATATGATGAATGAAATTTTTTTTACATATTTATTTATAATAGCATTAAAATTACGCTTCATGTCTGACAAAGTTTTATTTAAATCTCGGACGGAACTCGGAACCCCTTTTTTTTAATGTTGGGAAATGCATTTACACACGAGGTGTGGGGACTCACCGGCGAAGCCATTACTACCCACTAAAACCCAACAAAACCTTCCCCCGTCTTAATGGGGCGTCCCATGATCGCTTACGCATTCAACTACGACACCCCGACGGCAGGTCTGCCGAAGCGGACAACCATGGGATTGCTCCAAGGTCCACTCTGCTTTCAGAGAAGTACAAGGAGCAACCCGCATGGTACACCGCCCACCGAAGAGGGCCACCTCCCTGCACGTTTCTTGGCTTCGCGCCCGGCTGGATTGCCAGGCACTACTGAGCCCGGGGGTCTCCCCACCACGACAAGGTGAACGCACGTTGGGGGAGAACTCGGAACCCCTGTGACTCTTCCACGGAACCCTAGAGTTTGCGGACCAACATTTGAGAACCGCTGGATTAGATATCATGAGAGATATATTTTTTTATTCAGGAATTGTTTTTTTTAACAAATAGAGGTATAGTTATAGTACCCACTATATCTACTAATTACAAAGTAAATAATATTATTGTCTTGCAGACTAACAAACTTTGATTTTCTCATTAAGTCAATGCCAACAACAGTCTAAACACTAATGCATGTTTCATAAATTAACAGTATTGTGTAAATAAGTTACTTAGGCTTATTTTGAAACAGTCATAGCCAATAGTAAAATAAAAAAAAACCGGTCAAGTGCGAGTCGGACACGCAAACGAAAGGTTTCGTACCCTATGTCCTAATCGTTTTTTTATTAATTTGCATGGCGGCCATTTTGAAATTTGCCATGTTGGTTTTTTTTATTATTTGTTGTTGTAACGGCAATAGAAATACAAACTGAAAATGTCAACTTAATCTATTACGGTTCATGAGGTACAGCTCACTGACAAACAGATGGACAGACAGTGGAGTCTTAGTAATAAGGCACCCTTCATGTATGGAACCCTAAAAATGTTGTTATTAAAAGATGTTTTTATAGGTAGAGGTTACTTAAAATTTTATGTTATAGTGATAATTGAAATTTGTTATGATTAAAGTATTACCTTCTTTAAAACAAGGTATTTACAAATTTTAAATTGTTGGGAATCATTGGTTTAATTTTGTACTAAAATTTTTTTACCATATTTTAAATTGTAATGACTATAATTTTACATAACAAAAGAACAACAGTCATCCACTATTCTGCCTAATATATGACAAGAAAGATAATTAAAACAATTGCTGTGAATCACTCATCTTAAATTGGTCATCTTGATTGAAATAGTGTTGCCAGGTGGTAAAAATAAATATGGGATAATCTTATTAAAACTTCTATTTATGACACTTAATTTTGAAGTGATTATAGGTTGCATTATAGTTTCTTGATTATTATATTATATTGAAAATTAAATACGAGTATTCTATATTATACAAGTAAAATTAACAAAGTAATTATGTTATTTTGCTTTGAAAGTAAAACAGATCCATCTACTGTTTATGTCTACTATATATTTATATTTATTTATCCTGAATTCTTATAAAAGACATGGCAACGCTATTTGCTTTGCATGAATGATGTAACATATAGTTTTAATAAAAGCTCATCTAAATAACACTTTCAATTAATGTTGTTATTATTATGCATAACAATATATGGTAATATTATATGTATGTACAATGCACATATAATAATCTTTTATTATGCAGCTTATATGTATTTATTGAAAGTGATATCAAAACAATAATATATTTTTGCAAGAATTCGGAAACAATATACCAAGTTAGTAATGCGTCGTAACTCTACTCATCTTATTTGTTGTCTAATGAAATGTATCTTTTTGTACTTTAATTAATATTTCTTACTCACTATTAAGTTGCTACAGACTTGATATTGTTACGCTCAAGCCCTAAGTGCCCTATGCATCCTTCTATAATGTGACGTATTTATCGATGATATCACGATCAAAGAGTGCCCACTCGATCAAAAAATACAGGTGGTGGCCGAGAAAGCCAGTACTAACCACTAAATTCACCACGGAACCACTTTTGTCTTATGGAGCGTCGCAGGATCGCTTACGCACTCAACCACGAACCCCGACGGCTGGTCTACCGAAGCAAGCCACCATAACCATGGGGTTGCTTCCACCGTCAACTCAGCTATCAGAGAAGCCTTGAGCATATTATCATCTATATCATATCATAGCATATATCGCAAATTGTCCCCGAGATCTGGAAATATTTCTTCCAATAAACTAAATATTTCTTCCATAAAACGAAAAAACTAAAAATAAACAATCTATACTAATATTATAAAGAGGTAAAGTTTGTGAATTGTGAGTTTGTGACGTTGTATGGGGTAATCTCTGGATCTACTGAACCGATTTAGATGAAATTTGGTAAGAAGATAGTTTAAGATCCTGGGAAGGACATAGGATACTTTTTATCCCGGAAATCATCCCTTAAGGGGGTGAAAATGGGGATGAAAGTTTATATTGGGAAGTAAGCTAGGGGGTGAGTCGCTAGTTATTATATAAATGTTTAGAATGATACTATAAATAGTTTTTATTTCCTCACTTTAGTCTTGGACATTATCTAAATGCGATAAAAACACAGGTAGGATTAATTCTAGACAATATATGTAGGTTTTGAACCGTTTTAAGTTTTTTATTTTTTTGCAATTTTTTTAACAAGATTGTCCTCCTCACTTGACTTCTTTGAATTCTCATGGTATACGCTTTGTTTGTGAAACAACGAGACATTGTGTTTTGTCTAAACACTTGGAACAATGCTCTACCTTAAGTTATCCAAGAATCTTTGTTAGTTTTGCATATATGATCGTATGTATTGAATATAAAAAAATATATAGGAAATAAAATTATATATATATAATTTAGTTCGTTTAGTATATATAATATTTATTTATTTATTTATTTGGATTTTCTGCAAAATTTTGTAATTTTAATTCGTCCAATCAAAATATAATAAATGTACATTAAAATTAAATTCCCCTATAGCCTATAAATATCTTATTTCTATACATGATGATAACTGCTGCTTATGAATTACAATAAATAACCTAAACAGATTAAAAAATATATGTACTAATGTTTACGTCAACACAGGTGGGGGGAGTAAGAGCTTTGCTTACTTTTTCTGACAAGGGTTAGGGAAGGATTAATAATTCATAAAATTCTGCTTACGTAATACTGGAATGGCCCCTACTAATATTTTAAATGCTAAAGTTTATAAGGATGTATGTATGTATGTCTGGATTTATAAATGTATGGATGTTCGTTACTCTTTCACGCAAAAACTACTGAATGGATTTTAATGAAACTTTACATTAATATAGCTCATATATCAGAATAACACATACTAGGCTACTTTTTTTCCCGGAATAATGAATGGTTCCCGTGGGATAGATTCGTTTTTTTTTTTCTCTAGAGGCGAACACGAGCGAGGCGAGGGCGAGCCGCTAGTATAAAAAAGTCGGGTTAGTTACAGCATTTATAACTCAAGAACGACTGGACCGATTTTTATAATCTTTGATTTGTCTCTGCCCGAATAGCAGATTAATTATTAAAACATCGAAAAGTTTACGAAAAAAATAAATAATATAACGCTGTCTAATGACTATTTTTATCTATTTAAAACGTACTCAGGGACGTTAGTATAAAATAAATCCTAATAAATTGTAGTTTATCTAATTATAAGTTACCAGTGATTGCCGATATATTATAGGTATTATGTAGGATCACCACCGACTCACCCTCGCTCCGCTCGGTTTTGTCCCTACTGAAAATTTAGATTTGTAATTTATATGTATTTTTTAGTGCCGAATTATAAAAAAAATTAATTAAAAATTTCGTCCAAAAAATATACATATAAAATTTTTGGGGTGGACCACTCTTACCACTTAGTTTACGTCTTATTCTCGTACCTGCGTCTTATTCTCATACCTTTCGTCTTATTCTCGTACGTGCATCTCGATCATTTTTACCTCGCACGTGCAAGATGAGGAATGATCTTCCTCCCGAGGTATTCCCTGAGCGCTATAATATGGGACTCTTCGAGAGTAATGTCTATAGGTCCCTTAAAAACTGGCAACGCATTCGCAATTCCTCTTGTGTTGCAGATGTCCATGAGCGGCGATAGCCACTTACCATCAGGTGGATCGTTTGCTCGTTTGCCCCTTTTTTCTATAAAAAAAAAAAACCTACTGTATATACTCGTACACACAAAATATTTTCATAAGAATCGGTCAAGCCGTTTCGGAGGGGTTTTGTTACAAACACTGTGACGTGAGAATTTTATATATTAGATTAACTTATATCAATTCCACACATAAAAATCCGCTTTTAAGGATCCATCTTCAGGATTTACTATACAAAGAATTGTATTCGGTTCACAATTATTGGCGAAAATATTACGTAACGTACACACAAAATAAGTTGGTATGTACTTTATAATATGCTCACGTACCATATCAGACATGTAAAATAATTTTTATTCTTCTAGCTTTTTAGGGCTCAAGATATACAATTCACTCAATCGATTGAAATTAGATTAAACGATGTTATATTGAATTATTATTTTAATATAATATTATAATATTAATTTTATAAAGAGGAAAGATTTGTGTTTTTGTATGTTTGTAACGAATAAACTGAAAAACTACTGGACCGATTTAGATGAAATTGTGTGATAAAGATAGTTTGAGATTCTGGGCAAGTGCATAAGATATATTTCATTCCGGAAATCATCTCTTAAGGGGGTGAAAATGTGGATGAGTGTTTGTATCAACCTAGTGTGGAATCAACCTAGGGACGAACCCGAGCGAAGCGATAGTGAATCGATGGTTGTAAATAAAACTTTGTAAACTTGTTTTAGCTTATGCGTACAAAATATTCCAAACAATCTGTTTTACAAAAATATTGACCGTGTAAATTCGAAACCGTAACCAATTACTTTATTTCGTAAATATGTTAATTATTTTTTATAAGTAAGTTCTTATGTTAGACTAGACGGCACGGCGCCATCTTAATTATTTTACCAGGATTTATTATTCTTATTAATAAAAACTTGTCTCATAAGTTGCGAAAAACGACTTGTTGTTTTTTATATCCACATTATTAGTTTCATATAAGTACAGCGTTTATTGTCACACAGATTTTCTGATAAGAACTACAAGATGAGATGTGTTTGTCGTTACTGATAATAAAATAACCTAGTTCGTGTGCCTGTGATGCTTGCTTATCGTTTATATCAAGATTTCCGTATATTCTCTACGATAACTTTTAATATTATAAGTTTACTATTTTCGGAGGGTTAACTGTTAATATTATTATATTTAAGAAAAAGGATATTTGTTGGTTTGTCCATTTTTCAAGTTTCAATGGAACAGTAGATTAGCTTGTTTTTACATGCAAATATATCAGCTCGAGAGTATCATGGGTTTTGTTTGTCCACATCAAGTGGTCCTTTCATAAAGAAAATGGAAAAAAATATTCTATGAAGCTTGTAAAAGACAACAGAAAGCACGAGTCGTATTTATGCCTAGATCGAAGCAGTGTCAGGTTTTTGTAATGTATAATTAAAAAACCTGGCTAAAAATATACCGCAGTACCGACGGTATTAAAAAGTCTATATGGTAGTGCCCTTGAATTTTTCGAACGGCTCTCCAATGGTACACGTTTCCGATAGCTATCAAGCTTCCGGTTGCAGCTACGTACCAAGTACCAACTTGCACACATATGAAAACTATAACTTTTCAAGGTTTAGAAATGAGCAAATATGGGAATGTTTGTTAACGTAATTCTTGATTTCAAGTAGTATGTTCAATTCAAACTTCTTGTTTTGTTGTTGTATTTTTAACTGATTTAAAAAAAAAAGAATGTACTTAATTCGTGCGTAGATATGGTTTTTTTTTCGTGTGTATTTGTATTATAATAATACCTTTCTATAGTAAACCGTTTTTCATGATTCTTTTTTTTTTTTGAAAAGAAAAGATTAATTCTCAAGGGTTATGTGACCATTACATTTTAAGTAATATTGAAGATGGATTTTTTTAAAAATAAATTTTACGTAAATATATACAATACTCATACCATCGCTTCGCTTCGGGTTCGTCTCTAGACAAAAACAAATCTATTCCACCGGAACCGTACTTTTTCCTGGATAAAAAGTAGCCTATGTGCTATTCCAGACTAAAATCTATCTCTGTGCCAAATTTCATCTAGATCAGTACAGCCGTTCTGGTGTGAAATAGTAACAAACATCCATCCATCCTCACAAACTTCCGCATTTATAATTTTAGTATAGATATAGATGATCTAGCTTTGATTTATGGCTTAAATAATTGTAGTTGTAGATTAAAAATTGTTAAATTAGCATATTTCTTATGTATGATCCTTGGGATCGTTATTAAATTCTACATAAAATATTACAATAAAGATGTTCTTTCCAGTTAAACTATGACTGCTTAGAAGTTATACGTAGTTTCAGTTTATCAACTGGCACGTTTTGAAGTCGTTAACAAGATTTAATTGAATTGATAGTTTGTTTCACAGTTCCATTAATTATTCACTTTTACATAATTTAACAAACATCTTTACGGATAATCTATACATATAATAAAATTGTAACTAAGCCGAATCTGTACATTAAATATTTTTTTTGGAAAATCTTATTGAAATAGATATTATTATGATACAGAGGCTGAATCTATAGTTTTTAGAATTTTTGGTCATCTGAACGCGGGCGGAGCCTCGGGCAATGCTAGTACGTAATAATTTTAAAATAAAGTATTTTTTTAAATTATGCGATATCAAAAAATTTGTGTATGGCTTAATTTAATCACGGGGTATTGTGAATATTTTGGCGAAGCCGTAACGAATGAACGGCTTAGGTATTTGTCTTTCTCAATATTTGCCAGTTGTGCAACAACAAAATATCATTCGATTGCTGTATATTTATTCAGATTTTGTCCCAAATCTGACATGAACTGATTAAAAAAGATATTAGCCCGATTTCACCAACATCACTTAAGCTACCACCTTTTTTTTTTTTAACGTTGGAAAATGCATTTACGCACGAGGTGTGGAACTCACTGGCAAAGCCAGTACTACCCACTAAAACCCAACAAAGCCTTCCCCCGTCTTAATGGGGCGTCGCAGGATCGCTTACGCATTCAACTACGACGCCCCGACGGCAGGTCTGCCGAAGCAGACCACAATAACCACGGGGTTGCTCCAAGGTCCACTCTGCTATCAGAGAAGTACCAGGAGCAACCCGCATGGTACACTGCCCTCCGAAGAGGGCCACCTCCCACCGCCCACCGAAGTGGGCCACCTCCCTGTGCGTTTCTTGGTTTCGCGCCCGGTTGGGTTGCCGGGCACTACTGAGCCCCCCCACCACGATAAGGTGAATGCACGTTGGGGGACACTTGAGCTACCACCTACGCATAGAATCCCCAGCGTAAAAGTTCCTCTAAACTAGCTCCTAAATTAAATTTAGTTTTACAATCGTCAGAGCACGTATTTCTAGTACCTATATTTAGGTGTCATTTTAACATTTAGGTGACCCCTAACTGTCGGTGAAACAGAAACTGTCCCCTAACAGCCCCCTAACCATGCTTAGGGGATCCCTTAAATTTAGGTGACGTTGGTGAAATCGCCCAATCGTATTTTTTATCGTAGTTACCAACCGACAAACTTTGTTAAGTTTGTTATTATACTACAAAAATAATTTAATTAAAAAAATAGTTGTCTTATATTTTTAAGCTTTAAAACCCTGCAGGCCTCCAAAAAATTCTGTGATCCTAACCCTTGCTCAATATGAAGCAATTTCAAAATTTGCACGTGCATGGTGCGATGTTTTAACCAATAGCGAGTGAGCACGTACAGTGGGGGAATCTTGCCACCTGGCGAAAGGTTCATTGAGATGTTATTATAATTCTGCCATCTTTACAAATTATATTATTATAATATACATTTGTTATTTTGCATTATAAAAGCTGTTTTTGTTTTTTTTTTTTATGTACAATTTAATGTTAATTTCTATTTAGACATTAATTAGGAAAGACCACTTGTAATCGTTATATATTCATTATTATTAATATTTTTTAGCTGATAATTCAAAAAAAAAAGACGCGCTAAAACTACAAAAAAATCCTTAAAAAGGTAGTTTCATACAAACTTTCAAACCCTATTTAACTTCCTTATAGGATGAATTTCTAAAAATGCTAAAACACGTATTTATTTAATTTTATTAAAGAACATTAGTATCAAGTTTCAAGTAATTCTGATCACAAATATTTTAGATAATCTCCCGCGATAAAAAGTAGCCTATGTCGCTCTCCAGCCCTCCAACTATCTTTACACAAAAAATCACGCTAATCCGTCGCTCCGTTTCGACATGAAAGAAGGACAAACAAACTAACAAACACGCTTTTACATTTATAATATTAGTTTGGATTTTGATATTCATTTTTAACTTACATGTAATTTTTTTTTAATTATAAAGAGTCTATAAAGTGTATGGCTTCATCTCTGTAGTCCATTGTACATAGAAGATTGAACGAATCGAGATTGTTTTCACTTACTGGCCGATGTTAATCAAACCCTGTAATCAATGCAAATTGAACACTTTCAAAATTGAAGCATTAAATAAACTACGGTTGTTTCTTTCTTGACACTATTTTGTTAAGTATCTAGAGATTATACTTTTTCTAACAATAAATTGCTGTTTTTTTGACGGATGCCGCCACTTACTTTCTATAATTATTTCTGTTTGACATAATTATGGTCTGGCACGAAAGCGATATTTTTTTCAAGTGCCGCTCTTACATTTTTATTTTAATTTTAATACTAGCGACTCACCCTCGGGCTCGGGTTCGTCCCTAGCTTGCTTCCCTCATACAAACTTTCATCCCCATATTCACCCCCTTAAGGGATGATTTCCGGGATAAGAAAGTATCTTCTTACCAAATTTCATCTAAATCGGTTCAGTAGATCCAGATATTACCCACTACAACCTCACAAACGTTACCTCTTTAAAATATTAGTAGGTATAGATAATTATTAGTAATAGTTTAACTAAGTTAACTTAAGTGTAGTACTTACGCTATTATGAAACTTACCAACCTGATTGTACTATCTTAATCTCCTAAGGATTCGTATAAATTATAAATATAAGCTTAAACTAAATTAACATAATTATAATAGTAACTAATTCTGCTAATACACCCTAAAAATGTATTTTTGTACTAATCTTAGAACATAACTGTCCTTATTGTCCCGAGGTGGGCGTAAATAGCTGCGACACAGTTTATACTATAATGCAGCTACTTACGATCTTAACTGTTTTTTTAATATGTATGTTATTATGTTCAATAAAAATCTTCTAAATCTTTTTTTTAAACCTAAGACTTATTTGAGGACGAATCATATACAAGGCAACACTTCATAATCTTTCAAATAATATGTGAAGCGTGTGTGTAACGGGTGTTGGTCATAACTTATAGGTAAACCCTTTCTTATAAATAACAAAATATTACAAATGATTAATGTTCAGGTAATAAATAGTACTTAAGGTTAAATTTTTATTTTGTTAAATTCTGCAAACATTAAAATTGTAATTAAGGCGACAAATCTTAAAGTGTGCCAAAATTATTTGGCTTTCAAAATTTGTCTGTTAACGAGTGTTGCTCGCTTTTAAATAAGATTGTTTTTAAATTATTTTTTGTATTATTCTATTCTTAGGTTATTTCGGGTTTCTATTATAATAAAAACAATCACATTTAAAGGAAATAATATTGATGAATTATATTTATTTAAGTACTAGCAACACACCCTCGATTCGCTCGATTTCATCCCCAGATGGTTCAAAATTCAAAATATTTTATTCAGCATTAAATTATTACAATTCTTTACTGAACGTCGTGAGTCTACTACCAGTTCGGAAAGAAGAATCCTCAGACCTGAGAAGACCTGGTGAAAGAAACTCAGATTTCCATAAATAGACATAAGTTTTTTATTTATGAACCGATTGAAATACGGAAAACAAATACTAAATTTTAAATGAAGCTTACCGCATTACATGAGTGAAAACCTTACCCAAATCGGTTAAGCCGTTTCTGAGATTAGCAGGCAAAAATTCTAAAAACCATTGTTTAAAGAACCTCAATTATTACTTGGGTACTTGAGTAGGCACTGTCTGTAACAAGTATATAACGCCTTTGAGATGTCTAAAACCTTAGTCTCTCCCGTGACCATGATTGCTGTAAAGCATTCGAAACGTCGGGAACCAAAAATCAAAATAAATCCGCGAAATTCCCCGAAAAGATTACATTAATGAATAACAACACTCACTTGTGCACTGTATATGTCGAATTATTGACGGTTGTGACATTCTTAGTACAAATATTATTTATAGATAATAAAATTGGCTTTGGATTACTGAATAAGGTAAAAATATAATACTTACGAAATATACGATTTCTTAAAGCATCATATCAACATGTGATAACGAGCGATAGAATTATTCATATACACAGCCAAACGTAATCCATTAGGTTTTCTCCCGGAAACGGATTTAAACTCGATGCATCACATGAAAAATGATGAAATCATTTTCTTTATTATAACCTTACTTCTTATTAATATTATAAATATGAAAGTTTAGATGTTTGGATGTTTGTTATTCAATCATACCAGAACGGCTGAAAGGATCTGGATGAAAAGCACAGAGATATAGTCTGGAATACAGACTCACACACAGGCTACTTTTATCCCGGAAAAATGTGCGGTTCCCGTGGGATAAGTTTGTTTTTATTTTTCTAAAGGCGAACCCTAGCAAAGCGAGGGTGAGCCGCTAGTAGGTGGATAAAGTTATGGGCTATTTATATTTTACGTACATTCATATTGTTAATCATAAATCATAGGAAAAAGAAATTCTGTTTCTTATCGGTACTACAAAGACATGTTACGCTTGAAAACATAAAGAACTTCAAAACGTCAAGCTCAATTATATTGTAAAATATTAGATAAATGATAGTATATTGTTGTTTTCAAGATATATTAAAGACAGATTTAGAAGCCCATAAAATAAAGGGGATTAACGAACAAAGAGCAGTTAATGTGGATTGCGGACAATAAATTATTTATTGACGATGACGCTTGAGAAAATCGTGTACCCACAGTAATGGGCTGTTTTCACACTTATGATGGTATTTCTTAAAAATATTCTGTAATAATTGGACATAGTTATGCAAAATAGATTAAACCACAAAAACTTACTTTTGAGAAAATAGGACTTTTAGTAAAATTAGTATATCCAAATAAGAAGAATAGTTTTTTTTTTAAATTCCTCTTAAATATTGTGTATTTTATCTACTTTCTGTATATAAGTTGATATGTAGGTGCCATTTATGACAGTAAATCGAAAAATGGTTTTCGTTGGCTGGATCCATTTTGCATAACTACGTCCAATTGTAATAAATATTACTCCAATAACAAAATGTATTGATTAGAAAAACAAATCTTTGTTTTATCACCGACGTATTGTATAATTATTATTGTATATAAGTAGTGCATTATAATAGTTGTTTTTCTCATTAAACATTATTATTATAATAAATCATTCAACAGAATCATTGGCAAATATTCAAGATGAGACTCAATATGACAATGAAATGCATAGAGTGGCGATATAATTACATATGTCATTATTTATTTTATTATTATTTGAGCGAAGCGAGGGTGAGTCGCTAGTAGTAGTATACATTGTTAATTGAAATGAACAAATGTTAGTTACAACAAAATACTCTTAAACGATTGAAAATATGTATTACGGAAAGTTTTCCTGCAGAATACGAAAGAAAACTTTTATGTATCTTAATTTTCCTGTTATTGTGTTACGTTTTAATACCAGATTTGTGTCCAGCTACAAGGTTTCAAAGCAATACGATAATAAAGGTGGCTTAAAATTGAATTCCTTTTGTGTTTGTAAACTTTTAAGCTAATGTTATACCTATATAAATGCGATTTGCTTTCATTTGGCAATAGATTAGGTTACTATTGATATATTAAAACATAGATACATATTTCCTAACATATATCTGTTGGCGTCGATATGTGACGTGAAGTCCAAAGGATAAAATTCAAAGATCGAAAGTTCTTATTAGACAACTAGCTTTGCCCGCGGCTCTGCCTGCGGTCAGATGGCCTAAAACCAAATTCTTAGGTTTTACATATTAGTATAATCTTACATTGCATATTTTTTGTATTTTTTCTCAAAAATGAGATATTTTCCCGCGGTAAAAAGTATCCTATATGTTGACCCGGATAACCAGCTATCACCATACCAAATTTCATCAAAATCCCTCCAGTGGTTTTTCTGTGATGCGGTAACAGACAGACAGATAAAAATTCTAAAAACTATAGATTCGGCTTCTGTATCTATAATAATATTTATTTCAATAAGATTTTCCAAGAAATATCTAATGTACAGATTCGGCTTAGTTACAATTTTATTATATGTATAGATAAGACAAATTCAAGTTGCGCACACCACATAAAGTACTTTTTAAAAGAAGTAACGTGCTTTTTAATTTTGTCTTCCGAAAAGCAATGAACAAAAGGGATTTAAAAATGCGCAAAATATAATATAATAGTTTTGAGGTCACTTTTGAGATGCCAATTGTGTACCTTGAGTTTTTGTAATTTGTATATCAATGGTATGAGCAGAAGCTTTTTAGTGTAATAATATCATCATGAATAACAACTATGTAGTGTGAATATGAATATTATTAAATATTTATATATTAACTTATACATATTTGGAAATGTTCAATATTGGCATGTATTATCGAAGCCGAGTCGTAGACGTTTGTAAGTAAATATTGAAAATTCCCATATCTTAATCTTATCACTAAATAATACAAACTGCCTCGTGTTTCTGTACATTCTAGTAACACTTTTGGTAATCTGTTTCCTCTTAGACTATACGTTATTTTAAAATTATAGGCACATTCGTTATACTGTTGCTTATAACTTAAGATATTTAAATATACATATTTTATTTACCTAAACTATAAAAAAATTAAGTTTAATTTGTTATTACAATGTAATACTTTAACAGTAGGTATCGCTCTTTTTCTCAAAAATACTATACAAAATATACCTACTTATATTTTGACTGATTGTCTGTCCTTTCTTTCTTTTAAGTCTCTTTTTTTTCATACTACATGAATTTGATTCATAAGATATATTATGTATCATCATATACCTATATAATGGTAAAGATATAAGGTAATGGTAGAATAATTATTCAAGTTAAAAAAAATATACAACAATGTAAATTCAACCTTAAATGCAATGTTTAAAGTTGTTTTCACAAAATAAAAATTAAGTTAAATGCACGCTCAAATGTCCAAATGAGTGCTCATTGGATGAGAATTTTTTTTGTCGCTGATTGTGTATCTAGTACTTTTTTGATCGATGGTTTACGTGTCATTGCGCCTTAGAAAAATGAAAATTGTTACGAAATCAATAATTTAATCTAATTACTGAATATATTTTTTTCTATATTAAAGATTTAAAATAATTGAATTGTAGATTTAAAAAAACATCTTATAATGATGTTAGTGTATTTTTAGAAATGTTTTTTTAGCCTTATTATCATCTGCCGTTTCGGCCTTGGGTTATAGGTTATATTCGTTGCCTGCACCTGCCAGGGGCCGCATGTTGCTCATGAGATGATACCTACAGAAAAGTCGAAAAATTATACATAACATTTTTTTTTTCATATCCTTTCTGCTAATTTTTATTTGACAGATTTGAGTTTTAAGTCTGACAACTTTAGTTATAACTTATACTATGTCGCCAGTGTGATCAGAAAACAAAAATGAACTACAGATATTATAATATAGTTAATATTTGTTTTTTGCGTTTAAATTACATAATGGTCATAATTTTTAAAACCTATGGTACCAAAAAACAAAAGAAAATACGTATCAATTTTACGTGTTGGTATAAAACTGCAGTGAGAAATTACATAACTATGCTTTTATAATGCGAACTGGTAGCAGACTCATGACGTTCAGTAAAAACTTGTAATAATTTAATGCTGAATAAAATAATTTGATTTAATACGAGAATAAGGTAAATTACATTTGAGTGATTTAAAATATTTCGAAAATAGGCTCTCAAGATATATTTCGGTTTAATTTTAAATGATGTCGAGTGTTTACACTAATTTTTCACACATGAAACACTGCAAGTAGCGCATGATGTACTCTGTATTCTTGAAGAATCGATTATAATCTGAGAAATTTGGACGCGTTTCAGAACATTTTCCTCCATTGTTTCACTGAAATATATTAATCGTAATGTAAGGTTAGTTTGGATTTATCGAAGTGAATCATACGATTTATTAAGTAAAAGCTTTGATTATCCGAAAAAGTTAGTTCTCAATTTAATATAATAAATTATCGATTCAAAATAAAATGATATTATCGAATCGATAACTATTTAATGCAATTTTTATTATGAGGTACTTATTTTTTTAATGAGACGTAATGAAAAGCAAATAGCAGATAAGATAAATTCATTAATAATGCAATACATATTATTATTTAGCTAAATTTGATGTTAATTATAATCCGATAGTAGTGACATCTCTAAATTGTGTAAAGACTTAATGCGCCGACGCAATATGATTGTGCATTTAATTGCATCCATAACATTTACGAGCGCCCTCGTTAGATGTCGGATGTTAGCCAGGTTTCGTGCTGAAGTATTTCTGGTAAAGCTCCGCATTTAATATGGGTATTGTTATGTGCACAATAATAGCAAATTGATTTATTAGTTTGTCTAACTAAATAAGTTCATTATAAATTGTGTAACTATATTAGTTAATTATTACTTCGACTAACTCAATAATAATAATCTATAATAATAAAATAAATCGCTGAATGTGTTGGTAAGCGCAAATCTCGAGAGCAGCTGAACCGATTTCGCTAATTCTTTTTTTATAATATTCCTTGAAGTACGAGGATGGTTCTTACGGAGAGAAAAAATTAAAAAATTGCCTGAAAAGTCTAAAAACGACACTTTTCTATACTCCCATACAAAAGATTCGTAATAATACTTAAAAGTCAATTTGAACTTTAATACCATACCATAAAGTGTTAGTGGAGAGGTTCCGGGAAGGCAAAACATTGATGGCAATTGAGTGACATTATAATCGTATAAATATTAATGTCAATATTTGTCAATATTATTAACAAAAAAAATTAAAATGTATATAGCTAACGCTGGCTAATAATTATTTATATCTATTTAAAGCGTACCTAGCGACGAACCCGAGTGTACGGGACTTAACAGGACACGGAGGAAAAAATAAAACCGCGTACCAGGACAACTTGATGAGAAGTATATTCATTTACGAATGACCCACACGGTACAACAAAAAATAATAAAAGTTAAAGTTAACTGTGAGTAGTTTAACATACGTTGCTTTAAAAAATCATCAGGCGCTCGAACATGCCCCCGGACGTTGAAAGATTATCTTTCAACAAGAATCAGCCTCTGCTACGGGTAACGGGCAAATTTTATTGAAAGCTCGTCTTATTACTCCACCAGACGTCTTGATGTCAGCCACACGAACAATTGAATCTGGTCCTGGATGCACTGCAACAATTCTTCCTAATTTCCACTTAAGAGGTGGTAGGTTATCCTCTTTAACCACTACCAAGGAACCCAGCTTCAACTCATCTCTACAGGAACGCCATTTGGTTCTCTGTTGTAGTTCGGAAACAAACTCTTTGCTCCATCGAACCCAAAAGTGCTGGCGAAGTTGCTCAATCCTTTGGAAACGAGTTAAATGATGAACAGAATCGTCCCGGTAATCACGCTGTGGTAGTGAAGTAAGCGTTCGGTCAATAAGGAAATGTCCTGGCGTCAGAGGTGTATAGTCTGCAGGATCAGAGGACATTGGCGTTAATGGGCGAGAGTTCAATATCGCCTCAATTTGGATCAACGTGGTGTTAAGTTCTTCGAAGGTAAGGTTACAATTTCCCAACACTCGTTTGAGATGATACTTCGTCGACTTTACACCCGCTTCCCAGAGTCCGCCAAAATGAGGAGTATACGCGGGGATAAAATGCATTTTGATGCCATCATTTGCCAAACTTTCACTCAACGAATCGCAATTAAATTTAAGAAATTTTGAAATTTCATGGTACGCGCCTACGAATGAGGTACCGTTGTCGGAAAAAATATTGATGGGTTTTCCCCTACGTGAAATGAATCGATATAAAGCCAATAAATACTTATTAGTACTTAAATCACCTACTAGTTCCAAGTGGATGGCCTTAGTAGTGAAGCAAATAAATATCGCGATGTACACCTTTACTAGCCTACAACCTCGACCTTGCCGACTAGCGCACATTATAGGGCCAGCGTAATCTACGCCAACACTTTCAAAAGGAAAACCACCCGGAACAAGTCGCTGCTGAGGCAAATTTCCCATCAATGGGGTAACTACACTACCTTTTATCCGACAACAGCGCACACAGCTACGATAGCAAGCCTTCGCTAAGTTTCGACCACCTATGGGCCAATACGATTCTCTTATCGAGGCCAATAATAATTGCGGTCCCGCGTGCATCAATTTTTTATGTTGATAATGGAATAATAATTTAGTGAATATATGAGTAGACTGTATAATAATAGGGTGTTTTTTGTTATAAGAGAAATCTGAATTTTCTAAACGTCCACCGACACGCATTATTTTATTAGAGTCTAAATAAACATTAAACTTAAGTAATGGGCTTTTTGCAGGTAAACTTTGTTTATTTATAAGTAATTTATACTCTGGAAATGATTCCTCCTGACATTTTATAATAATAGCATTTAATGCTTCCTGTAGTTCATTTTCTGATAAAAAGTTATTAGTTACAGGGATCTTTCGGCAGATTTTAATAAAACGCAACACATATGCTACGCAACGAATAAGTCGTAAATAATTTGAAAAACGTTTGAAATTTATGAAAGTACTGTCTTTTGAATGTATATTTTCAGTTTTAATACTTAACGCAACATGAGCTCGAGTTTCGGGCAATGTGTCGAAATTTAAAAATTTAAGTTTAGAAGGATAGTTGAACGGATCTTTATTCAAAAAATCAGGACCATGCCACCATAAATCTGAACCTTGCAAGGTACTAATATCCACGCCACGAGATATTAGATCTGCTGGGTTTTTATCAGTTGGGACGTGCTGCCAGTTACAACTTCCCGCCTTGTCTAAAACTTCAGCAACGCGATTGCGTACAAATGGTTGAAGCTTAGAAGGCAACATCTGTAACCATCCCAATACGATAGTCGAGTCAGTCCAACAATAAACTCTGTCGAAGTTTACCCGAAGTGAATTTATGATCTTTTCATAAATTCGAGCTCCTACAACGGCGCCACACAATTCTAACCGAGGAATTGTGGTAGGTTTAAGTGGCGCCACTCGGCTTTTAGCCATTAATAAACGAACCATACACTTGCTGTTACCATCGATAGAACGGACGTAAGCGCACGCACCATACGCTCGCTCAGATGCATCCATGAATATATGTAATTCTAACGCCTTATATGAATCTTTTATAACAAGTCGGGGGATTCTAAATTGATTCAAAAGAGGCAAAGCTTTGACAAGAGCATCCCAGCTTGTAATATATTCTTGAGTTAAAGGTTCATCCCATGAAAGTTTATCTAACCACATTTTTTGCAACATCATTTTCATAGAAACAACAAAGGGAGATAATAGACCTAAAGGGTCAAAAATGCGAGCAATCGCTGAAAGCAAATCACGTTTAGTGTTGCCTTCAGGTATCTTAGAACCTATTAAAAAACCTAGTTCATCAGAATGAGCGAACCAGTCAAGTCCTAATAATTTATTAGGCTCAACCGATCCCATGCTTAAATCTAGTGGCGACTGAAAGGATCCAGATATTAATCTAGGTTCGTTCGATTTCCACTTTCTAAGTGGCATACAAGCTGAGGCAAGTACAGCAGTAACTTCATCACGAATGAACATTACATCATTTAAATCGTTACTACCTGTCAGCAGATCATCAACGTAAAAGTCATGCTGTATAATGGTGGCAATTTTATCATTTTTACATTCTATACCTAACTGTTTAAGACAGCGCGTGGCAAGAAATGGAGCGCTAGCCGTACCATACGTGACGGTGTTTAATTTAAATACTTTGACAGGATCATCTACATTTTCACGCCAAACTACCTGCTGCAAGTGCCTATCAGATGGATGAACTACGACCTGTCTATACATCTTTTCAACATCAGCTGACAAAACATACTTATGCTCTCGAAACCGAAGAAGTATAGAGAGAAGATCATCCTGAACCGTAGGACCTACCATCTGTAAATCATTAAAAGAAACTCCTGATGAAGTAGGGCAACTTGCATTGAAGACCACACGAAGCTTTGTAGTGACACTACATTCGCGTAGTACTCCATGATGCGGTATAAAATAATTACCTGTGTTCAAATTTAATTCTTTATTCTCCGACATATGACCTAACTTTTTATATTCAGACATGAATTCGTGATATAATTTGCTAAAATCGGGTTGAGTTTTTAATTTACGTTCAAGGGAAAGTAAACATTTTTTAGCCCTATGAAATGAGTTACCTAAAACAGAAGCATTCTGCTTTAACGGGATACGAACACAAAAACGACCATCATCTAAGCGTGTTGTATTTTTAATAAAATGATCCTCACATAATCTTTCTTCTGGTAAATAATCAGAGGACTGTGATTGAATCTCTTCAAGATTCCAAAATCGCATTAAATCTTGACGAATTAAATCTAATTCAGAACCGTTATAAGGACTAGTTCGAGTAAAATTACAACTAATTTTATTTGATAATAATTTACCAGACTTATAGGTAATCGGGCCAGAAACAATCCAGCCTAGCCTGGTTTCACATAACACAGGCCTCTCGGCACCTAGCTTTATTCTCTCTGAGCCTAACAAGTCCCAAAAGAGATCCGCACCAATCAAAATATCAATATCTGAGGGCTTGTAAAAGGTGGGGTCAGCTAGACAAATATGAGAAGGAATATTAATGTCAGATAAATCTAATTCATAACAGGGCATACTACTTGTTATTAATGGCAACACAAAACAAAATAACTTTGTCTTATAATGGTTATTCAGTGACGTCATTTTTACTTGACAAGTGTTACCTACGCGAGAAGTCGCGTTATTTATCCCAAGAATCGGCCTATCTATCTGACTAGTGGTTAAATTAAGCTTTTTACACAGTCGCTCCGTCATAAAACTCGATGTACTACCACTATCGAGTATCGCACGCGCAATGTGCTCATGATTATTTTTATCATATAATTTAACTAAAGCAGTTGACAGTAACACATCGCGCTGTTTATGAATGACGTTATGGGGAGATGAAATACTCGCAGACAAAGCTACGTTGCTAGCGCCACCGCCAGTCTTAACGGCGATCGAAGACGCAGCGGACGTTGACGGAGACAAAGCTATGTTATCAATTATGTCATTACGATTACCTTTAATATCGGAAATATGGATTAATGTGTTATGCTTTCGCTTGCATAATTTGCAACCTGGTTTTCTACAAGTATTTGCAAAATGGCCTGTACGAAAACAGTTGTAGCACACTTTATAATTAGGCAGTAATTTAAAACGAGCTTCATTACTTAATGAAAGGAAATGTGAACAGCCGCTTAAACTGTGGTCACCTTTACAATTTGGACAAGGTTTAGTGACAGACTCAGTGCTTAAACTACCAGAACTTTGTGTCGTTATCATAGATTTTACCTTAGAATATGATTTAGTAACAGTAACATTATTTAGTGATAATTCCAAAGTTTCAAGTAAATCAGCGCGTGTGCGAATGAATTGAAGGAAGACATCGAAAGTAATCTTACTATCTTTGTCTATGTGCCCTTTAAACTCCTCCCATTCGCGATAAGATTTATGATCTAACTTGCGAGTAACCAAATATATTAATAAGGTGTCCCATTGTTTGACAGGCTCGCCTAAGGATTCCAATGATCGCAAGTTTTTATTTAATTGATCTATTAAACCTTTTAACGCTATAGAAGACTCTTTAGTGATAACTTCAATGTTAAATAACGCTGATACATGATTTTGCACTAATAACCTCTTATTATTAAAACGATCGCATATTAAATCCCAAGCCACAGTGTAGTTATTGGCAGAGAATTCAATCGAATGAATTACAGCAGCAGCAGATCCTTCCAGGGAAGCACGCAAATAATGAAATTTATTTATATCGTCAATCTCGTCGTTATTATGGATGAGACTAGTAAAGGTGTCACGAAACTCCAACCAGTTACTATATGAACCGCTAAATTTTGTTAACTGTATAGTAGGTAACTTAATAGGCTTATGAATAGTGGCATGAGTACTTTTTGAACTAGCAATCGATTCATTATCTTTATTATATAATTTTAATAATTCCTGAGACCTAGATAAGGTTTTATAATATAATGACTCGAATTCAGAACGCTCAGACAACTGTATTTTTATATCATCAACCACACATTCTAAACGCAACTGTACCTCATCGTATTGTTCATATAAAGATTCGATCTTGCTCATGCGCAATTGTAACTCGGTAACATCACAACTATTTAATTTGTTGTCACTTAATGCATCAAGATAATTAATAAATGCAGTTAAGCGACCCTTAAAACTTCCTCGTTTCTTTATCAACTCCCTTTCCTCGGACATACTGGGAAACGTGTGATGTCAACCTGGAATGTATATAATAACAATTTCAAGTTTATAAAGTAATAAAATACTTAACTATACAAAACTTTGAGGTACCTACGTGCTATGTAATAAGTTAAAAATTTATTTTAATTTGTATATAATAATACAAATACGCAATTTATTATGTTCATATGTAAATACAATTAACAAATCTATGATGACAAACTATTATTTTATTTTGTCCTTATTTTTTTTTTAATAATTATTTTTAAAACAGAAATATAAGTATATTTACTTTAACAAATGATAACTTTAAGTACACTACGGGTTAATTAAATTAATTTACAATATAATTACTAACTTGTAATAATATTTAACACTAACTAACAAATTATTTCTAACACATACGAGTACCTACGCATGAGTTATAATAAAAGTTAACACAGGGAAAAATGTACTAACCTTTTATATAAACTTATTATAAAATTAAATACAACCTGTTTGAGTGTTGGGTGATGATATTATACTAATAAAACTTAACACCGTTGAAAATAATGTGTACTCGATCTTTCCATTACTTCTCAGTACCGGCCAATTCTATGTCCATGTTAATTAATTATTTCCGTCGTTAACAATCGCTGATTTGGATATATAATCTTCAATTACTTTTATTAATATCCATATAAGCGCTATCCGCTCGATAAAGGACCATGTACGGGACTTAACAGGACACGGAGGAAAAAATAAAACCGCGTACCAGGACAACTTGATGAGAAGTATATTCATTTACGAATGACCCACACGGTACAACAAAAAATAATAAAAGTTAAAGTTAACTGTGAGTAGTTTAACATACGTTGCTTTAAAAAATCATCAGGCGCTCGAACACCGAGCGAAGCAAGGGTGAGCCGCTAGTTTAATAAATAAAAACAGTATTTTTCTCAATTTAAATTCTATTTTAACTTTAAAACTAATTAATAATTATGATTATTGTTTTCACAAATTTATTTAGGTAAATCTAATTTAAATATCTCGGAGTTTTTAATCAATTTCAATATTTTATTCTAACTATAAAGTACACAAGTACAAATACCTGTTTTATCCCAACACATCTATTACTATTAAATAATTAATAAATACTATATATATAATAAATAAATAACTATATAACTAATAAATAAAATATATAACTAATAAATACTTTTACTATTAAATAATTAATTATTTCTGCTATACTAAATACTTTGCCAAAAAAATTCGTGCATACTCTCCAAAGTTTCATCGCCATCGGTTGCATGCGTAACACAAATATATTTTATAAACAATAAAAAAAAATACACACCACCGTTTTTTAACATTTTTTAATCTAGCTTCAAAAGTCTCTAGTCCTTGAACTTTTTCTAGGCATATATTGAATAAACGTAACATTTTCCATTATAGGGGTAATTAGTTCGATGTAATTGAGTCATTATTTGTCTTTGTCTTTTGTCTTTGTTTCTGGTATTATGCACATATCACATTTCATGGGAAAAACATATGATAGATTTTGTTCCCCATATACTACTAGCGGCTCAGCCTCGATTCGCTCGGGTTCGTCGCTAGGTACGTTTTAAATATATAAATAGTTATATCCCAGCGTTAGTCATATAAATTTTAATATGATTGTTAAGTATTCTTAAATTTTATAATTTTCCGTGCAATTTTTTAATTTTTTTTTCTTTCATAAGAACCTTCTCCTGAAAAACGTAACAAAAAAAAAGTTAAATCGGTCCTGCCGTTCCCGCGTGATGGCGTGACCAAGGGAAATAGGGATTCATTTTTATATATATAGAAGATATATACTGACTGATCTATTCTGCTCTTTAGAACTATTTTCAATGATTTATATAAAGTTGCACAATTTGTTGTAACTACTTTTGTTTATTACACATCGTTATTCTGATTAAATTGTTATTCAAAGTTAAGCTTTTTATTGTAGGTACCTGATGCATTAGATTAGAGATATAATTAGTAATTTTGTTATGTTAGATGATTACAAAAATGTATTATTCTCTTAAGTTTAGAGTGAAAAATAAATAATTGTCAATAATATTTTTACCTACTATATGAAATTGCTGGACCGATTTGAATAGTTCTTTTTTTATTATGTTGGAGGTCTGCCAGGGGTGGTTTAAGTATAAAAAGAACTAGGGCAAACCCAAAAAAAAAGCTTGAAAGTCGATAAGTTCAGAACTGTAAATTTGTACCTATGTATGTATATGTAATACTACTTAGGGATAAACCCGAGCGAAGCGAGGGTGAGTTAGCGACTCAATAAATAATAATTAGAAACGGAGACGAGAATAGAAAAGCCCATGTTGCCTTTTGTCCTTTTGTTTTTAATTAAAAATTTAAGATTGAATAAAGAAGTTTTTTTAGTTATATATATATATATATATATATATATATATATATATATATATATATATATATGTATATATATATATATATATTAGTACAAGCGATTCACCCTCGCTTCGCTCGGGTTCGTCCCTAGGTTGATTCCCCATACAAACTTTCATCCCCATTTTCACCCCCTTATGGGATGATTTCCGGGATAAAAGGTATTCTATGTCCTTCCCAGAGTCTCAAATTATCTTCTACTATATTTCACCTAAATCGGTTTAGTAGATCCAGAGATTTCCCCCTAAAGCCTCACAAACTCACAAACCTCTTTATAATATTAGTATAATAGATTACTGTTCAACTTATGTAGGTACTTATATACAACTATGCGGTACATATAACGGTAAAAGAATCTTATTTTTCTAGTCGTTATCAAGTATTTCAATAAAAAATAATCCGTACTATATCAAGCAAAAAAATAGACACTCGGATACATATTTAATTATATAATACTAGCAGAACCCGCGACTTCGCTCGCGCTAAAACTACAAAAAAATATCTAAATAAGGTAGTTTCATACGACCTTACATCCCCTATTTTACCCCCTTATAGAATGAATTTCGAAAAATGCTAAAACACGTATTTATTTAATTTTATTGAAGCGCATTAATACCAAGTTTCAAGTAATTCTGATTATAAATATTTTTTTGGATTGTATTAAGACGTGTTTTTCCGTGGGTATAATCTCCCGTGGTAAAAAGTAGCCTATGTCACTCTCCAGCCCTCAAACTATCTCCACACAAAAAATCACGCCAATCCGTCTCTCCGTTTCGACTTGAAATAAGGACAAACAAACAAAGACATTTTCACATTTATAATATTAAGTATGGATTTCAGTTTTTTAGCATGAGTAAAAAACCAATAATAAGCATTGTTCGGTAAATTCTAAAAAATATTTTAAACACTTTAAACTACTATTTAAAAAAGCATTATTTAGTAAAAAATATATTTATTATGTTAGATTTTTTTTTGATATTTTTCTTGGACTTTAAGCGAAAAAAATTGATATAGGGACTAGTAATATCTTTTTTAATACTTCGTTATCGAATGATCGTTCGTGTTATATTAAAAAAAAATGTTATTAAACCCTGGTATCTATAAGTTGAAGTTTGGCTTAAACTTATTGCGCCCAAGATTACCTTATCAGCTGTTATTAAGTATAGGATTATAAAAAGAGTTTCTCCAGCAAACATTTTTTTTACTTGCAACATTTTTTAATATAATTTTACTTTACGATTGCTTTAATTTATTTACCTTACGGCTTAAGCTGTATAGGGAAAATATTTTTTTAATTACAGTTCAAATATCGGACTGTGAGTCCAATAATATAAACTCTTAATCAACGTCAGCAATTAAAAAACATTATGTCAGCCCCCCGGCGAGGGCTCAGAGTACGGCATCAAAAACTTGTTTGATTAATTTGATCAATAATTATAATATTTATTAATTAAAAACGTAAAATATTAGCTATTTCTGTAATTTAAGTACGGGACGAAACGTTGATTCACCTTAGAATTCTAGATGGCATTAAATAAATACTGAGCTACTAATATCATATTAGCAAAACAAAATATTTACTAATTTAAAAGAGACATGCTTATAAGTTAAATTTCTGTTATGTATACAATTATTATCATATAAAACTAAAATAAAATGTACGGTCTAACAAAGTTCAATTAGTCAGGCACATATTAAATAACAATTCGAAGTAAATGTCAAATCTAATTATAAATAAACAAAAAGAAGTTTTAATTTAACTAATCGCCGAGACTGAAGCATGATAACCTCGTTATCAGTTGTTGTGCTACTTAACACTTCAATGCTTGCGTTGAAGACGGCGTGTCTGATAAGCATTGAATTGTTTTTTTTTTTTTTACTTTTATTAATATCACTAGCATTGCCTGCGGTTCCGCCCGCGTTCAGATGACCAAAAACCAAATTCTTAGGTTTTACATATTAGTATAGTCTTACATTGCGTATTTTTATTTATAGTTTTTGTATTTAAAAAAAAAAAATGAGATATTTTGCCGCGGTGAAAAGTATCCTATATGTTGAACCGGATAGCTATCATCATACCAAATTTCATCAAAATCGCTCCAGTGGTTTTTCCGTGATGCGGTAACAGACAGACAGACAGACAGACAGACAAAAATTCTAAAAACTACAGATTCGACCTCTGTATCGATAATAATGTTTATTTCAATAAGATTTTCCAAAAAATATTTAATGTACAGATTCGGCTTAGTTACAATTTTATTATATGTATAGATAAAGGAATAAGTATTGATTCTATTGTACTGGTTAATTTAGTGCCAGATTATTGATCTCTTTAGTTAAATTTACTTTTTTTTAGTTAAAAAAAATTGTTTATTACTAAATCTTCTAAATTGTCAATGAAATAAGTTATAAACATAATGAATTTAAGGTCAGACACTGTCACTTTTCTTAGGAATTCTTTTAGTAATCGTTTTTACTAAATGTAATGAAGAGTAAAAACTATGTTCAGAAAAACTAAAAAACTGACCTAGATGTACTTTATATTTAAAAATAACATAACTTTGTATATTATTAGAATAATCTCATTACTTATAAATTAAACACCTTCTACAATGAAGAATTTGTATCTTTATACTTTAATCATTTGTTTATCATTTAAAAATTTTAATAAGTTCAAATTCAATGCAGCATATCAGACTTCAATCATTCATAATCGTGTAAGATCTTAAATAATTTTAGTAAAGAAAATTATAATAACTTTCAAGTAATTTATTCAAAGCTTTTACGTAAATATTTATGTAATGTTAAAGTACATTATTGAGAGCTTTTTTATAAATTATAGAGTATTATTCTTCGATGCCTTCAACCTCATGATTTGAAGCCTCTTAGCTCTTTACTGTATGGTCACGAGGCGTTACTTTATAGTGAATTCCTTAGATATCCAAGAGATGTCAACTTCTATTTTGAGTCCCTATATCTGGATCTATTTATTATTTATACATTCTAGAATTGCTTTACTATTGTTGTCATTGTTAGTGGATAAATCTACATGACGAAGAGTACTTTGGCTTTTATCCAATTCTAATTCGTTTATATCTCAACGTCTATTTTTACCAAGGCACATGGAGCTTATATCTAATTTTTGGGAAATCTAAAATATTCAAATAGGTATCTAAATTTTTTATTTTATAGATGTAACCTACTGTACGGATTTACAAAATGTATTAGCTACATAATAAAACGAGTAGAAAAAAGCTATATTTTAAACTTCCACTTAATTTTTTTGCCGCAGTTAGCGGTCTAATCGACCGGCGCGAAGGCCGCACGGTCAGATAATGTTTATTCTATGTGTAATAGCGTCGGGGCACGCTATCGCATTTTCCGGAGGCTGTCAAAGCTTGCGGCCGACAGTGCCGCAGGCGCGCGCGCACCGAAAGCATGTGCCCCGCGCCTCCGATATGTACATAGAACCGGCCGCGTTCCGCGCACAGAGCGCAGAGTCTCTCGCGCCAACCGAATCCGGTATCTGGACGCAGTGCTTACCTTCACCGTTTTTCGCAGGCAAGAAGGCACCCCTCAAGACTTTCGAGGAACTCCAGCCCCTCCTACAGCAGGGCCGCAAACGCGAGCTCAAGCTCTTCATCAGGGAGAACTCCTGGCCCATCAACAGCTCTATCCGCGCTGCCCTCTGGCCCGCCCTCTGCAGACAACATCAACATGGCAAGTCTATGCTCGACGGATTCTACTGGGACATGGTTACGCAGGTCAGTGATCTCTTATTATGCAATTCGTCATCGCAAGGTTAGCAACTCTCTCTCGGTAGATATGAATTTTCTATTGAAAAACGCTATCTCACCAATCGGGCGCTTAATATCTCTTGAAGGTCACGTGAGTTTGGTTTGTTCGGCGCCGCCCAATGTTTGTGACTTTTCGCGCACCCTGATAACGAGTGACGTTGTTCATCTCACGAAGGTCGACCGTTCATTCAGGTGGCCTATGTTGATAAGAAAATAAACATAATATATTTTTTTAAATACTTGTTGTAAATTTCACATATTTTATACGTTTCAAATTAGCAGTACAGTGGAAATTTGACCTGCCATTGCAAACATTCTAGAGTTTTTATTTAACTTGTGTGCATATGGTCCTTGACTAACGTGTGTACGTGACTGAAAACTTAAAAAGAAATTACGTCCAAATAGGTATCATGCGAGAGCATGCCGAATTTATATTAGAGTTTTGTTAGGTAATTATTCATCTTTCTTAAAAATATTAATTGTCAATATGTGTTTTGTAGACATATTTTATGTAAATAAAGCGTATCTCGAATAAATGAATTGTGAAAGAAATCAGCATTCTTGAGCAAATCTTATTAAAACCACCTGTTTTTGGTAAACATATAAAAAAACCATTCAAATGTTAAAAATGACCGTATTTATTTAATCTAAAAACTACGTGCATTTAAATGTAATGTAGCACAATTCCACGCGGTTGGGATACGTTTGGGCGGTCGCTCGATGAGTCCTTGCGTTCGACATCAACGTGCGCGCATCAAACGGGGCGTCTCTCGCATCTCAATTAGCCGCAGCTAACAATGGCCCGGTGATTATACAGCTGTTAATGAAAATTGCCACTTTTCTTGTTATTGTTTTTAAATATTGCGACATTTTCTATGCTTTTGCTGTTATAGAATCGTATTGAAATACCTAATATCTACTCCTAAAACTCGTTATCTATTGTATACAGTTACTTAGATTCATGTTGATTTGTCAACTCTATATATGTACATATAGTAAAATTCTGAGTCGAATGTGTACATTAAATATTTTTTGGAAAATCTCATTGAAATAATTATTATTATCCATACAAAGGTTGGATCTATGGTTATTAGAATTTTTGTCTGTCTGTTTGTCTGGAAACGCATCACGAGAAAACTACTGGACAGATTTTGATGAAATTTAGTATGATGATAGCTGGTTCTCCGGGTCTACATATAGAATACTTTTTACTACAGGAAAATATCTCTGAAAAATCTATACTAAACGTACGTACTTATAAATGTTTCTGTTATATGGTATAATATTAGCTTTTGCCCGTGACTATGCTCCGATACTTAAACATACAATAATGCTCCGATACTTAAACATACAACCGTTTAACCTTCCTCAATAAATAAGCTAGGAAATGCAAAAAGGAATTTTCAAATATAACTGGTATTTTTGTACATTAGCGCTATAAAATAATAAACAAAAAAACAATCTCTTTAGTTTTATGATATTAGTACATATGAATTTTACTGCGATCATAGTTTCTGAACTTACCTAATGTACATATAAATAAATTAATATAGGTAGGTACATTAACACACAGCGCCATCCAGTTCCATGGTAAGCTCCAAAGCTTGTGTATATATGTATGGATACCAGATAGTTGATACACTACACACACACACACACACACACACACACACACATTATAAATATAAACACCCATGACTACAGTACAAACATTCGTGCTCATCACACAAATGAATGAACCCGCGACCGCTGGCACAGCAAGTAGCGCAAGTAGGCTGGCACTACAAACTGAGCCAAACATGTCGTCAAATACTTGTATCTGAATGTTAATTGATCACTTATTTAGTAATTTAATGCTCTTTGTTTAAACGTGTAACCTGAAATAGATTTAAATTACATACTATAAAATATTATAAACATCGTTCTTATAATCTCAAACATATTTTGATTTTAGTATCAGCTATCTTTGGCTGGCCATTACGTCCAAGCGTAAGCATAAAACTCCCAACCCGATCTAAATATATAAGAGTTGCTTTATAAAATAACGATACCTGCACCTCCTTTCGGTAAAAGCAAATAAACATTGAGCGAGTATGCTGTTCGGAGTGGTCGAATGCGAAATTTTCTTGTTATTATTTCGGCGCACTCGGTTGGCAAGCCGTCAACCCACCCGGTTCACCTTCAGGTTTTACGCACAAACATCCAAGTTATAACTAACAGGTGATCTAAGTACCTACATTCTATCATTGTTATATTGTTTCCTGTCGATATTAGTTTGTTATCAAGTGAATTCTGATCACATTCATTTATATCGGAAACATTATAATGCGTCACTTCCAAATAATTTAATGGGTTTTGAATTGAATTAGTTGTCATTTAAGCGCTCAGGCTCTATCTGGGTTAAGGTTGCGTAGGTTGTTTTTTTTTTGATAAGCGTTAGGTATAGTGTAGTCCAATTTTGCCCACGTTGGTCTCTGTATTATGTATGTTATATTGTTGTATGTATGTATGTATGTATGTATGTATGTATGTATGGATGTATGTGTATATATATATATATATATATATATAAGCAGAACCCGTGGCTTTCTTCGCGCTAAAACTACAAAAAATAAATCTAAATAGGTAGGTTTTAAACAAACTCTCAGCCTCTATTTTACCACTTCATGGGATTAATTTCGAAAAATGTTAAAACACGTATTTATTTAATTGATAATCGTATTGAAGAGCATTAATACCAAGTTTCAAGTAATTTTGATCATATTTTTTTTTTTGGGTTGTATTATAACGTATTCTCCTGTGGGAATGAGATAATCGCACGCGGTAAAAAGTCTATCATACTCTCCAGCCCTCCAACAATCTCCACATAAAAAATCACACCAATCCATCACTCTGTTTTGACGTGAAAGAAAAACAAACAAACCAACAAACAAAAAAACAAACAAACGTTGTATATTAAGAATAGTGTATTGGTGAGGTTTGTAGCTTGTATAGTTTTAAGAAGAAAATTAACAGTTTAATGATAAGACAATTAAAAGTAAAAATATAAAGTTGGCAAAGCATTTGCTTTTGAGCTGGTTCACCTTCACAGTGTACACCGTATGTATGCACAATTTACATTTGTACGGGCTCGACAAATAGATTTACAATTCTACACAATTTTTCTATATTAATATATTCTCTTATTAGTACAATTTTCAAAGGTTGTTCGAGCTTCGACGTCGTCGAATAAGTTAATGTACACGTTTAATATGTATTTTGTAATCTCAGTTCAAAATTGCACACGGTACTATTTTACGAGTAGCACTGCATTATGAAAATCGTGATTTTGACCGATGAAATATTTTACTTTTCACGTATCTCTTTTGATTTCAAACAAAAATCTATTTACATCATGCATTCTGATTTAAACGCGAAATTAAAGTCTTTTAATTTATTTCATGTGATTGTTGTGAAATATTGCACCGATATTTACTATTTCTTTATATATTGAAATGAATGAATCACAAGGGAAAATTTTGTTTTCCACAACGGATGCAATTCAACGGAGATTGCATTCGTGACATGTCTTTTCAGTGGCATAAACAAATGTCGAGGATGAGTCAAAATTCAGGACTTCAGCCACGTGGCGTGCCCGAGGTGATTGTGAAGCTCGCCAAAATTCCGGTTTTCTTAGAAGGAATGCCATTCTCAAAATATCCACTTCCATTTGTAGGAATTGATGACATCATACTGGTATTTGACTTCCCGGTCTTATTTTATGATGTTATTTCGCGAACTTCCGACTTTAAAGTGAAGGTTATTAGTTCATTTCATTCATATGTTAATATATATTTGTATAAAAGTAAATATTTTTTAAATATTTTTTGTACTCTGTATTCATTCACGTTTTTGGTCCTGACCTTTGAAGATGAGATATACGTACTCAATAAAGTTATACCGCACTTTATAATTATAGGTGAGCATGCTGAATATAGTTTTCTAAAATTTCAAATCTGTAAAGTTCGGTTTTTTTCGAACTTGTGAACTTGAGGGTATTAGGTAGTGCCACACTGAACCACGTAAATTGTTACGTGTCACAAACACTGCATCTAAAAAACTATCGTTTTTGATTCATTTAGATGTTGGAGCTTTGTTTAGTTGTTGATTTTATTCAACGTTTATGTCAAACATTTTCTTCACTTTCACAGCTTTGTACCAATTGCGATTTGAACAACAAAGAAAATAGGTACATGAGTTGATGTGATTGTTATGCTAGGTTTGAAATACATATCGAATTCTAATTATTTGTCGGTAGGTAGCCAGTAGCCACCCATCTGGTATGATGCCAACGACTTACACGCCTTGACCTAGCCGCATGTCGAACTCTCATTTAATGATAATGATTTGTTCAAGGCTTACAAAGTAAATAATTGAATATTATGCAGCGCTTAAACTAATATAGAGATATTACAGAATTAAAGATTTTGCTTAGGTTTCTTTGGAAATGTCAGATATAATCCTCCTATTGAAGACAGATTTCAAGTAAAAGAAAACAAGTATTTCAAATCCTTTTTGGAATTTGGTTAACATAATAGTGTCAACATTAACATAACATTCGTTTGGTTTCTAATTATAGCACTTGTTAATTTTTATATAAAAGAGACTTTGTTAAACAATGTAAGCATACTAAGGATCGTTAGAAATTTTTAAAACGTTAGTGTTTACTGTTTTTATATTTTAACTAGCATTGCCCGCGGCTCCGCCAGAGTTCAGGTGACCAAAAACCAAATTCTTAGGTTTTACATATTAGTATACTCTTACATTGCAGTTATTGTATTTTTTCTCAGAAATGAGACATTTTCCCGCGGAAACGAGACAGACAGACAGACAAAAATTCTAAAAACTATAAATTTGGCCTCTGTATCGACAATAATGTTTATTTCAATAAGATTTTCCAAAAAATATTTAATGTACAAATTCGGCTTAGTTACAATTTTATTATGAGAATGTATAGATAGAAAAATTGTGCATACTGATACAGCGTCATAGGTTATGTCTTTAAATTATTTCATCTATACTAATATTATAAAAAGAGGTAAAGTTTGTGAGGTTGTAGGAGGGTAGTCTCTGAATATACTGAACCGATTTAGATGAAATTTGGTAAGAAGATAGTTTGAGATCCTGGGAAGGACATAGGATACTTTTTATCCTGGAAATCAACCTAGGGACGAACCCGATCGAAGCGAGGGTGAGTCGCTAGTAATATTGTATGAATGTTGTAAATTTACATAGATGCAATATTATACATACATTATATGAATCAAACGTTCTGCTTGCAAGTAGACGTGGGTGCTCTAATGTTAACATTGAGATATACTCATAGGATTAAATTTTCCATCACATGTCAATAAAAACACCGTATTTACCAAATACTGTCTATTTGATCATAAAAAAGAATTTTTACAACAACTTTGTTAATCTTTAAGATTAGTCTGTATGTGTATTTTTAAGTACTTTACTCAGAAAACTTTGTGGCTTTCCAGTCTAATGTCATTATATTAAATCCGATTATACGGACAGACGAGACGTTCCATGTGTTACGTATAATGATGGTTGACGCAATACGTTTACTAAAGTTTTGTAGATTTGTAGATGTAGTGCAATATATGTAGGTATATATTTTTGTAGACAATAAAAAATATACGGAATGATTTTTATCAGAGAAATAAATATACATTTAGTCATATCAAGATATTATCAAGAAATGTATCTAGGTCGAATGTGTACGAGACAATTATGCTAAAGGTTTGCAATTATTGTATGTAGTAGTATAGGTGTGATAAATCGATAGATACAGTGCAGTTATTTTATCATTTTTGCGTTTGTTTAACGTTGTTCTTCTTTAAACCCGATGAATGGTATTTTATCGCGGTTTCGTTGATTAGGTACTCGAGTGCGATATCACAAATTGGTTTTAAAAACAATATTGGCAATAGTGGCAACAATTAAACCTTTGTCATCAATCAACGCATGTTCTATCAACCTCGTGTGACGTATTGATGTACTGAGTGAGTGCAATATGCAATAATCATGACCTACCGTCACGTCCATAACGTCGTTTTATGTCACACATTTCATATCGATTCATGGCAAAAATGTTTTAGATCTATTCGTATGTCTTTTACGTTGATATGACGTCCGAAACTCAATAGAAACAAATTTAAGTGATTGTTTTAAGTATCGTTTATCGCCAAACTTTTATGTTATATAAAATTCATGACAGCCGGATTATTGACTAACATAGCATTGCGCGCGCGCTGTGGCCACGAGCCAAATCCAAAAATAGACGTACACTTTGCTTTTCTCACCTACATTGTGGTCACGTGCGTTGCGAGCTTACTTTTATTTTACATTCTGAATTGCAATTTGCGAACTCGTCTTTTGTACAATTTTGATGATAATTTAGTACTTTGAAATTTTTCTTTTTTTATATTTGTATATTCACTAGCAGTACCCGCGGCATCGCCCGCCCTAAAACTACAATAAAATATCTAAAAAGGTAGTTTCATACAAACTTTCATCCCCTATTTTACCCCCTTACAGGATGTATTTTGAAAAATGATAAAACACGTATTTATTTAATTTTATCGAAGAGCATTAATACCAAGTTTCAAGTAATTCTGATTATACATATTTTTTGGATTGTATTATAACGTGTTTTCCCGTAGGAATTAGATAATCTGCCGCGGTAAAAAGTAGCCTATGTCACTCTCCAGCCCTGTAACTATCTCCACACAAAAAATGACAAACAAATAAACACACTTTCACATTTATAATATTAGTATGGATTTAGCTTTAAATAAACTTCATATAGGTTCAATAAGATACCAAGGAATACGTACTAAACTACGACATAATAAACTATCGCATTCTCGAGTTAACGCTTCAGCACTCTTGTCCTTGGTAGAACAGCTGATCGTGATTAAGACCTTGGCTTTGAAATTGTAACCGGTTGTGACTAAGCGCTAAATCGATGACAGGAAGTCGGTAAAGGAGCAAGCAGACATTTCCTGCACTCGCGAGGCTTCATATACAGCCTACTCATTACAACCTTAATTTATCGAATTACCTGAATGTATCGAAACTTAATTTTTAGTTTGTAAGGTCAATTAAGACATCCATAACAATATTATAAATGCGAAAGTAACTCTGTCTATCTGTCTGTTTGTTTGTCTGTTACCTTTGCACGCTTAATCCGCTAAACCGATTTTGATGAAATTTGATATGGACATAGTTTGAGACCCTGGAAAAGACTTAGGATGGTTGTTATCCAGGAAATCATTCCTTAAGGAGGTGGAAATTTGTATGGGGAATCAATCTTTTCTCAATTAAGAGATATAAAACTCATCATATCTATGTATATATCAGGACTTGTATCTGCGCTTGGTTTATATGAGAACTGAGAAGCTATGAACTAAACCAGTCAACATGGTGTAATAAAAATTATATGTACCTATAGGTATAAATACAGCAATAAACAATGAGCGGGTGATAGTTATAAAACGATGAATATCTAACTAGGTTGATTTGCATTACAAAAGGATATTTTATTGTAGAAACTGTTGCAAACAATGTTTGCAATAAATGGATTTACTACTGAATAAAACGCAATTGTCTTTGTAACCCATATCGATTGTTGGCAATATGGCAATATTAATATGTAGGATACAGTGATAAGTGTAGTATTTAATCTATTGATATTTTTTAGAAAATACTTCATATTGTACTATTTTCTATAGGTCTTTAGAACTTATTATTGATAATATATTGTTTGTTATATTTCTGATATATATATTTTTATTATATTAGAATTCTATCTATTCTGTTAGATACACACTATTATTTGGATCGAAAAAACTTTTTATAGAAATATAATCAGTAATCACTGTAAATGGCAAAACGTGGTACTCGTACATGCACGATCCAATAAAGTTTACGCAATGACATTCTGATCAATTAAACTTATTCTAGTTCAGTGAGTCTAATAGCGTAGTTTAATGAATGTTATGATTGTTGTTGCTGTATATTTGAGAAATGTTTAAAAAACACTAAAAATGACTTCATCGTCTGCTCTTAAAGCATCATTCGCCTGCTCTTAATAGCACCAAGAGCTTTTAGATATAGGTATAAAAGTAAGCTAAATTACATACTCCCACTCTATACCTATGTAATACTAGCGACTCACCCTCGCTTGGATTGCTTCCCCATACAAACTTTAATTCCCATTTTCATCCCCTTAAGGGAGGATTTTCGGGATAAAAATACCCTATGTCCTTTCGAGGGTCTCAAACAATCTTCTTACCAAATTTCATCTAAATCGATTCAATAGATCCAGAGGTTACCCCCTACAACGTCACAAAATCACAAACTTTACCTCTTTATAATATTAGTATAGATTAGTATAGATTTATTGTGATGCGTTTTGTCTTTCTAACTAGTGACCCAAAGTAAAGTTGAAACGATCCTAACAAGTTAATATCTTGGTAGATTTTTTTTAATTAAATACTGTTATAGATATGTTGGTTCGTAAATTGTCATCTCCTAAAGATATGACAAATTGACATTAAAAAATATTTTAAGTTAACAAGTAGAAAAAAAGTTTAAAGAATATCAAATGAATGATACCTAACTTTTTTAAATCGGCTGTCATTATAAGATCTAAGATCAAATGAGACTGGTTAGTCCAGGACCTGAACAAAACAACCGGACTTCTTAGACTAGAAATACTTTTTTGTACCCACACTATAGACCAGCGGGTTCCCCATTTTTTTTGGTCACGGAATCCTAATTGATCATCATCATCACCATTTTTTTACCGGATCCACATTTTGATAGTAACTAAACTGATTGTGTTGTAGTTAGAATACTCTCTTGTTTGGCTTGAAAGAACAAATCCTATATGAACAATATTAATACTTATAATAATATTTAATGTACCAAAAATATAATCTACCTATTTACTTAATGCGCATATTTAATAATGATAGCACTAAAATAGGCTTCATGTCTGACAACGTTTTATTGAACTATCTTGTGCCGGAACCCCTGAATTCGGAACCCTTCCACGGAACTAGGGTTCTGCGTACCACCATATTTTGGGAACCGCTGCTATAGACTATAGTCAAAGACATTACCGAATGTTTATTATTACGCGCGGGGATCTAACACATGACCAATATAAAAGTTAGTGCTAGTAAGGCACATGTATTATTAAGCAACGCGATCTGTATCAATAATAATGACTAATTTTTATTACATTCTATATTAAATTCTATATCAATTGAATTCAAGTCTCTTTTAGACGGGAAAAATTACTCCTTCAATATTATGTCTCTTGCTATATACATTTAATAAAACAAGTACCTTTATCTTACATATAGAAATTTTATAATACTAATATACATAGCAGAACCCGCGGCTTCGCTCGCGCTAAAACTACAAAAAAACCTAAAAAGGTAGGCTTCATACAAACTTTTATTCCCTATTTTGCCCCTTTGTGAGATGAATTTCGAAAAATGCTAAAACACGTATTTATTTAATTGTATTGAAGAGCATTAATACCAAGTTTCAAGTAATTCTGATCGTAAATATTTTTTCGGTTGTATTATAACGTGTTTTCCCGTGGGAAGTAGATGATCTCCCGCAGTAAAAAGTAGCCTATGTCACTCTTCAGCCCTCCGACTATCTTCACACAAATAATCACGCCAATCCATCATTCCGATTTCACGTGAAAGAAGTACAAACAAACAAACACACTTTCACATTTATAATATTTGTATGGATTTACTTTTTTAAGTTGCTCCATTTTGATATTTCCGTGTCTCATGTATTATTTAAGATTTTCATTAAACGTTCTGTCTTCACGATTTGTTCTTTGGTATTTTATATGTCCAATTTACAGTAGTACCTTGAAATTCCAATTGTACAAGCCTCAACTAATATGTTTCAAAGACATTCCTTTCACATACTTTAAGTCTGCAGATTTATTACAATTTTCACGACTTGTTTACTTGCTGTGTTTCAATTAGGCAAAATAATAATGTAGGTAATATTATAATATATTCTTTATTGCACTAAACAAATAATAAAAAAAATACATAGAAAATGACGTGACAAAGGTGGACTTATCTCTATAAGAGATCTCTTCCAGTCAACCCATATATGTGGGAAATAGTGTTAAGTAGCGGGACAGAGAGAGAAAGTGCAAAGAAACGATAAGAAAATATATAAGTATAAGCATATTATGTAAAAAAATACAATATATAACAATAAATATATATACACACTATCCATATATAATATATACTCGTATAAGCAAAAATACAAAAATACATACTACTTTTTAAGTCAATTAATTAGTGCTGCACTAATTTCTTCGCTATTGGGCGTTGATACTGTTGTTGTTATAACTATTGTAAAATGTAAACATTAAGGTTTATTTATTTAGATAAGAAATAAAATAACAGTGAGGTATGATGTCATACTATTAAAATATCAAGCGCTTATGTTAAGTTGTAAATAATTAAATAATAAATATGAAATCGTAATCTTGGTGAAAAATAGTTTAAATTATATATACTTTACGATTTGTTTTAATAAAATTTCCATTGATTATATCAAAATAAATAAATATATGTTGGGACATTAACGCACAGCGCCATCTAGTTCCATGGTAAGCTACGAGGCTTGTGTTATGGATACCAGATAGTTGATACACTACACACACATGTATAACTTTAAATACATACATATTATAAATATAAACAGCCATGACTAGAGTACAAACATTCGTGCTCATCACACAAATGAATGCCCCCAGCGGGACTTGAACCCGCGACCGCTGGCACGACAAGTAGGATTACTACAAACTGAGCCAAACATATCATCGTTCTCAATTCAAATTTAAAATCTTTGTTTTGCCAAATACTTTTACTAAGCGTCAGTAGTTAACGTTCTCTTCGATCTCTTGATTGGTTCATAATATTATATATATTTTTATAGTTTGAATTGTTAATATGTATTTGAAAACTGTTTGGACTAAGACTGAAAATATTACCCATTAAGTTTTCAAACAATGGCAACATTGCGCGGATGCTGTCAATGATCAACAGCGACTTTAAATTTCAATTTATTTAGATGTATGCGCATTGTGTAACGATCCCTGGACCCAGCATTCACATCCGCGTTATAGCTCGTTGCACAATGATCTATCATCCTATACCCTTTTATTAGGTCAAGCTATTATGATTATGTCTGCCTCTGCCAAAATACTACTTACTGCCTTCAAACATTTATTTTTTCACATCTGATGTACGACGATATTGAACTGATGAAACTTCAATTATCTATGGACGCGTCAGAAAATAAAAAAGAATAATACTTTCTTAGATTTACGCGAATATTTGTCATTTTAAATAAAACCATCTTTTCGGATTTTTTCGCGGATTTATTTGGATTTTTGGTTCCCGACGTTTTGAATGCTTCACAGCAATCATGGTCACGGGAGAGACTGTCTCTCCGAATCCGAAAATTAATAAAACAGAATAATAGAATGGGCGTTGAAATACCGGGATAATGATAAGTATTCAAAGAAACAATGGCACGACAATTTCTTTGAATAATTTATAATCATTATCGTCAGTGACAAACTGATGGAAGTTTAAAAATGCTGAATTCTGAAAAAGGCAAATGATAAAATAATTATATCTTTTACTGTCACTGAATAACGTTCTCCGAAAACGCTATTTTTGTGCTGAGTTTAAAGTACGATATACATCTAAAGTGCTTTTAAATGATATGGATCTATCACTTTTTGGACGTTGGGTCCAGGTTTCATACAAAAGTGTTCATTGTCCTTTTATTTACTATATTATATATAGAGAAATCCAATAAATTGTTTTCATGATTGATTATAATTATACATAGATATGTTGCATAATAATATTTGTAAATAACGTGCATTAACAAATACTGATTCGTTACTTTTATAGCTACGAGTACCATTTCAATGATAGCTATGAAAAAAAACTATTAAAATAAAAAAAATACATATAATAATTTTAAAATTGCATATAATGTCTAATAATTAATTATATGAAAAAATTAAAATTTATTAAAAAGATTAGATATACAAAAAGCAAATCTTTGTATGTATATCTAATCTATACATATAATAAAATTGTAACAAAGCCGAATCTGTACATTAGATATTTTTTGGAAAATCTTATTGAAATAAACATTATTATCGATACAGAGGCCGAATCTATAGTTTTTTAAATTTTTGTCTGTCTGTTACCACTGGAGGGATTTTGATGAAATTTAGTATGGTGATAGCTGGTTATTCGGGTCTACATATAGGATAGTTTTTACCGCGGGAAAATGTCTCGTTTCTGAAAAAAAATACAAAAAACTGCAATGTAAGAGTATACTAATATGTAAAACCTAAGAATTTGGTTTTTGGTCATCTGAACGCGGGCCGAGCCGCGCGCAATGCTAGTCTAATATATAAAATTCCCATGTTACAGTGTTTGGAACAAAACTACTCTTAAACGGCTGGACTGATTTTTATGAAATTTTGTGTGCATTTTCAGTAGATCTGAGAATAGGACCTAAACTATTTTTCATACTCCTCAGTGACAAGGGTGGTTCAACCCAAAAAAAATATATAATTTTTTTTATGATTCGGTATTAGAAAATACATACAAATTACAAACCTTAACTTTCACTAGGAACGAACCCGAGGTTTTACTGTATTTTTATTAATAAATTAAAAGTAAATTGTTAAAAAAAAATTTAAATGAATAAATATAAAATAATATGTCTGTATATAGTAGGTACCTACAGAACAATATGCACAAAGTATATTTGAATGATGCATTTAGCAATTTAAGATAACCCCTGCGTTGGCTGTTATCTCACTTAATCACTATCAATCAAACATGCGCGGTAAACAAGCGCGACTCCCGAGGTTATCGGGTCACAACTGTTTACTGCGCCTGGTAAATTGATACGGAAATCGTCCTTTCTCACAATATTTACACTAGCTGTCTGCTTTAATGCCCTATCAAATTAGAACAGTGGAATTTTCTAACATTTGATATGATTATTCGAAATAATAAACGATTCTATTATTACCTGTTGTTTGTTTGTTTATTTATTTATTTAATTCATTTAATCTAATCTAACAATATATCCCGTACACATAATCTATACTAATAGGTAATATAAATGCGAAAGTTTGTGAGGATGTATAGATGCCTGGATGTATAGATGTATGGATGTCCGTCCCTCCGTTACTCTTTTACACCAAAACTACTGAATGGATCATTATGAAACTTTACAATAATATAGCACATACATCAGAATAACAAATAGGCTACTTTTTATCCCGGAAAAATATACGGTTCCCGTGGGATAGATTTGTTTTTGTTTTAGAACCCGATTTGATTGATTTGTGTTTGAACCTGAGCGAAGAGAGGGTGAGCCGCTAGTATTACAAACAATCATATCTCATACCCTGATATGTTTATCAGTTAGAAGAATACATAAAGTTGACAAAGAAATACATGTAAACATACAAAAAGATAGATAATACTTAAAGAATTTGACTTACAAAATTAAAAATGAAACTCACCAAGATAACTTGTTAATTCGATGTAATAACATCTAGTTTCCATTAGTGAAGAGTTTTTAAGAGTATATTAGAGATTACATGGTTTTTAATATAAACACGTGTTAAGAAGCTTGCGCAACCCAGCCTCCAGCTATCTCTTCACGCTCTTTATGTTTATGTTAATCGCGACGGGACCTTGTTTTTTGCCATAGTAACTTGTTCTACTGCTTATTCAACTGTCACTCACGAGTTTACGCGTAGAGAACCTACGCTTATTGGCTTTGAATTTGTATATATGTAAATATGTATATATATATATATATATATATATATATATATATATATATATATATATATATATATATATATATATACCTATATTTTATTTATTTATATTGGAGCGAAGTGTAAGTAGTTTATACCTATTGTATGAACCAAGTAAGTATAGACATTATTTTGAATGCTTGGTCACTATATTATATAATGATAATGTGATTAATAATGACCAAAATTTTTTCTATTTATCATTTGTGTCTAAGCACTATGAATATTAATATGTGATTGTTACGCAATTTGGTATGTTAGGTAAAAGCAGAATGCAGGACAATTACTTATCTTTCAACCTACTTTATTTGAGTCGGATCAGTCATTGAGATTGTAGTAAAAGGTACTAAGGGGGTAGTAAGGGTTTTTGGGAGAAAAGTAACAAACTTAGACTTGCATATTTTTTATAAGCTTTTCTGAGTATAAATAAATACAAACATGGCTTGTTTCGTTGTAGACATCTATACATATATACTTTAAAATAATTTAATATGACAAAGATTTTTTATTATTCTAGACCTATTTTTTCCGGGTCTATATTGTCTACATAATACATTACAGTCATTGTTTTTTAAAAATATTTCATGTACAGATTTCGCTAAGTAACTGATTTATTATAGTATAGACTAGTGACTCACCCTCGCTCCAATCGGGTTTGTCCCTACTTACGTTTTAACATTTAGTAAAGATTTCTCAGAGATGAGATATTTTCCGGCAATAAAAAGTATCCTATATGTTGACTCGGATAACCAGCTATCATCATACCAAATTTCATCAAAATTCCTCCAGTGGTTTTTCCGTGATGTCTATTTCAATAAGATTTTCCAAAAAATATTCAATGTACAGATTCGGCTTGGTTACAATTTTATTATATGTACCTATCTATAGATAATCTCCTTCATGTTAGGCATTTTTTAACTGTTTGAGCATCATGACAAATGACACATTTATCACTTTGTACATAAGATATACATACTTGTCAAACAAAGAAAAACTAGAGTAAAATTATATATATATATATATATATATATATATATATATATATATATATATATATATATATATATATATATATATTAAATACTCAGCATTATAAGTGTTTTCACAATCGACTCGCGGCCGCGAGAGATTTACAATAACTATGTACATGTACATAGTACGACGTAAAACACAAAGTTATTTCCAACGGAATCCGCCTTGTGGATTTGCTCCGCCGAAAATAGTATCATCGATCTTATCCGCGAGAGAATAACGTTGGCACTGTATTTATTTATCCAATGATACATAGCAAAAAAATATATTATTTTTAGTCTCTATTTACTTTATATCGTTTCGATATACCGTTGACCTCTTTATAAGAAACAGTTCTTGAATTGCTCGCTTGAAATAGATTTTGATCACTCGCAAGGGAGAAATTATAATTTATTAAATTAAAAAAAAAACTAGATTAAAACATTTTTGTGTAGAAAGTCATTAATGATGATAATATATAATAAATAATAATCCTAGCCCCGCTCGGGTTCGTCCGTACGTTACGTTTTAACGTTTAGCTCAGAGATATGTTCAGAGATGAGATTGAGTAAGAGGTATCCTATAAATGTTGACACAGATAACCTCATCATACCAAATTTCATCAAAATCTGTCAAGTGGGTTTCTCGTGACGCGTTCCCAGACACAGACAGGCAGACAGACAGAAAAAATCTAAAAACTATAGATTCGGCCTCTGTATCGATAATAATCTTTATTTCAATAAGATTTTCCAAAAAATATTTAATGTACAGATTCGACTCAGTTAGAATTTTATTATATGTATAGATAGGTATATTATATTTTCTTCTTCCAGTATTTTAAAATAAAAGGCATATCAAATTTATAATTTGGTAGAGTCGGTCAACTTTATTCAATTATCAGTTGATTGCCAGTGTCAAGAGGTCGCGTCGAGGTTGAGTCCGCACTAATTAGAGCCTTAGCGGTTCGCCCACGTGCTCATTGTCCACGGCTCCATAATCTGACGTTGTTTACGTGCTCTTATAAATCAAGTGACCGTATACCTGTATTGTAATATGCGACTCTATGTTAAAATTGAAGGCAGTGGTAGCCCAGTGGTAATCCGCTCATTTGGGAAACCGAGTGAAGCGGGTTCACACTGAGTTTCATACCTCTGATATTTTCATGTGCGAATCATTTCCAACATAATTACCACTTGTTTTACGGTGTAGGAAAACATGGTGAGGAAACCTGCATGTCTAAGAGAACCTAGTAAGTTTTCAAACGACATGTGAAGTCCGCCAACCCGCACTTGGCCAGCGTGGTGGACTATGGCCCGTGCCCAACCGTGGGACGTTGAACAAGACTAAATACATACATATTAAAATTGTATTACATTACTGCTCCTTATATTTTATTTGCAAACGGTTAATATGAATTACTTATACCTTTCGGTTGTTTGACTCTATAAAGGTTTAACTGCAAAATTAAATAAATTAAAAAAAATATTGCATGGTTCTATAGTTATGAGAAATTACAACGTTTTGTTTTCTGACATTAATTATTCAATTGATTTCCAAAATTCGATTGCTTTCGTCGTAAATATTCGATCTATTTATGTTTAAGATAATATTGATTGATTAGTAAAACACCATGTAGTGTAATATTTGGATCAAAGTTATTATCAGCGAACATATGTAATATGTAGAGAGGCACTTAGTTGCTTGTTCTTATCCACCATCAAGGTTGAATGCATTTGCAGTGGCAGTTGTTGAAAGCTGCTATCTTGTATTATTGTAAGACCAGTTTACGCGTAGAAACATTGAGTGCAGTAGTTATCAAAAATATGGTAATTTAAAAAAAAAGCATCCAACACCCTTATAAGATTATCTTCTAATAAAAATATGTAAAAAATTGTCATAAAAATGCAAATAATCTATACAGATAAATGAAATGAAAGTGTCTGTTTGTAATGTCAAAATAACAGCATTTTACTAAATGCGTATGAAAGCATATATGTATGGTACTTATTAGAAAACAACAATTATTATTTTTTTTGTCTGTCTGTTTGTTGTGAAAAAAGAATCAGGGTTTCGCGCAAAAAAATTAAAACCCATGAAATTGTGAACAAAATCCGCGTACCTAGGGACGCACCCGAGCGAAGCGAGGGTAAGTCGCTAGTATATGAATAAAGTTGCAATGCGATTTTCAAACATGGTATTTTTGTCAACCAATGTTGGACATTAAAAAGCTTGTTGTTACATAATATGACTTAATATTAAAGAATTTTCTTATTATTTCTAGAAAGATCGTTATAGAGTTCATACGGTTTTGACCTAAGATTATTGCTTATTTTATGCATGGATACTAAATGCTTATATGTATAAATAATTATATATATATATATATATATATATATATATATATATATATATATATATATATATATATATATATATATATATATATATATATATGTAATTTATTATTTATACACATCTTCATCTATTCCGCTATCGTATCTGCAGTCGAACAATTGCCAAGAATCTGATGATTGATCGTATCATTTAAAATAGTTTTGACTAGTGTTTCTTACAATTGAAGACAAAATTATTCTTTGTTATATATTAAATTAACATTTTTATATACATATGTAGTTAGGTGTAGGTATATTGTATATGTTTTTTAGTAGTTTTTTTTTAATTAAAATTATATTATGTTAGTACTTAAATACACTTTTATGTACGGACATTTCAGGCCCATAAGGCTATTTTTAGCACAAGGTTAAGGAGTAATTATCTCAAAACAAGTTTTTTAAAAGTCCAGGCACGTTTCCACGAGATCATTGGAAACGGGATTGTCTGTTTGTGCAACATCACAGGGCTGTTGTTTTTTAGTTTTGTAATAGAATCTAAAAATTATTAAATTAGTTGTCTATACTAATATTATAGAGGTAAGTTTGTGACGTTGTAGGGGGTAATCTCTGGATCTACCGAACCGATTTAGATGAAATTTAGTAAGAAGATAGTTTGAGACCCTGGAAAGGATACAGGATACTTTTTATCCCGGAAATCAATCTTTCAGGGGGTGAAAATGGGGTTGAAAGTTTGTATGGGGAATCAAACTAGGGACGAACCCAAGCGAAGCCAGGGTGAGTCGCTAGTCTATAAATATATTTTTGAATGAATTATTTAGCTTGTATCATACATTTAACTGATACATACATTAATTTGTAGCGGGTTCAAAGTTGTAAGTACATAAGTAGATAATTTTTTGTTCATTATTTTTAAAGAAATAATAAAAATTACAATGACAAAATTTTTTGTTCTCTATTTGATCAAGATGCATGCTTAATGTGAGGTTTAGTACGCTTAACTATACTATTGTATAGATTTTATACAGTCAGTGTAAAAACATAGGAAGGATTTGTGTATATATCGGTTTACCAGAAGATACAGATGGCGACAATGGCAATAATTTGACCCTTTAATATGTATAACATTTTGCGACTATGTTACCAGTTATTGGTTGTATGTATTACCCTTTTTAACGTCCCACTGCTGATCACGGGCCTCCCTTCAGTACGAGGGGGATCAGGCCATAGTCCACCACGCTGGCCAAGTGCGGGTTGGCAGTTATTGGTTACTTCCCTTTATTTCCCACAATTATGTGAAACTTCTAATATTATGTATATATGTAAATTTTCAAAATGTAAAATTGACGATTCAAAAGTGCTGGTAAAAGTCTATTTGAATAAAGTATATTTTGATTTGATATGTCAACCCTAGCTATTATGTAAGCTGTACGTGACCTTGAATATGAAGGACGATGCGCGCACCCAGAGGGTTCGATCTACACGCGACATAGTGGCATAATATTTTTATGAGTTGTTTAGTTTTCATATTGTTCCATCTCATCAATATTGTTTTACGATTCGTGATATCTCTCTATACAAAATTGTTTATGTACAACATTGAGATATGTATATGAGTACATATGAGTTATCTATACTTCTTCCTAATATTATAAAGAGGTAAAGTTTGTGAGTATGTTACGTTTTAGATTGTAGGGCGTAATCTCTGGATCTACTAACCGATTTATATGAAATTTGGTAGGAAGATAGTTTGATGTCCTGGGAAGGACATAGGATACTTTTTATCCCGGAATTCATTCCTTAAGGGGGAGAAAATGGGGATGAAAGTTTGTATTGGGAAGCAAGCTAGGGACGAACCCGTGCGAAGCTAGGGTGAGTCGCTAGTGTTATATATATCCTATATGTATCCATTACCGTGTCTTTATTGATTGTATAGATTTATTATGGCGCATCGTATTTTTTGTCAACGTACCCAAAATTGACTGTTGTCAGATTAGATCGGTCTGTATTCATAATCCTAATCGCTATCGTTGTAAATCCGCGATGTGTTGACATTGCTATATTTAACGGACTCCATGGCTTTACCAGATCCACGCTCGTCTGTGATAAATGGTTATTATTATAAATCTTGTTTGCGTTATTTTTAACCGAGGAAAAAAAGGAGGAGGTTCCCAATTCGACAGATATTTTAAAGTTATACTTCTTTAGGGGCATTTGGAAAAAATTATGAGAGTAAAATATTTACGACGCGCGCGCACGCAGACAGCCAAAAAGCGACATGATGAAGTTAGCTGATAACTGTTTGTTGCCATGGTAACCATTGTTATTGTCTGACAAATTATATATTATATTCTTTCTTTAAATGATATTCTATAAATACCTGTATGATTGTAATATGCCTAATATGCTTTATTTATTTTATTTTTTATGTTTGACCGCGCACAACTTTTTACGGTGTAGTCCGAATTCGATGATTCTTTTTTATTGGATAGGGTAAGATATACCTCAAAGTTGGTCCCATTTAAATTTAAAAAACAATATCACCCCTAAGTGTAGAAAATACTGGGGATGATTGACTTTTCACCTAATGAATTTTTAAAATACTTTCTTCTTACTTGGCTACTACTATTACTATATGTCTACACTAAAAATGGAAGAATAGAAACTTAAAAAAATAAAATAAAAACCGATTTCAAACAAACACTAAAAAGTGAAAAATAACTGCTTGGTAGTTTTCATTTACTATAGATACCTAAACAGATATTGTCGAAGTCGGTACCAGCCGATACAAATCAAAGCAAAGCTTACATCACAAATTGGTGTATAATATTTTAAAGTATAATTAAAGTACATACCTTGTCATATTTACCTTTTAAATAAAATTATCTTTTCGGATTTTTTCGCGGATTTATTTGGATTTTGGGTTCCCGACGTTTCGAATGTTTTACAGCATTCATGGTCACGGGAGAGACTGAGGTGTTAGATGTCTCGAAGGTATAGTTGTTACAGGCAGCATACCCACAAATGACAAAATGAAGATTGCACCAATTACCTTACAAAAATTTTAACTTTAAACATTTTTATAATTTTAATTAGTTTTATAATTCATATTTACCTATTAGATATTAGATATTTACCTATTAGATATTCATATCTTAAAGCATTGTCGGCTGCCACCGAACCTAGTACCTAGGTAGCTAAGCATAGCATATATGGTACATCAAGTCGTTATCCATCTGTGGTGTTACTAACATCTAAATCTATCCAGTCATTTCAGCGTCTATGAGCAACAAAGATATATACGCACATTCTTTCCTATATACAATATTAGGCCCAATTTCTGACATACAAAAATTTTGTCGCGGTTGTTGCTCCTTTCGCAACCTCGGACCGTTTTGAGGAACGTTACCATCGATTGCTTTATCTGTACCGAGATTAGCGTTCGTCGAACTCATTATGTAATCGCAGGATAATTTTTTTATTTAACCTACGAATTTGTGCTATATTTCTCTCATACAAAATCTTGTAATATATATGTAAAAAAAGTTGGTAGTAGCTAAGAAGGTATTTAATTAATTATTATGGAAGCCCGGATTTCTTGTCAGGAAGAAGTTGTTATTCGAACTCGTAGTATATTAGATTGTAAATTGTTAAACTATAATTATTCTGTTATACCGATTGATATGCATCCTGTGTATAAATTGATAGTCTAGACGGCTTTATTTGCCCTTTTTAGCGGGTATTATAACCTATAGCGTTGCCTGATTTGGATTTTTCCCATATCCTTTTCTCAATCTTCTTTTATCTTCTCTTTCTAAATAATAATGAATGTTCGTACGTTTGTCCTATATGCGTTCCTATACCATTGATCCCATTTTGATAAAACTGTGGTGGGTCAATCAGTATACGCTTGCGAAGCTTCCTGGCGCAAAAAAAAAAATTTTCTTTGCAAGCTTGTCTTTTATGCATTCCTAAATCATTCAAGCTTAGAGACGCACCCGAGCGAAACAACGTTAAGTCGCTAGTGTGAAAATAGAGTTCTTAGTGTATAGTTGTGTTGGTATCTAAACTAGACGTCGTGAATGCTGATATAAAAATAGTAGAATTTATCGCATAGTCTAAATATTAAAAGCGTCAGTTTCATACTAGAATTATTCAATAATGTATGTATAATTGGTGTATGTTGTGTAAAATCGTGTTCTTATTCTATTCTTATTCTATTCTTAATGTAATTGTGTAATTTTATTTGTGTTAATTTTGCTTATTATGTTCTTTATTTTAAATACTAGCGACTCACCTTCGCTTCGCTCGGGTTCGTCCCTAGGTTGACTCCCCATACAAACTTTTATCACCATTTTCACCCCATTAAGGGATGACTTCTGGGATATCTTCTTACCAAATTTCATTTAAATCGGTTCTGTAGATCCAGAGATTACCCCCTACAACTTCACAAACTCACAATTCACAAACTTTACCTCTTTATAATATTAGTATAGATTATAACTTTTAAAAGTAGGTAGTTTAGAATCATAAAATTTTCCTTTTGTCCAATTTTCAAAACTCCTTGACGAAAATATTATTATCTTCTTATCGTTGCTCAAGAAAATATTGATCCAAAGCGTCTGTTTGAACAGCTCTGCGAGGATATTCAAATAGAGCAACTTGTTATATTTTTCGACATACTACGAGGAACATTATTGTAATAGATACCTACCGAATTTATTTTCAATTTTTTTTTTATAAACATTTAGACTAAAATATGCCATTAAACACTGTACGTGAACTATAACTCATACTGAACGTTTCAGTGTCACTATAACATATATTTATGCGTAGGTACAGTTTATAGACAAAATGTATAATTTATACGAGCGGACCAATACAGCCCGACCTTGTCCGTAAAGTGGATAATCACGAGTGGACTTGCGAATATGTCAGCGACAGATTGGATAACAGATTTAAATATGTTTACGAATTCAATTTGCGCGACTCGTACAAGACACGAATTTTTCACAAAAAATATCATTAATTTTCAAAATTCTCCAACTGATACTAATTCCATTTGGTGATCGAGATGTGTGCACAAATATTTAAGGTTTCAGTCATGCTAGCTCAAATATTTATATTCGAGATGAAGTGTGTGGCTCATTCAACTTGTTTGCTCCTTGTCAAGTTTGTGGCAGATAATATGTTATTTTTTCTATATGGAAATTTAAAATAATTACCAATTTTATGATGACTTAAATTCTATTTTATGACTGATTATCATGTTTTATCTTATGGTCATATTTTGTTATAAATATGTATGTATATATTACTAAATATTCACCCTCGCTTCGCTCGGATTCATCCCTAGCTACGTACATACGTTCGTAGTACGGAATTGGTAGACCATGTACCTACATTATATATACAAAGGTACAAAATACATAAACAGTTCTGATCTGTTCGATTTACCAGTTGTTGTTTTTTTTGGGTTTTCGCTATTTTGTTATACATAAATCACTCGTGACACACTTCCAAGAAAAGAAAAAAAGTATTCTTCAAATCGGTCTAGCCGTTGAGTTTTAGCGAGACTAACGAACGGCATTTGATTTTTATATATATTTAAGACATATTATCATAATTTTTAATTTTTAATCTGTGACATGTACGACATGTTAACCAATACCGTCATTTGTTGGTACGCAATGTCATTAAAATTCTGTAGGTTTTCCTAAAGTAACAGGCTCTTAAAGTTACTAGAATCTTAGGTAACTTAATACAGTTAAGGCTTAATGGGATTTTTTTAAGCGTGGCGAAAGGAAACGCTTACGCATTCTGTTGACACAGTAGTTGAATGTTGAATTAATAATATTTCTTATTTAACAAATTCTAATATGATTTTCTACTTTCACGATGTAATTATAGAGCTATTAGTTCTAGCTATTATATTTTTTCTTATAACATATATATAACCGTTTTTATTTTTTTTTAAAAAGGTTGCCCGCTTTGATGCGTTTTTACGTGCATGTAGTTTATATATTATTCGCCAATGTTTTAAATACTATGTTGTTTTATTAAAAACATATTTTTTTCCAGGTCTTCGGTACAGTGGAATTGCCGGACAAGCCGATCATGCTCCCACCGTTCGTGGAAGCGACTCACTGTCTTGGATACCACCTGACTCGCAAGGGTCGGGCGGTCGCGGACCGCGTGGTGTCCGTACTTGGTTACGCCTGCCCCGACATCACGTACAGTCCCAGTCTCTACCCCATCACCGCTGCACTATTGCACTTTATGCCTGGTAAGTTAGAATTATTTTTAACTAGCGATTTATCTTTGCTTTGCTCGGTTACCTAACAGTAGTCTATGTGCTACTTCAGGTCATAGACTATCTGTGAACTAAATTTTATCTATATTCGTGCAGCCGTTTTCATATGAAAGAGCAACAAACATACATACATATTAAATACATATAAACTTTCATATTTATAACAGTAATCAAACAATAACACTAAGTACGAACTATTTTATACAAGTTCCTAGTGATTTTATATATACCTAGTCATAAACAAAGACGTTATATCATCTATATTCTACATACATATGTTTTTTTAAAAGTAAATTATTCATACGGTTAATGACAGAGGTATTTGTTTATTAGGTTGCGTATAATATATGATATTGTTATTCAGAAAAATATTTTTTTAAACTCGTTAGCTAATATTATATTTATAATAAAATGTTAGCTTTATCAAAACTTAAAGTAAAAATTAAATTAAAATAGCGACCATGTGTTATTTCACAATTGTTGCAAACCACCAACTCTTATCGTATAATAATATTTGCAATGATAATACTCATTTTTAACATCTGGGATCATAAACGACTTATCGTGAAACGTGAATTTTATTTTGGTCTTAAACGTACTAAAATTTTGTTTTGTTATTTTAGTCGTTTTAGGACGTTTTAAATAATTTTATTCATGTTTTCTATTAAGTAATCAATCCACTTCTTTCGTTAGAAGATATAATATTACGATGAGATGTTTAAATATATAGCGTTGAATAGCAAATGAAGATTTGATACTTAACTGCAATTTTCGTGATCAGCGAGCGAGTCACGTCCGACCGAAACGCGAATGTTATAAATATTAATTAGCTCTAATAAGTGTATTGCAGCTAATATAATTTGACGACACGTTTGGCTCTGTTTGTAGTGACCCTATTTGCTGTGCCAGCGGTCGCGGGTTCGAGTCCCGCTGGGGGCATTCTTTTGTGTGATGACGAATGTTTGTGCTCCAGTCGTGAGTGTTTATATATTTAATATGTATGTATTTAAAGTTATATATGTGAAGTGTATCAACTATCTGGTATCCATAACACAAGCCTCGTAGCTTACCATGGAACTAGGTGGTGCTGTGTGTAATGTCCTAACATATCTATATAATTTATAGTTACGTGTATTTGAAATTATCTGCAAGTGTGACTTTGACTTTAGCTCTTTTGCAATATGTGTTTTCATTTTTGGTACACTCAAGTAATAACTGGTTACAGAAGACATGCTTTCAATTCAGTAGAATTGCAGAGGCGTCACAAAATTTACAGTCGGTCTCGGCTTAATTCAGTAATGAGTGCGGGGGGCGATAATTGAACTCGGCAATAGGCAAATTGCTATAGTCCTGGTTGACGCTATGGCTTTAGTAGTAGACCAAAGCGGACCGTGCTCCGATGTAATAGATGCCACAATATCTTGTATTGAAAAATGAAGATGTGACATATCAAAATATAAATTAAACTCTTCTCCTTTACGACAGAGTCGGAAATACCTTTTCTTCGGACCTATTAAAGTTGACGTGATCATGATTAATAGTATACCGGCATATCACAGTCACACTAAGCGTAGACGGTGCAGTCAATTTCCAACCTTTTAATTATCTTGTGTCGTTTTTATTAGCTGTATTGCGTTCAATATGACAAGTTATATAAGATTGTACAAACACCGTTGATGTCGCGAAATGGCTTTAAACCTTTAATGGGATACAATTGAAATAATGGCATTTGTATCACTTAGGCAGCCAAAGGGGCAACTTGATTTCAAAGTGCTCGTTTCCCATTACCTTGATAATAGAACTATGTATAGAATTGTATTGATGTCATGAGATATTTTCCCGCGGTAAAAAGTATCCTATATGTTGACCCGGATAACCAGCTATCACCATACCAAATTTCATCAAAATCCCTCCAGTGGTTTTTCCGTGATGCGGTAACAGACACACAGACAGACAGACAAAAATTCTAAAAACTATAGATTCGGCCTCTGTATCGATAATAATGTCTATTTCAATAAGATTTTCCAAAAAATATGTAATTTACAGATTCAGCTTAGTTACTATTTTATTATATATAAGTATAGATGTTTATGTCGCTTTTATCAAACTTATAAAATCTAAAGCCCTTTTAATATATGCAGTAACTCTAATCTTGCTAGGCTATATTTTTCGTACGTACACAATTTCTGTTGCTCGTACTTAATGTTGTTTGGTGTATCTATTCGGCGTGCGTCCCTGACAGTGAGTCCTTATTATCGTTAACCGTCGGTTCCAACTGGATCCCAATGAAAAGTTCACGTAGCCCATTGGTAGTTGTTTTTGTTTGAAATGTCACTATGTAGTGGCCGCTCAATATAATCTGGGGCCTCCGCGTCTTAGTGGTTGGCTTGTCGCCAGTACCTGCACAAACAAACAGAGTTTTAGTCTGTTGTCGTTTATTTTTTTTTTTATAGATCCAACATAGTTGTATAATTGAAAATTGTAAATATGTTTTAGTGCCGTGATTTGATATTTTGTTCTTTGCAACTTGGTATTTTCAACATTATGTTTTGCCAACCAAATTATTATATTATATTTGATCATTCAAATCCTCAAATGCCAACTATATTGAAGTCAATCGAAAACCAATCGCAATACGCACAAAGGTCAAAGGGCTGTGCAAAAAGCTCCAACAAACCTTCCCATTACATGTTCGATCGATGCGCATTCAGCCGTAACCAGAGCTCTTCCTGTTCTTTTTTTACTTAAACCAGATGCCTTATTACACTTGTGTCACGTATTGCTGCTTCATTTATGTTCTTGAAAGTTGTTTTTCAAGTGGTACTACACTTTGTCCACCTTTTTTCATCCGATTCGCAGACGAGGGAGGCCCTTGTCTTCTCATCTGTTTAAAGTATCGATCGGGAACTTAGCAAGAGTTGCGATTTTGCACAAACTGTTGTGCCTACGTTTATTAAAAAAAAGTTTTAAAAGCTTCTAGCGAATAAGTAGAAGGTGATTGAAAGATTTCCTCTATGTAACGGCGTTATTTTATTTAAATATGTAAAAACTTGAGTATCGCCGAGTGATAATTGTTAACAATTTTATTATCATATAAGGAAATACTTAGCAGCCTCTCAAACTTGCACTAATTTTAACTAACACAATACGAAATACTAACATATAAAAGCAACAATATATTTTATTAAGAACTTATATTTATAATCTCACACTTTGTATTCCAGCACACTTCAAAAAGTTGTTCGTTTTAATGTAAAATAATGTTAATATTAAATTTCTTCGTGTAAGTTCGCGTGTTCAAAAGCTACTTAAGATCGTTGATAACAGTAAATATGCTTTTTCGTTCTTTACTGCATTATATTGCCTTATTTTTTTGTATAGAAGGAATTTCCTTGTATAAAAGAACTAGCGACTCACCCTCGCTCCGCTCGGGTTCATCCCTATTTACGTTTTAACATTTAGTATAGATTTCTCAGAGATGAGATATTTTCCCGCAGTAAAATGTATCCTATATGTTGACCCGGATAACCAGCTACCATCATACCAAATTTCATCAAAATTCCCCACTGGTTTCTCCGTGATGCTTTAACAGTCAGACAGACAGACAATAAAAACTTTTTAACAAAAAAATAAAAACCCACTTCAAACAAAAGCACTAAAAAGTAAAAAATAACTGATTGGTAGTTTTCATTTACTATACATACCTAATCAAATATTTTCGAAGTCGGTGTGCTTTGCTTTGTATGGGCTGGCACCGATTTCAAAATATTTGATTAGGTATGTATTTAATAGGTAGGCTTTAATTACTTAGCCAAAGCACACCGACTTCGAAAATATTTGATTAGGTATGTATAGTAAATGAAAACTACCAATCAGTTATTTTTTACTTTTTAGTGCTTTTGTTTGAAGTCGGTTTTTATTTTTTTGTTAAAAAGTTTTTATTTTTCCCTTTTTAGTGTAGACAGTAGTAGCATAGTAAGGATTCAAACGTGTTAGACTTGTCAAATCAAACAAAATAAGCCCAAACTCAAAGTATCTACTATTAGCCTTTGAAGAGTTCCACCTATCCACCTTCTGGCCTTACCATCAGATCAAGTCAACAATACCGAACCACTGTACTATCAACGGAAATAGAAATACTTGCAAATTTAAAGTTAATATGACAATTAGAAGTAGGTTAAATTCATCATTAGCTATTTTTCCACCCTTAGGGGTGGTATTTTTTTTTTTGAAATTTAAATGGGACCAATCTGGAAGTATGCACTTTTAAACAAAACAAAAATTGTCCAAATCGGTTAATAAATGACGGAGTTCTGAGGTAACAAACATAAAAAAAAAAAATTGCAATAAGATTTTCCTAAAAATATTTTATGTACAGATTCGGCTTAGTTAGAATTTTATTATATGTATAGATGTTGTCGTATTATAATTAACTTATACATAGTTGCTCATATATTTTTTTTATTGTTCTTAACTCCATACATCCTCCATTATGAAATTGTCTTGACCTAGTTTACAAGGTGTAAACTCAAAGGATAAATGACTACGTACGTGCGGTGTAAGACACGCCCATGTTATTTCTCGTTTCTAGCTTTAATAAAGTCATATTCCCCAATGACTCCTTTATTTCCAATATATGACAGTGTAGATGTACGAGTAATATCAGCTACAATAAGAAATAGAACATACGTGTACCTACAGACGACACTGCGTATTTGTCTTGAGATTATTTTTCAATTTAATCCAGCATTAATGATATACCACGAGTGGGTTAGGTATATGTTATGACGATTGCCTTTGTGAGATAATGATGGTGCAAGTGTTGTTTGTTAGGTGGACTTTGAAATTTATAACGGCGTCAGTAAATATAATAGAAAAGAATAATTTGAATTTATACTCAGGTTTTATATTAACATCATTTACCTTTTTCCAAGCTTTTATTTAGTTTGCAATAAATATTTTGGGACATTAACACACAGCACCATCTAGTTCCGTGGTAAGCTACGAGGCTTGTGTTAAGGATACCAGATAATTGATATACTACACATATATAACTTTAAGTATATACATATTATAAATATAAACACCCATGACTGGAGTACAAACATTCGTGCTCATCACACAAATTAATGCCTTCAGCGGGACTCGAACTCGCGATCGTTAGCACAGCAAGTAGTGTGACTACAAACTGAGCCAAACAATGTTTGTTTGTTTGTATGCGTCAAATATAGCAAACTAAATTAAAACCACTGGTTCTTATTATATTTTGTTGTTAATTAATTAATTTTCAGAACCCAACGCGGATTAGATTCTGAAATTGATGAATCTTTTTATATAAATCACGTTCAAATAGCTTCCGCAGAAAAAGTTAAAAACATTCTTTATCTCTATCGAGCAAAGGGAAAAAACTATCGGGAAAGCACGCGCTCTGTAAAGATTTTTTGCAGCATGCCGACCGACGCTCAGTCGCTCCATTGTATAGCTTTGAGACTAATACCATCTCAAGGACGCCTATCAGCGGTTCTCTTACGAATATTTTTATATCCGCATTCAATACTTCGTCCAAGATTTCGTGGCAATATTCGCCTGTCTGATATAGAGCGATCTTCGTCCTATAATAATAATGTTTTTTTAGTTATGTTATTTTGACACTGGCATAATTGACTATTTGAGCAAATGTTTTTTTTTTTTGTATTTCAATGATTATGATTTATTAACTGCGACCGAGCTTCGATCAGCGTTTTTCGGAATGGATATAAAAATTGCATTTTTTTGAGAAAATAAACCTATAGGTATAGGCACCTTATCTTAATACAAAATTTGATCCAAATCGTTAGAGCCGTTTAAGAGATACACAAAATTATATACACAGGTATATGCAACAATCTCGCTCATTCAATTACAAGATTTTTAATTTACATTATAAATGCAATTTACATATAATTAAACCAGCGGCTCACCCTCGCTTCGCTTCGGTTCGTCTTTAGAAAAACATAAACAGATCTATCCCTCGGGAACCGTATATTTTTCCGGGATAAAAAAAGTAGTCCTATGTGTTATTCCAGACTATAATCTATCTCTGTGCCAAATTTCATCCAGATCCGTTCAGCCGTTCTGGCGTGAAAGAATAAGCTCCGAAACTACTGATTCGATTTAGATGAAACTATTAAAAAGATAGTTTAAGGCCCTGGGAAGGATATATGATAGTTTTTATCCCGGATATTATCCCTTAAGGGGGTGAAAATGAGGATGAAAGTTTGTAAGAGGAAGCAACATAGGGACGAACGAACCCGAGCGAAGCAAGGGTGAGTGGCTAGTATTTCTATATAGTCAAAGAAAATGTATTTTAAAGGCCTAACGTGGTAAACTATTAAAGGTTCGCACTACATGTAGCACTACAGTAAATATCTACTGAAATTTATTATCATACCTATCGTATTCTTATTCAAAACTTAGACTCATTTTAGAGTGGAGATGATAATAATAATAAAAGTACAGTTCATTTTCTGCCTACGCGTCTTAAATTTATATAGCACTTATTGTATGAAGCGACTTAAATAGATTTAGTGAAATATTTTACAAATCCATTTATGAATAATTCAATTTGAAATTTCAATTCAACTCAATAGGCTTAATATTTAAGTAGGATGAGAGTAAATACTCAATCTAGATACAAAGGACGTCGGTTTTAGCACTTTGTTACAGGGGATCTAAATTTAATTAAACCTGAGTAGCGTTTATAGTGTTAGTTATCCAGTTAAATGCATGTTTTTTTTACTTAATTTGCCATTCATAATGTTATCATGCTGTTGTTTCACTGGCTTTACGTATTTTAATTGCTAATATTCTTTAAATAGAGTGTTAATTGTTATTTATCTATGGATATTCATTAATTTCGTATGACATAAAATCGTCTAAGTATGAGTATAGGAAAAATAAATGAGATGTTTCATAGAAATCTGTGATATAATGACCATATTTTGAAATAATGAATAATGATTGATTTGGTGGTTACCGTGCCTTTTCTTTAATGAAGATATCATAAATCTTTAAAAATGTATAATAACGAAAAGCTTTTCATAATCACGAGCTTTTATTAAGTAAAAATATTTAAAGGCCACATGAAAATTTTAAAAGCTGCACTCAGAATAAAATTCGCCTCGTTTCCAGCCTATTCCGTCCCTCCGGGCATCGTTACGGCTATATAGGTCATGACGTCCTCCACGCCCTCTTAACCTCTCAGTTTGATTATACGCCTCGAGTACAGATCAAGATATATTATTTTTGATATGATAAAACCGCATTATCTAATACTAACGGCTCACCCTCGCTTCGCTTGGGTAAACAAATCCCATGGGAACCGTATATTTTTGCGGGATAAAATGTAGCCTATGTGCTGTTTTGATGTATGCGCTATATTATTGTAAAGTTGCATTAAAATCCATTCAGTAGTTTTTGGCGTGAAAGAGTAACAATTAACAAACATCTATACATCCTCACAAACTTTCGCATTTATATTTATAATATTAGTAGGATAAAAAAAAACTTTACGTCGGTATATTATATTGCAAAATCAAAGATAATTGAGTATATTCACAGTTCATGGAGTGAAGAATGTTTAGATTTTTGCCTTCGTCTGAACAAGAAAAAATATGTACTCATTCTAAGAAAACATCGAAATTCACGTAGAAGTTTTCATATCTAATAAATTCTTTTTCATTTTTATATTAGTATTTTAGTCGCTTTATAATAATTAATATATTTTATATTAATAACCTTAATTTAAATTCTGAAATCTCCTATCTCTGTGCTTTTCAAATATCACGAGCGTAAGTTTAACGAACACACCGGCTTTTGTAATTAATAATTATATTAAAGTAAAAATGAAGTCCACTATTAATTTATTTTTTTACAATTAATATTTCCATTCATTTATGTGATAAGCTCGAATGTTTGTACTCCAGTTATGTGTGTTTATCTTGATAATATGTATATATTTTAAGTTACATATATGTAGTGTATCAACTACCTAGTTTCCATAACGCAAGCCTCGTAGCTTACCATGGAACTAGATGGTGCTGTGTGTTAATGTCCCAACATATTTATTATTTAATATACTGGCTTGTAAATAAAACCTTTGAATAAGTAGTAAAACCGAAATGTGTTTGGCCAACGGTCACGTGAAATACTATAGAAAATAGTTGCGACCTTGAAGGCACCGAATCAAAAGAGAATTCCACTCGTGCATGTATAAACAAACGCTGCCAGAGTCGCGCCATACATCAAAGCTTCGGTTTAACTGCGCTCGGACCACAAATGGCTGCTCTTGTTTATAATGCGCAAGCGCATCCTGATTCTTCCAACCATATATTATATACATTTTGTATTTAATGTAATATAAAAAACCATTATTATAGATGTATATTGTAGAAAGGTAGATTTTAGTACATTGAAATATGTTCAGGCATAAGATTTTTTGTACAGTGGCATTACTTGATGGTTATAAAATGTGACATGAAACAAAGGAAGAAAGTGAACTGATACAAAACGTTCGATAAACTTAATAGTAAAAGAAATACGATTTAATAACAAAGCAATCTAAAACTATTTAATTGACAACAATTTAATTTCAAGTGAACGTTTGTAACGGTCGAATAAAATGGTACTATAAAATATATTTTACGACCAAATAATTAAATGGAATCGAAGGCAATGCAACCACCTATAAAGAAGCTATATTAATCTTGTCGCAAAGTCTGAAAATAGATGCCTGTGATTCATTGATACCAATGTGATGTTTTTCATTATTATATGAATGTGGGTTGTTGGCCTCAAACTTGCAAACGCAAGGACAGGCGCGTCCATTTTTTCTTTGGTTATATTTTTATCTTTGCCCCCTTTTAAGTAGAATCGGTTCATCTTTTTTGTTAGCTTTACAAATTATATCATTTTCTACATCAAAGCGACTGTTAATGTTATACATTTATGCAATCTGTATAAGGTAAGTAGTTGTTTGCGTAACAGATCTCGTCGGTGCTCTGTGCCAGGTGGTAACACGTTAGTATTTTTATATTCGTCTACGTTTGAGGTCGTTGCCTTAGCTTTGACAATGGTAGGTACATGACGGAAGTTTTGTATGCGATTTACTGTAATAATTACTGGCTGAAATTTTCTGTTGCCAAAAATTATGACAGAAATTCATATTCATTATTTAAATTATTTAATAGTACCTTTTTTTTTAGTAAAATCGTGTTTTTTCGAAAAAGATATAAGTTTTGCGTTCTTTTTTCAGAAAAGTCGCCTATATTTAGACAAAATTAAAAAACTAAAAAGCAATAGCTTACCTAAATACAAACTTTGATCCATATCATTAGGACCGTTTACGAGATGCACAAAATAAAATATACAAGAATTGCCAGTTTAATATTATAAGATCTACAAGAGACACGAGCAAAACTTATAATCGTTGATATTTTATTGATTCCATAGACTTTTTGTGGGTTTTATTCATGTGTGATAGAAATAAATCGTATGAATAGTTTTATTTACATTTTCAACTCGTTATGATTTTTTATGTCGTATTTATTGCTGTAATTTCAGCACATCAACTTTTATAATACAATGTGTCATTATAACATGTGTTGCGGTTTATTACTTCTGGTAACGTTCGAATGCTGGTGCCCAAATAGATTGAATAAAAGTATGAGCTGATTTTCTATCGAGTGTAATAAAAAATCACTACAAAATATCACTTAACATACTACATACATATATAATAACATATAACATACTACATACTTTTTAACGAAATCTCATATATATTTATGTAAGTAGGTATGTAAGTATGTACTCGTTGCACCTTGGCCGCCTTATTGCATAATTTATTGTAGTTAAATCTTAAATGTGTATATATGTATCCTTATAATGTGTATAATACGCTTTAATTTTTGTCTTCGATTGTAACGAAATACTAAACTTAACTTATTATGTTTTTCTATATAGTCTTACTTTTTTAACAATTTATTAGCTTTCAACATGAACTAAAGACTTATTTATTTTAAACTAGCGACGTACCCTTGCTTCTCTCGGGTGCGTCCCTATTTTGAATGATTTCGAGTTTAGACAAACGCCCAAAGATTTCTTTTTTTTGCACTAGGAATCAAATCAAAATATACTTTATTCAAATAGACTTACAAGCATTTTTTAATCGTTAATTTTACATTTTATATTTATATTAAAAATAAAATATCAGTGTAGTCGATCCGTGAAGAATTTAACACCGGCTCGGAAAGCAGTTCTGCTGAGAAGAATCGGCGAGAAACTCATATACAGAATAATCCACCAGAGTTTCATCACAGTCGGATCAATGGCTTAGGAATGCGTAGAGGACAAACATACGTACATTCATTTTTATTTATTTAATAAAAAAAATCATTGATTATACGGCTGAAATCTACAGAATACTAAATAAGTTGACATCATTCATTGCATCAGTGTCGCGGCAGCATTGTACCTTTTCTCTTGGATGAGGGCAAAAGCGTTAATTCTAAGACCAATTATGCGCATATTATGATCGGTTATTCAGATATTTATTTTGGCCCGGATACTAAAGAGAAAGCGCAGTGTTGAGACATCACCGAAAATAGGTGGAAAGTGAAGAACTGAGGTGGAAAGTATTAAGTTACCAACTCACTCAACAAGATATACTGTGTTGAATGAATCGAACTTGAAGGCAATAAGTTTTTTGCTCATATTGTTTTTATCACGCTGCACTCACATCAATGCAATAGAAGGCGTGGCATGTGCATGGGTCTGGTGTCATTTCTATTACAGTCTGTGACAGCATCTAATGCATTTAGGTCATTAATCATAAACTTGGTCTGATTAAACGTTATAGGTGCGCCAAGGTCAGCTGTTATTAAAACATTTAAAGTTACACCTTGTATAAGTTGAACTACATTTGAATTTTATATTAACACTAGGTATTGCCTGCGGTTTTTTTCGTACATAAATTTTAATTCAGTCTTCTACTACATATGTATGTATGATCTACGCTTTAGGTATACTCGCATAAGACTTGTATTTGTCTTAAGCGGTATTTTTTATTCGATTGATTACAACAAAACTTCTTTTTAATTATATATTTTATATGTAGATTAAAAAAAGTTCCATTACTATCAAGACGCGCTTTTAATCATATCTGATTTCCTAAGATGGCGTAATTAAAATATTTTGTAATATATGGTACTATAAAAAATAGATAGCCTTTAGGATGCGTTCTTGCAAAAAAAATTTTCGATCTGCCCAAATTGTAATTTTTTTACTGCCTGATTTATAAAGGTATCTGTCATTTGTGCATTGTGAATTAATTACTGTTTTGTTATACATTAAAATAGCGAAACCTTATAATACTAATAAAGCCACAATTTCTGGTAAATCAAGTTATTAGTAGATGTAATAAGCACTATATATCAGCAAAGTGCAATTGTGGTTTTCTCATTAGCCATGCCGTTCCGCACATGTGATATCTTGTAGCGCTCGCGGTCCATCTGTTTATCGGTGTTAATTGGTTGATTTACGACGTTCCCAGTGTAGATATCGTGTTTCACATTTTCATGTTCTTATGCAAAAGTCATAACTACGCAATTGCGATAATAACTTAATGGTAATCGTGGATTTGTAAGGCTAATTAGAAATATTTTATTTTTTTGTGTTTTTTCTACTAACCTGCCTCTTCCTCCTCCCTCATCTTTCCTCCTAATTGTAAGTTATAGCTGAACGTCTTAAAAATATAATTATTACTTTTTATCTAAACATATTTGATAAAATAATAAGATTACACTTTTAACCTACTTATTTGTAATATTAATTGTTTTCACTTTATTTAATACTAGCTATTCACCCTCGCTTTGCTCGGGTTCGTCCCTAGTAAACAACAATAACAAATCTATTCCACGGAAACCGTACATTTTTCCGGGATAAAGAGTAACCTATGTGCTATTCCAGACTATAATCTATTTCTGTTCCAAATTTCATCCAGATCCGTTCAGCCGTTCTGGCGTGATTGAGTAACAAACATCCATCCAAACTTTCGCATTTATAATATTTATGGGATTGATCTTTTAAGTAGTCTCAGACCATTTAGCGAGTAATGGCTTATCTGTATTTGGCTGTAAGTTATCTACGTCACGATCAGTCTCGTGGTTTCAGAGCGTTTTGCGCTTGAATTATTATCTCTTGCGTAGGTATCTTATCAAGTGTATAAAATTAACATAATATATTATAGGGATAACATTGTTTACAAGAATATAGATTTAATTTTTTTTATTGATTTGCCTATAATGTATGTATAAAATTCGGATATTTATTCGTAAAATGAAATGATTTGACGTAAAATATTAAATTTTCATTATAAACACGACGCGTTTGGTAGCGTGTGCCGTGTACATGATCACGTAGTCATTATAGTGCTGCATAAACATTTTTTTACATATTAGCTTCTAGATATTGTTTTTGAATGAAATTTTGATAACGTTTGTTGCATGATTTAACGGCTACAACGGCTTAAAATAAACTTGCCAAAGAGCTTTTAAAAAAATATCTTCTTAAGTATGGTTTAATTGTGTTTGTCTTACTTTAATAATTAGGTCTTAGGATATTTAGTTTCATTTTTATTTAAGTACATCACTTATCAGTCACGTACGAAATGCTTATTTATTAACGAATATATTCATAAGAAATTCTGCTATCATTTTAGATAAAACTCGTTGATACAGTTGTTTAATATGCCATATGGAATTAAATATTTTAGTTTAATATGTTATATTAATTAAATCGTTGATTAAATCTGACGGCATCTATACTATAACATTATAAATGCGAAAGTTTGTGAAAATGTATGTATGTCTGGATGTGTAGATGTATGGATGTTTGTTACTCTTTCACGCAAAAACTACTAAATGGATTTTAATGAAACTATATTTAACAATAATATAGTTCATACATCAAAATAGCACATAGGCTACTTTTTATCCCAGAAAAATGTACCTTTCCCGTGGGATAGATTTGTTTTTGTTTTTCGTAAGTCGCTGGTTAATGATACAATTAAAATTCATGCGCGCTATGCAGTTTACATACTATACAACTACGGCACCATTACGTATTCACACGTCAGCGTAGAAGATAGGCGATAAAACTTCATTGTCACTATATTACGTGTAAATTAGACGTCAGATGTTAATTAAACGAAAAAAGTTTGAACAATAATTTTTTATCCTATTTGTGTTTAGGCTGTGGCTACCGCATGCCATCAGGCCGTACGCTTGTTAGCGAGTTTTTTGTAGTCGTAGAAAATGTCGTTTTGCGATTGTCAATTGGGCATCACAGTAAAAACTTGTCTTTTTTTTTGTTATTTTGTTGTTCTTGAATTCAGTTTAATCGATTTTTTTCATAATGAACAAATCTTTGTTTTATTACAAAAAAATTATTTGGTTTATTATAAAGTTATATAAAATACAGATTTTTTTCGTTTTAATTGTTAAGATTACATCGTTATCAAGATAATTAAGGATGACTCATTCTTTTCTATTGATATTTTAAACGTAGGTAAACATATATCCTGAGTTATTATATGACCCTTATATGTGGTTTTAGAATAATTGTTCTACATAAATATACAAAATATGATACATAGTCTATAACCAAAAAAAAATCCCCTTATGTAGTAAACTCATTCAGATAAAGTTCTACAAGTTAGACACAGCATTTGAACGATTTGTAGAGGATTATTTTAGGCGTTTGCATGGTATCCATATAGCTAAATAAAATTGAAATGTCTATTTGTAATGTCAAAATAACAGCTTTTTAATAAATGCATAATATGAAATTATATACGGTACCTATAAGAAAAACACAACTTGTCCGTCTTACTTATTTTGACGAGACTTTCACTGGCGGATTGCTGATGTTATGAGGAGTAACTTAGGCTACTTTTATTTAAGAAAAAAAAATAGGGTTCTGTTCAGAAAATCTAAAATATGCCTAAAGACGCACCCGAGTGAAGCAAGGGTGAGTCGTTAGTTCGTAATAAATTGGTGAATTCCTATTTAACTTCTATCTTTCACCTCACAAATAAAAGTGAGTTATATTATTGTATATGAAACTAGCATTGCTCGCGGTTCCGGCCGCGTTTGATGACCAAAAACCAAATTCTTAGGTTTTACAATTATTAGTATAAGTACTCTTATATTGCAGTTTTTGTATTTTTTCTCAGAAATGAGTAAAAAGTATCCTATATGTTGACCCAGATAACCACTACTACCACTAAACTAATACTACCACCATACCAAATTTCATCAAAATCCCTAAATCCCTTCAGTAGTTTTTCTGTGATGCGGTAACAGACAGACAGACAAAAATTCTAAAAACTATAGATTCGGCCTCTGTATCGATAATAATGTTTATTTCAATAAGATTTTCCGAAAAATATTTAATATACAGATTCGGCTTAGTTACAATTTTATTATACTCGTATGTATAGATTAATAATGATCAAGCTTCAGAGGGGTTAGCAACTAAGCAATAATCTTTTATGTCAAGGCCTATCATATTTATCACATATTTCATGACCTAGCAGTTTTTATAATCATGATTATTTTAAGTCCACTCATGTTTTACATAAATTTTTCTAAATTCTATTCTAGGTCTCTTTTTATGACCTTAACAATACCAAGACTTCCACTTCACATTTTATGACGACATCCAACTGTCGTTTTACGACTGTCAATTCGGCGTCGTGACATACCATTATGCTGTTATGAGCACTGTTACAATGCCTCAAAGTTGCAAATGGTTTGTGTTTGTCCCTCTATACATAATGTAATTCAATAAATTGTTAGTATGTAATAAAGACAGAAGAGAAGCCGCAGACTAGGCTTTTCCGTTTTATTTATAACAAGATAGCTACCTCGTTTGGTTTTATTTGCGTGATCAAACTATCATTGAGGAAAATTGATCTGGATGTAATTTATGAAATATCCAGGTGAATAACAAGTGTTCTAAGAAATACGTCTATTTTAATCCTTTCACGCCGGCGTCACAGTTAACAATAGATTTCTTAGAAATTTACTTAAGTTCTTAGAAATTTACCTGGAGGTGTTAAAAGTTAGTGTAACTTTTAGTTGCGATTTGATGTGTATTTTTATTTTCATTTACTTGAGATCCACTAAACATAAAGCATACCCCACTAATATATCATTGGGCTCACGTGGTACGCAGAGTACGAGTTTCACGAGTATGTATAATTACGTTCGCTTGAAGATTGAAATGACAAATTGATTGAAATGTCACCAAGAAGTTTTTAATTATATATACATACTTAATTACTTTAAATCAATTCAATCCCACCAAAAACATTGTAATGTAAAATGTTGTCAAGACGAGACCATATGGCTCGCACTGTCAAAAAGTTATCAGATCTCATAATAAAGGGCCAAGCTTCTAGCTCTACTCGCCTTAACTCTACAAGCCCTAACTTCACAAACACTACACCTTAGTCAATAAACATGACTTGGCCGTTTCGCTCACACATACTTTCGTCACATGGGCGTAAATAAAAAAAAAAAATCACTGTTCATTACTTTTCTGTTATGCAATAGCTCTTGTAGTAACGATGGCTTAGATTAAATTCTTTTTTAATGGCTTTTATTTACGAGTACTTTATGCATCCTTTTAATACCAATTTTTCAAAATATTTAATGAAACATTTTGACCCTCATATAATTAATTTAATTTGAATAACAGGTAAATGTTCTTTCTTTCCTGTCTGATGAGTTTTTTAATCACTCACGGTGTGTAACTTTTGTTGCCTTGCTTAGTCATACTTGCAATAATAATTAAAAAACGATTGAATAATTTCTTTATCTGTCGTTAGAAATGACGACTTATTTGAAAGGTCAATAAATAATCTTTGTTTGTCTTATAATTACCAGACAAGATTAGTGTGTACATTAAATGGAATCATAATAATATCACTTTTTTATAATTAAATTATGAACATAACATCTATATATAAATACATATACATACTTATGTATGTAGACTTTAATTTGTTATATTATTATTGGCAAATGGAAAATAATGTAATGCCAAACATTTTTTATCGTAAACTAAAGGGCTTATGCTATTATATAAATCCGAAATTTCTATGCCACTGTTAATGGAGTAGTTGTACGTAGGTATATCAGGCAGAGTCGCGCCGAGGTCACAGTTCCAATGACATGCTATTGTACAAAAATAACGTCAATAATACAATCGGTCTACGATCCAGTGTAAGAGATTCAGATGTGGAGACATTGTTGTTTTCTAAATAAATGTTATATATATACATATATACATACATAGGTTATATTGATTTATCGATATCACGTACGTAAAACGATGCGACGCGCCCACTTTCTTTGCCAAGGATTTGTTTGTTTCAAAGTGTATTGTTAACATAATGCCAAGTTCCTATTATTGAACAGAACAGTTTATATGACTCTGATCGAATGTCGTTGCACTCTTATATTTGAAATTATTATTTAAACGCTGTAGGTATACCTACTTAATAATATAGTTTTATTTTATTAGAAAAGATAAGATTTTTCACTAGTGTACTACTTGTTCATTCATACACAGATCTTAATCTTTTTAAGTTTTGTGATTCATGCTCGCGTTTATAAAAATAAATTACAATAGTGCATCCGTATCTGGGTCGCCAAATGCAAAATTAAAATACGGTACAGCCAAATATATAATATATATTTTTTATCATATATTTATCATTCTTATATAAAATAGTGTAATTTAATGTATTTATTTTCTTTGCAATTAAAATAATACTTTAATTTTATAGGTTTTTATACGTACATGTTACTACATAGGTACTCGTACATATATACTAAAAAAAATCATAGATTATGTGCTGTTCTAATATAGTAAATAAACTAGGTAAAAAGTCAATGAGACTTGTGCAGAGTATTATTTCATACTGTTTAGCATTACTTTCTCCTCTAAAGATGCTAATTTAGTGGATATCAAACGATGCATAACGGTAGTGATCGGTTTGTTCGTGGGAGACTTTATTGCTGTTGCTTTGTAATAACATTGGTGATATGTTGCCTTAGGAAAACTTCCAGACCATACACAGGTGTATGTATGTATGTGGTATAGTAGTATAGTAGAATATTCCGGCAAAATGCATGCAAAATATAACAAAATACAATATTAGATTCGCTTTTCCTTATTATTTTTTTTAATTTATACAATTATTTTGTTCTAATATTAATAACATAATAAAAATTTGTATGATAACATAATTCATCGATTATTAATATATAAAACACCAATATAGACTGAATTCACATCAGTCGCAGCGACATGTTATTGCGTTATCTATACATATAATAAAATTGTAACTATGTCGAATCTGTACATTAAATATATTTTGGAAAATCTAATTGAAATAGACATTATTATCGATACAGAGTCCGAATCTATAGCTTTTAGAATTTTTGTGTCTGTCTGTCTGTTATCGCATCACGAGAAAACCTCTAGACAGATTTTTATGAAATTTGGTATGACGATAGCTGGTTATCCGGATCAACATATTGGATACTTTTTACCACGACAAAATATCTCATTTCTCAGAAAAAATACAAAAAGTGCATTGTAAGAGTATACTAATATGTAAAACCTAAGAATTTTGCTTTTTGGTCATCTGAACGCGGTCGGAGCCGCGGGCAATGCTAGTTGGTTTCTATAATCATGTCTTATGTAGAATGTCACACACTTGAAATTGCATAACTTATTTAAAATTCACAGTTAAAAAACGATAAAAACCAACTTATTTGCATACAATTTGTGTTGTTAAAAAATATGTACATTTAAACTCAGGCTACAATACATAGCCTCGAGCTCCTATTAACATTACAAAATATTTGTAGGAGGTATAATACATAATATATAAGAAATAATAATTTTAGACTCATGTTTCGACTTATTATTACAACATACTAAGTATATCAGTACTCTTAATTATATGATAACTAGCGACTCACCCTTGCTTCGCTCGGGTTAGTCCCTGGGTACGTTTTATCGATTAGTATGGAATAGACTACATATACGTAGTTATAGGAAAGTAGGTAAGTACTTTAAAAAAAACTTGAAATCATCCCCTATTTTACCTTGATTGGTCGGAAACGTCAAAATATTTTTTATTTCTTACCAAAATTGTAGGATATAATGTTTTTTTTTGTTCTCAATTTGAGAAATGATCTGTTCCCAATACAAATTTTCAACCCTATTTCACCCCTTTCAAGTGTCACTTTTGTCCTTCTCCAAGATCCCACCCCTCTCTAAACCAAACTTCATTAAAATTTGTTCAGCGGTTTAGGCGTGACGTAACAGACTTACAGACAGAGTTACATCGCATATAATATTAGTAATTAATATGGATTAAATAGTTAAAGTAGAAATGTAACAGGGAACACTGGGTACGACTAATAAAGATCCCGCCGCAATAAACACAATGAGATAGGTTTTATGTGCCAATCAATCACTTATTGCTTTGTCTCCTGCACGTGACTGGTAGGTACTTCTTATCAGATAAGGTGCCATAAATATAATGTCGTAATGAAACATTAATGCTATATATATTTTGGAATTTATGTTCCCTTATATATGACTTATTTGTTATTCTCGCTTCATTTGAGATAACTTATTTGTTATATAAATCTGTCTGGTCTGCTTTTGTACATTAGTTAATTTACGTTGTTTCAACGTGACTTCACTTAAACGTATTTTGAGTCATAAAAATTTTTTTTTTATTAAGTTTCATATAGATATTTTGTTATTTATATTGGACAAACAGATATTGCTTGGATTAGTTAAAAAACGTGTTCCTAGTAGTGCTCACAGGTATAAGCTAAGCTTCGAATGTCGCTTTATAGAGTCTATATAGAGTCGGCTTAGCACGTGTCTATTAGCGAAGCTTGTAAGCGCCCGTGAATCAATTTATTCAATGTATGTACGAGTACTATGTACCTATTACACATATTGGATCATGCTTAATATTAACATAATAATACAAATAATAAAGGAACAATCTATATTCATATTATAAAAAGGCAGAGTTTGTTTGTTTGTTTGTTTGTTTGTTTGTTTGTTTGTTTGTTTGAACGCGCTAATCTCATGAACTATTCCGATTTGAAAAATTCTTTTTGCATAAGATAGTTAATAGTTTATTGGGGAAGGCTATAGGCTATATATCATATAATATATAGTCTATTTGTTCCATACTAAACGTTAAAAAGTGCCTAGGGACGAACCCGAGCGATGCAAAAGTGAGTCGCTAGTACTTTACTTAAAAATATGCACAGTTCAGTAGATCTCTGTTATTCAATAATCAGTTTTACAAAACAAAATTATTTTTAGAAATAAAGGTGGAAAATTATAAAAAATTATATATTCAGCACAATCTGTCACAAAATGAAAAATTTCCATTGCTTTTGCTTAAGTAGATTTATTTTAAAGAAAATAACTACTTAAATTAAAAAAAAAAGAACCATTACAGTCACGTTTAGTGTAGAATGAAAAGTAATATTTTTCCATGCCTTGGATATTTTACTCGTGCAATTTCTAAATTTTAAACGCCGTATATTTAAAAACACGTACAATGACTTTCATATGGAATGACTAACAAGATGTTTGTTAGACACGTATTAGTGGCTCGGTAGCATCTGCAGTAACACAACACATCGTCTAATAAACATTGGGAGGGCTGTAAATATATATACTGTAAATATGTAAAGTTGTTTATTGGAACATGTTACCGCTCGAGTTTTAACCTGTTGTTCCAAGTTTCTCTACATAATAAAATTTCAATTTTTTAGTTACGTTTTTTATTTAATCTATATTCAAATATGGCTATGTCTACTTGTACCATTTAAATCATATTTGTCGGGATTGGACGGGACTGTTCACTGGTTCGAAGGTCCCGAATTATACTTACATGCTTATGTCAACCATATTCATTTTCCTTTTGGTCAGTTAAAGGCAATTAAAGATAGCATGTATTCAGGCCTTTTTTAACGGTCCCACTGCTGGGCACGGGCCTCCCTTCAATACGAGGAAGATCAGGCCATAGTCATCATAGTCCTTTGAGTGTTTTCATTCATATATCAAGTGGCATCAAGTAGTGTTAAGCATAGATAATACTCAGAACAAACTCACTTTGTTTATAATCACAACAACTCTGACGTTTTATCCGTTATGCATAAAATGTGATGTCACGGAAAACGATAAAGGTTAAATGCCATATATAAGGAAACAGATACTGCTTGTTTAATACACATTAAGATAAATATTACCTACAAATAATATGTAGGTAATTATGTTAAATAATTATTCAAAAAGTTTGATAAAGTCACTTTTACGTATAATCAATATATCATATGGAATCGTAGATAGATACGAAATGGCTATTTCATAACATATTTCGTAACATTTTTTATTCTGCGTTTCAAGAGAATAACGACATTTCTATTAATTTGCACATAATACTTGAACGTTTGTTACTTACGTAACAATCACTGTTAGTGCATCTGTTTTGAAGCTGTAATAAAACTTGCTGAAATCGTATTTATATTATGAAAATTGAAATTCAATTTGAAAACAAATTAAGTAATAGGTATGTTAATTTATAAAATTTGTATATATATATATATATATATATATATATATATATATATATATATATATATATATATATATATATATTGTATAAAAACCTAAGAACTGCGCAGTTGAGTTGTATGCTGAGACATTAACACACAGCACCGTATAGTTCCATGGTAAGCTATGGGGTTGTGTTATGGATAACAGATAGTTGATACACTACACATATATAACTGAATATATACATATTACAAACTATATCCATGATAGGAGTACAAACATTCGTGCTCATCACACAAATGAATGCCCCTAACGGGACTCGAACCCGCGACCGCTGGCACAGCAAGTAACTACAAACTGAGCCAAACGTGTCGTCAAAAGATGAATATTTAAAAATCGTCATTTTAACAGCTCTCATACACTGTCCTGAAAATATAATATAAAAAATAAAAATAGGTTCGTATATTCTATTGTAAAAAGCTAAATAAAAATCTCGGTCAAAGCCTTCGGAAAGTTTTCAATGGTTTGGGTGAACGTTCTGACCGTTCCACTTCGAGGCTTCATTTATTCATGGGCATAACGCTACGCTCAGATATTGTCTGTATGTATTATTTATTCATTCATATATTCAGTGGGACCCGTTATACATCGTACTTGGAAAGCCATCACTATTGGAAATTGTCATTCCAAAATTTAGATAAGTTTTATCATGAGAGCTTAAGTAGGTATACCTATATTCAAAATATTCACTTGTCTTATATATGAGTAGTTAATGTTAAGTTGATAAAATATAATACATTAGCAAAAGGAAAACAAAAACAGATCTACCCCACGGGAACCGTACATTTTTCCGGGATAAAAAGCCTATGCGTTATTCCAGACATCTATCTCTGTGCCAGATTTCATTCGTACCCGTTTAGCCGTTCTGGCGTGAAAGAGTAACAAATATCCATACTCACGAACTTTCATATTTATAATATTAGTATAGATTTGTTTCTTTGTTCTTTTATACTTTGAAATGGAGCGATGCATTGATGTGTGATTTTTTTATATGGAGATAGTCTGAGAACGGAAGAGTGATATAATAAATTTTGTTATAAAGTGAAAATATCTCATTCCTACCGAAAAAACACGTTAAATAAATAAATTAAACTTATACGTTTGGAATCCTTAATGTTATGGTATAGTTGGAGGTCCCCATATATGACATACATAGGTATATGTACATACATACATATCTACATAGATAGATCTGTCCTGAACCCGAACCCTAACGAAGTAAGGGTAGGTACGTCACTAGTAAAGTATAAAAAAAAAAATTCTTTCCTGCCAATAGAATTACTCGATTTTCCAATTACAGCAAGTTAGTACTTGCTGTCAGAATTGTTAATGGTACCTACATAGTGTACCATTAGCAATTCTTTCTCTAACAAGATTTTCCTTTTTGCGCCACCCTCTGAGAATAAAGAAAGAGCTTTCACTTCGTCGCAGTGAGTGCTATAATACATAAATGTATTGAATCAAAAAAATAAAATCTGCTTTATTATTGTATTAGATAGAAAATGTTTAATGTTTATATAATATGAATGTAAGTTTTTGGAATATGAATAATAATATAATTTATACATATAAGTATACATATTCCAAGTTTATTTATACTTGTAACAAAGTGGTAACGTAACATTGTTTTTTGTTTAAATTCTTATCTAAATATGCGTTTTCAGATATATTTTTTATTACTAAAAAGGTAAAGCGGTATATATGTCAGGCTAATGAAAATAAATTAACTCTATTGTGTGGCACTTTTGAATCGTCAATTTAATTCAACGATAAGTCAGTGTAGTCGGTGGTCCTTGACGATACTACCGCCACGGAGGGCAGTTCTACTGAAAAGAGCTGGCGAGAGACTCAACAGTTGCTCTCTTTAAACCTAGTAATAATTTTAATACAACATTTTATGTAGCTATCCCACATTCAATCGATTCCTTCATCGATTCATCGATCTTCATCGATTTATCTTAATTCCACACATTTCCATTAACAAGTAACTCTTGTACAGAGTATTATGCTTTACTCGCTATACATAATACGTTTAATTTTATCCCAAAATTGTGGAGAAAATAAATAACTGTGGAAATTTATTATATACGCATATTGCTTATACTTAGGTCCATTAAGAATTTACTGACTTTGGAAATGAAATTTGAGCGTTACAAGTTTATTTCTATTTCTAGTGTCAAATATAATTATTTGATATTTCACATGTAGGTTCGGTGTGGAATTTTTAGTTGAAAATATCATTCTTTTAAGGTAAAATCTATTTATTATAAAATTGATTTACATTTAGTGAAGATATCGCGTATATATTATGTGATGTTCATTTTTAAGGACGGTTTCAATTTCTATACGAATAGCTATTAGTCAGCCGTCATAAAGTCATTATAATATCAATTCGATCGAATAGGTGTATAGTTACAACTCTGACCTACGATTTGTATATGATATTTTCGCCTCATATACATAATACTTGCTATAAAAATATAGAATTATGTATGTGTTTACTTGTATATTATGTATTTTTTTAGAATACTTAATAAGTCAAAAGCACCCTTCCAAATTTACTTTTTATTTATTTATTTATTTACAATCACTTACAATAATACACGCATATATAAAAAATAAAACTAAACACTGGGAACTAAATGTAGTGATTACTCACAAATAAACACAGCATGCACTGAAATAAATTTTCTTAAAATATTATACAAAATACATATATTATAGAAGTAAACAGTGTTTTTTTAAGTTGATTGTACTTGGAAACCTTTACGGACGCACAACTACTTGCCAAAGTTTCATCGTAATAGGTTAAGGGTTACTTTACGAACGTATTACGTACTCGTATATGTCACAGATATATATTTTTATATTTATAGAAGACTTTTGTATATAACAACCATGTGTTTAATCTCACCCAAGTATCGTAAATCATTTAGGGCCATAATACGTAACACGCTCGCCTGGATGCTGGATTGAATTAGTGCAATGAGTGTCTTTGTCAGCTCTTCATTGATTGAGTAAAACCTGTTATCGAAGCGTCCTCGAACAACTCGATAATTGCTTCCATTCTCGCGGGATTACTGTACTGGGATCTAATTTTCTATTTGAAAAGTTCTGTCGTTTCGTTCGTCAATTTGAATTCGTAGCAGGAAAGTGTGTAGTGTTTAGTCGACTCCCACTGATGGATAATAGATTTGTCTTAATTTCGAGTTTTAAGTTAATATTTTATTTCCATATTATATAGGTATATTTAGTATTTCTTTCGCACAGTCTTTCTTATAATTTACTATCTAAATAAATTGATGAATTTTATTATATGAAATGATAATAGATTCGTCTTAATTGGGAAACTAATATAGGATATGTATAATTGAGATAAATAACGAGTGTGTTTTATGATTTTAACAATGTTATAGATATGACATAATATTCCAAAAACAAATAACATTCTGACACAAGCGGCTTTTAATTTTTTTTTATATTACTTTTTTTTAATCTTTATAAAATTATCCAGTTATAACTTTTACCCTTCAAAAATATAAATATAGACACTGTATGGTGTATATTGATAATATTTATTTTATTGCATCCAAATTTCGTCTCAAAATATTTTTAATGTAAATAATCATAAATTTTCTAGAATTTTGTTTGGAAAAAGAACAGGCGCGCTCAATGAAAACGGATATGATGGTCGGATGAATTATGATTCTTTAATGATTAACTGCGGTCAGATAGGCTTTATACGTATCGCAGTCCTTACTTATATGCGACTAGTATTGCCCGCGGCTCCGCCCGCGTTTAGATGACCAAAAACCAAATTCTTAGGTTTTACATATTAGTATACTCTTACATTGCAGTTTTTTGTTTCAAAAATGAGATATTTTCCCGCGGTAAAAAGTATCCTATATGTTGACCCGAATAACCAGCTATCACCATACCAAATTTCATTAAAATCCCTCCAGTGGTTTTTCTATGATGCGGTAACAGACAGACAGACAAAAATTCTAAAAACTGTAGATTCGGCATTTGTATCGATAATAATGTTTATTTCAATAAGATTTTTCAAAAAATAGCTAATGTACAGGTTCGGCTTGGTTATAATTTTATTATATGTATAGATTTTTGTAGCCGTGTACCGCCCGGCTTAGAATAGGGCTACGCCATCTCCTGCTGTAGGTGTCGTAGAAGACGACTAAAGTATACCAGGGACATCCCACCTTGAGACCCTTGCTCGATGGAGGGCAAACGACAACATTCCCAAAGAGGGTTGACGTCAGGCAGGCGGCCGGTCGGAACATTTTTGCCATAATCAATACGTAAAATTTTGCCTTAAGCAGTACGGACGTACTGCGTCGACCCCAAGTAATTTGGGAAATGGGCAGAGAGATGGAGAGGGATGGTGCGTTTTTTTTTCTTCTTTCACAAGACAACGGGACAATGCATGAACGTTATTTTTAGATCAAGTAGAGATGATAATTTATATCAGTTTGTCCCGAAAGCTTCTTTTGTCTTTTCAAAAGTGTGGGTTACTACTAAGTATTACCTATGTAGTACCTACATATATGATATACGTATGTACAATACATACATACTGACTTATTATATTAATATCTTTATGTTACTATAGAAATATAGGTATTGTATTTTTTTATCATATAATAATGTGCAATAATTTGTTCTTTTCAGAGGAAGAATGTTACCATTGCATGGCAAGCTTGGTCGCGTCGAAGGAGAAGATGTTCATCACTCAGACCAAGCTCCTTAACGAGGTCACATGGAAAACAGTCATGCAGATCGCTAAAAAACATGCCGTAAGTTTGACTTTCGTATTTAGTGTAGTGTTATGACTTATGACGGACACACATACATATTACATAGTAATATTATTGATATCTTATTCATTATTCATAAGATACATACTATTAAGAGCGTTATATTTTAATTTCAGAATATATTTTGTTCTATTTGTTATTACAAACAGTTCACATACTTTGTTTTATGCTTCTGTAATATAAATATAAATGATACCATTGAGTCATAACAAAATTTATCAATAATTTTAGGTTCCCCTATAGGTAGTCTACGGTGTATACTGTATACGTCAACGTAAATTTTCCCATGGATTAAATAACGTCACATAATGCTGACGCTTATCACACGTATCTATTTATAAACTGGAGGTATTTAAGTAAATAGGGGCTATAAAACATCACACCTGGTTCTCTTATCGGTAACGTAATATATGCACATTACTACACAAAATGTATGAGTTTCTTTATGCATCAGTCCTTTTACTTATGATTTAATGTAAAGAAAGTTATTTTTCACCTTGTTCAGTGGTTAAAACTTAATGCGACTTAATTTGTGGAAAATCCTAGTGTATCGGAACCCTTACACAGGGAATCGCGTGACTCCCTCACAGTAAAGTAAAACAACGTTATCAGAAACATTTAAACATTACTGTGTACACGCGACGCTTTTGTTATGTTATATTGTGAACTAATTTTTGTATAAAAAATTAGTTACTATTGTTTTGGGGTCTATATTCTGTACACAATACGTTTCAGTCATTTATTTTTTTTAATATTTCATGTACAGATTTCGCTAAGTTACTATCATATTATATGTATAGATTAGCGATTCACCCTCGCTCCGCTCGGGTTCGTCCCTACGTACATTTTAAAGTTTAGTATTATATTTTTCTCAGAAATTAGATATTTTCCCGCAGTAAAAAATATCCTATATGTTGACCCGGATAACCAGCTATCATCATACCAAACTTCATCAAAATCCCTCCAGTGGTTTTTCAGCTATGCGGTAACAGACAGACAGACAAAAATTCTAAAAACTATAGATTCGGCCTCTGTATCGATAATAATGTCTATTTCAATAAGATTTCCCAAAAAATATTTAATGTACAGATTCGGCTTTGTTACAATTTTATTATATGTGAAGATATGGTCTATTTTTTACACTATAATTATCTTGTGGGCGTTATCTCTGACCCCTTTCTTTAGTTAACCTGAGTGACATATGTATGCTATTTTTTATCGACTAATTATATGTATTTAATACAGGTGCTTTATACTACAATATATGTTACATGGCATGTAAATATTATTATGAAGATGCGTTATCTGTTTCGCCTTATCTCGACTCATTACAATTTTAGTTAAATGCCTTTGAAACATTTGGGAATGGAATAAACAATTATAAATGTATCTAATAATAATTATGTTTTACTGATTATACAAAAAAATGTAGGTTAGGTTATACCACAAACTAGGATTCAACCTGGTGCAAAATGTGCCCATACGTGTTTGGCTTAATTTGTAGTGTCTCTACTTTACTTGCTGTGCTAGCGGTCGCGGAATCGGGTCCCGCTGGGGACATTGATTTGTGATGAGCACGAACATTTGTACCCAAGTCATGGATGTTTATAGTAGAGTCCTGGTGGAAAATGTGCCCATAAAACATCTTTCATGCTTGATCATTCTAACCAAATAAAATTAGTTCGCTGGCGCGAACTATAATCAATCGCACTGAAATATATGAAAAATCCAAAAAGTGTTGGTATTTCCATTATCTATACTATCTATACTAAACTTATAAAAGAGGCAAAGTTTGTTTGTTTGAAAGCGCTAATCTCAGTAAACTACAAATCCGATTTGAAAAATTCTTTTTTTATTAGATAACCCGTTTATTCAGGAAGGCTATATATCATGCTACTACCCAAGGGAGCGAAGCAAGGGTGAGTCGCTAGTAACAAGATAAAAAATTATACATTAAAAAATCTACTTATACCTTACTATGCTCAGATCAGTCCACTTGAGACTAAATATCAAAAAAGATTTTTAGATAAACTAGTTATCATTTGATTATATATTATAATTCCTAAAATTTGACCATCCGTTAGAAACGGAAAGGTTGTTAACAAGTTGATTTTTTTAATAAATGGAGGTTATTGACCATCGCACATCGATCGATCGAAACAACCCATTATACCTACTTCACTTTAATCATGCCCACTACATATTATTTATTTTTACCTGGGTCACGCTTTTTTTTATTCTATTGTATGTATAATTTTATGTATTTATAATGGTAATAAATACACTTTCTACTGATCGTTCAGTTTCCATAATTAGAACAATATTGTTTTTTTTTTTTACATACAAACTGTTAGTACTGGAAATTAATTAAATGAACAGAGATAAACACTAAGTGCCTTATTATTACTGTCTTGACATTGAGAACGTTTATCTTAAGTTTTTAATCGTATATATTTTTATTATATTTTCAATTTGTAAAACATATTATTTAGGTTTCTACTTTCTCGGTTGTTTATATTGTACAATTTTAGATTCGATGGACTTTTGAATTCTCGTTATAATTTATTATAATATAATTTTTACCTTCGCTTCGCTGAAAAACGTTTCCCTAGATGTACATTTTATTGCTAACAGAAGCTTTATACTATCTGTAACTGCCTCGGTGATAGTGGTTAGCATGTATGGCTGCAGAACCGGACGTCCTGGCTTCGAGTCCCGGGTCGTGCCATGTTTAACTACTGAGTTTTTCTGTTAAGATATTATCAGTAGAAGCCCTGAGTTGGTAAGTTGACGGTGCTTCACCCCCGTGCCTCGGAGAGCAAGTAGAGTCGGTCCTGTGCCTTAATTCTCACTGGTCATGTCGAAATATCTTGTATGAAATAGAGAGTGTACTTGTGTTTGCGCGTACACTTGTGCACTATGATATCTCCTGCGCAGTTGGCTAGTCTCAGTGACATTGGCCGGCGTGGCAGAAATCGATTGGGAGGACATTATTATATATTACTCCAGATTATAGTCTATATGTATACTAAATTTAATCTAAAAACGACCAGCCGTTTTGAGGAAGGAGTAAAACATATGCATATGTATACGAACTTTCGCATTTATAATAATAGTGTAATTCAAATTTACTTATCGCCATCATTTCATTGCTTTTCATTAGAGATGGCAAGCGTCCGTACAACATCGCATCTTGTTGCAGAAGTCGGCCGCCCAGCACCTGTCGCGACTGTCGGGCGCGATTGGTCCTGAGCGCATATACGCGGACTGGCAGTGGTGGATACTAGCCGCCCTGCCCTTCCCACACTTGGTCAGGGTGCTAGATTGCTTCTTCCACGAGGGGATCAAAGTATGTATATTGTATAACATCTCATCTTTACTTTGTTTTTTCTAGATATAGTGATATTTTTATTTCATTTTAATATTTTCTTCATTATTAAGATATTTCAATTGAAATCGGTATCGGAAAAATCCCAAAAGATTTATAGACATTAAAAGAGCCGATATTGATTAAGAAATTATAATCATAAAACAAATTGTACAAAAAATTACAGTTTTTATATTTCTTATCTATCAACCCATAGGTATTCTACAGAGTAGCGCTCGCTATACTCATTCTATTCCACAAGCACTCGACCAATCAAAACTCCGAATGGTACGCCGAAGCGACCAAGAACGGAGTTGACCATGCCATAGACAAGTTTTGCAGGAATATGCCCGCTTCGCCCACAAAACTCCTTAGAACTGCTTTTAGTATACGGGCGTTAAGGTTGGTAAAAAAATCTTATTGAATTATTCAAATAACGATACAAAAAAGTATTAAAGATAAAGTATTTATGCAATAAACATTTATGTAGCATAATAAGTACAATTTAAACAAATAATTATATTTTTTTGTGTGACAGTGATTTCTATATAAATTTCCTCTTGCAGCTCCCAGTACATATCCCGAGTGTTCATAAAAACGGAGATGACGTTAAAGTCCAAACAAGTCATAACAGGATCACGTCTCGTGAGGTCCAGATCGTCTGACAACCTCCCGACCAGCCAGTCCCAAGTGAACATACAGATGATGTCCCACACACTCACCATACGCGAGGTAGGTCCAACTTTATGAAACATCACTATGACTAATGACACTTTCACAGCTTTATTGAAACTGCAGTTAATTTGGATATAATTGGGAAAATATATTTACATGGAAATAATTTTTAAATTGTTTTTGTCGAAGTAATTGCAGTTTTCTACAATTTCAATCAAATTTAGATGAAGACGTCGGACTACGATTTCAAATAAACCAGTTAGATTGTTTAAGCTATTTATAATTTTATATCTAATATTAATATGTGGGAATATTATATGATTAGTTGCAATTTAATTGGAAATTCTAACGCCTTAAGCGTTCGTGTTAATATAGGGTAATGATCTAACTAATGCGAAGAGCGATCTAACGACACCTGCACTTCCACGCAATGACTTATAGACATATGTATCCTGTTATTATATGAAATATTGTGTATTAGAAAACATTTTACTTGATTTGCAGAGAATGTCTGAGGAAACGTGCAAACAGATGGTATCGTACACAACATTAGGCGTGGCTTTCGCTTTTCTTTCTCATTCAATCATTCGATTGCGAACTCTAACACGACTAACTTCAGTTACATCGAATTCCTATACAAGTTCGATGATACAATTCACGATACTTAATTTCTTGTAAATTACATCCTATGTCTCCTTTCCTCTTTGTCGAATCCACGTTTTTTTTTTGTTATTTTTCGATCCTTGTCGTGATATTTTGTGAATATTTCTTATGTTGTGTTCTATCAATGTGTTCATTCTACTCGACACGATTATATATCATCAGACAGTTATATACATACATACGTACAAAATATTCAGACCAACAGTTCGAAGTTCATTTCGCTGGCTTTGAATGGATATTTTACTATTTCCGTTTTTATAAGTGTTTCGATGTGTTGTTTTTGTATAATGTCCAGAATATTTATAGAACTTACTTAATTATTATACATTTAAGTTGGTACATTGGAAAATATGGCATGCGTTTGAGGGTTGCGCTGGAGATGTCGAAGCGTAAGTCTTGCGAAGAGCAAATGAAAATAGCTTGTTATGATTAACATATGTGAATAGGTTTATAGATAATAGTGATGTGACGGCATGCTATCGATTGTTTTGTGTGAGTGCTAACTTTGTGTCGATTTTCCTGTTAGGGCTCACATTCGCCGGGCCCGCGCGCCCTTTCGATGGGAGTTTATCCGCTTCAAGCGATCAAGTCGCAGATTCTAGACCAGAGCGAAGTAAGATTACGTAGTATTGTCACAGAACAATTCTATGTGTCGCCTTTAGCTTGCGACCAATATCGATGTTTTAGATGCACCGCTTGCCTACTTAGGTGTTTATTTATTTTTAATTTTAAAGCAGAACGCTTCTCTAAATTGGTTCAATTTAAAGTCGCTTCGATTTTTGTTTATATGATTATTATTTTTTTTTTTGCATCACTGTGGTAAGTGTACGTTGAGTTGTGTCAGATTTTATTATTTATTTTATTTACAATTTGATTAAATTTATGATTATTTTATTATAATTCTGCCAATATGTTTTACATACAGTTGAATTTGATAAAATCTGATCGACTTAGCTAAATTTTGCATGTTTGCCCAGATTAAAATTTGGTTACGCTAGTGACGTCATCTTCCTTAACTAAAGCTAAATATAATAAATTTCATGTGAAGCCAAGAAAGCAAGACCGTGCTATTTTAGTAAAAGCGTCATTTCCATCGAATTTAATTAAAAAATGTATTAACAGATCAACGATAATATTTTTATTCCGATCTAATAAGCCCGAATTTATCTTTCAATCAAGTTTTATCGTCATATTAATTAGGTATACGCATATTCCCTTCCCATCATTGCATAACATCATAAAAATGATCGACCCGTAAAAATAGATGGTGATAAAACTGTGGGCAGATAAACAACAAAAGTTACGGTTCAACTCTCCAGTCGTTTATAGCGAAATTTGTAGCATTAATAGGACTTCATCGAACTAAATCTCATGATACTTGTACTTAGCACAATCCTACAGCCAGCTTTATTTAGATCACCCAACAACACAGGACATGTTACTTACACATTTTCTTACAAGGTGTTACAAATTTTCACGTAGTCAAGACAGGCGATGACATCGCTACATATAACACAAATGAATGAATCTGTAATACGTTTCTGCATACGACTCTACGTTCTCAATCGAGAGCCCTTAGTACGAGTTTTTTTACAATAGAAATTGAGTATACTACTACCGATTTTTTTCAATTACCGATTTCTGCTTAGGTCAATTTTCGCTAAAGACGATAACCTATGGAAAATATCAATGGTTATTTATGTACAGTCATGTTTACTTTCAAACTCGTACTAAGGGGTCATACTTCAGGTTCATCATCGTGAAGGAGTTTTCAGAGTCCACGATCCTCTCACCTGGCCCTGTGGTTCCCATTCCCTAACGCGGTCTTCAGCGATCAACGACAGCACGCGTCAGACCTCCGTCAGAAGGTTCGATAGGGATTCATAATACCTTGGGGATTCACTTGGTGGCTTTATATAGTATGTCATGATTGTATCTCTCTGGATGATGTTTTTTTTTAAATATGTTAATAATATTGTGGCATAATTTTATTATTATTAATATTTAGAGTTATATTAATATGAAATAATTATTATTTTAGAAATAATCGTATAATATATATTCAGGTTTTAATTGTTTATGAATAAATTTTTTTTATAATTATTGTTTTATTGATTTTTTTTTAATTTAGTCCATAGGAGAGATATAATCATATTAATGTTTAACGTCACCGCACTTTATTTCGGGTTGCAAAAGGAAGAGGACTAAAGATACTCACCAAAAACGTTCACAGTATCCTATCATAAAATTATGTTGTATTTTTTTTTTTATTTAATTGCCAGCTTCTTCGATATAGATCGTAGACATTTATTATACTTTTGTTTTTTTCAGTACTTAGATTATGTAATTTATTGGGAAATATTCACACCATTAATAGCTATACGAGCATAGAGAGAACTAAACATAATGTAAAAATTCTAAATTTTAATAAGAAATTATCTTTGCTAGTAATTTACTGCTTTATGAATAGATAATGGTGCAAATATCTCTTCGATGATATTGTATTTCGATATAATAATATATGCATGTAATGTCGTTTGTCAATATATTTTTTATCTATAATAAACTAAATATCGTCTTCGTGTTGTAAATGTTTAGATGTTCACTAGCACTTGGCACTTGTAGATGTCACTAATATGACACGACTAATTCCGTGCCGCTAAAATTCGTGTTGTCTGTTAGTTACACAAAATTTTCCATTGCGTTAATCATAGTATTTGGTATATTTTGGAATGGATCTATTAATGTTTCAAAGTGATTGCTCTTTTAAGATACTACTACTTAGTTGGATTTTTCATTAGTTGTTATTACTAAATAAGTTTTAATTAGAAATCTTTCATCGTTATCGTATTTTCTTTTTATTTCTTTCTCATCACTACATTCAACATTTTTTTCTAGTTTTTTAACGTTTTTTTTTTAATATAACTTTCAAGCATTAAGACATAGTTCATTAGATGCCAGACGCATTAATACAAAATTAACTAGTTTTTTTTAATATATATATTAATCTAATAACAGTTTAGAATAAAGAGATTTTTAGCATGTCGTTGTTTTTATCATTAAATCTCATAATTGAGCCGTTTAATGAAACTTAGCAATCATTAGCTAGTACAGTATTTGAGGTGGAAATTTTTATTTTTATTTGTACCTCATATATTCGTGGTGTATTGCAGTTATTCACACTATGGTCGTGGTTACCGGTTCGAATCACGATGTATCAGCCAGTGCTTCTGTACACAACGGAGGAGCATGGGTGCTCGTTGACAACGTTCTACGTGCGAGTTGAACACCATGAGCCCACCTTGTTGATGATCAAGACTTGTAATAATGAGGTAAGGGTGTAGTGTCACTCTTTATAATAATATTGTAATAGTATTGTGCTGGTGAGTGACCGAATGAATAAGTGTGTTTTGTACTTGTTCATGAATGGCTTTGAGTGCTTTTAAGCTATTATCTAGTAACGTGTCTACTACATGGGCCGAATTGCGGGCAAAAACGATTTGTTTATAGTAGGTATATGACATTACATGCCCTGATTAATTCAAAGACGGTCAGATAAAAATATTAAGTTTGATAGCGAATTTTTACACAAAAGCATTATTGGAATTCTATCCCTAAGAAGGCAAAAATTGGCATCGGCTAATTGCCTTTTCATTGCATGAAGGCTGTGCTCAGCAGTGGGACTTTAAAAGGGCTGATCTATTCTTATAATTATACATCTTCATATCTTGTCTGTTTTTTTTTAAATTCGCGTTTGTATTGGTATTGTATTCGACGCTTTTTATCATTCCACTGCTGGACACGTGCCTCCCTTCAATATAAGAGGGATCAGGCCATAGGCCACCACGCTGGCCAAGTGCGGGTTAGCGGACGTCACAATATACATATGTATGTCTTTTGAAAACTTGATATGTTTTCTAAGGCATGCAGGTTTCCTCAAGATGTTTTCTTTCACCGTAAGACAAGTGGTAATCATGTTGGAAATGATTTGTATAGGTATTCGGTGCATATTGCTCCACGAGGTGGTTCGAACGCAACCAGAAGGACGAGCGCGGTAACCGACAGGCCTACTTCGGTACCGGCGAGACATTCCTCTTCAGGTAAATGTTATATTATTGTTATAATTTCTTATTTAATTTTTTTCATTTATTTTAATATATAAATTAATTATTAAATTATTGATTTTTTTTATTGTATTAATTTTGCAATAATTCTATATAAATTCTCGTTTCTTTTTAATTAGAGAAATAATTTTTACGTTAACTTAATTGAATTTCATAATTATGAAATGACTTGATTTTTTTTATTATAAGACATTCTTAACGTTTTAAACGTTTTAAAGCTTTATAAAGTAATTTGCAACATCAATAATGATGTAGTCGCATTATTCTAACATCAATAACAACTTAATGCTACATAGAAAACCATTTGCTTATATAAAGTGGCTATATTATATAAAGCATAGATAATAATAAATAAATTAACTTCATACGTACATTTATATGTCAATTTTAGATTGTTATGCGACCTTACATAGCGAATGGACAATCTCTTAGTGTTTTATAATGTTATTTTCATTTAGAAATCTAGACTTATCTATTCTAAAATATATTTATTCTGGAATGAGTTAGGTCTAAAATTTTGTTCATATTTTATTCGAAGCGGATTTTTATGGTGTTAATACTTTAAAAAAAAATCCCATTGATTTTAATAATTACTACACACGATAAAAATCCGTTTGAAACAATTTTATAATTTCTTAGGTTATATTTGCCGATTTATTATAGGAATATTTTTTTTCTAATAATTTATTTATATTATATTTTGCTTAAATTTTATTATGTTTATTCAATGAATGTGAATGCTTAATTCTTTTCGCTTACGCTTTAAAATGTTGGTGGTAGATACTATTGTCTTTCTACAGAAGCTTATTTCTATTTCTTGTCTTTTATTCAATTTGATTTGTATTAGATGATTCTTTATTATATTGCTTTATAAAAATTCTGTGGGTACCTTATCTTGTAACCTAATGATATATTTCTTATTATAATAAAAAAAATTATAATTATTAATGATATTTAAAAAAAAAACATTTTTCTGACTTCGAAGTAAAGTGATTTGACCATTCGACCCATTTTTTCTTATATATTTTAATATATTTTTTAAACAAGATGCCTATTTAGACAGAGAGTGACCTCATTTAAAAAAAATGTTAGCGTAAATTTTATACATTATCATTTGGATATCTTTTTTGGAGTTGGTTAATTTTAATTAAAAAAAACTATATAATTATGTATTTCCTATTAAAAATATATCATTTGGTTAAATTTTTTATTTTCTGGGTCTCGGGCTCTTCGGGTAAAGGCTTACTTTCGGTTGCTTCCTCACAACTCTGTTGTGTCGACACTATAAGACGTGTTCGACGTGACTTGTGACACTAATGTAGATTATCATAATATCTTTGGTATGGTACGTTGAGTTTGTTTATTTTGATATATTTAAACTTCAAGAGTATATATTTTTTGTTTTTATTATTATTATACTAGCGACACACCCTCTTTTCGCTCGGGTTCGTCCCTAGCTTGCATCCCCATACAAACTTTCATCTCCATTCTCACGCCCTTAAGGGATGATTTCCGGGATAAAAATATTTCACTCACTCACTTTTCATATCATGAGCTTTAAAAAATGTTATTTTAGTAAAAACAGGAAAATTGTTTTTTTTTTCTATACAAAACTAGTCCTGACAATAAAAAAACACAAAAAAAAGAATTATTCAATTTGGTGCAGTCGATTGGAAGTGATGCGCGTACATACATTTTGGTGATTCATTTTTATTTATATAGATTACATTATATTATTATTTATTACCTCATACAACCTTCGTTATCGTTTACTTTCTCAGTGAAGTTGCTAAACTTCGTCTTATCATATTAGGAAATGACTTTAAATAATAAAAAAACTTGACAGTGAATTAGTTTTTTTTTGTTTAAATGCTCACAATAAATGTATTTTTTTAAATAATTTTTTTATTAAGACGAATTCAAGCTCTCTCAGCTCCACTATTTAAAAAAAAAAACAAGATTGATCTTGAGTGGTTTCACTTATTTTCAAAGAAATATTTTCCTCTTTACGACGATACCCATAGAATTTTAAAATTATCAAATCACATCACACAAAATATGGATTTTGGAGTTTGAACTATTTAGTTTATTTATTTGTAGCCAAACAATATTTGACGTGCCATACCATCGAATATTATTAAATACTCGTAAATAGAAGATCGTAGTTGTCTTACATATGCAAACTTATTTCAAATATTTTATACTATACACTATTCTTCCATTATTAATTACCTAACTCAGACTAAACAATTATTCACGGAGCCTGCCAAAAAAATGTCAAAGTCAAAAAGAGTAACGTGATTTTGATGTTTATGCTACTATTCTCGATTTTGCCATACAGAGCGTTTAGTTTCTTCAAAGAATAAGGGGAATTTTACATAGATATTACAACTTTTGAGAGGAAAATATAAATTATAAAAAATACTATATTGTTTTATATAAATATATAACGTATATATATATATATATATATATATATATATATATATATATATATATATATATATATATATATATATATATATATATATATATATATAGCTTAAATTAGAGATTAAGATTATATATCCTTGAAAGAGATATACATATATATAATATTTATATATATATATATATATATATATATATATATTTATTTATTGACATCTATTAACTTGTCAAAGTAATGACTATTTTATTAATATTTGTATGCTGTTTTAAAACATTATATATTATTTTGAAACTTTGTTTGGCTTCATATTTAGTGCTATGATACTCTGTCTATTATATTCATTAGTCTGAGTTACCTAAGTAGAAATATAGAATATATATTTACTATAAGTTGCTTCGTCATGTTATTTTTAGATTCAGCTTTTTGCTTGCCAAAGAAGAAAAACCTATTTATTTTTTATTTCATTTTTTTAAATAAGTGTAGATGTCACACTTCCTTGATTATCTTGTTTAGCTATATATTTTTTTAGTGTATAATAATGATCGACGGATGATTTCCGAAATATTAAAATTGTATAATTTTGAACTTAAGAAATGTTTATTTTATATGCTTAATTAAAAAAAAATTACGTCACCACACACAAGCCCTCACAAGGGCAATATCTCACCAACAAATTCGCTTATCACCGTGCATACTACCACAGTATAAGAATCCATATAGTGGGTGATCAACTTTTACTTAGATAATGGAAATACTGTCAAATGCAAGGATGGCCAAAAATATGTATTTTCATGACGAATGGTTTTAAAGTTAAAGCATTTTAGTGCCATCTTGTGGTATGTTACAGTTATACCTGTCAAACCTATAGTCGTTTCCCGACTGTCATACGTTCTTTCGTATGGCAGTCGGGAGCGTGTGGGGGGAGACGGGGAAGGACCGGACCGGGGAAAAACCCGACTATTATTTGTCATACGTTCTTTTGTATGACAGTCGGATCGTTCCCCGTCTGCCTTCCCCATTTAGATGCCGTCGTTAAACTTTGTGGATTATTAGACTGATATTACTCTAGCACTATCAAACACTGGCTTTATAAAAACGCTTCATATACTTACTCAAATGACCGCTACCTAGCACCAGTAGTTAACATATTTATTTCTAAACAAATACTTTCAAACTAAAACTAGAAACGCCTACATAAAACAACATTCAGTACAACCAACATACATTACAGCCTTTACCCGGAGCGTGCCAAATATCCTTGGGTTGGGTGTTCTATCGGTGCCGATGGGAAGGGGGAAAGCGTTTCCCATGCTTCAGAACTCTTCATGGCGGCCGATTCAAAGATGATCACCATAGGAGGAGGGTCAGTTTTCATAAATTTCACCATAATTTTCAGCCTTCACCCAGTCAGAGCCAAATACCCATGGGTTGGATGCGCTCAAGAGAATTCGAAGGAAGAGGGCGATGTTAAGACTTCTCATGCTAATTCTCTTTTTATGGCAGCCGATAACACAATGATTACTGTAATGGTTTTTGATGTGCCTGAATGGGTGTTTGATGGTCTTTTTTAATGTAACGGTAAGTGCTTAGTGTAGTGATTTTATATATCACGTAATTCAAACAAAAATTAAAAGCTATACATATATATAAGTTATATATGTGTAGTGTATCAACTATCTGGTATCCATAACACAGGTCTCGTAGCTTACCATGGAACTAGATGGTGCTGTGTGTTAATGTCCCAATATATTTAAAAAAAAAAGCTAAAACCTGTACATTTAAAAAAATACACTAACTTGACTATTTGTCATCATTTTTGCTACGAGTATGATATTAACAACTGTGTTTATTTTTGAATTGTGATTTTTGTTTGATTAACGATCTAGTTATATTTTATGCTAATTTTGTTTTGTTTGCTCATTTACAGTGACGGCCAAGCGATATGGATGGATGAAAACATACGGTTCGGCAAAACGGACCGATGCTCCACGTTCAATAACCCGCCGCTTTGTCCTAGTGGGGATTTTGAAATACGCGTTTTAGAGGTCTACGGATTCTCCGGGGCCTAAATAGTACTTGTTGGCTTTTGTTAGGTGCATCAAAATGGGTTCAGGAAATTCGTTGAGAACATTGAACACTTAGACTAAGGTGCACTCATAATGATGTACCTAATCAAACAGTCTTACCGACATCGATACATGTAATGGTATTCTGTAAAAGTTTTTTATGTAACTCGACAGCTGAATTCGCGGATATAATTCAAGCATGTTGGCGGTGTTTAGATTTCGTCAGTGGCTGTCGAAACTAAAGAAAGTAGTTTAGAGAACTACTTATTTCTATCAACGGTACTAAATACTTAACCGTCTGTGGATTATTTGAAGTTTATTTTTATAAAGACTTTAACTATTGAATAGTTTTTGACTTGCCTGTGATTCACCGCTAAATAAAGTATATTAGCGGATTCTGCTTTCGAGTTACACAAATATTTTTTGGAATACTACTACTGAAGTTACGGAGTGACGTAATCTCGATATGTGTGTGATGTGCCCCTCAATATCGATATTGTCCCGCCCTAATGAAATCGCTCGATTCCATCGAATTCAACGATTATTATTAAAAAGTATTATAAATTTAGGCAAATATGTATCCAACGGAGGATACGCTTGGCAATTCAAATGACTTTCGGAATAGCGCGTGCGAAGATCTATATACATTTAATATTTTAATATTTAATTCGTATACGCCATTTTGACAGGGGTTGCCAATTTATTGGTGTGATGCGATGTTTTTTAAATCGCAATTTTTAATCTGTGAAATTCATATATACACTCGTACGTCGTTTCAGGTGTCGCTCTATTATATGTACTAGATATTTGTTAGTCGTATTTCATAATATTTCGTGTCGTTTATAATATATTCCTAGATATGTGCGTTGTATGTCCCCTTGCCGTCTTACCGGATTGGATAGTTTAGCCTTATTTATCTAATTGTTACTCGCTAACTTTTTACCTAGATGTGATCTTATATATCAGGTGTTTTATCAAAATCGGTTCGTGCAATACGTGTTCTAATATAAGATTTTTCGTCACGTGACATTGTATGGATTTAGGAATAGACGTTGGAATAGAAACGTTCGCATTGCTGTTAATGTTAATGAATTAACAAGTTATTATATTGTATAGCCTCTACCATGAACCGACTTTTAGCGCTCGATACTCGCGAGCGGACACGTCAAATTCAACAGAACAATCACGTGTATTTCAATCGCGTTCAATTAGTGCCGTAACTATACAATTTTCACGGTAGATCAAAACTTATAGACGTTACGTTTGGTCCCGTAGTTATTAACACAGCTGTCCTATCGAGACAACGAATCGGGGAAATTAGGTTGTTTATAATATATTAAATCTATCGTAAGTACAAATGGTGTGTCTTTTAACGGAGAAAGCAATATGGGACTGTGAGATTGTGAACATTCCAGTGAAAAAGATCAGTCACATGCGTGATGGTGCGATGGTTACTTATTTTTTTTTTATCGTTTTCAAAAGGGAGGTTCTTTTTTATAATATAAAAAAAATATGAAGTCTATGGGGTCTTAAAAAAATATATATTATATTTATAAGTAACGATCGTTCTATTACAAGTGACTCAAAACTGAAATAGAATCTAGATGAACGCAAGTAAACGAACGGGAAATACATACATTATTGGATATTATCGCTTAAGCTTGATTTCATCACTCGTCTTTGCTCACAAAATGTACCAAAGAGTTTAGTAGTGTATCGGCAAATGTTTGAACTTAAAGAGGAGAGGATTGAAGCATATCCCAATAGTGAAACATATCGTACTCTATCTACTAGGTGTGTCGAAAAGAAAATTAGATTCAGATTAGTTTGTTTATAATACGAAATCAAAATGCCGGCGGCTTCAAACATTTGCCAATAAAATTTATCGACGTTTTAGAGTAAAAGAGTTTAAATTATAATCTGTTATATATTTACTCTATGGCTATATGATGGGTGTTGCCAGATACATGATTTTATTTAAATATAACGCGGCAACCCCCTACCAATAGACACTGCCAGTCCATGCGTCGCATAGTATTATTTAAAAAAAAAATAAATTTGAAGGAAATGTGCCAAAAATGGACCATTCGGAATCAAATATGGCTGGAATGGTATTGTCTATCGATTCGCTTGTAAAGTATATTTACACGTTCAATGTGGAGTGATCATATTATATCGATGTATGTGAAATCTGCGATTTTTTTAAAGTTAGTTTAAAATATGTAAAAAAAATAATTTTAATTTATCTACGAGATAAAATATTGTTTAAATATTTAGTTCTGTCACAAAACATATCCCAAGCGAGTACAAAGCTTGCGTTCATTTCATTTTTTTGGCGTTTTTTTTTTTGTAAATATTTACATATTGCAGTCTCTACACATGCTTTTTTTTTAGTTCCCTACTAAAGGCCTTATTTATAAACCTGTTTTATCTCTGTTTTAGCTAAAATTGGTTTATGAAGCATCTATCTTTATCTAACAATATGATGTTTGAGTTTGTAAGAGCGTGACAAAACATGTTTCAACTATAGGGCCTTTATTACTAATTTATAAGACTGTATGTCTTTAAAGGCCTATTTACACGGTGAGTTTGATATCTTCAAAGAGAAACTCTAAAGAATATAGAAATTATGAGCAATGTAAAATGTACCTTATATATGAGGCACATAAAGTACAGTTTACATTGCTCTTATATAGACTAACTATTAAAAGTTATGAATTATGATATTACAATAAAATAGATTTTAACAGTTGTAACTATTAATTAGTTTTAATAATAATTTTTTAAGTTTTCGCGAATATTTGATTTTTTAAATAAAACTATCTTTTCGAACTTTTTCGTGGATTTATTTTGATTTTTGATTCCCGTAGTTCCGAATGCTTTACAGCAATCATGGTCACGGGAGAGAGTATATAATGACCTTTGAGACGTCTAATACCAGAGTCACTTCCGTAACTATGATTGCTGTAAAGCACTCGAAACGACGGGAATCAAAAATCTAAATAAATCTCCGAAAACATAGTTTAATTTAAAATTATTTTTCTCTTTCTGTACCCAATGAAATATGTGAAGAAAGAAACTGTCCGTGTAAATGTGCCTTTAGAAGTGTTAAATAAGATTTTGTTTATTTTTACAAGTGATTGTGTAGAGACGGGAAAAGAACGGAGCTGGGATCTGTAGGTACTACGCGACACGTTTAAAGCCTAAGACTTGTTTTTAATTTCAAATAATTTATATAATTTATTAATTAGGTAAATAGTTTATATTTGTATATTGTAGTTGTCAGTTTAATGTCACAGTTAAACGATATGTTTTAGGGACAATATTATTTGTTCGCTCAGTTGTTTGAGTGATGCTGGCAACACAGGTCTTCTAAAATAATGAAATAAAGAGAATATGATTTTATTGTGAAAAATTAAAATTATATATTTTTATTGTTTTACACTTAAAAGCCAAAAGGACGCTACGAGTATGTTCATATTACCAGTTCTAGTTTTTTTTAGCGCGTGTGTTGCCAGTATTACGCTTGCGTTATTGCTCTTAGCAATTTATCGTTAATCAGTGTATTTCACTGATCTAGTCTTTATATTGTTTTTTTTATTATTATATATATATAACAGACGAGTATATTTGCACTCGAAGGATTGGTTAGTTAGTTTTTAAGTACATATAATGTAAAATTATTAATCTCCGTTCTCCTTACAGTATTTGTGAAGTAAAGTTTTTTATGACGCGTGTATGTAATTTGTATGGCGGCTGCTCGAGTGGGTGAATGCTTTCTGTTGTACTGTTACATTCGAATAGTTGCCGATGTCGGACTCGGTTATTGTAATGTAAATGTTGCTTTATAATGTGCATAAATATATAATCCCGTATATGGTCGCGTTTTATTTACCTGCTGTTTCATTATCTATATCCATAGTAATGTTATAAATGTGAAGATTTTGAGGATGGATGGATGGATGTTTGTTGCTCAATCACGCCAGAACGGTTGGACGGATCTGGATGATATTTGGCACAGAGATAAATTATTATCGTCTGGAATTTTTATCCCGGAAAAATGTATTGGGTAGTCTAATGTCAGATTTTTAATATTACTTCATAGGGCACACCCTAACTGTAACCTGTATATTCCAGGTTTATAATCTGTGTACTGAATTTCATCTAAATTCAGCCAGCCTTTTTACTGTGAAGGAGTGACAAACATACATACACATAAATTTTCCTTTTTATAATAGTAATCTCACTGGTGAGTCTCTAGGTACTTTTATGACTTGACTCAAAAGCATCGACTTTTCTTTATATAGAATAATATATTATGCATATATTCATGTTTTGGCAAACGATCAGTCTTGACAAATTTCATTTACTAAGTGTAGCCTATGTGTCAGTCTAAATGCACCAGTTGGCGCCACTGGCGAGTGAGGTCCTATCGCTGTAGTTAAAAAGTATTTGTTAGTGCTGCAGGGCCATAAATTTAATATAATAATAATCGTTAAAGCAGCACCAGTTTATCAGGATTTCGTTTGAATTAATATATAATAACGAAACAGATAAAATATTGACTATTTCTTAGCTCTTTTAAAGCAATAACATTTGTTGAACTGTACCGTGTCTGCCATAATTAATCAGGAATGGCACAATGTTTACAATAAACATGCTTTATTGGTGAAGATCTGCGATGAAAAACTCGCAAACAATTAACGTTTAGTGTCATTTGTAGATACCACACTACACTAGCGCCTCTCGCAGCGAATTCAAGCGCGGTAGCCCTCATTATAATTTTAGTATGATTATTTAGAATTATTCTTATTATAGGTATAGCACAGGATAGTCAAGAAAACAATACTATTTCTTCTTCTCCCTGCCCATTTCCCAATCACTTGGGGTCGGCGTAGTACATCTTCTGTACTGCTGAAAGGATTTGGCAAAAGTTTTACGACCGGCCGTCTGCCTGACGTCAACCCTCCTTGGGAATGCTTGTCTTTCTTTATCTGAATGGTGTCGCGGAAGTCTTGTAATTATTATGCACTTTCGATTTTGTTGTCTTTTAAAACATTTTTATACTATTACTTAAATTTTTAATGTTATTTTCGGATATGTTTTAAAGTAAATTTAATATTCAAAAATATCTGTACAAAGGGTCCAAATAATATTGTCATACTTGGAATGGGCAACACAGAAAGGGCAATGACCTAGTATAATTTATTATGGTTATTACCCATCTAAGGAGAATAATTTATCTGATTCCTAATAATAGATACTACATAGCTGTTATTTGATTAAAATTATAGAACCCATTGTGTCTTCTCCATTCTATGAGGTATTGGAGGAATAATCTGTGCTTAACTGGCACTTTTTGAAGCCATTAATAACATAATTGAATTGGATATGTTACAAAATAATAAATTTACACAAGTTAGGAGTAATATATAATTTTATTGACATAACAAAGTCAGATAAAATATAAAATATTTTTTATTATAATCAGAAAAAATTCAAATTACCATTAATGTTCAATAAAGTTTAAATAATATTAAAAAATAATATTTATGTGCACATTTGTGATGCTTTTTAAAGCAGATTAGAATTTCATATCTCACCACAATATTTTTTCAATAATTTTGCAGACTTCTAAATTTAACAGGGTAATTATTAACTTTGTCTAATATAATATATACAGAATACACATAATAATAAAAAACACTAACAGTTTTCTGTTTCTTTTAATCTAGTCTTATAGTTTGAAGCTCGATCACAAACTGCTTTCCATAATGACTTTTCTTTCACTAAACTGGACATATCATCAAAATCTGTCCCGATTTCATCAAGAGCTTTATATAAATGCTTATTGCCACACTTTTCCATATAATTAAATATTAAATTACTTAATGATACTTTCATTTGAGTAGAAAACACCTGCAATTCTTCTTTGTCATCAATTTCAAAGCTCGAACTCCCATTTTTGTCAGATTCTGCAATAGTACTTAATGTTCTCCACATACTATAACTTTGTTGGAAGAACTGTTCAAGGCCACACATGCAACTTAACTCTAATTCCTTAACAATTGTTATGGCAGAATCTATTACATCTACTAAGTCCATGTCAATTTCTTTTTGATTTACAAATTTGTTTTCGTAATATGTAAACACTTGTGTTATTATCTTAAGTACATCTGATTTATTTTCATTGTACACTTCATATGATTTATCAAAACCGACCAAGTTTAATGTAATTTGTAAGGTAATAATGAGTACCCGTTCTAATTCTTCAGTTTCACAGGAATCTTTTTGTTTAATAGTTATTTCAGTAAATGCAGTGGCTAAGGATTCAATAGCCTCTGCAGTTACGAAATGGCCAAAAAAATTTGTGCTATCCTTTCCTGAGTTGCAATATGAGCAAATAGTGTTAAAATTTTCTAAGGCTGTCAGTAAGAGATCTTTATTAGAAGAATTTCTTAACACATAATATAAAGCATTTGAATAGCCTATTTTAATAAAAATTTCAATCCATTTGTGTAATTCTTGCTCTTTTGCTAGAAATAAACTAGTGTTTACCAACCGTAGTACTTGAATAATAATTAGGCTATCTTCAGATTTAGCATATTCCAATAATAATGTTAAAAAAGAGTTCATTTTTAACAGTTCTTTAGCTGCTTCCTTCTGACAACACATATTACCAATCATTCCTATCAGAATCTCGATAATACGAGGGGAATCTATAATAGGAAAAGCGAAATTAAGCAAATTAAAAACGTCGTGTTTTTGCAGAAATAATACAACATCTCTTTCAGCTGTCATATCCCAAAGCGTGCATAGATCATCTTCGAATATTTTTTCTTGTAGTTCGTTCTTCAGGGTATCCAAATTAGCGAATTTTAACAACAACTTTAAGACGAATCGCTCACTGTAGGCAGTATCTCCTATAACATCTCCCGTAACATTTTCTTCCTCAGTTTTGTTAGCTTCAGCATCCGGCTTCATTTTTATATTTATTTTTTATGTTTTTTTTGTACTAATAAGTATATTATTTATCAAAATAAAAATTCCCCATCTAATTCACTAAACACTGCATTTATAATTTATTTTAGTTTGACAAATGACAAGTTAATTTGACATTTATGGACAACCGTTAGTTGACGTTATTTAGCCAATAAAGAAAAAAAAGACGTTATTTTCATCGTTTATCCATAGACAAAGCCATAGATATAAATAAACAAAACTGCCAAAACAAATAATTATTATTGTGCCTACAACACCTAAAGATGGACGGGTTTTTTTAAGTAACTCAAAGCGTAATCATTTGTTCCTTATCGTAGTAATGCCTCAATGCCTAAAGCTTCCGGCAATCCAACCCAGCGTGAAGCCAAGACACGCCTTGCTTTGGGAGGTGTGCCATACGGGTTGCTCCTGGTACTTCTCTGATAGAAGAGTTGATCGTGGGAGCAACACCTTGATTATTGTGGTCTGGATCCCGCGATACCCCATTAAGACGGGGGAGGTTTTGTTCGATTTTAGCTGGTAATGGTTTTTTCTAACCCGTGTGTATCTACTTAAAGCCGTGTTGACACACTCAGTCTGCTTTGATCAAAGTTTACTTGGATACCTATTGACACGCTCAATGTCTGCTTTACAAAAAGCTTTGAAATGAAGTTCACTTCGATAACGTTTGAAAGTTTGATTGTTCTTTTACATGAACAAAGTAGTCTTCAAAACTACTTTATCAAAACAGGCTTTGATCGTGTCAACACGGCTTAACCAACTGTATGTATGTACGTATGCAGACGGCATGCGTAAATATATTTTAAGGTATTTTTAATCAAAAAATAAAAAGACCAGTAAAGTAAAATATAAATTTAATCACATGTTCACTGTTTATTTTGAATATAACAAAAGCGATATCGTTTTATATCAATGTATTTAACAACACTTGTTTTATATGGTACCTATTGTTAACACGAGAATAGCTTACACCGACTCAAAGTCTACACACTCCTTAAGTCCTTTGTACGCTTAAAAAGGTTATAATGAAAAAATGGGTACATGATATTTATAATAATTGAAAAAATATGAAAAAAATTAGCATTAAATATAGACATTACTAGGTAATGACATTATCTATATAGTATTGCTTCTTTTATCCACTATAGGATATATTTAGCTTAATAAATCGAATTAGTGTATCATGTACCCTTATAAATGTAAAACTAACTGTCAGCTTTGACTTTACTCGGTGGGGCATCCTCATGGTGGCCTTGCTTTCTCTTTCTACCCTGTTTTCCTTTGAAATTCTTGTTCTTATTCTGTTTAAAGTTTTTCATATTTTTGCGTCGTTTGGACATTTCTTCTACAGTTTTCTCCAAGTAAGTCGTTTCCTCATCGCCTTCGAGCACACGGAAGACTACTTCTGAATCGCCAATCTTTATTTTGCCATCTGTTATTTTTTCCACCACTTCTTTCGCTACATTTTCTTTGGCCATCCTCACCCAGCCTTCGGTATCACCCACTTTGAAGTCAATGTAGGCAATTTCGCCACCTGAAACAAAAAATAAATTTGCATTATATCTATCAATATGGTAATGGCATTTTTAATTATTTTGCATATTACATTTAAGTTTTATATAATACTTTGTTTTATTGCTTCCAAATACAAACTTTCATCTCCATTTTCACCCCCATAAGTGATGATTTCTGGGATAAAAAGTATAGTATGTCTTTCCCACGGTCTCAAACTATCTTCTTACCAAATTTCATCTAAATCGGTTCAGTAGATCCAGAGATTACCCTCTACAACGTCACAAACTCCCAAACTTTGCCTCTTTATATTATTAGTATAGTTATATGTATATTACATTCCATGAAGAAAAATAAAAAGTTACCTATAAGTTTCTCTGGCTTGTAACTATTTGCTGAAATTATAAAATTACATTACAAAAATATTAATTTTACCAAGAGGTGTTAGAGCTTCTTTAACATCTTCTCGTGACATTTTATCATGACCTTGGCTGAAGTGCAACACTGTTCCAATTGGTAGCTTGAAGTCGTCTTTCTCCTCCTTTTGCTGTAAAATTATATGATTATTATGATACAATAGCAATATAATAATAATATTTAATTATTATCTATATTCTATACATATAATAAAATTTTAACCGAGTTGAATCTGTAAATTAAATATTTTCTTCAAAATTTCATTGAAATAGTCATTATAATACAGAGGCCGAATCTAGTTTTTAGAATTTTTGTGTCTGGGAATGCATTACGAGAAAACCACTTGACAGATTATGATGAAATTTGGTATTCCGGGTCAACATCTAGGATACCTTTTACTGCAGGATATTTATCTTATTATAATTTATTTACAATTGGAAAATAACATTCCTATTTTTTATTTTGCTATAAAGAGAAATATTCTATTTTTTTAATAATAATAAAATATTAAGATACAGTACCTCTTTCTGTTTATGTTTTTTGTCTTTCTTCTCTTTCTTAGAGGCATACTCTTCCTGCTTTTGCTGCAGATAGTTTTCTTGCCAAAGAATTATAAGTTCAGCATCATTGTATTTCAAACCTTTTGTCTCGACGAACTTTTCAGCCTGCACAGATTAAATGTGAATAAGTTGTGTTTCTAGTTTATACTACCACGTCAAAACAAGCTTTAAAATAATATTTAAAATAAATAAATAAATACACAATGTTATTTAGGAATAACACAAAAAATACAAGATGTTACTCTATTACACAGTTGTTTTAGGGGACAGGAATAATCATAATTTAATATATTTTTTTTATGTTTTCAATAAGCCTTTTTTCAATTTAAAAACCAAATTAAAAAAAAAAGACATTTTATTCATATAGCAAATTCAATTCGATTCTCTTGTTAGTGTATATAAATAACAAGAGTTAATGGGTTCAAAGTGTGCTGGTTGAGCAGAGATTACTTCACCAATGTCATGTGGTACAGAGAAGACATGAAGATTAGGTCAGTAAAATAAGATCATTAAACTATTTTGATTTGATGACATTTGGCTCAGTTTGTAGTGACCATTTGCAGTGGTCAGTGGTCACGGGTCCCGCTGGTGGCGTTATTTATTTTATTATTAAATGTGTTTAAAGTTATATATGTGTAGTGTATCATCTATCTCATAATTCCATAACACAAGCCTCGTAGCACACCATGGAAGAAAATGGTGCTGTGTGTTAATGTCCCAACATATTTATATTTTTATATTTATTTATATTTCATTATAACATAGCAAATTCATACCTGTTCTTTAGTCTTAAATGTGGCAAAGACTGATCCTTTAAAAAGCCGTTTCTTTGTTTGCCGGTCCTGATATCTTCTCATGATTATGTTTTCCACTTCATCGAACTGCTTAAAATACTTTAGAAGGTCATCTAAATTGGAGTCTTTTGGGAAACCTTTAGCATAGATGGTTCTGGCAGCTAGTTCTTTGCGTCTTTCTTCGTTCATTTCTGGTATTGGTAGCTCAGGATTTCGTCTCACTTTTTTGGTATCATCTGACAGCTGGAGAGACAATATATTTAAATAAATTAAAAATATGCAAAACCATTATTTCTGTTATGATACAAAATTTCATATACAATTATTGACACAATTACAAATAATGTGTATGGTATGTTATATTAAGTTAAAGAGTTTAATATTTTTAAAAATATCTAATAGGTTTTTGTCCTTTATCAATCACTGATTCTTCTCAGTTTTTTTCCAAATTCCCACAAGTTATCCCCATCCAATAATCCTTAATTTGTTAATAATCACCTCAAGTAAACCAGATGAAGATTTGTTGAGCGCATTGACTATTACTTCTATGTCTGTTGATAATTTGGCGAGGCGGTTGAACTTTATGAGTACATCTAATGGTATCCAGCCATCATCCAACTTTACTTGTTCTCTTAGGAATTTATCTCTCGGCAAGTTAACATCACCTTTAATTTAAAACCAATAATTATTAATGTTAATGAATATGTTTTTATTTAAAGTTTAACTATAGAATAAAATATGTAATATGTGCATCAATTACAGAAAAATTATAAATATGGAAGAAATATTTATTTCCAATGACCATTAGATTGACAATTCTTAGTGTTAAGACATTTACTACATTTTCTAGTACATTAGGAATTGATTAATTCTCACTTAATTCAATTTCTAAAATTTTTATGTAAGTTTCAAATTTAAAGCTGCTAAATATGCTTGAATCTACATTATATATACTTGAATATAAATAAAAACAAGGTTATAGTTATTTAAGAAACCAACAACAATTCAGCTAAAATGAAGAGAATGGATACAAAGTAATAAAAATTATTGATTATATAGTTGTAGTTGACGTACCGAAGTAATATTCCACTTGGCGGATAATGGCTATTTCCAGGTCAGTTTCTTCTTCTGCATTGTTTTCTTTATTATTCTCTTGGCCATTGCTTTCAGGGACTACCTCTTTTTCTTCAGTCATCTCAATAAATAGGTTCTCGAATCAAATATGTATTACACACAAGCGTGTCAACGTTGGGGTTGTGGCGCAATTTACTGAACTTCTGTACTTTAAGAAGTAAGAGTATGTTCTAACAATAATATTAATTTAACACTGTTTGACGTAATATTATACTTAAAAAGACAATATTATAGCACTGAAAAGCACGTGTTTTTCAAAACTAATTACCACATGCATTCACCGGCAGTCGCGTTCAACGTTGAGATCAGTGCTGCCAACACTTGAAATTTTATCCCCCTAAAATTAATTTCAAAAACCCCTAAAACCCCCTAAGTGACAAAAGGCTATTTGACAGTGTGAACAATACTGTTTTATTTATTGACATCCACATAGGGCATGGATTTTAAATGCGATTTATATAATTAGGTGAAAAAACTATGTTATTATATGTGTAATAAAGCCTCAAGCCTCATAAAAACTTAATTTATTTTTCTCTACTATCACGTGATTGAAAACGATCTGGATTGGCTGACCGTATAATACTATAATGACGTCATGGGTTAGCAAGCTATCAAATAACATGTCTGTCAATGAGTACTGACAGCCTGTAATTGCCATTTCATCATCATTTTTGCTGTATGTTGTTATAATAGTATTTGTGCACCCTGGCACTACACACCATTTATACATTTTCTTTATTGGATATAATGCTTAATAACGAAAATGAACGCTAACTCAACTTAGGTTGTGTCGGTTGATTGTTTATATTTATAACTCCTTGTGACGTCACTGACGCCATGCTGTGTATCAATGGCCTATTTGAATTGTACTTTTTTAATTGCTATTTTTTGATAATATACTTATAAGTGTTACAAATTAACAGTTTTTGTAGGCTCAGTAAAACCAGTAAATAATTTAAAAAGGTTTCTAGAAACCAGTCATATAGCCTATTTGAAAAATATATTGATTTTATCTAATATTATTTTTTAAATTTTTAAATATATATTTTTTATTTTAAATGATTACAAATAGCGTAAAAACCTTATTTATGGTTATTATTCTAATAATTACATATAACCATTTAAAAATAATGATAATTCCATAGATAACTAAGAAAATAATAAAAAAGGGATATAATTTTTCCAAGTCTTTAAACGAAACTTTATTTATATTTAAGTCATGCTATTAAAGAAATAAACCCAAAAAAAAACCCTAATTTTGTTCTCCCTATGAAACCCCCTAAACTTTTCCCCTAAAAACCCCTGGTGCAATTTTTTCCCCCTAAATTTGGAGGGAAACGTCTAAGTTGGCTACACTGGTTCAGATTCGGGTCGCAGAGTTGGGGGAGGGCCGAGGGACCACAGAGTAGTAAGAGATACTAGAATGAGACATTAAATGGATTACATATTTAAATATCATACTCTCGTACGAGACAGTATTATAAGATATAACTCGCGTCTTGTAAAAAGAACGCTGGAAGAAAGTGGAGGAGTATGTTTGCACATGGGTATACTCGCGCACAAAAGTACTAAGCCTACTATTTTATTTTTCATAGCTTTTCACTCGCGGCTTCATATATTAGTTATTGGTAGGGACATTGAAGAATATATTATATAAAAATATTATTTTTTTATTTTATTTTAAATAGAATTATCATCCTCTGTCATTAAATAGAATTAAAAACATGTTCGTTTCAGTGTAAAATGTTTTAATCTTTCTATATAACGCGCCGCACCACTTACCACCAATACTTCGTTCGTTTTACATGACGCGAGTTATACATTGAAAAATATATTAGATAGAATATCATTAAATAAAATTCTAATCATTATTAAAATATGTTTGATTCAATGTAGAATGTTACATCTACTTAGAAAAAAACTAAATTAATACGTTTAATACATTTTTTTAAATTATTAACTGCATTATTATCAGACTCTCTCTTTATAAAACAATATACGTCAAAAATAATTGTTCTCTCTTTTCTATATTATGTAAAAGCATTTCGTAATTAAAAGCTTCTATGTGCGCGATGGTATATCGAACTGACGAACCAATAGCGCGCCGGCAAAGATGCGGCGCGTGCTCCGCCGTCCCGGGCCCCACCTCTTACCACCAATTTGATCGATAAATCGCTTCTGCGCAGCTTGACAGCCAGCGTTCTTTTTAGATGACGCGAGCTATATACAACTACTGTATACCGTTTTATTTATTAAATTACGGTTGTGTTGCGCATGCTGGGGCCGAAGAATCTGATATATGAGAAATTACGGCAGGTTACAATTAGTTAAAAATGTTAAAATTCTAATTATTTTAATTCAGAATTAAAATATTACAATGTCTGAATGTCACAAGATTACCACCAGTTTAGAAAGAAAAAAGTTATGAAAAGAATTAGTGGCAAAAGATACTCAGCAGACTAAAATATTCTTTATCTTTTTTGAAAGTAAAAGTATAAATTACGACTATTCTCTAATAGTGAAGCAGCCTGCGTCCTGAAAATTACAATATACTTAAGGTGTATTATCTTCTATTAAATTATTTATTATACAACTTTTTACAAATAAACGTTTTTGAACATTATTTAAATTTAGCAATATAAACTACTTAAAAATACTTACACTTACAATTAGTTGAAGAGTGAGAGTAAAATGATGCGTTTACAACATGAGGAGTCAAGACCTCGGAGCCTCAAAACCTTCATAGAATCGACAGCAGGCGAGGTAGACGGATGAGTTAGTGCTCTTAAACTCTAAAGTAAGTATGCACTCTCGCACTTGCCATATCTTGAGGTATCTCGGCGTGAGTGTAACTGTACAGTCTAATGCAAATGTCAATGTCAAACACACGTTGCAAATGTCACAACTCACAACATTATAACCTAAACTGACCTAAACTTAAAAAATAAATAAGTGCATTAGGATTTAGGAATATGTATATAAAAAAGATATGATAAGGAAATATATTTTTAAATAATGGGTGTCAAAGGTTTGACTACGTATATTAACAATAACCAAAATATTTTTTTGAAAAAACATTATTTACATAATACAAACCTTATTATAGATGGTCACAGTTTGTGTGCTCAATTATACAGATCTATGAACAGCTTTTCTGCATTTGGAGGTGATTATGATAAATTCGCATCATGCGTTAGAACTTTTTTTAAGAACCTACGGAAATGTAATGTGACTGCATATGTATTATTTGATGGTTGTCATGAGAATAAAAAATTAAAAACCATATTTAGTCGTCTCAGATCTAAATTGCAGAGCTGCAGTCACTTAGACCCAGTTACTCAGGGTAATTTACAAATTTTTCCATTTTTGGTTCGAGATGTATTTATTGAGGTCCTTAGAGATATGAAAATTAATTATACAATATGCATTTTCGAAGCTGATGATGAAATTGCATCATTGGCAAGACACTTAAACTGTCCAGTACTGAGCTATGATTCGGATTTCTTTATTTACAATGTTCTATATATTCCATTTAATTTATTGGAAACAAAACCAAAGCCAATAGAGGAAGATGGTAGTAAAGTATATGTTATGGAGTGTAAACTATATAAAGTACAATACCTGTGTGAAAGTTCTGGCAGTCTTAAGAAAGAATTATTACCATTGTTAGCAACTTTGCTAGGAAATGATTATGTAGAAAAGAAAGTTTTTGGAAAGTTCTTTTCTCAGTTGAAATTACAAAAAAGCAAAAGAAAGAAAAATGATCAGCAAAGAAGCATACAGGCATTGTTTAATTGGCTTCAGAATGAGACACTGGACTCAGCCATTGCAAAAATATTGGGTAGACTTAAAAAACGTCAAAAGGATAAAGTATTTAAAATTATCAAAAAAAGTATCGATGGATATCACAGTAATTACTGTCCTTCTTTAAAATATTTCAATTTATCTAAAGAAAATTCTCCAAAATTTGATTTAAAAATGCCTGAGGTTGTTAATGAGGACTTAAATTCCGAAGACGGAGATTCAGAAAATTCTGGGGAAGACAGCACTGAAGAGGATGAAAATAATTCTGATCCAAACTTAAATAATATCCCTTTATGGTTTTCAGAAAAGATTAGGCAAAATCAAATACCAAAAGTGTACTTAAATTTATATGCTCATCATTTACATTTATGTAATCCACAAGCAGAAGATTACTCAGATAATGATAGTTTTCTTAGTGTGCTGCCTTTTGTAAGATACGCATTTGACATTCTCACAGATTTTTCTTATGATTATTTTGTTTACGTAAGTAGGGAAAATTGTAATTATCACAAAATTCAAGTGACTAAAGACTATGCCATACCACGCCCATTAGATATATCATTTCAAGAGCTTGACAATGCACAATTAAGACAATATTTTCTACATTTTTTTGATACAAAACATCCAAATTTAGACTGGGAAAACATTAAATTATTGCCAGGTAATTTTCAATTAATTATGATATCTGTGCTCTGGTGGATTGCAAATTGTAGTGTACCAGCAAACCATGTTCATAGTATAATTATATCATACATAATGTTGGAGGTGATTGATGATAAAACAGGGATGCCTCGTGGACATTATCACTTTAACAACAAGCATGGAAAAAAGCTGGAGGAGTTAAAGAAAGAAAGCACTTCAACTGTAACAGAAAATGAGCTTTTCCTTAATAAAAATAAAGTCCAGTATGAAGACTGCCTAATTGCTGCTAGCGGTCTTTTAAAGCATTTTGAAATTGATAGTAGCATATTAAAAAGACCTAAAAGTTATGATAAAAGGAAAATTCATTCGTTTGCTCAGTTCCAGTGCACATTACATCAAGTTAATTCTCTAAATATATTATGCGGAATGCCTTTTGAAAGTACATTTTATTCTAAATGTTATAATGGAACTTTTATCTACAATATTGCATTGAAACTTGAGAAAGAAGTAGATGCATCAAAATTTTTAGAAAATTATATAAAAGGTGCTTCAACAATTATACATTTTTATCAAAGTTTATGTTGTATTTATAATCAATTGATTAAGAAAATGAATATATCAACTGTTCAATGGTCTGGGAAGAAGAGGAATGGCAGACGAAGAAAAGTGATTGATGAAGAATTGTCATTTATTATTAAGGGGTTTGAATCTGATGTTAAAATATAATTTGTTTTTTACTGAACTACTGCTTTTCATTTAAAACTTTAGTAAAGAATGATGTATCTCTTATATTTGAAATGAAACACACTATATTCAATTAGACTTATTACAAGCGCTTTTGAATTTATTTTATAGCCTTATTATTAAATTGCCTAATCGATTTTAATGACTTTTTTGTGTACTAGTACTTAAATAGTTATTTGGATGGTTTTTAGCTATAGTAAGATCCGGTAGATGGTGGTGTTACGGGGTCTGAATTTTTTAAATTTTCCAATCAAACTAGGTCTGGCACGACGACGTCTGCCTACCGGGTTTGCTTTTTTTTAATAACCTTTACATATCATTGTAGTTTTAGGTTTCATTTGTGAGATTAGAGACCATAAATCTTTTACAGAAAGATTAAGTATAAGTTAAAACTTTTAGTTGAAAACAATACTTTAGGATGCTGAAAAATAACTGAAGTTGCAGTAAACAGCATAGTAGCAGCATATCTGAAGATCTCTTCAGATATTCTTCTAATATATAAAATTCTCGTGTCACAGTGTTTGTACGAGTAACAAAACTCCGAAACGGCTTGACCGATTCTTATGAAATTTTGTGTGTATATTCAGTAGGTATGAGAATAGACGTAAACTATTTTTTATACCCATAAGTGATAAGGGTGGTCCACCCAAAAAAAAAAATATAGGCAATTGTTTTTTATATTTTTATGATTCGGCATTAAAAAATATATACAAGCCTAAATTTTCACTAACGACGAAACCAAGCGGAGCAAAAAATAAAATATATTTCTTGAGATTTTGCTCGTTTTATGCATTTAGATGTCTATATTTTACATATAAAATACAAAATCGATGGTAAATCGATGACGAACACTCCTACTGATTACAAATTGATAATTTTTATCTACAGATAACAACCATTGCTTAGTTTTTTATGTTATTTGTTTTGTATGTTAAAACAAACGTAGAGCAGGCGTTTGATCTGTTTTTAAAGAAAATAATATAAATTAAGTAGTGATTTCAATCATGGATGAAACTAAAAGTGATGCACCATTTGGCATAAACTCTTCTAATTCGACGTAAGTTACATATTATCTTACTTAATAAATAATCATCGATCAGAAGTAGGTAATCAAAATTATCAATTTTGTTTTATTTTGAAGAAATATTTCTTCTGCAGGTTGTACTAATTAAATGGTTGGATACTGAATACTGTTCGATTCAACTTTCCAAAAAAATAATGATTGAAAAAGCGGTTTTTTTTTAATTATCTCGAAAACTTTAAGGTTAATGTAAAAACTATTATATATAAAAGTTGTAGATTTTTACTACACTTAAATAAAATATTAAAAGATGGGAAAATGATAGAGCTGATACTTTTTTTTGGATTGTTTTTTCGTATAAACTTAAAAATCACAAGCCAGGTATTACCTAATATAATAAATGAATAGTATGTCTATATTTTAACGATGATTTTGTCGACTATATGGCAGCCCTTACACAGTCAATCTGGATCGCGTTCAGAGCTATATGAATTATGATCACGGTCACAGATCACGGGATTCAATCTTGATCTCATCAGTTCGTGTATTGCAACAACCGTGTTATCATCTGTTGTCTGATTTGCATAAAGCTGTAGAAGCCCTTGTTTTAACCCTAATCTTGAAGAAAAGTATTCGAAAAAGGCGCTGGGTTAAACAATGGTTACTCAAGAGTGAATTGTACACTCATTTAATTCTACTATGTAACTGCTGAAGCAATTTTTTGTATTTAGATTGTAGCTTGTATTTTTATTATAATCATGCCGGGCATTCCATAGCTCTGGTACAGTTTCTAAAAGGATGATGAAATCTTCTTCTAATTGGGGAAGTGAAGGTGAATTCGCCGGTTTGATCGGCGGTGGCGCACAGCGTTGGCTGATGCGATCCTGCGCTTACACGTTCAATCTTGATTACGATCACCGGGTCGCGATTTTGATTTCAAAATATCTAGATAATTTGTGATCAGATGCATCAATCCGTCAATCTATTTCGTACACCATCAATTTGGATCGCGATCATTGATTTTGATCTCAGTTTACAATCTAGATTGACTGTGTACGGGCTGCCTATAACTAGCATTTTAAATAATGTTTGTGTAACTTTATTGAAATGATATAATATGTTCTTAACTACATATTTGAAAAATACCTATATTTTATTATAATACGTATTTAAATCTATACATATAATAAAATTCTAACTAAGTCAAATCTGTACATTAAATATTTTTTAGAAAATCTTATTGAAATAGACATTATTATCGATACAGAGGCCGAATCTATAGTTTTTAGAATTTTTGTCTCTCTGTCTGTCTGTTACCGCATCACAGAAAAATTACTGGACGGATTTTGATGAAATTTGGTATGGTCATAGCTGATTATCCGGGTCAACTAATATACTAATACGAGTATACTAATATATAAAACCTAAGAATTTGGTTTTGGTCATATTAACGCGGGCGGAGCCGCGGGCAATTCTAGTTCGTAAATAATAAGCTTGGAAATATTATCATATAATTCAACCTACTTACCTGCAAAAACTTCAACCTAGTATAGTTGGTACTTAATATATTTAATTGGTATTTATTAGATATTTTTATCTATACACATAATAAAATTGTAACTAAGCCGAATCTGTACATTAAATATTTTTTCGAAAATCTTATTGAAATAGACATTATTATTGACACAGAGGCCGAATCTATAGTTTTTAGAATTTTTATCTGTCTGTTTGTCTGCCTGTTACCGCATCACGGAAAAACCACTAGAACGACTTTGATGAAATTTGGTATGATGGTAGCTGGTGATCCGGGTCCAACATATAGGATACTTTTTACTGCGGGAAAATATCTACTCTCTGAGAAATCTATACTAAACGTTAAAACGTAACTAGGAACGAACCCAAGCGGAGCGAGAGTGAGTTGCTAGTAGCATTTATAAATCAAATTTTTAATTTAAAAACTGATTTGATTTTAGTTTGCCATTAGTGCGTTATACCTATGTATGTTTTAGTAAAGTTTATGCGGAGCCTGTGTCAGCCCCAGAAATTTCATACTATGATATGACCGGCGAAAAGTATTTGTATATCTTCAACCATTACAAGTACCAGAAGACGCGATATTTCGGGTAAGTAAGGATTGGATAGTTTTTCTAATAATAATGGCTGGTACCTCGCCACAGAATGAGTTTCAATTCGTTTTTGGTGAGATCGCCAAATCATCATCTGCCAACCTTCATGAAGGAGGACTTCTGGCCGCAGGGCGACACAGCTCACACGTCTGCACTACGTGTTAAATGATTATAATTAATATATATATATATATATATATATATATATATATATATATATATATATATATTAGTTTTAAGGTATATATGCTATGGGCCTCTGTTTACATATTTAAGATCTTTTTGTAAATATTGCCTGACATAAATGATTAAGAAAAACCTCTGAAATCCTATGATAAATTTTGATTGTTTGAGTTATTTTAAATTGTTCAGAATGTGACGTTCCGAATAAGAAGGTATTAATTTTTTATTTAAATAATCTGTCATTACCTATGTTTAAGTGAATCATGACGTACCTATAATAATTATCATATATGTATTTATACGAAGTCTATAAAGTATTTTCCTTATAGATACTAATAGCCTTTCCGTACCTACCTCCTACTTCTATTTTTGCGTTTAATACAACGCAACACTTTGATGGCAATGAAGTATTTAAATATAATATTTAAAAATATACCTATCTAATTTTGCTCTGATCACGTCATCATCTTCAGTAACTGCAAGCATGCAATATATTCAAGACTGATGAATCTTGTTAAAATCATAAAAACTTTTTAACAAAAAAATAAAAACCGACTTCAAACAAAAGCACTAAAAAGTGAAAAATAACTGATTGGTAGTTTTCATTTACTATACATACCTAATCAAATATTTTCGAAGTCGGTGTGCTTTGGCTAAGTAATTAAAGCCTACCTATTAAATACATACCTAATCAAATATTTTTGAAATCGGTCCCAGCCCATACAAAGCAAAGCAGTAAATGAAAACTACCAATCAGTTATTTTTCACTTTTTAGTGCTTTTGTTTGAAGTCGGTTTTTATTTTTTTGTTAAAAAGTTTTTATTTTTCCCTTTTTAGTGTAGACAGTAGTAGCAAAGTAAGAATTCCAACGTGTTAGGCTTGTCAAATCAAACAAAATAAGCCCAAACTCAAAGTATCTACTATTAGCCGTTGAAGAGTTCCACCTAATCACCTTCTGGCCTTACCATCAGATCAGGTCAACAATACCGAACCACTGTACTATCAACGGAAATAAAAACACTTGCAAATTTAAAGTTAATATGACAATTAGAAGTAGGTTAAATTCATCATTAGCTATTTTTCCACCCTTAGGGGTGGTATTTTTTTTTGAAATTTAAATGGGACCAATCTGGAAGTATACCCTTTCAAAGAAAACAAAAATTGTCCAAATCGGTTAATAAATGACGGAGTTCTGAGGTAACAAACATAAAAAAAAAAAAACATACAGTCGAATTGAGAACCTCCTCCTTTTTGAAGTCGGTTGAAAATAAAGTCGAATGAGAATAGTATCTTCCAACCAGTGGTACTGAATAGCACAAATTTTGAATTTGTTTAGAAATACATATGTCTGGGCCTAAAGATGCAATTCGCTGAAAAACAAGCAAACACTTTGCTGGAAAACAAAAAAAAAACTCTTGGACAACTTTTGGGTGTGGTGGTATAATCTCGGTATTAATTATGGTTAATCGGAGACACCTTGAGCACTTACCGTGAGCTGGTCCATAAATTCAAGGTCAGGCGATATCAAGATATAAGACTTTTAATGTCATTTGCCTGATTTTATTTGCAACATTTGATGAGAAATACAGAAGTGGAAGTGAAATGGTCATGTCTTCCAATGCATTGATTGTCGATGCATTTGAAGACATGACGTATTTTGTTTTAAACATGCTTGTTATGGGTAGGATCAGACAGAATGGTTGGCTTTTACCGTTTAGCCGTATATCATCTAGAATGCGTTGTAGGTTTTTATTTACCAATTTATAATTTTCTTTATATTTTAGATTTAAGCGGCCACAAGAGAGGACAGGCTCTATCGAGGACGTTATGAGGCTTTCTAAAATATTTAAAGATATGAATTATAAAGTGACGACGCATCAAGACTTGGAGCATAGCGAAATATTAAATGTAGTTAAAGAAAGTAAGTTTGGCAGTCAAAGTATTTATTGTAAACTAGCAACTCACACTCGATTCTCTGGGGTCGACTCTAGTGAAAAACAAAAACAAACCTATCTTACGGGAACTGTGCATTTTTCCGGGATAAAAAGTAACCTATATGCTATTCCAGACTATAATAATCTTTCTCTGTGCCATATCCAGATCCGTTCAGCCAATCTGGCGTAATTGAGTAACAAACATCCGTCCAATCTTTCGTATTTATAATATTAATAATTAATTAATGGGATTAATGTAATAAAAAAATTCCTTATTGATAATTATCAACAAAGTTGAAATCTGTTTGACATTTTTCGTAAATGATCTGACCGATATCCATCAAATGCTATTTATTGCTTTCAAATTACATCACTTACAAGTTACAAGTGTGATTGAAATTAAATTACGAGGTATATTTTATTTTCAGTAAGCCAGAAGGATCATAAGTCAACTTCATGTTTGTGCTTTGTGTTCCTGACACACGGGGATAGAGGTGGCGAGCTTTTCGCGGCAGATAGACCGTATCTATTTACAGAAGTAACGGTGTTGCTCGAACACGGTGACGCTGGGCTCGTGGGCAAACCAAAACTTTTCTTTATACAGGTAATTAAGTAATCTTCTATACTATATTATAAAGAGGAAAGATTTATGTTTTTGTCAGTTTGCTTGTACCGAATAGGCTTCGAAACTACTGAACCGATTTAGATGTGGTAAGAAGATAGTTTGAGACCTTGGAAAGAACATAGTTTTGATCCCGGAAATCATAATTTAAGAGGGTGAAAATGGGGATAAAATTTTGTATGGGGAAGCACCCTAGGGAGGAATCCAAGCGGAGCAAGGGTGAGTCGCTAGTTCAAAAATATTTTTCTCAAGTAGTTTAAAACCCATTGGTTCGATCTGGTTTTATTATAGTTGGTGTTTTGAAAAATGTCGCTAAGCCGCATTCCTTCAGAATTTGCCGAAAAAGAAAATAGGTACAGATTTACTTACATTCCCACTAAAGCAACTTGAGGTACTAACAAAAAGTAGCTTACATCACCTTTTGACTTTTATTGGCTGAATAAATTATCACATGAGGCATAAAAAGAGATGAAATCTATCTTCTATATATATAAAACAAAGTCGTGTTAGTTACACCATTTATAACTCAAGGATGGCTGGATCAATTTTTATGATATTAGATTTTTTGGATTTCTCTTAGTATGGAATAGGATAACATATTAAAAAATCAAAAAAAATTACGAAAAAAAGAAACATATGGTTAACGCTGGATGATAACTGTTTATATCTATTTAAACCGTACCCAGGGACGAACCCGAGTGCAGCGAGGGTGAGCCGCTAGTAATTTATAATGTTTCAATTACAAATAATAAATAACGTTCTATCATTATTCTTTACTAGCGACTCATCTTCGCTTTGCTTCGGGTTCGTACCTAGACGAAAACAAATCGTTCCCACGGAAACCGTATATTTTTCTAAGATAACAAGTAACCTATGTGCTATTCCAGACTAATATCTATCTCTGTGCCAAATTTCATCCAGTTCCGATCAGCTGTTCTGGCGTGAAAGAGTAATAAGCATCCATCCACCCTTGACACAAACTTTCACATTTATATTAGTATGGATGTTTCTAACTATTTTAATATTCTAAAAAAAGGCTTGCAGAGGAGATCAAAAAGACGATGGAAGAAGAATAGAAACTGATGGTCAAGTGTCAATTGTAATTCCAACTCAAGCAGATTTTTTTACTCTTTACTCTACTGTTGAAAGTATGTATTTTTAAATAGAAATTAGTAAGATATATTTTAACATATTTTTGTAGGGAATGTATTTATTAAAGAACTCACGATGAGTTAAAGTTATTTGATCATCTAGATATTATTTATTAATTATATTTCATATTTCAAGCATTCAAGATAAGCGATGAAATTGAAGAATTAACTTATCATAGAAACTTATCTCTTATATATAGCTTATACTGCCTCGGTGGTGTAGTGGCTAGCATGTACGGCTGCACACTCGGAGGTCCTGGGTTCGAGTCCCGGGTCGGGCCAAGTTTAGTTATTGAGTCTTTCTGTATAGTAAGCCTCAGTAACAGCCCGAAGTTGGGAAGTTGGCGGTGTTTCACCCCCGTGCCTCGGAGAGCACGTAAAGCCGTCGGTCCTGCGCCTTAACTCTCACTGGTCGTGTCGAGTGGTCGTCCCACCGGAGTATGAGAGTGAGAGGAATAGAGAGTGCACTTGTGTCTGCGCGTACACTTGTGCACTATAATATCTCCTGCGCAGTTGGCTAGTCTCAATGAGATTGGCCGCCGTAGCCGGAATCGGCAAGGAGAACATCATCATATATAGCTTATTGTTATCTTAAATTTCTCTCTTTATTTTGAATGTAAATAAACTAAAGTACTAATATTATTTTATAGAAGCTTTACTTTACATGTGTTACGAATTCTATATATTATATACATATATAATATATAATCAAAATAATTTATACAATAAATAGAAAAAAGCGTGGTCTTTAAAGCTCGTAACTAATGGCTCTAGCTCTTAATTACATGTTTCCAAACCTACCAAAAAACATTTTGACCATCGCAAAGGCAAACTCTTATGACTTTTATGCAGGAAATATTATAACATTATATCACGGGACATCAAAACGGAAGCAGTTTTCGACTTCGCTGGAGCAATAATAAATTAAAAAAATATAATTTTTTTAATTTTATTTATGTATGGATATAAACATAATAAAATTTCGACTTTACTGGCGGGTGTAAAACCATCACCTTTCTTATTCGGGTTGCTTCTGATACTTTCTTCGTAGAATATAATCTAAGTACTCAGAAAAGTTAGCTAGAAAGCTAGATTCGATTATGAATGCATAAAATATAAATAAACATACTAAATAAAAATACATATAAACAAACAGTATAACAAATCATGCTTTACGTTCATAGTTATTTCTGACAAATCTTAATAACACATTTCATTTTTCAGACTACGTGGCGTACAGGGATAGTGAGGGATCATTTTTGATGCAAGAGCTGTGTAATATTATAGAAGAAAATCATGATGAAATGGATATCCTGCACATGGTCACCCTTGTACAGATGAGAGTCGCCTATTACAGAACCACGTTTGCACCCTCCAACCAGTCTATACACAATAAGAAACAAATGCCCGAAACCCGTTTTACTTTGACTAAGCTATTCAAATTTTAAATCTGAAGTTTTAAGCCGATTATATATTGCTCTGGCAATATAATAGATTTGAACATTATTTAGTCTAAATTGAACAAAAAATACAAAATTTTAGATTTGAGGCATAAGTAATTTGTGTATTAATCAAACTACTAAATGCACCTGGGCGATAGATCTTCGTTCGGCGTTTTTCGAATGAGATATAAAAATTGTGTTTTTTTAGAAAAAATCACCTATATAGATAAACTTAAAAAGCAAAACCTTATCTAAATACAAAATTTGATCCAAATCGTTAGAGCCGTTTCCGAGATACATAAAATTTTATTGCTCATTTAATATTTTATGATCACTAATATAAACTCTATGTATACATTTTATTAATATTATTTGTAATTTTGAATAAAGTTATTGCTGGATAAATAATAAATTCGAATCGGAATATGATTTTTTTTACCTCTACATAATGTAGGTATGACTATTTATAATAAAAAATACAATAAAACCACAGATCACATAGTAAAAGTATTTTTTTACCTATACAAAATAAATATTTAGTTATTCCTACAGTCTAATCCATTTATAGTATACTAGCGACTCACCCTCGCTTCGCTCGGGTTCGTCCCTAGTTTGATTCCCCATACAAACTTTCATTCCCATTTTTACCCCCCTTAAGTGATGATTTCCAGGATCAAATGTATCCTATGTCCTTCCCAAGATCTCAAACTGTCTTCATACCAAATTTCATCTAAATCGGTCCAGTAGATCCAGAGATTACCTCCTACAACGTCACAAACTCACAAACTTTACCTCTTTATAATATAAGTATAGATTATTTGCTCAACAATTTAAGAGTCATCTTCAGTGTAACTGAGACCAGTTGAGCACAAGATTCATTTACAATAATTGTACAAGAGAATACAATATATTTTTCCGGCAAGTAAAATAAAAAAAATGTCATTGTCTATAAAATAGAAATAGAAAAGATTTTTTTTTATTATACTGTTCCATATGTTATATGTATTTATATTTGGAGTGCTTATTCTTATTTTTATTGTCTTACTTTATCTTTCTTTTTTTTTGTCAACATTTACTTTAAAATTTTCCTATCTATTTAATTATGCATGTTATGTTTATCATTTAAAGTGGTAGCCCAGTGGTAACGCGCTCGCTTGGGAAACCGAGTGAAACGGGTTCAAATCCCGGGTCTCGCACCTCTGATATTTTCATGTGCGAATCATTTCCAACACGATTACTACTTGCCTTACGGTGAAGGAAAATATTGGAGAAAACCTGCATGTCTGAGAGAGCCTTGCAAGTTTTCTAGGACATGTGAAGTCCTCCAACCCGCACTTGGCCAGCGTGGTGGACTATTGCTTTCGTATTGAAGGGCGGCTTGTGCCCAGCAGTCTCTAGAATCTAATAGGACTATGAATTACGAGGCCTGACTTTGAATCCCGGGTCGAGCTAAAAATGTTTCTTTTGTTAAAGAAACTTAGCACCAGTGCCGAGAAAGAAAATCAGATGATCGTTACACACTCGTTAGCTTTCCTGTACTTAAATACGTTTTTCATAACTACTCTTAGAGAGTTGAGTCATATTGGGTAAATTAAAAAAATTAAAAAGTTTACATAGCATAATATTTTTTTTAATATATAACAAATATCAAACATTTATTTATATTTTTTCTTAACAGTTTTATAAGCGTATACGTCTGTGTTACACGAACAAATAAAATTATTTATCTTTTCACTGTAGATATAAAATAGCGGTGGTAAGATTAAATTGCTAGATGACAGTAAAATCCTTAAAGGCCAACACAAAATATTAAATACAGGGTACACCCATTCCCCTGTCATTACATAGATAGTATAAAACCATGCCGTATAACATATCATGAATGAAAACAACATGGATAAACCAACTAATCGGTTAGGATAGGTTTTATAAGAGAGTATCATTTCAATAATCATGAAAAATGATACAGTAGTGTGCAGTGTGTGATTTAAAGCTGCAGGATAGAGCTTTTCTATTTTTTCTGGTACTATCAGTTCTTTTTTATAAGTGTATAAGCTCCAAAAACTTATGGTGACGTATATTGCAGTACTAAAGGCCAGAGGGAAGACGGTGTCCTTAATTTTTCTGATGATAGAAGGTTTGTTGGTTTCCGCATTTGTTCCCACAATGTCATTTAATAAGGCAACAAAAAAGTACAGTGTTTGTAGCATCTGTGAACAAATTAAAAAAAAATCACAAGGACGTATTAATTGCTTTATATGTACCTACGCATTTATAATTATTTAATTTCAACTGATAATTCTGTTTTTACTGTCATTAAGTTTGTTTCATTATACCTATATGCATTTTTAAAATTAATTAATCGTTTTTACTAATATTTTTAATTATTATTTATTCAAAACAAGTTTTTGGGTATTTTGTAGTTTTTATTCAGTATAGGTTTATTTAGGTAGATAGGTGGTAATATAGGTTATAATTCAGAAATATATGTAGGTACCTATGTAAAGACTTAGGCACATTCGCTTCACTTTCATAGTTTAATAGTTAGCTGACCCAATCGAAAAGTTCTCTAACCAACCGCTGCTAATGGATTTCTGACTATTTCGGGGACTCGAACCCAGGGCCCAGGACTTTTGACATATAATATGGCAATTATTAGGCTAACGTAAGGTTGCCGTTGTATCCGTGTCATCCCCGATGTTTGTTCACCTTGTGGTGTGGGGCTTATTAGCGTTCGGCAATCCAACCGGCGTGGGCGCATCGGGACGTGATGGTTAAGTGCGTAAACGATCCTGCGACGCCCCATTAAGACGGGGCAGTTTTAGTTGGGTTTTAGTGGGTAGTACTGGCTTTTCTGGGTGAGTCCCACATAACCACCTGTACGTACGCAGGTGCTATGTAAGGTTGCCGTTGTGTAAAATTTAGAAAAACAATACTCACTAAACACCAAGCGGTCAAATACATGCTCCGTGACTTCAGAGGTAGATTATTCATTTTCTCGGCAGGCAAAGGCAGATCTATGTACACTCGATCGTAATACATGGAGTAACAGTTTATCACCAACACTGATATATGAAAAAGCTCCCGAAACATTTTCGATAATAATTGATAGAAATTTTTATACTACTACTATTTTATTTTAAATATATTCTATTTATGAACAAGGTTGGACACGTCTGTATGTTCAACTATCAGTTCTTAGTATGATCAAATATCTTAATTTTTCAACGACGGTTTTTGTATATTTTTTTTGTTTGTTTAACTTATTAATTATAATTATTTATTGTTCAACATTATATATATTAAGATATGTAATATACAGCTTATTAAATTTTAAAAAGTATTTGACGGACAATTATATTGCAAGTAGGTACTTATCTAGTGTCCATTCGTACCTTTATTGTGCGGCTCATCAGCATTACCAGTGGCAGTTTATTCTTAAATCAACATTAAAAATGCTTATATTGTCTTCATATTGTTTTTCCTTGTAATGATATAAAAGAATCGTTATTATCTATATATACTTATATCTATTCATCTATACATATAATAAAATTGTAACTAAGCCGAATCTGTACATTAAATATGTTTTGGAAAATCTTATTGAAATAGACATTATCATGGATACAGAGGCCGAATCTATAGATTTTAGAATTTTTGTCTGTCTGTTACCGCATCACAGAAAAACCACTGGAGGGTTTTTGCTGAAATTTGGTATGGTGATAGCTGGTTATCCGGATCAACATATAGGATACTTTTTACCGCGGGAAAATGCCTCATTTCTGAGAAAACAAACAAAAACTGCAATGTAAGAGTACCTATACTAATACGTAAAACCAAAGAATTAGGTTTTCGGGCGGAGCCGCGGGCAATGCTAGTCAACATTATAAATGCTTATATTTTCCTTATATTATTTTTCTTTGTAATGATATCAAAGAATCGTTATTATCTATACATACTTATAAATATCTATACATATGTATAATAAAACGGTAACTTAGCGAAATCTGTATATGAAATATTTTTTAAAAACAATGACTGTAACGTATTTAATGTCCACAATATAGACCCCAAAACAATACTTATTAATTTTTTTGTATGTTTCGTATGTCTGTTTGTCTGTTTGTGTGTGCGCGTTTCACGCAAAAACTAATGAGCCGACGCGACGATCTTAACGAAATTTTGTGAAATGATAACTTATTACTCGGATCAACATTTAGGATACCTTTTACTTTAGGAAAATCTTTCTTTCCCACGGGAAAATACAATAATTGGTTCTATCGAGTCGTTCTTAGAGATCTTCCGCTGTCTAAACCTAGACAGCTAAGACATACTCTACATAATTTGTATTTATCAATTTATAAAAAAATGCACTAGAAATTCGTAGGGAATTAAAAAGGCTTATAAAAAGTCCCCAATAACGTATGCCTATCTGCTAAGGTACAATCGCAATACCTACTTTTATCTATAGGTATATATAAGAAATACAGGAACTTAGCGAAATCGACGTGCGGGTTATATGGACACGCAAAAAGTACTGAACCGATTTTAATTAAATTTTGTGTAGTGGTAACTTATTACTCGAGTCAACATTTACGATACCAAAAGGTATCGACTACAGGAAAAATCTCATTAATTTTCTTTTCCTTTTTTTTTCTTCAGTATCAGGCACATTTTATCTATTATTTACATTTGAAGTGACCCTACTTGCTGTACCAGCGGTCGCGGGTTCGAGTCCCGCTGGGGGCATTTATTTATGTGATGAACACGAATGTTTGTACTCTAGTGATGGGTGTTCATATTTACAACTAGCATTGCCCACGGCTTCGCCCGCGGTCAGATGACCAAAAACCAAATTCATAGATTTTACATATTAATATACTCTTACATTGCAGTTTTTGTATTTTTTCTCAGAAATGAGACATTTTACCGCGGTAAAAAGTATCCTATATGTTGACCCGGATAACCAGCTATCACCATACCAAATTTTATCAAAATCCTTCCAGTGGTTTTTATGTGATGCGGTGACAGACAGACAGACAAACATACAGACATACAAAAGTTCTAAAAACTATAGATTCGGCCTCTGTACCGATAATAATGTTTATTTCAATAAGATTTTCCAAAAAAATATTTAGTTACCATTTTATTATATGTATAGATATGTATGTACTTATTTAAAGTTATATACGTGTAGTGTATCAACTATCTGGTATCCATAACACAAGCCTCGTAGCTTACCATGGAACTAGAGGGGGCTCTGTGTAAATTTCCCAACACATTTATATTTATTTAATTACCTCCATGCTTACGTAATTAATAGATACAATCCTTACGTGTTCATCAACATCCCAACTTCGGGCTTTTAATACTCTTAAGAATTTCTTAGCAAAAACATCCAATTACCATTTCCACTTGACTCGGGACACGATGATTAAACATATCTTACTATTTACTTATTTCTATACTTAAAAGTTAAGTTTATAAATAAAAAAAGACTATACTTTTTTCTTAATAATTTATTATTTATGTTCTTTTCTTTTTACCTTTACTACTAGAGTTGCCATTAGCGTAACTTTGTTGAGGGCTCGGACTAACAACGCTGTTTAATTTTTCACCCAAAATATAAAACATCGCTCCGATTAATAAACTAATGCTTATAAATAAAATTCTTGCAGGCCAGTTTAAATGTGCAAATATTGGATAGACCCATGCGTTCGTTTTTGCAAAAACTGTGAAAAACCATGCGACATAAGTCAATAGAAATGTGTATAAAACAGAAAATCCAATTTTCCGCGATGGATAATTTATATTAGATGTTAAAAGTTCAATTATTATAAACAATGAGACTGTGGAATGCATGACGTGGTTGAAACTTGGGTGATATAACTTAGAGATGTGGTCTGGAAATATAAGTTCTTTATCTATGGCGTATATGCTCCAAAATGCAAAAGATACGTAGATTGCTACGCAAAATGATAGAGTGAATAAGACGTCTTTAATTCGTCGGATTATAGGAGGCCTCTTGGATGAAGGCGCGTTCGAGCCTGCGATGTCGTTCAAAAACGCGATGAAGTGATATACTGTTTGGAGTATCTGTAAAAATGAAATTACATTGGTTAAAATAGAACCATCACATTATCTACACTAATATTATAAAGAGGTAAAGTTTGTAAGTTTGTTTATAGGAAGTAATCTCAGCAACTACTGAACCAATTTAGATGAATTTTGCTATGAAGATAGTTTGAGATTCTGGGAAGTTTATCTCGTAAATCATCCCTTAAGGGGTTGAAAGGGGGGATGAAAGATTATATGGGGAATCAATAATTTTTCAAGTAAGGGATATATAACTCATCATACCTATATAAGTATTATATACTAATGTATAGTCTATCTCTTTCGTACTAATCGTTAATTGCAATTGCGATTTATGTGTATGTTGTGTGTTACTTCTTCTTAAATAAAACTATCTTTTCGGATTATTTCGCGGATTTATTTTGATTTTTGGTTCCCGACGTTTCGAATGTTTTACAGCATCCATGGTCACGGGAGAGACTGTTTGACCTTTAGCGCAGTGAAGGTAAGTCGTCAGAATCATTATAAACACGATAATTCGTATGTGAGTATATGTTTGATAGATGAAATGGCTGAACAGACTCAAGTTGAAATATAGAACACAGATAGAATATGAGCTGGAGTAACATTTGCTCATTCGCTTCTGTTATCTAGTGTCGCAACCGGAAGCGGAAAAGTAAAATCGCAAGTGTATAATAATGGTTCTAAATGTCATTTTGCCCGCTTTTTGAACAGTTTAGTTAACTTTTTTATTGCGTTATTGTAAAGTATAATATAATTCTAGTACGTTTTATGTACCTACCTATGTTAATTACATAAAACTTACTTGTATACTTATAATTAGGTATATTAGTTACAAAGTAAAACAATGGACTGGCCAGAAATGAGTCAGATTTGCACTTGGACTTTTAATTGCTTGTGTAATTGTATACAATAAGACCTTATTCATATATATAGAGAAATAGAACTCATAATTGATTACTTATAAATATTGATGTGCGAGTCAATCTTGTAGTCTTTTCTTGTTTTTTTTAAGAAAAAAATTATAGTAAATAAATTTTCAGATTACAACAGGGTTGTAATATTTTGACAAATTCATACTACAGTAAAAAATGGTGATATGTCATTCCGTAAAAACACAATATAGGTAGTTTAAGTATTACCCATATTAGATATAGGATCGGATTGCATTTTGATTGTGAGAATTGATGTTGTATTGAGGACTGATTTATATAATAAATATTACGTCGTTTCAGTGCATATTCGTCCAAACGACCAATTTACCAAAAAAGTTTTTTATACAGAATTGACTTTTAAATGTCAATTATATTCAATTCTATTGGAATAGAATACACATTTTACTTTTAACATGTGCTTTATCTATATATGTATGTAAATATTAGAAATAAAGCGTAGTTAAAAAAAAAAGTTTTGATAGTTTGTACAAATACGGGCAAAGCGTGTAATTCTACTAGTTTTATAAGTAATATCTTAATATCTAACAATTGCAAGTGACATTGAATAATTACAATTAATTACGGAGGTAAATTGCGAATGAACACAGAGTCCTTGCACGAGCGTAACGATTGTTGTTTAAGATAATCTCGCGAATAAAGTTTTTATTAATTTCTTGTGTGGTTTTGTATATTTCGTTTTCAAATGTTATGTTAATTATTAACTATTATATGATACTAGCGACTCACACTCGCTTTGAAAAACAAATTTCCCACGGGAACCGTACATTTTTAGGGATAAAAAGCCTATATGCTTTTCCAGACTATATTTTCCAGACGACCGTTTGTATGAAGATGGAATACTGTATGTAACATTACCGTGGTATTATTATTGAAAATTAGAGGGAAATTATATATGAATAGAATTTATTTAATATTTTAATGTATGGTGTCATCTTAATGTATCACCCACCCAATACACAACCATAGAATAGCTTACAGCATTATCCCCTAAGGTGAATGTCCAAAAAAATTTCCTTCGAGGATATTTTTTTCAGGCACAAATACTTTATGACCACGCGTAACTCTTCTTTTTTCCATAATTTTGCGTTTTTAGCAACTCGTTGTACAAAATAAATAATTGCGTGCGAATGGACTGATAAAAACAAATGATACGTAGCATTAATATTATTGTTTAATTAACACTCTTTAAAACGAGTATCGAACTATCCCAAAAAAGGTTTTATATATGTACCTATATATTACTCGTTTCTAAGAACTTTTTGATTCACTTTAGTACCTATATACTTCTGCATATGATATGATAGAATATATATAGGTAACATATTTTTAATGAAAAATTAATAATGTTAAAATGTCATACTCGTATTATGTTTTAAATCAATTTTATTGTTAATGGCTTCAAAGCGTGCCAGTTGGACAAAAAATATTTATATTCTAAGTGTATGTATATAGTGTATATAGCAGTTCCTAATTTTTTTCCACCACGGAACTCTAATTGATCAAAATAATTTGAACGGATCCCCATTTTGATAATAACGAAAGTAATTGTGTTGTACTTAGAACATTTTCTTGTTTGACTTGAAAGAACTCATAATAATATTTACTGTACTAAATTACCGTACATTTTTCCGAGATAAAAAGTATTCTATGTGTTATTCTGATGTATGAGCTATATTATTGTAAAGTTTCATCAAAATCCATTCAATTTATTTTTGCGTGAAAGAGTAACAAATATACATCCATACATACATTCTTACAAACTTTCGCGTATATAATATTAGTAGAATTGGAGGAGCGTCAGAACAAAAACCGATAATCACATTTGACATTTTTTTTATGATGCCAATTCGTTGTTCTCGTACATATCTTGCTCTATGGTTAATGAAACCTGGTCGAAAACTGATAAATCCGCTCTAAATCCGTCCGCGAAATACCCGGATCTGAACATAACCGTTAATTACATGAACTACGGTATAGGAAAAGATACCGATAAATCCTTAACGTTTTTCATTGTTGACTCTTTTGATTCTGTCAAAAACCGATATATCTAATTTCGAGTTTAGATAAGTATATCCTACAGTGTTTAATTAAAAACCGATATATCCAGTTGGTCAATAACCGATATATCCATTTTCTTTTTTTTGTAACTCAACAGGTACCACAGTCACGAATGCAGAATTTAGGTTTCCAAACAGTGATGCTAACACCAATAAATTAATAGTTTTCGTTTAACTCTAAATTAGAAAACCATGAACTTGGCCATATTTTTACATATTTCCACAAAAACACAAATGTGATTTATCGGTTTTTTTTCCGACGCTCTTCATTTATAAGAACACTAAAATTAGCCTTCATGTCTGACAGCATTTTATTTAACTCTCGGATGGAACTCGGGACCTCTGTGACCCTTCCACGGAACGCAAGTGTTCCTCAAATCACCATTTGGGAACCACTGGATTACATAGTTATTATTCTGTTTATGAATGTATAAATTATAATAAATAATAATCTCAAACAAAAAAACAACTTAATTTTGTGTTAAAATATGCATTCGAGCCAGATTATATAGTAAACTTAATATTTGTAATGAAATAAAAATATTAATAAAAAAATATATATTATGAAGGTAGTAAAAAGTACTTACTAAACACCAAATAGTTAAAAACATGCTCCTTGACCTTAAAGGCAACTTTTCCATAGCCTTATTAGGCATGGGTAGATCTATGTATAATTGATCATAGCACAGAACGAAGGAATTTATGGCCACCACTGATATATGGAATAATGGCCTCAACATTTTACCTTATTATTATTATTTTAATCAATAATTAAGTCACTAAACAAGTATTCGGACAACCGTTTGTGGTACGGCTATGCCTCGGACTAAACTGGTTTGAACTTTGAGAGTGATGTGTAATCGCTCTGTCGATAAAAGTATTATACGTTTGCCATAGCTAAATGAATCTCATTTAGTGATGTCTTTAGTGTCAATTTTCAACGAAAATATTTATTTAATTTAGTTAATACTAGAGAGTTATCCTTGTTTCGCTCGAGTGCATCCTTTTTTTTGAGCGGAACCCTAATTCTTTTTCTAAAATGAAAGTAGCTTCCTTATAACATTAGCTATCTGTCAGTGAAAATCCTATCAAAATCAGTCCAGCCGTTTCAGAGATCAGTCGGAACAAATTAACAGACAGACAGACCAAAATATTAAAAATTATGTTTTTCTTATAAGTACCGTATATAATTTCATATGCATTAACGAAATATTTTTGACTATAACATTTGACTTTGAAATATTTTTACGAACATTAGGTATAATAATATTATAATAAATAAAAAAATACATATTAAATAATTAACATTTAAACAGTTAATTTTGCATTTATGCAAGACATAAAAAAATCTGATTCTGATCTTTGTATGGAAGTAATTTAATTACTTATATATTATAAAAGTTTCTTGCGATAACTTATTAATTATTATAAATTAATTTTTATTTTATTTTTCTTCTTATTGTAAGTAGTTAGTGGTAGAATTGATTTTTTGATTATGACTTTGGAACTACAAATATAACTTTACTAGTGTCTAGAATTTTTATTGCAATACAATTCTTAAATCTAATGTATATAATATTAAAAATAACATTGACAATTTATTTGAAGTTCAGTTTGTTCATTTAAAATAAAAAGAGTATTTTTGTTATCTATATACGTATATAAAAATCTATTGCTTTTCGCGGTTCGTTATTCTCGCTAAGCCTCAAAAACGGCTGGACCGATTTGAATTATACTTTTTCAGAGAAACTGCTTTAGAATCGTTGTGATTTGAAACTGGATGAAATAGAAATACGACACTAAAAGGGACAAATACATAAATATATAGGATTAAACTAGCGAGAGAGTGAGATAGAATATATTACACGCTATTATGACTAATTGTTGCCATAGTAACCGTTGTTATTGTCTGACAAATATATATATATATATATATATATATATATATATATATATATATATATATATATATATATATATATATAACAACAACGGTAACAACGGTTATTGTCTGACAAATATGTATATGATATTCTATAAATATATAATTGTAATATGCCCAATATTTTTTTTCTAATTATTGATTTGTTTCAATTTAATTGCGATATTTGTCCAAGAAGTTTTACTTCGTATTGGGGGTGTGTCAGGGGTGGTTAGGGGGAAAATCGAAATCGAAAAGTTCAGAAGTTTATTTTATACCTATGTATATATAATAATAGTCTTTCTATTTCATAGTAACCTTTAAAACATATTCAATAAAAATTAATAACTCAGGTGACTTATAAAATAGCGCATCTCCGGGTTATTGGGGTTAAGATCATCATAGGTCAACGATAACGTATTTCGTAACAGCCGTTAGTTTCATAATAAAGTGTACAGCAACAAGAAACGGATGTAAAATGTAGAGTAAATTGTATCTAGCTTAATACATAACTTCTGCTCCCGTCTTTGCATATAATTTTAATTAAAAAGTGTGGTCTATAACCTATAAAAAATATTCATTTTTTTATTAAAAGCATCTATTAAAAGAAAAAACAGAACCAAAAATTAAAATTAATTCGCGAATAATCCCAAAAGATGGTTATTTTAAAATGTTTAACATTCCCGTTAATCTAAGAAGGTATTATCTATTAAAAGAATTTTAAATTATGAAGTGGAAAATTCTAGAAATAATTCGACAGAAGAGTTTCCTAGGCACATTCAACAAAAAATATTTTAAGGAAAAATGGCAACTCTGTATTGCAACATTGAATTTGAGCTATAAATAAGTATAAGAAATTATTTCCATTTTTAAATTACGTTTCTGGTGGCACCAGTTGGCGCCACTAGCGAGTAAGGTTCTATCGCTGTCGTTGAAAAAATACTCGTTAGTGCTGCAGGTCTATAAATTTAATATAATAAATATAATATTATTAGGGCGGTACCAGTTTATTAGTTTTTTTTAAATAATTAATATATAATAACCAAATACATAAAATATTGTTTTTTTTTCTTAGCTCTTCTTTTAAAGCAATATTACATTTGTAGATCCGTACCGTGTCTGCCATAATTAAGACCTCACTCTACACTAGCGCACTCTCGCGGCGAATTCAAGTGCGGTATTCCTCATTATGATGATTATTTGCAAGTGTCAATAATATAGGCACAGATCTTATAATACTATACTAGTATTGCCCGCGGCTCCGCCTGCGTTCAGATGACCAAAAACCAAATTATTAGGTTTTACATATTAGTATACTCTTACATTGCAGTTTTTGTATTTTTTCTCAAAAATGAGATATTTTCCCGCGATAAAAAGTATTCTATATGTTGACTCGGATAACCAGCTATCACCATACCAAATTTTATCAAAATCCCTCTAGTAGTTTTTATTGTATGCGGTAACAGACAGACAGACAAAGTGACAGACAGACGAAAATTCTAAAACTATAGATTCGGCCTCTGTATCGATAATAATGTTTATTTCAATAAGATTTTCCAAAAAATATCTAATGTACAGATTCGGCTTAGTTACAATTTTATTATATGTATAGACTATAATATCTAATATGATCTTTTTCTATTTTTTTTTCTTCAAATAAAGAATTCTAAAAAAAGGGAAATATATAATATTTAAAAGTTTATTAAGCGGAAAATCAAAATTTAATAGTATTAGTCAGAGCATTGGCATGTTTTCCTTGAAAAATAAATATTTATCCAATTTCATTTACAAGTAGGGATGGTGTAAAAGTTATTTCTTGGCCCAATAAAGTTATACTGCATAGTGTATAAATTTCAGAAGTTAAATCTTTATCCCTAAGTATTTAAGTAGTGTGGACCCTTGTGTCTGAGCCATGTGCTATTCGTTCAAGCACGCTAGTGTAGGGTGACCATAAAAACAATCTTAGTTTATGATTTTTTTCATGCTATTTTGTTTAGTTAGTAATAAATAAATGATAAAATTTAATAACATGATATCTTGCTACTACCACTGAGTACAATATATTAGACGTAAAATATAGATTTAACGGACTACGAATATTTCGTCGGTAAGATAATTCAGCAAAAAGCCAACGTCACGCGGTGTTCCCAGGCGGTCACCCATCCAAGTACTGACCGCGCCCGACGTTGCTTAACTTCGGTGATCGGACGAGAACCGGTGTGTTCAACGTGGTATGGACGTTGGCGACAGAATACACCAAACGATCATGTGCTTAGAGCGTAGTGTTTCGTTTTCGTTTGTTTAGTGTTCAGTGGAAGTAACAAACAAAATGAGAAACAAAAAGCCAACAATCACGCGGTGTTCCCAGGCGGTCACCCATCCACAGCGTTGGATTTACATTAGGGGTACTACTCGGGACTAGTGCAATTTTTAGGGGCGGCAAAATTCGGAGGGTGGGAAAAAATCTCTTCGCGTTATTGAAAACGATTTCCTTATTTTCCAAAAAATCATTAACAAAAAAAAATGCTAGTACATTTTTCGAAAAATTTAAATCATTAATATTTATTTTTTTTGGATTTTTCAAAAAAATTATAGTAAAAAAAAATTAAACTTTATCGAAAATTTACTCATTTTATGCAAAATTTAGATAATTGAGCGGCATTTTTTACTATGCCTAGGGGCGGTGGTAAGATTGAATCCGGTCCTGCCCAATCCAAGTAATGACTGCGCCCGACTTTGCTTAACTTTAGTGATCGGATGAAAGCTGCTGTGTTCTACGTGGTATGGTCTTTGGCAAAATTATGCATATACGAAAAGCTCGCTTAATTACTTACTATTTATAGTGTTACCGATGAACATATTAGATAGGTTATAAGAATAAATGATTAATTTAAGGAAAATAAAAATTAAAAACAGACAAAAAATTGATGCGATAATGCTCAATTCAAAATATTTTATTCAGCATCAAAATTATGACAATTTTTTACTGAACGTCATGAGTCTACTACCAGTTCGGAAAGAAGAAGCCTCAGATCTGAGAAGAAGTGGCGAAATAAACTCAACATCGTATTATACAATAATACATAATTTTTGCAAAACAATTCAAACTGTATTATAAATCAGAGCATAATCTTATAAGTTAGATAAAATTGCGCCATCTATTGTTGACAGCTTCAACTAATTGGTAAATAGAAATGTATGAAAAGGAATAGAACACAAATAGAGCTAAAAAAGTACAAGCTATCAAACATAGATGGCGTTATAATACCGATATATAAAAGTTTATTTAAATTCCTTTTTATTAAGGACTCACCCTCGCTCCGCTCGGGTTCATCCCTAGATACGTTTTAACGCTTAGTATAGATTTCTCAGTGATCAGTTATTTTCCCGCAGTAAAAAATATCCTATATATTATCCCGGATAATGCTATCATCATACCCATCAAAATCTGTCCAGTGGTTTTCTCGTGATGCGGTCACAGACAGACAGACAAAAATTCTAGAAACTTTAGATTCGGCCTCTGTATCGATAATAAAGACTATTTCAATAAGATTTTACAAAAAATATTTAATGTACAGATTCGACTCGACACAATACTCGTATAAGAAAAATATATTATAAAAATGGTCACCCTATTATCAGTACCGATACAGAATGAAGTATTAAATTTTCTATTAAGTCCTCTCTACTAATAATGGTAAAGCGGCTTTATCCATTATATAATGGACGCTAAAACCTTTGAGAAATTGGTTTGTTGACAAACTTCAATATATTCTCAATTTTTTCGAGATAATCTAACATTTCTTTTTCGCTTATACAAAAATATCTTTTTGGCAATAATATAAGAATATTATATTTTATTAATCAAAGAAAATGAGAAAATTTTAAGAGAGATTTTGATATATTTTTCGAGACTTAAAACTAGTGTTGTTGGATCTTATACTATGCACTTGTACTGTATCAAGTATAGTTTACTACTAGCATTACCCGCGTCTCCGCCCGCGTTCAGATGACCAAAAACCAAATTCTTAGGTTTTACATATTAGTATACTCTTACATTACAGTTTTTGTATTTTTTCTCAAAAAATGACATATTTTCTCGCGATAAGAAGTATTCTATACATTGACCCGGATAAACAGCTATCACCATACCAAATTTCATCAAAATCCCTCCAGTGGTTTTTCTGTGATGCGGTAACAGACAGACAGACAAAAATTCTAAAAACTATAGATTTGGCCTCTGTATCGATAATAATGTTTATTTCAATAAGATTTTCCAAAAAATATCTGTACAGATTCTTAGTTACATTTTTATTATATGTATAGATAGAGTGTATACCAAACATCACGCTTAATGGTTATTGCCCAGTCTTCATATTCATAGTTCTGACATCTAAAGGTATAGACTGTATCTTATTTTATAATGAAAAAGTAAAACAGCTTTACATAATATTTCTAACCGTTAATAGACAAATCATCAAGCTCAGTGTGTAAACCTAGGTTTATTAAAAAATAAAAATCACTCTATCCCACTAATGGATGAATGGATGTTTGTTACTCTTTCATGCAAAAACTACTGAATGGAATTTAATGAATCTTTACAATTTCTCATATATCAGAATAACACATAGGTTACATTTTATCCCGGGAAAATGCACGGTTCCCGTGGGATAGATTTGTTTTTGTTTTTCTAGAGACTAACCTGAGTGAAGTGAGGGTGAGTCGCTAGTAAATATATATATTAGAAAAAGGCACAGACAAAATATTCGTGGAGTTTATTATACTAACAAGAAAGAAGCCGTTTACGGCAGATATAAAGTTTAATTCAGGTACGTAAATGTGGAGAAGGTTGGATCGAAACCAATGACCTATGTCTTGCAAGTTGATATGTTACAATTGGGCCATGATATCATTTATAATTACCAACAAAATAACTTACGTATGGAGAGTTCTAATTTTAGATATTTACAGCGGGGGCGTCTAGGTCGTGTCATATTAAACCAATTTTGAGAACAAATATTTGTGATAGCTATATCCAATATCCTCTACAGGAGAAATTTACAATATAGAAAAGTTTATATATAAACTGGATCATAATCCCGTCTATATACAATATGTTAGTCATTAGTGCGTACAATTTATTACGAAATAAATTATAGATGCAATATGCGGAAACAAAATATAAAGTATTAGTGAGGAAAGATAAAAATGAGATTTTAAGTTTTTCCGTAAAATATTTCCAATTTTTCTCTTCATAAGAACTTTTCTCAGACTTTAACGAATATTTAAAAAAATAAAGTAGCCGAATTGGTTCTCGAGATATTTAGCCATTCATTTTTATAGATGAAATTGAATTTAATTATCGACAAAATGTCACTTATTACATTTACACTCGTCAATATCGCTGCCAAATTGAATGGAAATCCATAATAACCGAAATACTAATATTGATATTTAAAAACGACCGCACTCGTTATCGTTGCAAACACGATTTAATTTAAAATTCAGGCTATATTTTAATAGCTGACACCGCAAACTGTGGTCGACCAATCGCAATTAGCTAATGGTCAATTCCATAGGCGAAAATTTGCATCTACGTACGTGTGTTCGTTCACGAATTCACTGAATTTGCCAGTACTTACAACTTTTTTATTAGAGATGCGATTCATCCTTTCTCCACTCGATTGCGTTTTAACGCTTAGTATAGATTTTTCAGAGACGAGTAGTAATAGGGGGTAGGCACTGTCTGTAACAAGTATGTGTTTGAGACGTCTATAAGCTTAGTCTCTCCCGTGACCATGATTGCTGTAAAGCATTCGAAACGTCGGATACAAAAAATCGAAATAAATCCACGAAATAATCCGAAAAGATAATTTTTTAAAATGAAATTTATTAATTATTACATAATTTAATTAGTCAATTATTTAAAATGAAATAAACATTATTATCGATACAGAGGCCGAATTTATAGTTTTTAGAATTTTTGTCTGTCTGTCTGTCTGTTACCGCATCACAGAAAAACCACTGGAGGGATTTTGATGAAATTTGGTATGGTGATAGCTGGTTATCCGGGTCAACATATAGGATATTTTTTACCTCGGGAAAATATCTACAGTTTATTTATTAAGAACGTCTTTATGAATGTATTATCAGTTTGTAGTGACCCTACTTGTTATGCCAACGGTCGCGAACGTTAGACAAGAAGCCAATCTGCAATCGTTGAAAAACAGAAATCTTACCTGTATTTCTCACGGTTATAACCTATCTGTGTACTAAATTTTATTAGAATTTCTTCAGCCGTTTCAGCCTGAAGGACTTACAAACATACATATATACAAAAAAACTTTCGCATTTATAATAACAGTTTAATATATTTTTATTATCTAAGCTCTCTTGCCATCTGTTATAACAGGATGTTCGGATCGACGTGTTGTTTTATCCCTGTGAAAATTTGCGGTGAGCATTAAATTTGATTAATTATATCATTATTGTGGGACAACGATATATTGAGGTAAATTTTAACTTAGATCTGGTGCAATCATTATTTTGTTTTATGATTGAATTTTCAACTTATTGTTACTTTGTATAATAGAATAGTGAGGTATCATCTTATTCTAAACAGCTTATATTATTTTTTTTGTTAGTTCGCATAACGTAGCCAGTATTAAAGCAAAGGATTTTAAAAGCTGATCCTTGAGACCGGAAATAGTCAGAAGGAAATAATTTTTGTTTAAGTAAGTTCTAAAGCTTTTTGAATAGCTTTTTGAATACCCAAAAATCATTATAATGAAATGACGAGAAGACGATCAGTTATGACATAAAGCGATAAAGGCTTTACAAATAAGATATTACATGGAACAATCAAGCATAGAGTTTTGGAAAGGAAATTGCTATTTAGATTGGCCGTTAGAGTGATCAAACCGTAGACCATTAAAAAAATGATCTTAATCAAATTGTCATCAATCAACTGTCCCTTGAAAAAGTTATATCCGCAGAGGAAATAAAGTTAGTTATCAGGAGTCGATTACGAGGGTATTAGGTTAAAAGCTAAATGGTAGCAGAATCGATCAGATTTTATTCGGGAAATCGGTTGTAATCGTTTCAGTTGTTTAAAAGGAAATTAAGTTTTTTTGCTACAATTATATATATTTGAGGACACGTTTGGTTCAGTTTGTAGTAACCCTACTTGTTGTGCCGATGGTCGCGGGTTCCAGTCCCGTTGGGAGCATTCACTTATGTGATGAGCACGAATGTTTGTACTCCAGTCATGGGTGTGTATATTTATAATATGTATGTATTTAAAGTTATATATGTGTAGTGTATCAATTATCTGGTATCCATAACACAGGCCTCGTAGCTTACCATGGAACTAGATGGTGCTGTGTGTTAAAGCAGTAATTACTTTTGTATATAAAATTCAGCAAAACAACTGACGATGCATAACATTGGATGTCCATTTTTAAAAAAAATTCTCTTTATGTTACTTTCGAATATTCATGTTTATTTTGATTGCAATGCCATAGGTTTCGAAACGCAATTTTAGTATGGCAGAATTTTGAAAAAATTTTTACGTATAGGTGGGTTAGGTAGATAGATTTTCTAGTGTTTATCTGACCAATTTTTAGGCCAATCTCACTGAGACTAGCCAGCTGTGTAGAAGATATAGTGCAAAAGTACGTTCGCAAACACAAGTGCACTGTCTGTTCCTTCCACTCTGAAAGTCCGTTGGGACTGGTTGTGATTAGTGAGACATCTGGTGGCATACGTCGGTCTACTATTGAGCCAGTAATTCTTTTTATGGACAATGTATACGCTTGTACAACAGAATCTCCGAAAATGTTCAAAAGGCTTCTATCGCCTAATTCAAATAAAATGTTAAAGAACGTTTGTGTGCTGAAGGTTATTATACAATAAATTATTTTATAGAAGATGGCACACCTTGGGAATGAAATAATTACCTCCAAGCTATTTCAACTTGATAGAAATATTATAAATTATAATTTAACTTAAAAAAAAATACGAGTCAATATTAGTCCCGCTGAGTTTCTTTAGCCAGTTCTTCTCAGGTCTGAGGCTTCTTCTTTCCGAACTGGTAGTAGACTCATGATGTTCAGTAAAAAAATGTAGTAATTGAATGCTGAATAAAATATTTTGAATTTGAATCTAATTTTTAGCTGAAAAATTCAACTATACATGGCCCGACCTAGGAATCGAACCCGGAACCTCAAAACATATGAAAATAAATATATATAAAAAAATTTTTATTTCATCTTGTTATTTTTGTGTAAAAGACATTGTTCTCTAGCTTTTCTAACTAAATATTAAGAAAGTTCATACATTTGTTTCTTTCTAAGTGTAGTGTAGTCTGCAACAGTTGTACAGGCGGTATTAGCTTTCACACTTCACTTGTGCACGTTGCTTATCGAAAGAAAGTTTTGCATTGAATTTCTGCGACACGGACTCTTTCGACAATTAATTTTTTTGTAAAAGTTTATGAAAATAATATAATTAATAAGTTAATTAATTTTTTTATAATATTACGAAATGGTTGACAATACGTTTGACCCAGTTTGTAGCAACCCTACTTACTGTGCCAGCGGTCACGGGTTCGAGTCCCGCTGGAGGCATTCATTTGTGTGATGAACACGAATATTTGTATTCCAGTCATGTATATAATTGATATAATTTTTTTTAATGAATGGCTCATATCTTAAGTACAGTCCCATATACCCTAACAGCCCTTTCTAACGTCCCAGTGCTGGGCATAGGCCTCACTTTAATACGACGGGGATTAGACCGTATTCCAGCAATTTTCTGATGGCTGAGAGCGTGTTAGTGTACTTCACATATCTTTCGAAAATTTACAAGGTTCTCTCAAATATGCAGGTTTTCTCCCGATTGTTTCTTTCTCCATATTAGCATCATATTATCATATGTGATGATTCCCACATATACACTAGAGGTGCAAAATCCGGGATTTGAAACCGCTTCAATTTGTTTTCACTTTGTGTTTGAGCGAGCGTGTTACCACTGGGCTACCACAGTTTCCTTACACCCATATAAACATTATATATATATATATATATATATATATATATATATATATATATATATATATATATATATATATATATATATATCAACATCTAAGATACTTTTCATTCCAGAAAATTAAAGAGTTTCCGTGGGATAGTTAAAAAACTATAGTAACTTATACAGCTTAGTACACAACAACTTACGCACATTCTTGAAAAGTGCCAACTATTTCCATTCCTAACTTCACAAAAAGTTCAAGGTAACTACGACTTTAAAGCGTAAACATAAAGGCGATATTGAAATATTGAATTGAAATCTGGCCGCAACGTTATGCATGCAAGTCAACCCTATATATATTTTTTTTGGTTGATAACTAACAATAATAACACTAGTTTACATGGTTTTTGTCCTTGAAATGAAAAGTATTTTTTCCTAGCAACTAAGGTGCACTGAGTTGAAAATAAATTAATTAAATAATCCAACACGTCAAATTTCCAAAATTTATTTATTTTAATTTACAAAAAAAATACATAGAAAAATATTTAATAAATTAAAAAATGAATTGCCTTAGCTTTTTTCTTGTATTTATTTGCATCTGTATCTCTTAAAATAGACCAGCAATAGTGACTTAACGTAGCCTGGTCCCAGTATGCTTGATAATTTTGCTCAAAAAAAAAGTCTTGGTGTAAACCCTCTTTGTCTTGGTGAGAGGCAGATATTATGAAATAACAAAAATATGCTTCTTTGAGTGATTCCGTTATGGGATATTCCTTTTTAAATATAATGAGTTCACCACAAACGTAACAAAAACGGTCAGGATTTACTTTACACAACCTTTTTGACGTTTTAAAAACAAATATTCATTAAATTAAACACTACGCTACATCAACATTTTGCAATGAATTTAAAACCAACTTGTGGGTAGCTAAAATATAAAATGTGATGATAACTTTAGTTTTGACGTGATACAGTTATAAAAATTATGTTCGCGTTTAGTTATTGTAACTGAATAAAATAATATAAAATTCAATGGAAGGACATAACTTTTATTTTGTAAACTAGTGTAATTATTATTATAATCTACCTACACTCATCTCATGGTAATGTTTATGCATCACATTACCGTGCTCATATGATACGAAAGAAAGAAATTAGAGAATATGTGTCATATCCTCTAATCTTTAACGTGATTAATTTACTGACAGATCTTACTTTGAAAAATAACAGGCTGTTATTTAATAACAGATATTGACACCTGTTAATATAGCTTAACAATAGCAGGAATAACAGATTACAGATATCAAGTTTGACCTCTTATAACCCACGATTAAATTTGTTGTAAGTCGGCAACGTCGCAATTGCGGACGCCAAATACGCGGATTCGTCGTCAGAAAATCACCGAGGTATACGGCTGTAGATATACGCGCTGAACAGCGCCTCACGCCGTGCCGAGATTTTTTCGGGAACTATTCAATATATAATTGCAGCCATTTGACATACTTTTTGGCTTCTATCGATTTTTGTTCTACAGCTAGCCAGGACCAATAGGACTTAAGTGACACTAGCCAAAAAAGTGGCGTCCGGTATACGGACGTCAAAAGCCGGTGGACGCCAGTTTAAATGCACTTTCGCCTTCAGCGGACGGAAGTTTGTTTGCGGGATGTAAATATATATATATATATATATATATATATATATATATATATATATATATATATATATATAAAGTAATAAAACCATCAGGTTCTACCAGTACAATTATAATCGATGTTCACTAATTAATATATATATCATAATATGTTATACATATGTTATTAAAGATATTCTACTGAGCGGTGTTTTTTTAATTCTTAAAGTACCTAAACAAATTTCTCACAACTTGTACCATATTCATCAGTAGGATAAGGAAATGAAAGTGATGTTCCGGCCAGCTCGAGCACAATCGTCTTTAATCGCTGCCGTAAACCCGAAGTATCACTCGATTACTTGCCAACAAAAGCTTCATAAATAAGGGTGCCTCTACAAAGCGTTGTCTAGATTTATATTTTTGTTGCTTTTACGTTTTATTTATTTATATAAAGTGTAAAACTTCCCATTTGTAAAAATGATGGAAAATTTTATTCTTATCCAAATCGAGACTTGAACCTGCGACTATCTGATCTGCATTTGTATACGCCACTATACTAACAAGGTATGGTAAATGAACATATTCTAAGGTAACAAATACGTTGTTCTATCACAGCATACGGTAAAGTTAAATCGCTTCGCATCCGAGAGTTTCCCAAGGCTTAATTCCGTTTGGTCGAAGTTCATACTAAGTTACTACTTGGATAATATGTAACTTGCACCTGGGTTGTACGTACGATACAATAGATACTGTATAAATAATAATAAATAAATAAATATGTTGGGACATTAACACACAACACCGTCTAGTTCCATGGTAAGCTACGAGGCTTGTGTTATGGATACCAGATAGTTGATACACTACACATATATAAACTTTAAATACATACATATTATAAATATAAACACACATGACTGGACAATCATTCGTGCTCATCACACAATGAATGCCCCCAGCGGGACTCGAACCCGCGACCGCTGGCACAGCGAGTAGGGTCACTACACACTGAGTCTAACGTGTCGTCAAAATATATGTATAGAAATGCATGTATTTGTTCCATGGAAACTGGTTTACCAATCGCCATAGTACACAATTTGGTTGTTTGTATGTTCGCATATAAATTCTACAGACCCGATTATTATTAAAGTTCTTATATTAAAAGAAAATAACATTATTACTGTATATGGTTTTTCCCGGTGTCTGTGTTAAATTTCATCCAAATTTGTTAAGCCATTTCAGGGCAGAGCAGTAACAAACATACATACATACATACAAACATTTGCACTATTATACAGTAATGTTATTTATAGTAGTAGTAGGTATTCAGTCCTTTTTAACGTCCCACTGCTGGGCAAAGTGCGAGTTGGCGAACTTCACATGTCTTTCGAAAACTTGCTAGATTCTTTCAGACATGCAGGTTTTCGATAATCAGAGGTGCGCCCCGGGATTCGAACCCGCTTCACTCGGTTTCCCAAGCGAGCGCGTTACCACTGGACTGCCATGTTATTTTTAGATTATACGTAAATAGAGAACTATAGTATGAAAAAGTGTGAAATGAGTTATAAGGAAGTAAAGTTAGCATAAACTACGTTTAAAACTATATATTACTTGTTAGGTCAACCGAAACACGTCGCGGGTCGCTGCTCTGTGCATTTGGGTAAAGTCGTGATTTTATTTATTTATGGATTCCTTCCTATAAATATCACTATAACGGCGGTATTTTGCTTGCATATAACAATTTTATTACCTAAAAATGCTATTGTCGCTAGTTTAGCTATAAAATATTATACATTATGTAACGTTACCGATAAATCAAAAGTTTATCGGTTTACATATTTGTTTAAAAGATATTTGCAGTTAATATATATATATATATATATATATATATATATATATATATATATATATATATATATATATATATATATATAATGAAAAGCAGATTTTAGACTATTCACAAGTACTGCCAAAGTATTATCTACAAGATTTATGATTTTACAATGACTTTCGTCATAATCTTTTAGAAATGTAAATAAAAATCATGAACAAAACTATAGTTCATTTAATACAGTAGATACTTTGAAAGAGTTTTTTTTACAGCTGTTATATTACTTGTTTGAATACCGAACACATTAACATGGACTTTTTTTTGTCAATCTAGATAAAATAAAACATGACTTAGGAAGCAAAGTATTATGCCACAAATGTTTTGTCCATTTATTATTGTTTTATAAACAACCAATAAATATTTCATATTAGATATTTTTAATTATTTTTCTTAAATGGAATATTTCTCAAAAATCTATCTCAAACACTGAGTGTATGTAATTTAATAACTTTTTCTTACGAGTACATAAAGATCTCAAATTACCAATTAAAATGAGATGTTCAAGGAAAAAAAAACGTAAGTTACTTTCGAGATTTTACCTGTATCTATCTCTATATACGGTAAGTAAAAGTTTTATTTATCCTCGAAGTATAATTTTTTATGAAATTACTCTTAAGTTTGTTGACTGGCGATCTCTCCAAGAGAGGCGGAAAGCAGATAGTTACGATGTTTTTTCGTATTTTTAGATTTAATTTTTATAAATTACTACAATATCTTCGATTTTAGTTATTTCATAATAATATTTACAAGAAAATTTTCTTTCACCCTCAAAAGCATTCACTTTACAAAATTTAACAAGTTCATTCGATTATTTTTGCTAAAAGCAAGACGTAAAACGCCAACGAAATTTAATTTCAATTTGTAAATTCTCACCAGACCCTTAAAGTGATATTTCAAGTTATTATTAGTTCCATAATATTTTTTAAGACCCTTATGTCGTACTCCGACTCTGCTTAAAAATGATTGTTTTTTTTTTGTAAATTTAAATACGGTTGTTAGATTCTCTCGTATCTTTTCCACTTCCAATTTGACACTAATTTAAGTGATTTTCATTTCCCATTTAAGCAATGTTTTAGTAGAATTACTAATCTAATCATAAGGCTTTGAGTCGAATTTGTAATTGAAATAGTTCACATTATGAATTTACATGTAAGCTACTTTTTACAGATGTATAATGCGAGGAAAGCCGCGGTTGATAAAAAGTTATGTAAGATATCCTCAATAAGGGGATGGAAGGGAGAATTATAAAAGCTTGTATGTCATTTAAAATCTGTATAAAAAAGTTTTAATTATGAAAATGGAAGTATAAAAATTCGTTTGGGCAAAATCAGGTCCAGAAAGTGATTTGTTCATATGCAATGAAATATTAAATGAAGAAATAGAAAAAAGTTTATAATATTATAATTTTTTTTTTACTGAAGCTTGTGCATTTAAACCACCTATTTACTCGTATATGTGTAAAGTTAATGATCAAAAGGAAAAAATATATTCTGTAACTAACGGCTTATTCTCGCTTCGCTGGATCTGGATGGTTCTAAGTTAATTTTTTCGTTTTTTAAAAAAAAAACATCACAAATAAAACTGAAATTTGGGCAGAACGTCTGTAGTGTCAGTGAGTATAAAAATAAAAAGTAGCCGAGATTTTGATCAAAAATAATAATCAATTAAGTCCATGTCAGACGGTTTTTGGCACAAAAAATCTTGGCATTAGTTGTTGAACAGTATTAATGGTCTCGTAAGTGCAGGAAGTGATGTCACTTTCGGCCCAACAGTTTGCCATCTATAACGTTTATACTCCGCGTGACTGTTTTCGTGAGTAATAGTGATTTCTTGCCTTAGCAAACGTATTAGGTTCAATTCACACTATATATTTAAAATTTCAATTATGAATAGATGCTGACGTGTGAAATCGTACCTTTACCTCGAAATTAGGAAATATATTGAAAATACTGATGTAATATACTTTAGTTTATAAATAATTGTATTATCGCCTTTAAGAAATCGTCGTCATAATCATAATCGTAGGCCATAACATAGGCCTCTCCTACAGCTCGTTTACTTGTCAACGTTTAGCGAACCATCCTCTCGAACCCGTCGGACGTCGGTTCTGCAACAAAAGTGACCAACTCACTGCCACTGCAGCTTACTAATTCTTTGTCGCTAATTCGTTCATGCTTTCCAACCAAAAAAGTGTATTTTTTACACCTACAGGTAATTAATACGTATTCACAAGATATGACTGTTTTGGCGTATATATATATATATATATATATATATATATATATATATATATATATATATATATACGTATGTAAAGCAGCAACACAGAATATAAAAAATGCCAGAATAATATGGTTGACATTAAGATATTTTTATTGTGTTTTAATATTTTACTTTTGATTTCTTAATACACTGTATGGTAAGAAAAAAGATAGTCTCCTTTTTGTCAAACTGCATACTTTTATATAAGGATTGGGAATTGGGATATACTTAAAGCTTTTCCACGAGAACGCATTTCCATTTGATATACACAGTAACATTTGCATTGAGTAACGAGATTTCGATGCCTAATATTTTTTACTTCATTGCCATAGCGAAGAATAAATTCACCAATTTCTTTTTTAATATCAGGCCAAGCGTATACGGAGAAATATTGCCAATTTAATTATTTTCGACTGCAGATCGTAAATTGCTGGGATTGTTGAGTGATTTCTTTTAATTGCAATGCGTTTATAATATATACTGAATTCTGATTTATTATTAATTGTTTTTCTATATAAAATGAAAGTTTCGTATAAAATGAAAGGAAAAATTGATTTTGGCTAGTGATGGATGTAAAAACGAAGATCTTTTATTATCGACTCGCTATTACTTCGCTAGCCTATTATAAAACATGGAGTTTTCTTAATTTCTATAATACATATGTACTTAAACCATTCGAAAATTCAATAAATGATAGAATAAAAATTGTTTACGTAGACGGACGTGGGATGGGATTTTATTTAGAGGGGTCTT